>CM026269.1:16689136-17307858 GCA_014851425.1 Senna tora
ATAAAAATTACCACAAGATGCCTATGGCTTGACAAATGGAAGCTGTTGGATGCACTTCATAAAGCCGCTCATGCTGCACTTTCAAGCTGCCCTGTAATAGTTTTAAGAGATTATTGTGTCTCAGGCAATATATAACATGCACAACACAATACTCCCTTAGTCATTAATAGGTTTGGATTAGGACAAGTTAAAGGTGACTAAGGGAGGTATTAGACACTTTTTGGTATCATGAATTACGATTAGCACTTATATGACTATTTTGGCACTTTTGGGTATTTAATTAGGCACTTTTTGGCATTTAATTATATGTAACACTTAATTATGATGCAACAACTATTCTCACATATTCTAATATATTGATCTTTTGGTTATTATTATGGAAAATTGTGATAGATATGCTTAGATAGTATTTAGTTAATGCATTTTAATTAATATTTTTTTTAAAAAATTGATAAACTTTAGCCACGGTTATTACCGTGGGGAAATACATAAATAACACAATAATGGTCAAGTTTTGCCACGGTGAAAACCGTGGCTAATCCATTTTTAAAAATTTCCCATCATAGTTTGCTACGGTTAGAACCGTAGCAAACATTTTGAAGTATGACTGTTGCAAATCACCTAAAGATTAGCCACGGTTATCACCGTGGCTAAATTATATTTAGCAACGACGAAAACCGTGGTAAATACAATGTTATGACGGTTATTAAAACCGTGGCTAAATTGGTTTGCTACGCCTAATTTAGCGACGTTTCATTTAACCGTGGGTAAAAATATTGGCAACGGTTTCTTACCCATTTTCCCATGGTTTTAACCGTGGGTAACTGTTTTTTTTTTGTATGTGACTTCTGGAAGTTTTTATTTATTTGTTAGGGTGGTTAGAAATGTAATTACCTTTATATATCCTTGGGTAGTTAGATTGTTTGTTTTACTTCTTTGCTCCTTAATATCTTGTATATATGACTGGTTCTTCTATGTGAATAATAATACATCTGATTATCATTTTCTGATTTTTTTTTCAGTGTTCTTCTCTTCTAGTTAGTTGTTCAATATTTTTCTCAAAGGTGTGTGTTTCATCCATTGATCTCTTATTGTTTCACTTGCATTGTTAACAACTCAATGGGTAAATGGATTTACGGAGTTTATATTATATAGTTGTTAATTGTACAACAGTATGTTCATAAGGAACTATCCAAATACAAGCTAATCACTCCTCCCCATTCTCTCTTATCGTTTGACGGTATCTCTTCTGTTACTCACTACCTTTTCCTTATACATATATGGCCTGCATTATTCTTATTGTTCATATCATTTGTATGGATGCTATTTAATATAATATTGGTTTTGGTTCAAGCTTGGAAGCCATGCACTTCCTTCATTCCATTGAGTCTTAGTTCAAAGCTCTCACTATCTCTTCTTCTTCCACTTCTTCAGACTTCGGTGATGACTTCTCTTTCTTCTTAATCATGCTTGGAGATCTCAAAAACTTCATATTTATTGCTTATATAATAGTAAAATAGTTTAAGTACACTTTTCCTACACCTTATTTCTTTTCCTTATTATGTCTAATTATTACTAATTGAGTGTCCATGATGATTGATGACCATGCATGTCTGGTTTTTCCTATGATACCATTATGTTCTGTTCTTCTTACTGCGAATCCATTAATTTTCCATTATATATTTTTAATTGATCTTTTTTTTTGATTGTTGCGATTTTGCACTGTGTTTTTTTTAATTACTCTTCTAATCTTTTCCCCTTATGATAAAGTATGAAATACTTAAAACGTGTATTTCTGCTGTTGCTTGTTTGATTGATGATATTGATTGGCAAATATAAATTAATATAGTTAATTCATAGAATATTTTATACATTAATCTTCTGTGAGGCTCGCAGGCGTTGCTGAATTTGATTCTTGATATAGTAAAGGATTCTGCTTGTAAAGTTGTAATCCTTTTATTACTAGTTTAACAGTGGATATATGTGAAGCTTCCTAATGGGCGAGTAATTGTGCGTTCTGATCATATGCTTATAAAGAATATGCATCTATGGTGTTCCACTAAGGTTCAGTTTGATCTCTCTAACCTTATCTCTATTATATTGATGACTTTTTAGTTGCATTTCACACCATTCAACTTAAGTTTGTAGGGATTTGATGAAGCTGATCCATTATTGATCAATGGCTCTAATGTAATTGGAGAAAGGCTCATATTCTAAAGACTCACCTTCTGCACAGACCACGATGAAGAAAGGAAGGAGAAGAAGGAAAAACAGGTTCTTCCTTTTAAACACAGTGATCTGCAGAAGCAGAAAGAAAATTGTCTCAATTCATCATAATACTGATAATTATTATGCTGTTTGCTTGTTATGTGGATATGGATATGTTTAGTCTTGTATTATAACTATGGTTCGTTATTATTGGAGCTTCCTTGATGTCCATGAAAGACCAAAATAGATTTTTTCTAGTTTTGTGTATGTATATAGTGTCCATATAGTGATGCCCATCATCCACCTTCGTCAGTTTCTTTCTTCTCTCTGCCACCCCTGTTCTTTTTCTAGGTGAGCATTTTCTTCCTTCCTATGATATTATACCATGCTTTTTATCATTTTCATGTTTGTGCTGAACTGAAAATGTGAATTGGGTTTGAGAATTTTCTGCCTCGTCAATTGAACTTGAATTTTTCCTTTTTTTTTGGGTTAGACTTGTGAATTGATGATACCTTTCAAGACCCACTCCATTTAGTTCTATTTATTTTAAATCATTGATCCCTGTGAATTGAATTAAGAGCTACATTTTGATTGACTGAATTTTTTTTTTTGCAAAATCCATCTAATCCATTTGGTTCTTCTTCCTCTCTTTTGTTATTAAGAAACTAGAGCTATAGTTTTTACTTGTTGGAAACATCAAACATGACTTTGTGTTAGTGTGATGAGCTAAAGACTGATTTGACAGACTATGTTGCTATCAGACACTTTTGTGAAGGAGCCAAAACTCTTCGCCATCACTTTATTTGATGCTTCTCTCTTTCGCTTAAATGGGGTAAGTAATCCTTGTCTTTTCACTATATTGCATTATGTTTCCATCTTTTAGTTAATTATGAGAGAAACTAAACAATTTATTTCTTCTTCTTCTTCTTCCATGTAGTTTATGGTTTAAATTTAGGTTTTGGAGTTTAGAATTAAGGGTTTGCATGTCCTGTCATCATCATCATACCATCATTTCATCATTACCATCATCATATCATAATCATTGCATCATTATCGTCGTCATCATCTCATCATCATCATCATCATTTCATCATCATTGATATTCCTAGACTGGGATGATCGTTCGATTGGCTCTCCACTGACTCGATCGGCCCAAGTTTGATCACAATCTTACAATTTCAACTACTTTCTGCATGTCCAAGCCACGTCACTAAGGTCAAATGCTATATAAAAAGAGATCATGTCCTCCCTAAGGTATGCACATTCTAAACCTTTGTACACAAGCTCTTTCGCTTCCTCATGCTCTCTAGTTACCGACTTCAGAGGAGCAACTGAGAGAATACCATCTCTTGTTGCTATTGCTTTTGCAGGTTTCAAAATTATAGCCTTGGTTGTGTATCCGGCTTCTTGCCATTTCCAGTAACATGAACCATTATCATCGTCATCATTTATTTATCATTGATGGTTTTAGATAGACTATTTAGTAGTTTCGATGTCCTAGTTTTTATGTTCTGAAATCAAGCCAGATGTTTTCTTAATATGATTTTTTTGCTCTAGTTTCATTTAATGTTATTTGTGTTTCTTCCATTCTGTTTCCCCTCACTTTTTGGTATGAAGTGATGGAATGAAGTGCCATGATTAGCTTATTCACAAAATCCATCTTGTTTATCTTATTATTATGATAAAAAAATTTATGTCCTCAAAGCTTATCAAGTTTCTGTTGTAGATTAGATAATTTTTTGGCTTCATGGAAGGTGCTAAAGAGTTAGTAGAAGTTGGAATTAGCATGGAACTACAGGTACACAAAATAATGTACTGCCTTTGTTGCGTTATTGTTTCTTGTTTACTTATATGTATATGTTAGAACTTTAGAGTAATCAGTGGATGTTTGAAGAGGAATAACAATGTTTTACAAGGATAATATACATGTTTACTAAATTTTTGACACTCCTTTGATTTAATAGCCATTTGTCAAAATTAAATCCATTATTTGGATTTAAGGTTTTAGGGTTTAGAGTTATAAGTTAGGAATAAGATTTAAGATTAGTCTATTGAGCTAATGTTTTAGGTTTTTTTGTTTGTTTTCTTTTCTTCCTATTCTTGAGGACTGCCTGTCCTCGTATTTGTAATCATTATAAAAAAAGATTAGTGTTTCTTTAATACAATTTCTTTTCTATAAAAAAAAGATTTAAGATTAGTGTTTTTTTTAGTTCAGTAGGTTACGGTTTAAATTTAGGTTTTCTAGTTTAGAATTAGGAGTTTGCATGTCCTGTCATCATCATCATCACCATCGTTTCATCATTACCATCATCATATCATAATCATTGCATCATCATCATCGTCGTCATCATCATCATCATCCACATCTCATAATCATAATCATCATCATTGATATTCCTGGACTGGGACGATCGTTCGATCGGCTCTCCACTGACTCGATGGGCCCAACATTGATCACAATCTTGCAATTTCAACTACTTTCTACATGTCCAAGTCACGCCATTAAGGCCAAATGCTATATAAAGGGAGATAATGTCCTTACTCAGGTACGCACATTCTAAACATTTGCACAATCTCTTTCGCTTCGTCATCCTCTCTAGTTACTAACTTCAGAGGAGCAACACGGAGAATACCATCTCTTGTTGCTATTGCTTTTGCAGGTTTCACAGTTATATAGCCTTGGTCGTGTTTCCGACTCCTTACCATTACCGGTAACATCAATCATTATCATCGTCATCATTTATTTATCGTTGATGGTTTTAGGTAGAATATTTAGTAGATTCGATGTCCTAGTTTTTGTGTTTTGAAATCAAGCCAGATTTTTTTGGGGGGGGTCTAATTTTGTTGCTCTAGTTTCATTTTATGTTATTTTTGTTTCTTCCATTTTGTTTCCCATCACTTTTTAGTCTGATGATATCAAATTAAGTGTTGTAATTTGCTTAATCACAATATGCAACTTGTTTATCGTATGATTATTACAAAAAAATGTATGTTCTAAATGCTTGTAAAGTTTTTTTTGTAGATTAGATAATTTTTTGGCTTACTTGATGGAAGGCACTACAGAGTTAGTAGGAGTTGACATTCGTAAGGAACTACAGGTATGTGTACTGTCTTTCCAACGTTACTATTTCTTGTTAATTTATGTGTATATTTTAGAACTTTAGAGTAATCAGTGGATGTTTGAAGAGGAAGAATAGTGTTTTACCGGGATAAATTACATGTTTACTAATTTTTTGACACTCCATTGATTTAATAGCCATTTGTCAAAGTTAAATCCAAATATTGGATTTAAGGTTTTTGGGTTTAGAGTTATAGTTTAGGAATAAGATTTAAGATTAGAGTTTAGAGTTTAGGGTTTTGAGTTATAGATTAAGAATAAGATTTAGTGTTTAGAGTTCAGTAGTTTACGGTTTAAATTTTGGTTTTCTAGTTTAGAATTAGGGATTTGCATGTCCTGTCATCATCATCATCACCATCACCATCATTTCATCATTACCATCATCATATCAGAATCATTGCATCATCATCATCATCATCATCATCAACATCTCATCACCATCATCTCATAATCATAATCATCATCATTGATATTCCTGGACTGGGACGATCGTTCGATCGGCTCTCCACTGACTCGATGGGCCAAACTTTGACCACAATCTTACAATTTCAACTACTTTCTACATGTCCAAGGCACGTCATTAAGGCCAAATGCTATATGGGAGATCATGTCTTTCCTTAGGTACGCACATTCTAAATCTTTGCACAAGCTCTTTCGCTTCCACATTCTCTCTGAGGAGCAACTCGAAGAATATCATCTCTTGTTGCTATTGCTTTTGCAGGTTTCACAGTTATATAGCATTGGTCGTGTTTCACAGTTAGTGATGCACAATTGTTAATATTCATAATTTATCTTTTAGTTGTTTAATTTAGAGAGAAAACAACTTTTGTAGTTTTTGTGTATATATATGGAGTCACCCCTGTTCTTTCTCTTTGTGAGCATTTTCTTCGTTCCTATGGTTCTTCATTAAGCATATTGATTCTATATATTATACCATGCTTTTTATCATTTTCATGTTTGTGCTGAACTGAAAATGTGAATTGGGTTTGAAAATTTTCTATGTCAATTGAACTTGAATTTTTCCTTTTTTTTTGGGTTTAGTTTGATGAGCAAATAATTCATGAGCAAATCATTTTTACTTTTTCTCTGTCAAACATGGCTTTGTGTGAGTTTGATGAGGAAATAATTCATGAGGGTGTGGATGAGCTAAAGACTCTCATTCGCTTAATGGGGTAAGTAATCCTTGACTGTAATTAACTTCTTCTTCTTTCAACACGGAAGAGGGTAATCTCAGTATACCCAGTGGACCATGTAGTACACCTATAATGCTGTGATAATGTACTTTTGGAAGTTTTTTGTTTATTTGTTAGGGTGGTTAGAAATGTAATTACCTTTGTAGCCTTGGGTAGTTAGATTGTTTGTTTTACTTCTTTGCTCCTTAATATCTTGTATATATGACTGGTTCTTCTATGTGAATAATAATGCATCTGATTATCATTTTCTGATTTTTTCTCAGCGTTCTTCTGTTCTAGTTAGTTGTTCAATATTTTTCTCAAAGGTGTGTGTTTCATCCATTGATCTCTTATAGTTTCACTTGCATTGTTAACAACTGAATGGGTAAATGGATTTACGGAGTTTATATTATATAGTTGTTAATTGTACAGCAGTATGTTCATAAGGAACTATCCAAATACAAGCTAATCACTCCTCTCATTCTCTCTGATCGTTTGACGGTATCTCTTCTATTACTCACTACCTTTTCCTTATACATATATGGCCTGGATTATTCTTATTGTTCATATCATTTGTATGGATGCTATTTAATACATTGTTTTGAAAATCGAACCGGATCGGCTGGTCGAGACCGGAAAACCGCCAGCCAGTCCGGTCCGGAATAACCAATGAACCGGTCAAGAACCGATCAGAACCGGTGGTTTAGACGGTTCGACCGGTTGTTCATTTTTTTTTTTTAAATTTGTGTTGTTTATGATTTAATATTTTTTGAAAATTTGTTGTGACTTGTAGTTGTAAGGATTGTTCTATTTCAGTATTTATTGTTGGGTTTGTGATAAGATAAATATGTTGATCCTTGAACTTATTTGAAGAGTTTTAATATGATATTGTGGTAATTTGCAACTTGTTCTATTTCTTATCATGTTTAGATCGAGATGGAAATATATAATTATGAAATATATAATTTTTTTATGATATATTTTAGTATATTTAATTAAAAATATATATTTTAAATGCCACCGGTTCGACCACGGTTCAACCACGGTTCGACCATTGAACGTGAACCAGTGCTTCGACCGGTTCAATGACCGGTCCGGTTTTAAAAACATTGATTTAATATAATATTGGTTTTGGTTCAAGCTTGGAAGCCATGCACTTCCTTAATTCCATTGAGTCTTAGTTCAAAGCTCTCACTATCTCTTCTTCTTCCACTTCTTCAGACTTCGTGTAACATCCCGCTGTCAAATTATTTTAGTAAAATCTTATTAAATTAATTTTTCTTAGAAATGAGATTTTATGAAAAAAAAATTAAGAAAAAATAATAATATGCAAATTAAAAAAAGAAACTTATAAGATAAACTGGAATATATGTAGGGTTGTTTGCGGGTTGGTTTGGTTCGGGTTTGAGAAAAATTGGAACCAACCCGTTCAAAATTCGATGGATTGGGTTGGGTTGGGTTTGAAAAAAAAAAGTTGAACCGAACCGAACCAACCCCCAATGGGCGGGTTGGGTTGGTTCGGGTTCAACCCGTCAAATTTTTTTTATTATTTTTTGGAATTTTTTTATTTTTCTTTGAACTTTTAAATTACTTACCTTCACCAAAAAGACTTATTTTCATTTAGGAAAAAGTCAAGAACTTGAAATAAACTAAAATTGACATATTCAATATATGAACAATTTGTAGTTGTTGCTTATGTATTAGTGATTTAATATTTTATTGTGTTATAAATACTTTTTCTAATAATTATATATACTAGAGCGGGTTGGCGAGTTGGGCAGGTTCATAATTTCTAAATCCACTAATCGAATCAATCGATGAGCGGGTTGAAATTTTGGACCCGAACCAACCCGCCAACTCGAACCAATCCAACCCAAACTGGCGAGTTGGATTGGGTTGAGCTGGTTGGCGGATTGACCCAACCCGGTGACCACCCCTAATCTTAGATATGTGATTTTTTCTAATCAGTTTGTTCTAGAACTTGGTGAATTGACGTGTCCTTAACAAAGGAAGAAGTTTTACACGAGGAGCGACTTCCTGCCATTGAACGACAAGATCGGTCGCGTTTTGCTCCAACGTCCTTTCAACTCGAAAAACGGTTACCGTTTCGGGAACACGAACCAATTTCACAGTGTACGACAATACAACACCAAAACTACCTCCTCCGCCTCCTCTAATAGCCCAGAATAGATCTTCCCCATTGAATCCTTATCCAAAATTCTCCCATTCACATCCATGATCCTCGCGTCGACGACGTTATCCACGGAGAGCCCGTACTACCGGAGCATGTTGCCGTACCCTCCGCCGCCGACGTGCCCGCCGACGCCCATCTTAGGACACACACGCCGGCGGGAAACGCGTAGGCTCTGCTCTTTTTCCAGATCCGGTAATAGAGCTCCCCGATTGTCACGCCGGATTGGACGACGGCGACGTCGTTTTGGACATCGACGGAGATGCTCCGGAGGTTGAAGAGGTCGAGGACGATGAATGGCTCGTCAGAGATGTAGGAGATGCCCTCGAAGTCGTGGCCGCCGCTTCGGATTTTGATTTGGATTGGGATGGATTTGGCGCAGACGACGGTGGATTGGACGTGGGATTCGTGAAGAGGGGTTACGATGAGTGAGGGCTTAGGGGTAGAGGAAGTGTTGAATCTGGCGTTTCGGATGTAGTTTCGGAGAACGGAGGAGTATGAAATGTTGGATTGGGCAAAGAGTATCTGAGAAACGGAGGATTGGTCGGAGGGGTGTGTGGGTTGTGAGACACTTGAGGAAATTGTCGTACACCGAAGTGTCTGCGAGTGAAGAAGAAAGAGGGAGAAGAAGGAGAAGTAGAATGGCAGAGAGGTAAGGGAAATGGAATAAGGATTGTGCCATTGCTGATTTGTATGTACGAGTGTGTGAGTAGTGTGAGTGTGTGTAAGCATATATATTGTGGAAAGAAAATATCGCGAGAAGTGGTTTATATATAGACTATGGAAAGTAGGCACAAAAGGTTGACTAAAACGAAGGGTGGGCCCCATTGACAAAGCACGTAGATTTTTCGACAACGACAAATGACAACGCGAGGAGGGTGGCAATGGGTGGGACCGCTCTATTTTTTTATTATTCATATTTGAATTTCTTTTAAAAAAAATTAGGTAAAATTTTTTATTTTTTTGCTGTAAAATTTTTTAATTATATGCTCTATTTATACTTTTTTTAATTGATCATACGAAATGTAGTCTTTTATATTCTCTTTTAATTATAATTGGTAATATAAATTGCCATATATCTTATTTATATTGGAGAAACTTATAGAGTTATAATAAAAATATAAAGAACACTACTCAAATTCTAACCGAATAAAAAAAATAACATTTTTAATTATTCGTATTTGAAACTATCACCTAACTATGTTTGTATAAATGCACCGAGGATGGGATGAGAAGGGAAGGGATATAAAGTATTGTAGAGTAAAAAATGTATTATCTAAAAAAGTGTTGAAAATGTAAAAAATATTATGAGAAGTGTGTTTGATATGTAAAAGATATATGATGTAAAATTTATTGAGAAATGTAAAATTACATTGCATGTACAGTAGTACAAAGCTACCAATCGCAGCCAAAATATTTGTAACACTCAAAATATTAAAAAAAAAAGAAGTAATGAATTTATGATACTGAATATCCTATAATCAAATAAATTACTCGATGTTTATTAGTCAATATTCATCCAATAAATAAATGGCTATAAAAATTACTTTGAAAAACACATAATTTTTATAAAATAGAAATTAATAGCAAAAATCTTCATAATATTACAAGCATATAATTTTATTTAATAATATATTTATTATTTAATATTATAATATATATTATCAAAGTATTAAATATTGGGTATTCTATCGACCCATTAATTTTGGACGGATATAGGGTATTTGAAATTAATATTCGCACCCATATAATACCTGATTAGTAGTTATGTTCTACTAATTGTATTCTATATGATATTCAATATCCATTGGATATTGGATGATTTTTCAGGTGGGTATCATCGGGTATCCAATATGAGTACACATTGCAATCCCTACAATTTAATTTTGGACAAAACATTAGTAAGGTTTTTATATATTTATTATAAAGTTCTTTGACACAGAGAAGACATGTGATAACAAATTGTATGACTAATCACGCGGTAGTAGAGAATATGAAAAAGAGTCTTTTACTTAATCGAAAAATATAAAAAAATTTATCTAAATTTTTTCTTTTTTTGCTAACTTCTAAATTATATATTTAACAAAGTCAAAATTTAAATCTCTTTTATTTTAAAACCTAATCTTTGTATATGTATATACTTTTTAAATATAAATAATTAAAATATTATATTAATATAAGGTTACCACTTACCAACAATAAGTAATTATTTCGAGTGATACTTCGATCTTTAAAGTGAGATATTAAATTTGAGTTTTGTATATAAAAAATTTATTTAAAGAGTTCTAATTTTATTATAAGTTCTCAGTTAACTCGAACTAAATTAAGTATAACCTATTAATTCTTTCAATCTATATATCTATCTATATATTATATTATTTCAACATACATAGCCTAATTACTTGCCATCTGTTATCTTTGTGTTGTTTTGCACCTTCACCATGTCATCACCAATTTCTCCACCTAAGATTTTTTGTCCCCCCTGATTGTACTAAGGTAACTTTTCATTTATACATCTGTGGCATATGGATATAGGAATGATGTTTGGAATCTGATACTTTGATACAAGGCCTAGGCCCTTGGTAGTGATAAATGGACATAAAGTTGCCTACAAGCATTATTGCTCTGAATTAGGCTTTCAATAGCTTGATAGGTTGGCTAAGTCCATATGTACTTTATCTGTCAAGCTTATAATCAAATGCCTTGAGAATTTACTTTGATTACAACCAGCCTGGTGAGATTTTCATCCTAGGACAACAAATCATGAAAGGTAATATCTGTAATCTAATTATCTTATTCTCATCCTCTACACATACTATACTATACTACTCATATACACAATACAATTAATACAAATTTCATCACTATACACTTTTTAGGATGCCTGAATGATGACAAGGCCACAGAAGCAACTATTGATGCAGAGGATTATCTTCATACTGGTGATATTGGCTACATAGATGCCGACGATGAGATTTTCATAGTTGACATAGTTAAGGAACTGAACTCATCAAATTCAAAGGCTTTTAGGTTTGCTCTTTATTTCTTTTCCTTGCAAATGAACTCCTTTATCACAACATCATCAAATTAATTTTACCTTCAAAAAAAGCTTCCTAATCTTAATCCTATATATTCCTGTTGTCTAATCCTGTTTTCTCATAACTAATCATTTCGAACAGCCAAAAGAATGTTGTTGCCGGTGAAGTTCCAATTGCTTTGTGGTTAAGTCCAATGGCTTTGATCTTACCGAGGAGGCTGTAAAGGAATTCATACCTAAACAGGTAAGATAATATGCGCACCTACTTGAACATTTTGGTTATGTAATATGGGGAAAGCAATATGCATTTTAGTTAATTTGACTTAATGAAAGGATGGGTATATTCTTTAACTGCTCTACAATATAAATGAAAATGTAACATTAATTAAAGTTCTCAAAGCTTTTACTAATGTGTGGTATGTTGAATTTGTTGTGAACAGACAATGTTTTACAAAAGACTACACAAATTGTACTTTGTTCATGCAATTCCAAAGCCACCTTTGCACATAGATAGTAAGAAAAGATCTCAGAGCATAGCTAGAGAGCGCCACCCAAAAGCCTTGAAATCTTTTAAGCATTAATTGTCTTCATTTATTTTTTATTATTAATTAGTGGGTAAACTGGAGACTTAAAGCATTGAAACGTGCACAAGAGCAAGCAGATTGAGAGGATGAAAGCTGGATGAGAATGTGGAAGAAAGGTGGGGTGGGGTTCGATCCATTATCTCACTGCATCTGTAGCATCTCACGCTATAAAAGCATTTAAATGTCCATACTCTTATTTGGGGTTGTTATTTTCTATCATTGATTTAGTTTGATTTATGTATCTATTTTTTGAGTGACAAGCTTTCTGTGGGTAATGCTTGCACTACAGTGTTAATTACTCAAGTTTCCACTAATGTTAATTACTCATTTGATCTTTATATTAAAATTGGAGTTTCCCTTATCTATCATTCATCAATTGTTCCCATTTATAAGATGTACAAACTAAGGTGTCTAAATGATAAAACCTTTTAAAGTATTTTTTTCCATTAATTCATAACTTCTGAAATTGAGACACATTATTAATTCAACTGTCTATGATATATTAATTCTATCAAATATACAAAAAGCGCAGTAGATACTTTATAAAAGAATTAAAATATGGATAGCCAATAAACATAGTTATTTATAAAAGAAGTTGAACTTATAAAAAAAAGTTGGAAAAGTGGGTATTAATATTTATTTCTTTTAAAAAAAATTGGATAGTTATAGATAGAAAAATAAATTATACTTTAACTTTACTTTTTTCCATATAAATGATAAAAATATATGGAAGTAGTAGATATTTTATCTCATTCAATTAAAATTGAGGAGCTATTTTGTCTTTAATTTATTTTTCAATTTTTTATTTACTTATATTGTAGTTTGTTGGTTCTTCATGGATAGTTTACAAATATTGAGTCATTAACTACAAGACATTACCACTATATTTTTTTATAAATACTACTATATATAACTTTCCCTATTTTAAAAAGAAAATTACTTTTAATGAAATGCTTAAAAAAAGAATGGATCTTCTAAAGTAATCGTCTATTTCTTGCTAGAGTTAATAAGAGAGATAGAGAGAAGGAAAATAAAGAGAGAGAAAAAGCAAATAAGAGAAAATTTACCTTCTCACTATCTCTTTCATAACTACGCCGAGAAATGTAAAGAATTACTCGGATTCATTCTAAAAAACAAAACTACACTTCATATATTTTTTAAAATAAATTGGTTTCAAATTTGAATAGATCTTTTAATTTGCTTTACATTTTTCTAAAAAAACAATTTAAAAAAATTTCATTTAAACATACACTTAATTTTATTTTCGAATGAGGTGTTTGAATTAATTATAAACAGTATATGAAACACATTTTAAGAAAAAAAATAGAGATAATTATAGATCTTTGGGTTTTGTTATGGAGAGTAGGTAGATATATAGCTCAATAAAACCATAAAATCAAACTCTTAGAGAATTTAAAACTGTAAGAAGAAAGGAGGAAGGGGAGGAGGAGGAGAGAAGAGAGAAGAGAGAAGAAGAAGAGATGGAGGACAAGCAAAAAAATGGTGAAATGTGAGTTAAAAAGAAAAAAGAAAGGGTGAAAGGAGAAGGAGAATCAAAAGGAGAAGGAGAAGAAGAAGAAGAAGGAGGAGGAGGAGGAGGAGGAGGAGGAGGAGGAGGAGGAGAGATGGAGGACAAGCAAGAAAATTGTGAAATGTGAGTGAAAAAGAAAAATAGATGGAGAAAATAAAAAGTTAATAAATAAATGTAGGTATGAAAAATATAAAAAATATGTAAATATTAAATATGTATGGAAAAAATAAAAAGTAAGTAAATAGGGATAGGTATGGAAAGAATAAAAAGTAGGTAAATAAATAAATTGTACGTAAAATGGTGAAATGTGAGTGAAAAAAAAAAGAAAGGGTGAGAAGAATAAAAATAAATGTATAAAGAGATGGAGAAAATAAAAAGTTAATAAATAGATGTAGGTATGGAAAATATAAAAAATATGTAAATATTAAATATGTATGGAAAAAATAAAAAAGTAAGTAAATAGAGATAGGTATGGAAAGAATAAAAAGTAGGTAAATAAATAAATAGTAGGCAAAAAGGAGATAGGTATGGGAAGAATAAATAAATATTTGTATGTATTTGTTATATTTTTTATGGAGTCAAAATACTATTTAGTTCTTGAATTGTTGGTCAACTATTATTTAGTATATATTTTTTATGGAGTCAAAATACTATTCAGGGACCAAATAGCATTTTCTCTCTTTTTTATGAGTTTGCATGGTATATATTTTTTGTTTTAACCAATGTTTTTAAAACCGGACCGGTCATTAAACCGGTCGAGGCACTGGTTCACGGTTCAATGGTCCAACCATGGTCGAACAGTGGTCAAACCGGTGGCATTTAAAATATATATTTTTAATTAAATATACTAAAATAATCATAAAAAAATTATATACTTCATACTTATATGTCTCCATCTCAATCGAAACATGATAAGAAATAGAACAAGTTGTAAATTACCACAATATCATATTAAACTCTTCAAATAAGTTCAAGGATCAACATATTTAAGTCTCAAGTCTTATCACAAACCAAACAATAAATACTGAAATAGAACAATCCTTACAACTACAAATCACAACAAATTCTCAATAAATACTAAATCATATACAACACAATTTTTTTTTAAAAAAGAACAACCGGTCAAATCGTCTAAACCATCGGTTTGGATGGTTCTTGACCGGTTTTTTCGGTTATTGACCGGTTTTGTCATGACCCCCTATCGGACGTCCGTGACCGGCACGGGAGGTAGGATTTCTCCTATCCCGTAAGCCTCTAATTTCTGATTGACATTCTTATATATGCATAGCTACCCATTTCTATTACAAACAATATATAGTATATATGGTCATCCATATCCGTGACCTAAGTAGCACGCAATCCACGGCTCGCTCAACGCCGCTTCAGTCTATACCTATACACATAATCAATCACACGTACATATAATATACATATTGATCACGCGCTTAAGGGCGGGTGATCTATCCTATTCACATGCAGAATCCCTGTGTACAGTCAAGCATATATATTCAATCACACACCTGCATAAAATATACATATTGATCACACGCCTCAATGCGTGTGACCTATCCTATTCACATGCGGAAGCTATATTTTCATACCGTCAAGTATTAAGTCACACATATATATATAAATTTACATATTGACCACACGCTCAGTGCGTGTGATCTATCCTATTCACATGCGGAAGTCACATTCATATATATATATATATATATATATATACACACACACATGATATTCAGCATATCATAACCTATATCCCCAACAACAAGACCAATCTTTAATCTGTACGAAGCCGACAGTTCTAGAGTGTGACATATACATATATGCATATAGCAACTGTAAAAACAATGCTATACCAAAAGAATCATATACATATACATCCTGTCAAAATACATATACAGAACTACCCACGCGAACAATGCGTGCGGTCTCTAGGTCTGTCCGCCTCCCTGAGATGAAGTGGAAGCGCTCCCGATGCCTAGACCACCTGTGTCTGTAACATTTAACATTGGGGTGAGTCAAACAGACTCGGTGAGAGGCTTTCCCATCCCTGGTGTAGTAGCGGGTACCACTACAACTGGGGAAGAGGAGCAATCACAAACACATACGCATACAACGGATTAAATTTCCATATATTAAGTGGTCAGGCAATTAGCTTATATCATATTCACAATAAAGAATTTAAAGCATGGATTTACATACATTTAAATTCACACATATATCATATAATGATTTAACATATAATTCCATGTGGTCCTCTGTATTCAAGTAATCATAATCATAAACTGGCCCGAAGGCAATATCTCCGTTAGGAGGGAATCTGGCCCGAAGGCAATATCTCACGTGAGCAATATGGGAACCTAGTTGATCATTCTAGGAACTCATGTACTCTGTAGTTGATCAACCTAGCAATATGGCCCGAAGACTTCACTTGGAGCATAGCCGGCGACTCATCTGACCTCGGTTTACCCAAGGCAATAGCCACAATGTGGTGAACTCATGTACTCTGTATTTCTGTGGGTTGACTCAAGACAAGAGACTCAATCTACCCGGACCACCCGTGATAGACTCGGTTCCCGCGTTGTACCATAAATAACCCCTATGGACCACTACTTGTTCATTTTACCTCTTCTTAGACAAACCTAGATTTCCAAGTGGTTTCTAATTCGGACTCTTGGTTCAGAACAAGGTCACCTAGGTTTATTCTCTTTAAGGACTTACATACAAAACCACACCCTTCAGATAATATTTACTCGATCCTACCCCCGATATTGTAGGTCCCGAGGACCTTCTTTTCATATAAGGCTCCTTGAGCCACCATTGCTTTTACAATTCACATACACACATATAGCACATTTCCACATATACTGTAATTTAGGAACAACAATAGTATGTTATCTAACATGTAATTCCTACAAATAGGCAAGAAGGCAAACCATATATCCATATCCGCAGTCAACCCTATAGGGCAAGGATAGGAAAGTCCCTCACCTGGTTGGCCGCTCTGATCGGCTCTCGGTGTGCCCGAAAGTCCACTTACAGTATGGTTCCCTATACACATATACTTGAGAGATTCAGAAACTTGCAATTTCAACCACTATCGTGTACATGTAACGCTAATGCTCATCTTCTTTCTAATTAATTCCATAGACTAGTTGTTGGCTTGGAATGCCCTCAACTAGTTTTCGGAACACCTAGCATGCTTCTATTCGTGTTCAGCCCTTTCTTAATCACACTATTCGGAAGCTTTGACTTGGGAATGCAAGGTTACCCAATTTCACCTCTATGTGTCCATGTGAAGTTCCCATTACCCAAGTCTTGAATTTATGGCTCAAGAGTAATAAATTCTACTTGTCCAAAATTTCCATTTACCAAAATAACCTTGAACACTTCACCTACACATAAATACACATACCCGAATACGCGTAAAATTTGAAAATTGTCCTTTTTCCCCGAACGGGGTTCCGGGTGAGACGCAGTTACTCGGGTTTTCATCCCTCGTACATTCCAATATTTTTTATAATTTTATAATTATCCTTCAACCTTTCAATGCACCCCAAATCATTCCACAACACCCTTAAACCTTAACAACCACATTTTCCTACACTTTTTTCAACCCAGATAAATTCCATCAATTTGGTTCCGGTTCCTAAGCTTCCAACTCACTTCCTAACATGCATATACTTCAATTTAGGACCTAGAACACTCAGATTGAATCAATTGGGGTCTTTCCAAAAATCCCTAAAATTGATAAAATTGGGGTTTGAGAGTTTCGGGACTTCTCACCTCGATTCAACCGGTTAGAGGACGATATGGAGTAGAGGAGACTCCCAGCTACCTTCCCCGGTGAAGAGACGGCGTTTTCCGGCGAGAAAGCTCTCCCCCTTTGCTTTCTCTCTCTAACCCGAGCTCTCTCTCTCCTCCAGCCACAAGACGGCGTTTTCCGGCTCCGGTGGACGGCGACTCCGGCCTCTCCCGCACGTCCGGCCACCACGCGACCTCACCTCCGTCCGTGAGCTCCTTCCCCGTCCGTGCTTCAAGCTCTCTCTCTCTTCCTCTCGTGGTTCTTGCTCGTGCGTGAAGAATGGACGCCCAGCTCTCACCTTTTTTTTGTTCCTGATTCTACTTTCCTCTTTTTCTTTCCTTATATATATATAATATATATATATATATAGTATTAAGATTTTACAAAAATTTATATTTAGCTCATAATGAGTGATAAGCTAGTGTGTATTTTTATCTCACTTTCTACTTTTACTTTAATTAATTTAATTATTAATGGTGCTAATTAGAATAGTCTCGGGTATCACAGGTTTTATATTTGACCGGTTCTTTGGTTATTCCGGACCGGACTGGCAGGCGGTTTACCGGTTTTCTGGTCCGATTTTGAAAACACTGGTTTTAACCTTTTCATAACATCAACCACAAGGTTATACATCTAAACAATCAATATCATGGCTTTTGTCAAATATCAGTTGCGTCAGGGTATTAATATATGTTCATAATTTTTGAATTCCACATAGAATGGTCTATTTTCATTTCCTGTGGATCGCACGGGTTGAAACACTCAATATCATGACATTTGTTATATAAGTTTTGCACATAGATTATCCTTATCTATTGTGCATTGTTATTAATATTTTGAGATTAATCGCTATTTATAAATTTTATTTATGATTAGTCTACGAACTTTTGATGTGACCTATATGATTATGATGCTAAGTATCATCATTATTAGATTTGATATTTAATTTGAAGTGTTCTATCATTATAGGATGCAGATCAAAGTATTTAACATCATTAGTATATATATTATTGACAAATAAACAATTGACTTTAGTTGTTTACGCAAACACCAAGAAATCATATACTCCAAATTATATGTGCCTTCTTTTTCTAATGTATGAAATGATTCAAAATAATATAAAATAATCTATAATCATATCTCGGGCATCGCATAGGTTCAATACTACAAAATAATGAACAACATGGATATACAATGATCCTATAGAAAAATTCAAATATGTGGCCACATGATTCTTTAGTTTTATTCTGAATATTTGATTCAGATTAATTTTTCAATATAAAAAAATTAAGGCAAATTACTCTTTTGGTCCTCAACGTTTGCACGAAGTTTAATATTGGTCCTCAACGTTTTTTTTTTGTTAAAATTGGTCCTCTAGCGTAACATCTGTTTGGTTTTGCCATTAAATACTGACGTGAAAAACTTATGTGGCACACCCTCTCTCCTACGTGTCATATTTAAATGACATGGCACCCTCTCTCACTCAAATTCAGCAAAACGACGCCGTTTTGATTCATTTAAATGTTCAGTTTTGAATTAAAATGGCGTCATTTTGCTGAGTTGGACTGAGAGAGGGTGCCATGTCATTTAAATATGACACGCAGGAGAGAGGGTGTACCACATAAGCCTTCCACGTCAGCATTTAATGGCAAAACCAGACGGATGTTATGCTAGAGGACCAATTTTAACCCCAAAAAAAATGTTGAGGACCTAAAATAACTTTTTGAAACGTTGAGGACCAATATTAAATTTCGTGCAAACGTTAAGGACCAAAAAAGTAATTTGGCCAAAATTAAATGTAATCTAACTTTTTTAAACAAAAATTTCAATCTCATCCCGTGCAACGCACGGATCAAAATCTATTATTGCTAGTTTCGAGAAGAGAGAGTAAATTTATAAAGGATATTAAAGACTAGAGGCTTCGTATGCACATACGTGTAGTCGTGCATGCAATTTATTCTTTTTTTCTTAAGAATTTTATATAAAATAATAATGATATTTCAAAATAATATCAAATTATAATATTTGATTTTTTTTAATTTTAAATAAAATTGTTATATTTTTAAATGAAGTAATGGGAAGTTATGCACTTCTCCACTTTTTTAGTAACTACCCATAATGCATGTATGTTAGAGTAGTTATTTTTTTGGTGTCACACTTTGCTTTTGTGACACCAAAAACTCTAAAGCTATATATAAATATAGATATATTTAGTGTATAAATAATGATAATGTATGATGATATATTTTTCACATCATTTTTTTTATGATCTCTTTTCACATTATTTAAAACTTTCTTATTGTAAAAAAGGTTAAAATATTTCTCTTTTAATTTATATTCCAATGCACTGATTTCATATGTATTAAAATTTGATCTTTAGTATTATAAATATATATATATATAATATAATATATATAATATAATATTTACGTTGAAGTGTTATAAGTATCCAATATTAATTGTTTTTATATAAAAAGTTATCTTAAATATCTTATATTAATTATATATTTAAATATATCTAAAATATTTAAAAATAGTATCTTCTAATATGTGCATTTATTATCTTCAAAATCTAAATATGACTAGTAATTTAAATATTATAAGTACCTCATAATTTAAATATAAATTTTGAAGATTTCTGAAATATTAAAAAGAAAGAATGTTGATGATAATTTGAAATACTAGTCTTTGTACCCGTGCCCTGCACGAGATATGTTTGCAGTCATGCCAAATAGAATTAAGGAATAGTATACTAACTTCTTAGTATCATAGGTTTGTGTCAAATTGTTTTGGAACAGGTAAACTTGTAATTTAAAGTTGATTTCATAGATTGGGTCTATGTTAATCATATGTTTTAGAAACTTCGTTGGAAATGAATATTTTATGGTTATAACTTTTTACGAACTAAATGGACGATATTGCACAATGAAACTGCTAAAAGTTACTCATTGTGTCAATAGCCATAAATCTACGTATAAATTTGGATGCACCTTATATATAGAATAACACAAATTAAGCATATAATTCTATGAAAAACAGCAATACTTCCTATAAAGAAATACAATAAGTTTTTGTGAAATTGTTATTCATAATACATACAGCTATGTCCAATGTGATATATAACAATTAACTGTATGAATACTTTCTATGAAAAATTGTTTGTGCAATGCATATGATACTTTTGTAAAATTAAATCAACACAATGCTCAATAGTGTACCATGTAAGGAATCTAATTTGCAAAGTTATATCAAATAAAAATTTGTATGTAGCGAATATTTTAAAAACTTTTAGAGTCTCACTAATAAATCATACGTGTAATTAAACAGACCAAGGATATAGAAGATGATAAAGGATGATTGGTCATATACATGAATGAATAAAAATAACTGTGAAAGCAACGAAATTGATTATCTAGCAATTTTGAATAGAAGATAATTAGATAAATTTCCTTGGCAAAGATAATAAAATGAACATGGGCAGTACAACGGGATATAATTTTAGACTATTTTATAATTAAATTTAAAAATTATAAGCATCTATTAATTTTAACATATTAATTACAATACATAGTATAAAAAATACTTTGGCTCAACTGATACCTGACAAATGTTATGATATTGATTGTTTAAATGTATAACCTTATCGATTGATCATATAAATACAATAAATTTAAACAAAAGATATATACGATGTAAACACGTGGAAAATGTAACAAATATATACTAATATACACAAAATGTATATGATACAGACTACTTAACATTCTGAAAAACTTCCTTGTAGACAACGCTATATGTTTTGTTGGATGAATGTCCATCATGCTTACAAAACAGTACTTTCAATTATAAATAAGATGTATGGGATATAAATATATATTTTGGACGTACAGAAGTATGTATTTCGGACGTACGGAACTAATGAGAATATATGCATTTAAAAGGTTTGTGAAATTAAATTGTCAAGGTCATATATATTATATATAGGGATTAAATATGTTAGTCATAATAAATTAGATTATGGAAAATCATAATAAATTAATACGCTAATAATCACTTATAGCTAGCTAATTCTATAGAAATTGAAGTGTATATTTAATAATATATTAAATGGTCAAAAATCATATTATTAAATTTGTAATTCATAATTTTGATAATTAACATATATTTCAATTAAGTTTGACCCGTACGATGCACGGAATATATCTATAATATTTATATATTAAATTAAACTTATTTATAATAAATAAATAATTAAATTTTTTTTTAAAAATCAAGAAGAGGCTAGGAACGCCTAGCAATCAGGATAAGCAGAAAGATAAGCCTTCCTACTATCCTCCCTATACAAAGCAACACAGCAAGCAGGAGGATCAATGAAAGTATACAACCCAAAGTCTAATGTATGCGCCTTACAAGCCAGGCTATCAGCAACTTTATTGCTATCTCTACTTATGTGCACAACTTTGGCAGTCCAGGCTTTAGCTAAGAGAAGCTTTGTCACGACCCCCTATCGGACGTCTGTGACCGGCACGGGAAGTAGGATCTCTCCTATCCCGTAAACCTCTAATCCCTGATTGACAATTTCACATATTTATAACTACCCATTTCTAATACAAACAATATATAGTAATTATGGCCATCCATATCCGGTGACCTAAGTAGCGTGCAATCCACGGCTCGCTCAACGCCGCTTCAGTCTATACATATACACATAATCACTCACACGTACATATATTATACATATTGATCACACGCTTCAGGGCGGGTGATCTATCCTATTCACATGCAGAAATCCTGTGTACAGTCATACATATATTCAATCACACGCTTGCATATAGTTTACATATTGATCACACGCCTCAATGCGTGTAATCTATCCTATTCACATGCGGAAGCCATATTTTCACACAAACAGGTATTCAACCACACGTACATGTAATTTACGTATTGATCACACGCCTCAATGCGTGTGATCTATCCTATTCACATGCGGAAGTCATATATATATATACACATGATATATACTATATCATAGCCTATATTCCCATCACCAAGGCCTAACTTTAATCTGTATGAAGCCGACAATGCTAGAATAGGACGTATGTATATACTACAGTTGTATCAGTACAAACGCTACACCCAAAAAGGATTCATATACATATACATCACAACATGTGTACGTAATCAAAATAACTACCGACGCGGACTAAGCGTACGGTCCTCAGATCTGTCCGCCTCCCTGAGAAGAAGTGGACGCGTTTCCGACTCCTGAACCACCTGTATCTGAAACATGTAAACAGGGGGTGAGTCAAACAGACTCAGTGAGAAGCTCCCCCATCCCTGGCGTAGCAGCGGGTACCACTACAGCTGGGGGAAGGGAGCAACTACAACCACATGCGCATGAAACAGATTTATATTGTGACCTTTAATATGATAAGGCAATCAATATATCATATTCACAATTAAAATCCTAATTCATGCTCCTAACATATTTATTAATCCGCATGTAAATCAATCTCAACATGTCTCATTTGGTTTCACAATTAACACATACTTGTGCACGTAGGCACTCACTTTCTGTCTCCCGCATTACGCTAAGAGAAATACTGGCCCGAAGGCAATATCATGTACGAATCTGGTTCATCACACCAGGAACTTTCTGACTCCAAGTCATGCTTAGAGTAATAGCCGGCAACTTGGTCTGACCCCGGTTAAACAAAGGTAATGGCCACTATGTGGCATACTTACTGTTAACTGAATCCCGTCTGTCTGACCAGGATAACCGACTCGATCTACCCGCACTAACATAAACAAGTTCAAATAACCTATTCGACCTTGAAAGACGCCCTATTAATACTACTACTGAATATTACACGTGTGAATTAGCTAGGCCTAGTTTCCACCGTTTCAATTATGCAACCCTCTCACTCACAATTAACAACCTAGGTTCATTTTCCTCAATGTACCATACGGTCAAAAACCTTTGCACGATGATCAATTTAAGTGGGTTTCCTAATATTAATAAACTCACATATGAAATTTCGACTCAATCCTACCCACAATATATATAAGGCTCGGTGAGCCACAATAGCACATATACACCTTGTGATTAATCATATAAGCACATATACTATTGCGCGTTGACTACTTACTTGCAAATCATACGCGATAACACAATTTTATTCATATAAATATATTCCATATATCAATATGCACAAAATAGAGCAACCACATTTTCCACGTAGTCATCCAACCCTGTGGGGCAGGGATGGGAGAGCCCCTCACCTCGTTGGCCCTCCTGATCAGTACTCGGAGTGCTGAAGCTCCAATCACTCTGTGGTGCCCTATACACATTATATTTAAGAAATTTAGAACGTGTATTAAGCATTATCATGCACATATCATGCTAATGCTTATGCACCCTTTAGCTATTTTCCCAGAATTAATTATTTAGTTCGTTACGTCGTCTTATTTGCTCTTTTTGAAAGTCCATAATGCCCTTATTTGACTTTCACACTTTCGAGCCATTTAGAACCTCTAATTGCTTAGGTTAGAGATTTTCACTTGTCTAAATTTTCCCTTCATGTGTTCATATGGGTATTTAATTAATAAAAGATTTAAATTCACGGTTCAAAAAGAGGCTCTAGCTTACTCATTCCACCGTCTCCCTTATTCGCCGAGTAAAGCTTAATTATACCTCTTTAATATATATATAAAAATATAATTGGGTATAATTGGAGCCTTGGAACCAATTTAGTGTGTCTTAGGTGTCCACCACGGACTAGACCGAGGTGTTCACACCCACCGCACATCTCTTACGGTACTGTGGCTAAGTATTCGCCTCTTTTTCATCGGATTTGGTTCCGGTTGAGACGGTAAATACTCAGACTTTATTCCCTTGACTATTTCCAGCACTTATAACACTTAAACTACTCCAATCCAAGCCTAAACATCATCGAATTATTAATTTCGAATTTATAGCAACTTTCTAGCTAATTTTTCTAATTTCCATACCCGGTCAATTCCTACGTTTTAGCTTCGATTCTGGACCTCACTAAGCTTTCAATAACTCCCACTAAGCTCAAATTTAACCCCGAATGCCCCGATTGGAAGTATTTGATGAATTCCTAAACACCCAAAATTGGAGAAATTGTGTTTTGAAAGATTGGGGCTTCCATACCTTGATTCAATCGGATAGAAAGCTTGGTGGTGATGAAAGATGAGGTCTGGTCACCTTCTCCGGCACCGGAATGTCTTCTCTGTCGAAAATCCGGTCAAAAACCGCCCTGCCCTAGCCTTCTCCCCTTCTTGTGTGTTCGTGCCTCTGCTTGTTTATTTCTTTGTGTGTGTGCGTTTTCTTTTGCTGGATGGTGTGTGAGTTCTTTATATATATATATATATATATATATATATATATATATATATATATATATATATATATATATATATATATTATATGTGATAGAGGAAAGGGGGGTCACGTGGCCCCCATATATATATATTATATATATATATTTTTTATTATATATTTATTATGTATATTTCATTTTTGTTATCTTTATTTATATATTTTTTTTAAAAAAACTTATTTACTTGTTATATCTTATTTTTCCCTCATTCTTTTTAATCATCTTCTCTTTTAGGTCCTAAAAATATTCATATAGTCCCTATCATTTTTCTCCTTTATTTTATTTTAACTCTTTAATTCTTTAATTTAATTTTTTTTTCTGTAGAAAAATAAATTAATAATAATGATAATAATACAATTAAATATCTCGGATATTACAAGCTTGATTTCGTGAGTAATAGTGTAAAAAGGATGCTTTCTGTCAAGGTTAGCAGAGATGAGGTTGATCCAATCGCAAGACGTGCAACTAACCGAAAATATGACATATGAAGAGGAGCCAGTGGAAATCTTAGATCGGCAGTTGAAGAAACTCAAGACGAAGGAGATTCCATTGGTTAAAGTTCTGTGGAGAAACCACTCGACCGAAGAAGCTACATGGGAGGTCGAGGGTGAAATGCGCAGGACGTATCCTCATCTATTTCGAGACTAAGGTTAGTATTTTGTTTGAAATTCAGGGACCGAATTTCTTAAGAGGGAAAGATTATAATACCCGAGGATATTTTAACTAGCATCGAAAATTAAATTAAATTAATTAATTTAAAAGAGGAAAATGAGATGAAAAAAAATACACTAGCTTATCATTTATTATGTTATAAATATAAAATTTTAAAATCCTAAATTTTTATATATGTATTTCTTTTTATTATTTATATTTTTTATACATAGCAGATTTGTTTTCTTTCTTTTAAGTGATATGTAGATATATTAATGTATTACATATATATATATATTAAATAAGAAAGATGAAGAAGGAAATAAGAAAAGAAACCCGTGAAGGAGAAGCATGGCACACACGGACGACGGAAAACGCAAGAGGGAGAGAGAGCTGGGCAGCGTCATTCACACGGAGTAAAACGAGAAGGAAGGCAAGCACGAGGTGGTCGGACGTGCGAGGGAGCCGTCCGGAGTTCATCGCCATCGCCGTTGTGCTAGAGAGAGAGAGACTGATGGCTTAGAGAGAGAAAACGAAGGAAGAGTTATGATCCTTCCAGACGTCTTTGATAAGATGCCCAAAAGTCTCATTGGTCAACCAGGCCATTTGGAATCTAAACGGCTTCTCTCCTCTCTGATTTAGGTCTTTGTTTGTGCTTGTTTTGACCAATATGGGGCAGTGATCACTCTTTAGGGCAGGAAGGACGAAAGCCATTGAATCTGGAAAAGCTATTCTCCAATCCATATTAGTCGTGGCTCTATCCAGTTTCCTCCTTCAACTCATTTCTACACCACGTAAACTTTGGACCTTTGTATTCAAGATCCGAAAGCTCACAATTGTTTAGGAAGGTACTGAGTCTATCCATGTTTCTGGTATTGGGGTTGCCTCCACCCACTTTTTTCATGCGAGTAGAGATACGAGTTGAAGTCCCCAAGGACAAGCCACGGGGTACCAGATTGACCTGCAAGGAGCTCAATATCCTGCCAGCACTTATTTCTGGGAGTATCGTTAGGACTAGCATATAAAAAGGTAACTAAACAACATTGGTCCATAGATGGCCTAAGAACAGAACAATGAATAAATTGAAAAGAGGAAGAAATGATGTTTATCTTTATGTTGTCATCTTGCCATAACATCCAAATTCCACCTGAGAAGCCCGCTGCTTCAACTCTAACAAAGTGACGGATCCCACACTTGGAAGTGATTAACTCAGCTTGTTTCCACTTGTTTGTGTTTCCAGTAGAGTCAGAATATCTAGTTTATGCAAGTTGAACATATCCTTGACGATCCCTGGGAAAGATTTAGAGGCAGTGCCTCTACAGTTCCAAGTCATAATATTCATAAAAACTAACATAAGTTATGAAACTTCTCAAAGGAAGTTTGAATACACCTGGGTTGCGCCAAGATCAACAAGGGAAGAAGCCACTTCCCTGTTTTGTTTCTCGAACATTCTCATAGCCCGAAGTTGCTCTTCCATTTGCGCATCCTTATCAGCTCTTCCTTTTGGAATAGCCATTGGGTGCTTGGTAGGAGCTTTCGGATTGCTTTCATTTGATTTGATAGGGTCTTGCCTCCTTGAGTGGATAGGTTTTTTGTTCCTACCGAAGTAACTAAGGTATGCTCCTAATTTTCTCACTACCTTTCACAGGTTTCTTCCCTTGGCTTGGTGTCTTGTTTAGAGGGGTTTGTTTTCTACTCTACGATCCTTGGATATCTGTCTTTTTCTGTCTTCCTTTTATTCCCTTATGTTTGGTTTCTTATTGCTGATTCATGCCTGTCAACTCTAACACCCCTGTTGCCACATCAGAAGCTTCCTGATCTTTATTTTCTACTACTTTATCAATATCCATATCTCCTGACTCTTCTAAGTTAAAAACTTCGAATCTTAAGCCTGAATTTGGATATTTTGGTGCAGAAGCAGGTTGTTGATTCTTTGCAGGAGGCCTCGGTCTTCTCCTACGGTTCAGTTGCACTGTCATCCAAGGTCCGAATGCTTCATCGCGAACTTCCACTTTCCACTATCTCCAATAACTGAAGTTGGTTTCACTAGTTTCCCCCGTGTCCTGTTCTTGCTCTGGCCCCTCTTTTTGTTTAAAGGGCAATTATCTCTCCCATGTCCGAATCTACCGCAATTGTAGCACACGAGCTTGATGCCTTCATATTCAATATGGTGAATTTTACCTCTAATTTTGAATTTGACAGAAGTGTGAGCCGAAGATCTACTTCAATACATATTCGGGCAAAATTCACTCTTTCTACTTCAATAACTCCATTTTCTCCTGAAGGGTGTGCTCGTCTATTTTCAATGTTTTTTCCAAACAAACCACCCAGCCGCCAAAGTATATGCTTCTCATAGTACTCTATTGGCAGAGTTGGGACCCTTATCCAGACCGGTAACTTCTTGTACTCCACATTATATGGATCAAATTCAGGTCTCCATCTTTGAACCATTAGGTGATGCTCAGCTATGCACCAAGGTCCTTCATGTAGGGCAAAAGCATAATCATCTGGATCAGAAAAGGAGACAGTAAAGAAACCATTACCTATATCAATGACTCGTATTATTCCCTTCTTTGCCACATTCTTTCTAAACGTCCTTTGAGGAATCTATAGGCCATTGATTTCCCCAGCGTCTTGACAATCAGGGAGAGCTTCCACTCTTTCTGGAGTTCTATTCTTTCTGCCTTGGATATAGAGAGTTTTGGACATAAGAAATCTTCGTTTCCAGTCAGATCCTCCTCTAATTCGTCCTCTGACAGATCTTCAATCTCGACCGCATCCTCTTCGACGAAAAAGGTCCTTATCTCGCCCATTAATTCCTACAAGCTTGTCTTTGTAAGACTGATTAACTGCTGGGTCTGGAACCCACAAGGCCCGCTTTACTGACTTTATCTTCGATTCTCCATTTTCCGAATCGAGGTGAGGAATAACTTCCTCTTTCTTCTCTTTCCCTTCCGGACTTTCCTCCATTGGCTTTGGGGATGATTCTTCATGTTCGACGCCCCTGCGCAGGATCCACAGTGGTGGATTCCCCCTGAGTCTTGATCTTCTTGGTACTTGCGTTTCAGGTTATCTTGTTCTTCTGGCGTCAGGTCTCTATCTCTTTCTTGGAGCTCCATGTTTTGTTAAATTCAAGACTTTCATAAATAATTAAATTTTAAACAATTGAAATATCATAAAGAAATCTAATGTGTTCATCGAAAAAATAAATATACGTGAGATTAAGGAATATATATATATATATATATATATATTAATTTATATTAATTTTATAAATTAAAGAAAAATTTGACATTACGTACATGTGAAGCCTTTAGTAATTCATATGGTTGATAAGTTCGAGAATCTTCTACTAATACAATTATATATCTATATATATATATGGCTTTGGAGTTTTTGGTGTCACACAAAAAAAGTGTGACACCAAAAAAAATAACTTCCCCCTCAACTTCTTAATAAATAACCAATTTCTCAATAATCTATATCTATATTTATAGCTATATTTTATAATTGAAAAATACAAAAAAAAATAATATGATTGGAGGATGTGGGAGAGAGAAAACAAGTATGCTAGGTGGTTACTAAAAAATAGAGAAGTGCATAACTTCTCATTTTTTTATTTTTTATTTTAAATTATGATAAAAATTCTATTTAAAAATTTTAAAATTATCAAATATTTAATTTTTAATAATTTTAAAATATAATAATTATTTTATATTATATTTTAAAAAATTTAAGAATAAATTACATGTATGCACGTAGGTGCATGCGAAGCCTCTAGTATATATATGGCTTTGGAGTTTTGGTGTTACAAAAGCAAAGTGTGACACCAAAAAAATAACTACTCTAACATACATGCATTATGAGTAGTTACTAAAAAAGTGGAGAACTGCATAACTTTTCATTACTTCATTTAAAAATATAACAATTTATTTAAAAATTAAAAAAAATATCAAATATTATAATTTGATATTATTTTGAAATATCATTATTATTTTATATATTAATATGGCTGTGGGGTCTTTCCGTCAACGATCTCCTAGAATAGTCAATTAGTTAATTAAAAAAGAAAATAAAAATATGATGTGAGAAGATCATGGTGAGAGAAAATAATAATAGTGATAACTTTCCAGGATTCCATTTATTATTTTAAATATAATAAATATTTTATTTTATATTTTAAAACTTTGAAATAATTTAATATTTAATTTTTTATTAATTTAAAATATAATAATCATAATTTATAATATATTTTTTAAAAAAATTAAAAAATAAATGGCATGCACGATATGTGCATGCAAAGCCTCTAATATCTATCTACCTATCTATATTAATATGGCTCTAGGCCCTTCCGTATTAAAAAATACAAATTAAATTAATCCCTATAAATCAATTAATTAACTAATTAATAAATATATCTAAAACAACCTACCTTCTTTACCCATACACCCACGGCCAACCTCTCCATGATATAACACCACTACAATGAATACCCACATGCAACATATAAAGAGAGATTGTTTGCTTATGCCCAACGTATTTTCACACCTCAAAACTTATATAAAATGTATGCTTTTACGTGCGCACATATTTAAAGAAGTAGATTACACCATAGGAAAATCAGACAACACGTACGGGAGTGCGTGTTGGATGCTAGTATATATATATATATATATATATATATATATATATATATATATGCTTCAAAGTATATAATTATGCAATTTCTTTGGCAATTCACTAACAAAAGTAGTTAATGTAGGTTTAAAGACGGAGAGCATACCCGGCCGGCTTGTGTCCGTCCCAGAGGGTAATTTTATATTTTATTAAATTATATATTCATTTTATTTAAATAACCTTTTATATATATATAGATATTCAATTATTTTTTAACTCCTAGTATTTTTTTTTTGTACAACCATGGGTGTCCCTCACCTATCCATTTCAACGATCTAGATAAAGACTAATCCCATTCGGATCAGGAGCGAATAGTTAAAGCCCTCTCAACAATATCGACTCCAGGACTCGAACCTAGGTCCCTCAACCTAGAACTCGTTTACCCCTGGTATCTTCCTATTCACATAATTTATCTCCAAATAAACTCAACAAATGTTCAAGTCAACACAACATCCAATTGAGAAATAATTTTTTTTTAATTATGTCCCAAGCTTTGTTTACTATTAATTTGTCCCAAAATTATAACCATAATAATTTTAATTAATTCATTATTAATATCTTGACTAAATTTCATAAAAAAAAACATTGAAAGAATAACTAAGCTATTTTTAAAGTATACAAAATATTTTACAGAATTCAAAATTGATTTCAAATAATTATTATTAAATAATTATAACGATATATTTAAATAGCATTCAAATATAACCATAAATAAAAATAAATAAAAGCACTTTTTGGTTCCAAATTATAGGCTTTCCATCAATTTTTACCCAATAAATTTGTTAGAAGTTAATATCATCTATAAACTTTTAATTTAAAACATTTCATTAAGATATCTCTACAAAACTCTTCTTAAAAGCATGAGGTTATAAGGGTGATCCTAAGTCGTCTTACTCATTTGGGTGGGTCAAATTTCCAAAAAAGGTCAATTTCATCAAGTTAGTCATAATGACTTGACTCAACTTGATTAAACACGGCTCGTACAATATTAGTTAATTTAAAAAAAAAACTTTTTATTAAAAAATATATATGTCAATATTTTGTACATCTTTACATGATACTTTTTTTTTGTATTTTTTAAGCCAAACTGCTCTTTCATCTCTACATAATATTTATGTTGATTAATCTTTTATGATTTTCAAGCTAAGTATTATAAGTAAAAAAAAAAGAATTGGTTGTGCTTTTTTTTTCTTTCTAAATTTCAAATATGATATTTTAATTTTAAAGTCTTTTATCTAAGGGTATGTTCATTAGTTGGAAATCAGCAATGTAAAAGCCAATGGAAATAAAAAAAGTAAGTGGGGCCCACCTACTTTTTTATTTTTTTTCATTTCCATCAACTTAAAATATCTATTATACCCTTCTGATTTGACACAATTATAACCTTCTTTTCTTTTTATTATTTAGTTGAAGACATGATGAAGAGGTGTGGGAGGGTAGTTCTTGTTTGTTATTAATTACTTGTTACTGCTTCTTAGTGATTCAGTCAGTTGATTAGTACCTTACAAACACATATTTGATTGTTGCTTGTTGCTTTCTTTGTCAAATTCTTCATCACTTTCTTTCAAGATATAATTTGTTTCAATATATATGAATCATCAAAAATTGTGAGAAGAAATTAAAATTAATAGAAGATAGATAGAAACTACATAGCTAGCTAGGGTGATGAGTTTGGGGTCCATCATGCATTGGAATTCATTAGTCTCTTTGCCTAATGAAACTGATACAGCTCCTAGAAACATAATGGACCATGCTTCAGAAGATAAAGAATGCAGCAATGGAGAGCAGCCAATTCTTCCCCAGGAGAAAGTGTTGAGGACAAATACTACTATATAAAGAGAAGGCAATATAAAGAATTTATGTGCTATATATATAAACTCATAAAATTCCAACTTGTCTACAAAAGGGAAGATAATGGAACGTTGAAAAGCAATTCCATACCCAATACTCAGGTGGCCACATCTTATTTTTTGGTCATGATTACGCATACCATTAGATTGATATGTCACACATAGATGATAGAACCAAAACTTGAACATTTAAATTAATTTAATTAAATACCCACTCTCATATGCATATTCCTATCATGACTGATGTAGAATGATTCCCCCACACGTACCTTTGTTTGATGAAATGGTACAATAATATTCTTCTTCACATCAACACCTATACATAGAATCATAACGGAAAGAAGCTTGGTGAGGGCATCAACTCAAAATATTTAATTACAAATAGATTAAGAAAACATTATATAAAAAAATTATGTAAGGATGGCTCTTGCAAGTACCTTGATATTGTTGGAATATTACAAATTAATAATATCTAACAAATCTCGCCAAACAGGATTAACTTTAAGTATGGGATGATAAAAGTTGCAGTTAGCTATATATAATCAGCAAAATGGAAAGCAAAATAGAGTGAAGAAGAGAAGCGAATTGATTCTTACCTAAACAAAAGTTGAATTCCTTTCTGATGAACCAAACGTGTTGGACTCTGCAAAAATTATATATATATGAATATTTTTAATGCCCAGTGCTAGATCTTAAGAAGCAAGCTTGAATTTTTAATGTAGATAGGCTACAATATTGAAATGGTTCAAACTCTATTGTCTCTAGAAAAAGACTGGTATTACGGATTTATGGTCTTGGCTAAGGCCATAGAACCAAACAAAAAAGGGGATTAATTAGGTGATACTATCATTCCAACAAATTAACCAAATAATTTTACGTTTAAAACAAAATCAAACAAAACAAACACAGCTTTTCTTCTTGTGATTGATTGCGGCTTGTGGGTTTATCTTCCCCACACATCCTTCATCCATCTACAATTCTAGCTATACTCATATACTGTACTCCTCTTAACGTCATTTTTCAATTATCGATCAAAATATTTTGATAACTAATCATGCATGCTTCATTCAACATAGATTCTCATATCAGAATATATAATAGAAGAAATATTATTGAGAGAGAGAGAGAGAGAGAGGTGACCTAACTGGAGAAGCAGAGCAAAATGAGCCAACGGTTATGACATTTCTTGGAGCCATGGATGCGTCAAGATGATCGAATAATGATGAGCTGCAGTTTGGGTAATCAGTGATTTTTACGCGTTTTGGTTCTATGTAAAAGTCGATGTATAGGTATTGGGTATATATACATAAGTAGCTACAAAATTCTGGATCGTTTTGTTGCTTGAATTCCGGGATACAATTTTTTTTTCAGTTGCAAGATTACGTATTTGAGCAAATTTGCTCAATTCAATTATGCATGGTTTACTTCAATTTTTTTTTTGAATCCAGCTATATTAATTAGGTTATCACATTTTATTTGGAAACAGATTGTAGTTAATTATCAATGTTTTTGAATAGAGCAGTACTAATCAAGGATAACAAATTATTTGTAGTGAGATTTAAGAATCCGAAAATCTGGCTTTACAACAATAAAATAATATCTCAGCGGATTTTCATGTCATTAGCTAGGTTGGAGCTTAGTTATAGAAAATATTAATTGATCAATTTAATTTTATATTGATTGTCGAAATCATAAATAGTTAGTATATCTTTTTTTATAAATTAAATAATAGTTTGTAGAGATAAGGATTATGGGTATAAACTTACCATTAATTTAAATGAAAAAAAAAATTATACAAAAAAGGAAATTAATTTTTAGAAATCAGATTTTGAATTTTAAAATTTGTAGATATAAGGATTATAGATATATTTATGTGCATTTAACATTAATTAAAGAATTTAAAATTAATGGAAACAGTTGACTTGTTTTATATAATATATATATATATATATATATATATATATATACGTATATTAATGAAAAATAATAATAATTCATGATTTAAATTTAAAAAATGTTACCCACTAAAACCTCTATTTCGTTTTTAGTATTGAAAAAAATAATAAAAAAATATTACATTTTAATATTTTTAAAATTTAAATATAATTCTACCTTTAATAACATGTTTAAAAATTTTAAATTTAATAAAAATAAATATTTCTGTCACGACCCCCTATCGGACGTCCGTGACCGGCACGGGAGGTAGGATTTCTCCTATCCCGTAAGCCTCTAATCCCTGATTGACATTCTTACACATGCATAACTACCCATTTCGATTACAAACAATATATAGTATATATGGTCATCCCTATCCGGTGACCTAAGTAGCAGCAATCCACGGTTCGCTCAACGCCGCTTCAGTCTATACATATAAACATAGTCAATCACACATACATATAATATACATATTGATCACGCGCTCAAGGGCGGGTGATCTATCCTATTCACATGCAGAATCCCTGTGTACAGTCAAGCATATATATTCAATCACACACCTGCATAAGATATACATATTGATCACACGCCTCAATGCGTGTGACCTATCCTATTCACATGCGGAAGCCGTATTTTTACACAATCAAGTATTCAGTCACACATATATATAAGTTTACATATTGACCACACGCTCAGTACGAGTGGTCTATCCTATTCACATGCGAAAGTCACATCCATATATATATATACACATGATATTCATCATATCATAACCTATAATCCCAACAGCCAGACCAATCTTTAATCTGTATGAAGCCGGCAATTCTAGAGTGTGACATATACATATATGCATATAGCAACTGTACAAAACAATGCTATACCAAAATGAATCATATACATATATATCCTGTCAAAATACATATAGCAGTACTACCCCACGCGAACAATGCGTGCGGTCTTTAAGTCTGTCCGCCTCCCTGGGATGAAGTGGAAGCGCTTCCGATGCCTATACCACCTGTGTCTGTAACATTTAAAATTGCGGTGAGTCAAACAACTCAGTGAGAGGCTTTCCCATCCTTGGTGTAGTAGCGAGTACCACTACAACTGGGGAGAGGAGCCAATCACAAACACATACCATACAACGGTTTAAATTTTCATATATTAGGTGGTCAGGCAATTAACATATATCATATTCACAATAAAGAATTTAAAGCATGGATTTACATACATTTAAATTCACACATACATCATATCATGATTTAACATATAACTCCATGTGGTCCTCTGTATTCAAGTAATCATAATCATCAACTGGACCGAAGGGCAATATCTCCGTTAGGATAGAATCTGGCCCGAAGGCAATATCTCACGTGAGCAATATGGGAACCTAGTTGATCATTCTAGAAACCCCTGGTCCCAAGACTATACTTGGAACAATAGTCTGACCCCAAGACTTCACTTGGAGCAATAGCCGGCGACTCATCTGACCTCGGTTTACCCAAGGTAACAGCCACAATGGGTGAACTCATATACAATTATGTGAAAACGCGCTATATGTGTGTATGTGAATTGTAAAAGCAATGGTGGCTCAAGGAGCCTATATGGAAAAGAAGGTCCTCGAGACCTATGCGATATCGGGGGTAGGATCGAGTAAATATTATCTAAAGGGTGTGGTTTTGTAAGTAAGTCCTTAAAGAGAATAAAGAACCAAGAGTCTGAATTAGAAACCACTTGGAAACCTAGATTTGCCTAAGAAGAAGTAAAATGAACAAGTAGTGGTCCATAGGGGTCATTTATGGTACAAACGCGGAAACCGAGTCTATCACGGGTGGTCCAGGTAGATTGAGTCTCTTGTCTTGAGTCAACCCACAGAAATACAGAGTATATGAGTACACCACATTGTGGCTATTGCCTTGGATAAACCGAGGTCAGATGAGTCGTCGGCTATGCTCCAAGTGAAGTCTTGGGACCAGGGGTTCCTAGAAGATCAACTAGGTGTCCCACACTGCTCACGTGAGATATTGCCTTCGGGCCAGATTCCCTCCTAATGGAGATATTGCCTTCGGGCCAGTTTATGATTACGGTTAATTGAATACGGGTGACCACATGGAATTATATGTTAAATCATGATAAGTTGTATGTGTGAATTTAAATGTATGTAAACCCATGCTTTAAATTTTTTATTGTGAGTATGATATATGTTAATTGCCTGACCACCTAATATATGGAAATTTAAAACCCGTTATATGCGTATGTGTTTGTGATTGGCTCCTCTTCCCCCAGTTGTAGTGGTACCCGCTACTACACCAGGGATGGGAAAGCCTCTCACTGAGTCTGTTTGACTCACCCCAATATTACATGTTACAGACACAGGTGGTATAGGCATCGGGAGCGCTTCCACTTCATCTCAGGGAGGCGGACAGACTTAGAGACCGCACGCATTGTTCGCGTGGGTAGTATTGATATATGTATTTTGTCAGGATGTATATGTATATGATTCTTTGGTATAGCATTGTTTTGTACAGTTGCTATATGCATATATGTATATGTCACACTCTAGAACTGTCAGCTTCATACAGATTAAAGATTGGTCTTGTGGTTGGGAATATAGGTTATGATATGCTGAATATCATGTGTATATATATATATATGAATTTGACTCCCGCATGTGAATAGGATAGGTCACACGAACTGAGCGTGTGGTCAATATGTAAATTTATATATATGTGTGACTGAATACGTGATTGTATGAAAATACAGCTTCCGCATGTGAATAGGATAGGTCACACGTATTGAGGCGTGTGATCAATATGTAAATTATATGTAGGTGTGTGATTGAATATATATGCTTGACTGTATACAGGGATTCTGCATGTGAATAGGATAGATCACCCGCCTTGAGGCGCGTGATCAATATGTATACTATATGTACGTGTGATTGATTATGTGTATATGTATAGACTGAAGCGGCGTTGAGCGAGCCGTGGATTGCGTGCTACTTAGGTCACCGGTTAGGGATGACCATAAATACTATATATTGTTTGTATTAGAAATGGGTAGTTATGCACATACAAAAATGTCAATCAGGGATTAGAGGCTTATGGGATAGGAGAAATCCTACCTCCCGTGTCGGTCACGGACTTCCGGTAGGGGGTCGTGACAAACTTGGTATCAGAGCCTGGTTTCTTTAAACTGTATGGAGCCATAGGTATGACCGAGTGTCGGTTTACCCCTCTTTGTGTACCCGGGCACAACGTGGGAGTAAAAGGCACTTGTGGAAGTACCCAGGAAATTGTGTCAGCATTTCTTTCTAATCTCTTTGATATGAAATGTCATTAGTATATGAGTACTTATTAGGTGTGGTCCTTGTGCAGTATAGGGATGTCACCTATTACGAGACGGACTAGGGATGGAGGGAGAACTCCTGCTGAAATTGATCAAGAGTCAGTTCGGGAGGAGGGAATGCCCACCCGAGGCCGAGGTAGAGGTCGTGCCCGGGGTCAAGGGAGAGCACAAGTGAGAGGGGAAGAGAGGAGACCGTCACCGGAACCTCAACCCTAAGTAGAGACAGGTGCACCTTCCGTGGCGGAAATGCTCACGGCAGGATTTCAGGAACTAAGGGAAGAAATGACAAGACAAATACAGAGGGAAGTACGCCGGTTTGTAGTCGGTGAGGAAGAACAAGAGAGGGTTCCTAGAAATCAAGAGATGGAGGTTGTTGAGGAAGAGGATAGGGAATGGCAACAACCACAGGAAATGCCTCGTGAACCGCGGGCAGCACCCAGAGAGCTGCCAATTTCAAAATTTCTGAAGCTTCATCCACCCACCTTCTGCGGAACTAGTGAGAAAGAGGATCCGCAGTACTTTATCAGAGACGTGGTCAGAATTGGGCGCATGCTGAGGTGCTCAGGCCATGAATTGGTGGAATTAGTTCATTCCAGCTGAGGGGAGCGGCTAGAGTATGGATAGAGTCCGTACAGACGAGGTATTCACGCAGAGTGGCACCGATGACTTGGGAAGATTTTCAGAGGGAATTCCTGGGTCAGTTTCTATCTGAAGGCACCAAAGATGCAAAGCGTCAGCAATTCGAGGAATTGTGGATGACGCCTAACATGACCGCGACGGAGTATGAATTACTTTTTACAGAACTAGCTCAATTCTCACCTGAGTTGGTTCCTGATGAAGAGGCAAGGATCAAGAGATTCATACACCGACTCACGGAGCCGTTGTTTACTGCTTTGCTACTGCAGAGGACACAGTTTGAGACTTTAGCTCAAGCAGCAGACTGTGCTAGAATGATTGAAACCAGGAGGAGGTATGGGACATCTGTTGATCCCAAAGTGAAGTTAATTACATGCAGTGACAACCAAGGAGGTGGAAGTAATAAAAGGAAGACAACAGGTGGAGGTGCAGGATATTCAAGGTCAGCAGGAGGACAATCCTCAACTACCACCTATGAAACAGGTACAAGAGGTAATATTCAAGGGGGACAGAGAGAGCAAGGGGGTGGAAATGCCGGTAAGACAAGGCCTCAGTGTGCGACTTGCGACAGATTTCATTCCGGTATATGTCGGAAACTGACAGGTGGATGCTACCATTGCGGCCAGATGGGCCATATGGCTAGAGAGTGTCCAAAGAAGAAAGAGGGTACAAGTGTGAGAAGCAATCCGACGCTGAGGAGTACACCTATTCCAGCTCCACCAGTGAGAACCGTGCCACCACAAGTAGCAAGTACAGGTGCAGCTAAAGGCCGTGGTGCAGGGTCTAGTGGCCGAGGGCCAGGGGCGGTAGGTGGAGGACAGGCGCGGGTATTTGCACTATCCCAGCAGGATGTTCATGCATCAAATGCGGTTGTGACAGGTACTCTTATTGTCTGCTCTCTTGAAGCACGAGTCTTATTTGATTCCGGCTCCACTCATTCCTATGTCACATGCATTTGCCTCTAAATTCAACAAAAGTCCATCTAGAATGGAAGAAACCGTACTGGTCTCTACACCAATGGGAGAATCGGTACAAGTAGAGTATGTGCACAAGTCTTGCATTGTGGAGGTCGATGGCCATGAGACTGTGGTAGACCTTCGGTTGTTGTGTATGGTTGATCTTGATGTGATCCTCGGAATGGATTGGTTGTCGTCTTGCCATGCGGTTGTTGACTGTAGGGCTAAATGCTTGAAATTCAATATGCCAAACGAGGAGCCTTTTGTGATACGGGGTGATGGAGCTGCACCGTGTCCAAGCTTGATCTCGGCTTTGAAGGCATCCAAGTTACTTGCAAAGGGATGTAAAGGGTATTTGGCATTCGTCCAAGATACTACGAAAGAAGTACTTTCACCGACTCAAGTGTCGGTGGTGCGAGAGTTCTTGGATGTATTTCCAGAAGAATTGCCGGGGGTTGCCGCCCGATCGTGAGATTGAATTTGGAATTGAGCTGCAACCTGGCACCCAGCCTATCTCCACACCACCTTACCGTATGGCTCCGAAAGAGCTGAAGGAGCTACATACACAATTGCAAGAATTGCTTGAAAAGAGTTTTATAAGACCCAGTTTCTCTCCTTGGGGTGCGCCGGTCCTTTTTGTAAAGAAGAAGGACGGATCCTTGCGGTTGTGCATCGATTACCGAAAGTTAAACAAGGTGACGATTCACAATTAATATCCACTGCCGAGGATAGATGACCTATTTGATCAGTTGCAGCGTGCGAAGCGGTTCTCTAAGATTGATTTGCGATCTGGGTATCACCAATTAAGGATTCGTGAATCGGATATACCCAAGACCGCATTCCGGACCCGATACGGACATTACGAGTTCTTGGTGATGTCTTTCGGATTAACTAATGCTCCTGCAGCGTTCATGGACATGATGAACAGGGTCTTTAAACCATTTCTGGACCGATTTGTCATTGTCTTCATTGACGACATCTTGGTTTATTCAAAGAATTCTGAGGAACATGCGGAACACTTGAGATTAGCATTGTAGAGGTTGAGAGAGGAAAAACTGTATGCCAAGTTTTCTAAGTGTGAATTCTGGCTTGACAGAGTTGCCTTTTTGGGTCACGTGGTATCATCAGAGGGAATCCACGTTGATCCAAGTAAGGTAGAGGCAGTGAAGAATTGGTCCCAGCCTACCTCTGTTACCGAAATTCGTAGTTTCTTGGGTTTGGCGGGATATTATAGAAGATTTGTGCAGGACTTCTCTAAGGTTGCTGCACCTATGACTAGGTTGACTCAGAAGGGAGTGAAGTTTATATGGGATGACAAGTGTGAGCAGAGTTTTCAGAAGCTGAAAGACAGTCTCACCACCGCTCCGGTGCTGGCATTACCTGAAGGCACAGGAGGGTGTGTGGTATACTGTGATGCGTCGAGGATCGGGTTAGGGTGTGTCTTGATGCAACATGGCAAGGTGATTGCGTATGCATCGCGACAACTGAGGAAGCATGAGAAGAACTACCCAACTCACGACCTCGAAATGGCGGCTGTAGTATTCGCTTTGAAAATATGGAGACATTACTTATATGGTGAGACTTGTGAAATTTATACAGGCCACAAAAGCGTCAAATACATTTTCGAGCAGAAAGACTTGAACTTGAGACAACGTCGATGGTTGGAGTTGTTGAAAGACTACGACTGCACGCTGTTGTATCATCCAGGAAAGGCTAATGTGGTAGCCGATGCTCTGAGTCGGAAATCCATGGGCAGTCTTGCTCATATAAGTGAAGAAAGAAGACCGCTAATTAGAGAACTGCACGAGCTAGAGCAAATGGGAAATCAGTTTAAGATCGGAAGTTCTAAATCACTTTTAGCCCATTTGCAAGCTAAGTCCTCTTTGGTAGAAGAGGTGAAGGCTAGGCAAGATGAAGATACCGACCTCAAGCAAATCAGGGATACTATAACTAAAGGGAAAGGGGACGACGTCCAATTCTCTATAGATGATTTCGGGATACTTCGGTTGGAGGGACAGTTGTATGTCCCTATGGCTGATAACTTGAAATAAAGAATTCTCGAAGAAGCCCACCGGACGGCGTATACAATCCATCCGGGAGCTAATAAGATGTATCATGACCTGAAACAGTTGTATTGGTGGAATGGCATGAAAAAGGATGTCGCAAACTATGTAGCCAGGTGTTTAGTGTGCCAGCAAGTCAAGGCTGAACACCAGAAGCCCGCCGGAACATTACAGCAGATAGAAATACCTGAGTGGAAATGGGAGAGGTTAACGATGGATTTCGTAACAGGGTTGCCAAGATCACAACGGGGATTTGATTTGGTTTGGGTGATAGTGGACCGCATGACTAAGTCTTCACACTTTCTGCCAGTTAAGACCACTTACGGAGTGAGTCAATATGCACAGATTTATCTATCAGAAATCGTTAGATTGCACGGTGTGCCAGTGTCCATAATATCTGATAGAGGTCCACAGTTCACTTCCAGGTTTTGGAAGTCATTGTAGGAAGTGTTGGGAACTAGAGTTGATCTGAGTACTGCGTTCCACCCACAGACCGACGAGCAATCAGAAAGAACCATTCAGATTCTTGAGGACATGCTTCGGGCGTGTATTATGGATTTCGGAGGGAGTTGGGAAAGGTATTTACCTTTGGCTGAGTTTGCGTACAATAACAGTTATCAAGCAAGTATTCAAATGACACCTTTCGAGGCTCTGTACGGCCGTAGGTGCAAATCCCCGATTGGGTGGTTCGAGGTCGGAGAAGCTAGCCTAGTCGGCCCGGAATTGTTACAAGATGCCTTGCAAAAGGTAAAGTGTATAAGGGAGAGGTTGCTGACGGCTCAGAGTAGGCAAAAGTCTTATGCAGACAATCGAAGAAGAGAACTGGAGTTTGCCGTTGGTGATCAGGTGTTCTTGAGAATATCACCGATGAAAGGCGTAATGCGGTTCGGTAAGAAGGGGAAGTTGAGTCCTCGGTACATCGGACCGTTTGAAATCTTAGAACGAGTTGGGAATGTAGCGTATCGGTTGTAATTGCCTACAGAATTGGAAGGGGTACACCATGTCTTTCATGTATCGATGCTTCGGAAGTATCTTCCCGATCCCTCGCACGTGATCCAATCGCAGGACGTGCAACTAACCGAAAATATGACGTATGAACAGGAGCCAGTGGAAATCTTAGATCGGCAGTTGAAGAAACTCAGAACGAAAGAGATTCCATTGGTTAAAGTTCTGTGGAGAAACCACTCGACCGAAGAAGCTACATGGGAGGTCGAGGGTGAAATGCGCAGGACGTATCCTCATCTATTTCAAGACTAAGGTTAGTGTTTTTGTTTGAAATTCAGGGACCGAATTTCTTAAGGGGGGAAGATTGTAATACCCGCGAATATTTTAACTGGCATCATTTATTAAATTAAATTAATGAAAATAAAAGTGGAAAAAAAATGAGATAGAAATACCCACTATCCTACTATCCTACTACTTATTATTTTGTAGATACAAACCATTTTTTTTAGTCTTAAAGTATCCTAATTTTATATTATTATTAGTTTTATTAGATTCCTTTTTATATATGTATATATGTATTTAATTATTATATATATATATATAGATTATAAAAGAAAGGGAATAAGAAAAGAGAAAGAAAAAGAGAGGAGCAGATTCGTTTTTTAGTGATGTATATATATATATATATATAAATTAATTTATTATATATATATATATATATATACATGTAATTGAAAGAAAAGGGATAAAGTGAGGATTTGGAAAAGAAAAGTGGAGAAACCCTGAGTGCAGAGAGGAAACGTGAACACGGAACGCACGAGAGAGGGAGAGGGGTTGGAGCAACGCCTTGGCTAGAGGAGCATGGACGGGCTGAGCACGGAGCAGAGGTGGTCGGACGTTCGTGGTGGCTGGAGTTCGCCGTCCGTCACCGTCTTTGTGGCTAGAGAGAGAGAGAGCTCGGGTTAGAGAGAGAAACAAGAGGAAGAGAGCTTATCGCCGAAAAACGCCGTCTCTTCACCGGGGAAGGTAGCCGGGAGTCTGCTCTACCCCATATCATCCTTCTAACCGGTTGAATCGAGGTGAGAAGTCCTGAAACTCTCAAACCCCAATTTTATCAATTTTGGGGATTTTTGGAAAGACCCCAATTGATTCAATCTGAGTATTTTGGGTCTTAAATTGAAGTATTTGCATGCTAGGAAGTGAGTTGGAAGCTTAGGAACCGGAACAAAATTGATAGAATATATTCGGGTTGGAAAAAGTGTAGGAAAATGTGGTTGTTAAGGTTTAAGGGTGTTGTGGAATGATTTGGGGTGCATTGAAAGGTTGAATGATAATTATATAATTGTTAAAAATTATTGGAATGTACGAGGGATTAAAACCCGAGTAATTCCCGTCTCACCCGGAACCCCGTTCGGGGAAAAAGAGACACTTTTCCAATTTTAAGCATGACCGGATACGTGTATGCATATGCAGGTAAGGTGTTGAAAGTTAATTCGGTAAATGGGAATTTTAGACAAGTAGAATTTATGACTCTCTTGAGTCATAAATTCAAGACTTGGGTAATGGGAATTTCATATGGACACATAGAGATGAAATTGGGTAACCTTGCATTCCCAAGTCAAAGCTTCCGAATAGTGTGATTAAGAAAGGGCTGAACACGAATAGAAGCATGCTAGGTGTTCTGAAAACTAGTTGAGGGCATTCCAAGCCAACAACTAGTCTATGGAATTAATTAGAAAGAACATGAGCATTAGCGTTACATGTACACGATAGTGGTTGAAATTGCAAGTTTCTAAATCTCTTAAGTATACGTGTATAGGGCACCATACTGTGAGTGGACTTTCGGGCGCACCGAGAGACAATCAGAGGGGCCATCCAGGTGAGTGGCTTTCCTATCCTTGCCCTATAGGGTTGACTGCGGATATGGATATATGGTTTGCCTTCTTGCCTATTTGTAGGAATTACATGTTAGATAACATGCTATTGTTGTTCCTAAATTATAGTATATGTGAAAACGTGCTATATGTGTGTATGTGAATTGTAATAGCAATGGTGGCTCAAGGAGCCTTATATGGAAAAGAAGGTCCTCGGGACCTATGCGATATCGGGGGTAGGATCGAGTAAATATTATCTGAAGGTTGTGATTTTGTATGTAAGTCCTTAAAGAGAATAAACCTAGGTGACTTTGTTCTGAACCAAGAGTCCGAATTAGAAACCACTTGGAAATCTAGATTTGCCTAAGAAGAAGTAAAATGAACAAGTAGTGGTCCATAGGGGTCATTTATGGTACAACGCGGGAACCGAGTCTAACACGGGTGGTCCGGGTAGATTGAGTCTCTTGTCTTGAGTCAACCCACAGAAATACAGAGTATATGAGTTCACCACATTGTGGTTATTGCCTTGGGTAAACTGAGGTCAGATGAGTCGCCGGCTATGCTCCAAGTGAAGTCTTGGGGTCAGACTATTGTTCCAAGTATAGTCTTGGGACCAGGGGTTCCTAGAATGATCAACTAGGTTCCCATATTGCTCACGTGAGATATTGCCTTCGGGCCAGATTCCCTCCTAACGGAGATATTGCCTTCGGGCCAGATTCTCTCCTAACGGAGATATTGCCTTCGGGCCAGTTTATGATTACGGTTAATTGAATACGGGTGACCACATGGAATTATATGTTAAATCATGATAAGTTGTATGTGTGAATTTAAATGTATGTAAACCCATGCTTTAAATTTTTTATTGTGAGTATGATATATGTTAATTGCCTGACCACCTAATATATGGAAATTTAAACCCGTTATATGCGTATGTGTTTGTGATTGGCTCATCTTCCCCAGTTGTAGTGGTACCCGCTACTACACCAGGGATCGGAAAGCCTCTCACTGAGTCTGTTTGACTCACCCCAATATTACATGTTACAGACACAGGCGGTATAGGCATCGGGAGCGCTTCCACTTCATCTCAGGGAGGCGGACAGACATAGAGATTGCACGCATTGTTCGCGTGGGCAGTATTGACATATGTATTTTGTCAGGATGTATATGTATATGATTCTTTTGGTATAGCATTGTTTTGTACAGTTGCTATATGCATATATGTATATGTCACACTCTAGAACTATCGGCTTCATACAAATTAAAGATTGGTCTTGTGGTTGGGAATATAGGTTATGATATGCTGAATATCATGTGTATATATATATGAATGTGACTCCCGCATGTGAATAGGATAGGTCACACGCACTGAGCGTGTGGTCAATATGTAAATTTATATATATGTGTGACTGAATACTTGATTGTATGAAAATACAGCTTCCGCATGTGAATAGGATAGGTCACACGTATTGAGGCGTGTGATCAATATGTAAATTATATGCATGTGTGTGATTGAATATATATGCTTGACTGTATACAGGGATTCTGCATGTGAATAGGATAGATCACCCGCCTTGAGGCGCGTGATCAATATGTATACTATATGTACGTGTGATTGATTATGTGTATATGTATAGACTGAAGCGGCGTTGAGCGAGCCGTGGATTGCGTGCTACTTAGGTCACCGGTTAGGGATGACCATAAATACTATATATTGTTTGTATTAGAAATGGGTAGTTATGCACATACGGAAATGTCAATCAGGGATTAGAGGCTTACGGGATAGGAGAAATCCTACCTCCCGTGCCGGTCACGGACATCTGGTAGGGGGTTGTGACATGAGGGTTCTTCCATCTCTGCTGCTATGGTTGTATACTTGTGTGGATTACATGAGTATGTACATTCTCTGCTTGTGTGGTATGTGATAGCTAGAGGTATAGAATGTTAAAAGAATAAAGGAACTAGAAAATAGGTTGTGGAAAGTAGCTTAGATAGGAAGACATAGGAGTAGAGAGTACTTGTTTGCTATGATTGGTGTGTTACAAATCCAACTCATACACTCCGGAGGCATGATGAGTATTTTATTAAATCTTTTCCACGATGTTGACAAGAGTCCTTGTACGGAAGGACTAACTTTTTATTTTGAAAACTCGTCACGACGGTGACTTAAATTATAATCATGCAAAGGGAGTTATTGGTGGGTTTCGGATTTGGTTATGCTAGCAATGTGAGACATCGACTAGAACAACGTCATATGGCACTTGAGACCTCAGTTTTATAATCACCATGACGATGGTCATTGCCCTATCCTAGCAATAGGGTCAGAAATGTTTTATATTGCTATGACGATAGCTTGAGGCTCAGAAAGTGCATCTGGACGGGTATATGAGTTATATCCTGTTGAGGATACTTGTACATATTAATAAGGAGAGGAATTGTTGATCCTTCGGGAAAGATACAAAGAATCCTATTAATATGTGATACCAAGATAAGGAGACATGGGAGGAACCTACGGGTGAACCGTGAGCCTGATCTTACAGAAGAGAAATCATCCTGTGGAGTTAGTCCAGGGTGTGACAGTGGCCATGCTTCGAAACGTCGTGCCATGCCCGCCATGTGGCCTGGTTGGGGAATGGACGAGTGGGCTCAAGCTATTGCTCCGCAGCAAGGGGTCAGGACATGCCACATGGTGGCTACGTATAGTTGTTTGATAGATAGAAGTTGATTGTGTTTGATTAATAGAATTGTCACGAGGTGACCAGTACCCAAGTGAATGGGTTAAGTATGTTTTGCCACCTGGTGGCTAGCAACCCGAATGCAAGAGTTCGAGGTAGAAAAGCCATGTAGTGGCTAGTAAATACCCCAGAGTGGGGGAAGTTAAGTAGATGTATGTTATAGTGTCTGCGTGTACTTAAAGAATTGTCTGTGTTTGCATATAATTGTTGATTGTGCGGAGTGGTGATGTACAGGATTACGTCATCACAAAGTCTTGTTTGATTCAAACATGCTGAATGTGAGAAGACCGGTAAGTAAAAGCCGGCACTATATGTTACATGTTTACTTGCTGATTGGTGACGTGGAATAAACTGCTGCATGTTTACAGTTATTAAATGCACGTGAGTGTTTGGGTGAAATTTCTGTTGTTGTGTGATCACCAAGAATGTATGCTAACAACAATTAGTTGTTTTTGCATGTGGTTGTGTATGACTCCCAAACCCAGCGCTATGGCACCCACCTTGCGCCGGGGATGGGAGAGTCCTCACTGAGTCACGTGGTTAAGACTCACACCTCATTTTTACTACACAGAGACAGGTTAAGTACAGGTGGAAGAAGTCTCGGTGGAACGAGGGTTGAGCAACACTTTTCCAAGACCCACAATTTGTTCATGTGGGTAAATAAAGTGTAATTGTAATTTAATTTACTTTATTATTGTATCATAAAGTAAAGGGTAGACGTACCCAATTATATTGTATCACTAAATCTAAAACTGTCAGCTTCACACACCTTAAAGATCAAGATCCGTTAGATTACGATGCAAGGATAACTTGTTTCCAAAAATATATATATACATATATCTGTTGCATGTGAATAGGATAGGCAGCATCTTTGAATGTGTAGCCAGTACACATGTTATATATTATGTGTGTTTTCCTATATCTATATCCTAAAGCGGCACTGGCCGTGAATTTGCTTGCCTAGGATAGGCCACCATTTCGGTGTAGCCATGACATTATACTGCATGTGGATTTATTATCAATAATAGATATTCTGTCAATTAGGTGATAAGGCTTACAGGCATAGGGATATTCCCTGAGTCTGTGTCGGTCACGGTCCTCTAAACGGGGGTCGTGACATTAGTGTTTCGAAAACTTGATATTCATTTTTCTTTTTCTTAATTAGTTTTCGTCGATGAGTGTTTCTAAAATGTGATATTCATTTTTCTTTAATTAATTAGTTTTCACCGATCTGTGTTTCGAAAACTTGATATTCATTTTTCTTTTTTTAATCAATTTTTGCCGATGAGTGTTTGGAAAACTTTATATTAATTTTAATTTTTAAATCAGTTTTCGTTGACGAGTGTTTCAAAAACTTGATATTCATTTTTCTTTTTTAGTGAGTTTTTGCTGATGAGTGTTTCGAAAACTTGATATTCATTTTTCCTTTTTTAATTAGTTTTCACCGATGAGTGTTTCGAAAAATTGATAGTAATTTTTCATCTTTTAACCAGTTTTTGCCGTTGAGTGTTTCGAAAACGTAATATTCAATTTTCTTTTTTTTAAATAGTTTTCGCTGATGAGTGTTTCGAAAAATTGATTTTCTTTTTTCTTTTTTTAATCAGTTTTTGCCGATTAGTGTTCTGAAAACTTGATATTCATTTTTCTTTTTTAGTGAGTTTTCGCTGATGAGTGTTTCGAAAACTTGATATTCATTTTTCTTTTTTTAATCAGTATTCACCGATGAGTGTTTCGAAAAATTGATAGTAATTTTTCATTTTTTAACCAGTTTTCGCCGTTGAGTGATTCGAAAACGTAATATTCAATTTTCTTTTTTTTTAAATAGTTTTCGCTGATGAGTGTTTCGAAAAATTGATTTTCTTTTTTCTTTTTTTAATCAGTTGTTGCCGATGAGTTTTCTGAAAACTTGATATTCATTTTTCTTTTTTTAATCAGTTATCGTCGATAATTGTTTTGAAAACTTGATATTTTTTTTCTTTTTTTTAATCAGTTTTCGTCGATAAGTGTTTCAAAAACGTAATATTCATTTTTCTTTTTCTTCTTTTTTTAAATAGTTTTCCCAGATGAGTGTTTCGAAAACTTGATATTCATTTTTCTTTTTGTTAATCAGTTTTCGCCGATGAGTGTTTCGAAAACATCATATTCATTTTTCTTTTTTTAATAAGTTTTCACCGATGAGTGTTCCGAAAACTTGATATTCATATTTCTTTTTGAATTAGTTTTGGTCGATGAGTGTTTTGAAAACTTGATATTCATTTTTCTTTTTTTAATACGTTTTCACCGATGAGTGTTTCGAAAACTTGATATTTATTTTTCTTTTTTTTTAATCATTTTTCGCCGATGAGTGTTCCAAAAACATAATATTCATTTTTCTTTTTCTTTTTAAAATAGTTTGCACCGATTAGTATTTCGAAAACTTGATATTCATTTTTCTTTTTCTTAATTAGTTTTCGCCGATGAGTGTTTATAAAACGTGATTTCATTTTTCTTTAATTAAATAGTTTTCACCGATTAGTGTTTCAAAAACTTGATATTCATTTTTCTATTTTTAATCAGTTTTCGCCGATGAGTGTTTCGAAAACTTTATATTCATTTTTATTTTTTAAATAAGTTTTCGTCGATGAGTGTTTCGAAAACTTGATATTCATTTTTCTTTTTTTAGTAAGTTTTCGTTGATGAGTGTTTCGAAAACTTCATATTAATTTTTCTTTTTTTAATTAGTTTTCACCGATGAGTGTTTCGAAAACTTGATAGTAATTTTTCATTTTTTAATCAGTTTTCGCCGTTGAGTGTTTCGAAAACGTAATATTCATTTTTCTTTTTTTTAAATGGTTTTCGCCGATGAGTGTTTCGAAAAATTGATATTCATTTTTCCTTTTTTAATCAGTTTTCGCCGATGAGTCTTCTGAAAACTTGATATTCATTTTTCTTTTTTTAATCAGTTTTCGTCGATGAGTGTTTTGAAAACTTGATATTTATTTTTCTTTTTTTTAATCATTTTTCGCCGTTGAGTTTTTCGAAAACGTAATATTCATTTTTCTTTTTTTAAATAGTTTTCCCCGATGAGTGTTTCGAATACTTGATATTCATTTTTCTTTTTTCTTAATCAGTTTTCGTCGATGAGTGTTTCGAAAACTTGTTATTCATTTTTCTTTTTTTAACCAGTTTTCGCCGATTAGTGTTTTGAAAACTTGATATTCATTTTTCTTTTTTTAATCAGTTTTCGCCGATGAGTGTTTTGAAAACTTGATATTCATTTTTCGTTTTTTAACCAGATTTCGCCCATGAGTGTTTCGAAAACTTGATATTCATTTATATTTTTCTTAATCAGTTTTCGCCGATGAGTGTTTCGAAAACGTGATATTCATTTTTATTTATTTAATTAGTTTTTACCGATGAGTGTTTCGAAAACATGATATTCATTTTTCTTTTTCTTAATCAGTTTTCGCCGATGAGTGTTTCGAAAACGTGATATTCATTTTTCTATATTTAACTAGTTTTCACCGATGATTGTTTCGAAAACTTGATATTCATTTTTTCTTTTTTTTAATCAGTTTTCGCCGATGAGTGTTTCGAAAACTTGATATTTATTTTCCTTTATTAATCAGTTTTCGCCGATGAGTGTTTCTAAAACTTGATATTCATTTTTATTTTTTTTAATCAGTTTTCGTAGATGAGTTTTTCGAAAACTTGATATTCATTTTTCTTTTTTTAGTATGTTTTCGCGAATAAGTTGTAATAGCCCGGAAAAATTTCGAGGATTAAAGAATGAGTTATTTAAAATTTTGAGGATTTAAGAATGATTTATTGCGGGGCTAGGAATTAAAACCTTAAAAAGATTATAAAAAAAAATGAAAGTTAAAAGAAACCGGAAAGGAATTGTTTTTCAAGATTGTGATACCCGAGAACATTCTTCGAAATTTCAAGTAAAATAAAAGATGAAAGAAAGGAGTAAAATATTTTTTTCGAAATTAATTCAGGACCTACGGAATTAGAAACCTAAAATAAATAGGAGTGAGAACTAAATTAAAATATTATTAGTCATTATTTATTTAATTATTAATTATTTTATTTTAATTATATTTATTTATTTATTATTTAATTATTAATTATTAATTATTTTATTTTAATTATATTTATTTATTTATTATAATTATTATTTTATTATAATTATTATTTAAGTGGAGTGGGGTTGACGTAGGTATATATATATATAGAAAAGAAAGAAAAAGTGAGAAAGAAACAGAGAAAGGCGTGAGAAAGAAAGAAGAAAAAGAGAGAGAGAGGGAGCCGAGGAAGAGAGAGGGCAAGAATGGAAGAGAAGAGGAAGGAGAGGCGGAAGGAGGAAACGTCGCCGGAAACCGGCCGGAGAAGAGCGGTCCGACGCCGGTAAAGCTCACCGGAGCTCGATTACAACATCTGCCACACCTCCCACCAATCGAATCAAGGTTGGTAACCCCAATTTCATTCTAAACCCTCAATTTCTCCATTTTTAGGGATTTCTTCGATTGACCTTCAATTGAGTTATTTCGAGGGTAGATTGAGACCTAGAAAGTGTTCTTGAACACTTAGTTGGGGTAGGAATCAAGATTATATTCTCGAATTTGCCCAAATTCGAATTTGGAAGGATTTGGGTTGAAATTATAATTATTTCCAAATTGGGGAAAATATTTGATAATTAGGATTGAGCTTGGATTTGTGTAAATAGACTTGGATTGATATTATTGAAATTATAATTATTTCCAAATTGGGGAAAATTGTTGATAATTAGGATTGAGCTTGGATTTGAGTGAATAGGCTTGAATTGATATTATTAAAATTATATAGTTGAAATATTAGCTGAACAAGACCCGTGAAGAGTTGGCCCAAGGTTACTGTAATACCCCGGAAAATTTCGAGGATTAAAGAATGATTTATTTAAATTTTTTGAGGATTAAAGAATGATTTATTTCGGGGTTAGGAATTAAAACCTTAAAAAGAATATAGAAAAAAAATGAAAGTTTAAAAGAAATCGGAAAGGAATTTTTTTTCGAAGATTGTAATACCCAAGAAATCTTTTCGAGGTTTAAAATAAAATAAAAGGGAAAGAAAAGAAGTAGAAAATAAATTTTGGGATTAATTCAGGACCTAAGAAAGTAGAAACTTGAATTAAATAGGGAAAGGGATTAAATTAAAAATACAAATTTGTTATTAATTATTTAATTATTAATTTATTTATTTTTAATAATATTTATTTATTATTTAATTATTAATTATTTTATTTTAATTATATTTATTATTATTATTATTATTTTAAAAAAAGGGGGTTGGGTGCCGTGGGGTTAGGTATAGGAAGATAGAAAAAAAATATATATATATATATACACATATAAAAGAAAAGAAAGGAATAAGAGAAAGTGAGAGGAGAGGGACGCACAGGAGAAAGAAAATGGAGAGAGAGAGAACGTGAGGGTAGAGAGAGAGAGGGAGGATGCCAACGGAGGGGAAGGAGAAAAACGGCCGGAAACTCACCGGAGAAGAGCTAGTCGACGCCGGGAAAAGTCATCGGAGCTCAGTTACAACATCTTCCACACCTCCCACCAATCGAATCAAGGTTGGTAACCCCAATTTCATTCTAAACCCTCAAATTTTCAATTTTTAGGGATTTCTTCGATTGAGTTGTTTCGAGGGTTGATTGAAACCTAGGAAGTGTTCTTGAACACTTAGTTGGGGTAGGAATCGAGATTATATTCTTGGATTTGCCCAAATTTGAATTTGGAAGGATTTGGAGTTGAAATTATAATTATTTCCAAATTGGGGAAAATTGTTGAAAATTAGGATTGAGCTTGGATTTGAGTAAATAGGCTTGGATTGATATTATTGAAATTATAATTATTTCCAAATTGGGGAAATTGTTGGTAACTTAGGAATTGACCTTGGATTTGAGTAAATAGGCTTGGATTGGTCCTATTGAAATTATATTGTGGAAATATTAGCTGAACAAGACCCGTGAAGAGCTGGCCCAAGGTTATTAATGTTGAACCTTGACGTTAACGTGACGGGTCCCTCCTCGATTTGCCCAAATACATTTTAAGGGTGATTTTGAGGGCTCTAAACCTCTTCTTTTCAATCTTAAACACCCTAGAATAATTCTAAATATGCTATCAAGCATCAAGAATTAATTTAGGTACTTTCTTGTTCCCCAAGAGTGGAAGCTTGCAGAACAATGAAATCCAATTTCTAAAATTTTCAACCTTCTCCCCTCATAAATATTTAGGAAACCTTAAGTAGGATAAATTGGAGGTATATTGAGGTTTAAAAACTAGATTTCTAGAACCCAAGTAGGAACACAAGTTGAATCAAAATGTTTAGACCTTCCTAAAATTAGGATTCCTTCCAATTAAGTTAGATAAGCTTCCTTAGATGTGAATATAGTGGAGATAAAGGTTTAATACTCAAATCCAAGCATGTGAATCACTCAAGTAGAGTGTTATATTCGAGTAAGTCAAGTGTCCGAGGAAGGATACGCATAAGTCGGGATAGAGAAATCCGATAAGACCAAGAGCTTGACTCTGTGGCAACCATGGACTACATGTGAGAGTAATGGAAAGATAAATAATGAGTTAAGTTAAGTAATAAATTTAATGAAGTAAATGTTGTTCTTATAGGAACAAGGGTACGCAATAGAGTGCAAAAGGGACTCCGAGGAGACTAAAGTTACAGGAGAGGATTGCATGGAAGGTTGGCCAAGGTGAGGGTTCTTCCATCTTTGCTCCTAGGGTTGTATGCTTATGTGGAATACATGAGTATGTATATTCTCTGCTTGTCTGGTATGTGTTAGCTAGAGATATAGCATGCTAAAAGAATGAAAGAACTAGAAAATAGGTTGTGGAAGATAGCTTGGATAGGAAGACATAGGAGTAGAGTATAATTGTTTGCTATGATTGGTGTGTTACAAATCCAACTCATACACTTCGGAGGCATGATGAGTATTTTTATTAAACATTTTCCCACGACGGTGGCAAGAGTCCTTGTACGGAAGGACTAAGCTTTTATTTGAAAACTTGTCACGACGGTGACTTAAATTATAATCATGCAAAGGGAGTTGTTGGTGGGTTTCGGATTTGATTATTATAGCGATGTGAGACATCGATTAGAACAACGTCAGATGACGCTTGAGACCTCAGTTTTATAAACACCATGACGATGGTCATTGCCCTATCCTGGCAATAGGGTCAGAAAGGTTTTATATTGCTACGATGATAGCTTGAGGATCAGAGAGTGCATCTGGACGGGTATATGAGTTATATCCTGTTGAGGATACTTGTACATATTAATAAGGAGAAGAATTGTTGATCCTTCGGGAAAGATACAAAGAATCCTATTAATATGTGAGACTAAGGTAAGGAGACACGGGAGGAACCTACGGGTGAACCGTGAGCCTAACCTAGTAAAAGTGAAACCATCCTGTGGAGTTGGTCCAGGGTGTGTCAGTGGCCATGCTTCAAGACGTCGTGTCGTGCCCGCCATGTGGCCTGGTTGGGTAATGGACGAGTGGGCTCAAGCTATTGCCTCGCAGTTAGGGGTCAGGACGTGCCACTTGGTGGCTATGCGTCAGTTGTTTGATAGATAGAGATTGATTGTGTTTGATTAATAGAATTGTCACGAGGTGACCAGTACCCAAGTGAATGGATTAAGTATGTTTTGTCACGTGGTGGCCAGCAACCTGAGTGCATGGGTTCGAAGTGGGAATGCCACGTAGTGGCTAGTAGATACCCCATAGTTGGGGAGATTAAGTATATATATGTTTAGCATCTGTGTGTATGTACAAATTGTCTGTGCTTGCATATAATTGTTGATTATGCAGCGTAGTGGTAACGTACAGGATTACGTCCCACACGTCTTGTTTGATTCAGACATGCTGAAACGTGAGAAGACCGGTAAGTAAAAGCCGGCACTATATGTTACATGTTTACATGCTGATTGATAACGTGGAATAAACTGCTGCATGTTTACAGTTATTAAATACATGTGAGTGTTTGGGTGAAATTTCTGTTGTTGTGTGGTCGCCAAGAGTGTATGCTAACAACAGTAACTAGTTGTTTTTGCATGTGGTTGTGTATGACTCCCAAACCCAGCGCTATGGTACCCACCTTGCGTCGGGGATGGGAGAATCCTCACTGAGTCGCGTGGTTAAGACTCACACCTCATTCTTACTACACAGAGACAGGTTAAGTACAGGTGGAAGAAGTCTCGGTGGAGCGAGGAACGAACAAAAATTTCCAAGACCCACAACTTGTTCATGTGGGTGAATGAATTGTAATTGTAATTTAATTTACTTTATCATGTATCATAAGGTAAAGGGTAGACGTACCCAACTATATTGTATCACTAAATCTAGAACTGTCAGCTTCACACACCTTAAAGATTAGGATCTGTTAGATTACGATACAGGGAAAACTTGTTTCCAAAATATATATATACATATATCTGTTGCATGCGAATAGGATAGGCAGCATCTTCGGATGTGTAGCCAGTACACAGGTTATATATTATGTGTGTTTTCCTATATCTATATCCTGAAGCGGCATTGGCCGTGGATTTGCTTGCCCAGGATAGGCCACCATTTCGGTGTAGCCATGGTATTATACTGCATGTGGATGTATTTTCAATAATAGATATTCTATCAATTAGGTGATAAGGCTTACAGGTACAGGAATATTCCCTGTGTCTGTGCCGGTCACGGTCCTCTAAACGGGGGTCGTGACAAACTTGGTATCAGAGGCTGGTTGTTCTTTAAGGGTGTGAAGCTAACTAGTAGTCTCGGGTGTCAGTTGGTCTATCCATTACGAATCCGGACGTAACGGTGGATCCGGCGAGCACTTGGGAGGTTGCTCAAGATGTTGAGTCATAAATTCTTTCGAGTCATCGCTTTAGGCATAGAATTTGTATGTGAAATTCTATGCAAAGCCTATAAACTGTACAGTGCACAAGTGCCGATAAGCACTAAGTCGTAAGGTGGGGTGGCAGTGACCCCGGGAACCTTAGGACGCCATAGTAGGGAAAGGAGACATCCATGGAGGATGCTACCTAGACACAAACACGCTTGGTTGAATTGTAGGCAGGAATGCGCTACAATGTATGATTGTTTTGCAAGTGTTAAATGAGACGATGCGTCTGCTCTGTTAGCGGCGCATTGTGCGCTATGGTATAGGCGCAAGTTGTTTAATTATAGTATGGAATGCAAGTAGAATAGAAATATGCAGTGAATGGTAGTTCAGGCTAGGAATGATTTGTAAAGTGAAAGAAAAGACACGCTTGACGTGTAGAAAAGAAAGTAAGCCCATGGGGCGATTGAAATGGAATGTTTATAGACAAGAATAAACAGGGCCGGGGGGCATGAGACCGACAGGAAGATGACCACGAGAAAGGGTCACGACTGTGCGGTATGCTACGGCTGAAGGAAGTGAGTGGTCCTTCCTAGAAAGTAAACAGAAAAGAGGTGGTGTATGCCACAGTATAGAAGTAGAAGTCTACGGACTAGAAAAATCAAGATACGGTATATGGAAGGGCAAAGTGGCCGAACCATATGCCGTAGAGATAGATGTTAAGAAGTAGAAGCATATGTAAACGTGTAGAGCATGACCATATGCCGATCAGGAAACAGAGTAAATGGTAAGGCACAGGGAAGGAGCCTAGTCCAACCCTGCGCTCGATCTATGAACTGCTAGTTCCTTAAGAAAACAAGGGGGTAAAGAAGGGATGAAGCCCAACCAAACTCTCTTGGGTTGCTTAAGGAAGAGCATAAAGAATAGAATATTGATCACATGAGAAATTTTTGTAAAAATTTTTTCTTTGGTCTTTCCGGATGAGAGATTCTGAAAGACCCTCAAACTTTTCTTGAAAATACTAGGGATAACCATTGGAAGGCAAACTTTCATGAAAACTCATTCTCAATTTGTGTCATTCCAATTGGTTAAACCCTAACCATTTACGAAAACCTTAGGCGTCATTTTCTAAGAAATAAACTTCAATTATTTTTTTAAAAACCTGCAGGGTGCCTAAGAAAACTAACTCATGTGACCACCCTACTAAACAATAGTCCTTTTACAGGTAAGCTGTATAAGGATGGTAGATGTAGTTGAGAAATCACTCGCTTGGAGTGATTAAAGTTAACTAAACATCGAAAAGCACTAGAGAATGCTAAAGTGCAAAGGGAGTATACAGGTAAACCTAAGGGTTACCCATTTAAGGGGCCATAGGGTGATAATGGATCCGAAAGGATTAGACCGGAGCAGGTCTAGAAGTGGAAATGGACCTAGACCTTCGGGTACCGTCCAAAGATAAGAAATTGGGTGCTATTGAGGTAGATAGCTCTCGAACGAGATAAACCCCAAAGGGACTCGTGAAGGCCCGAGGGGAGAGAAAGTAGACAGGGATAAGTAGTCCCATAAGGGGGGAGGAGCGGAAGCCTATAGGACCCTAAAGGATAAGAGTCAAGTAGGAGGTGGAGAACCAACTACTACCGTAAGTGCATTTATAGTACACAGATTATAGTGGACATAGCTAGGTAAGCTAGTTCCAGAGGTTGGTGAACCGTAAATCCATTAGTCTGAAGACCTTGTATGGGTGGAGACTGAGTGGATAAGCCAAACGTATAAATGGCCATGTGGGTGCCATAAAGGAAAAATTAACCGTAAGGATGGTTAATCGAGAAGGAGAATTTAGTGAGTAATGAGTATTGAGAAATACTCGAAGGAAGAGTACCACGTAGGTATGAAATTGAAAAGAAGAGAATGAATACGGGAACAGAGTTGGGTAAGCATCTGGGGATGTAAGCCAAAATGATAAAACAATGTATGTTACCGTTGGGGGAGATTGGAACCCAACGGCTAACACACTTGCAAAAGGCGGTATATGTTCGTGAACATATGCCACACCGTAAGAAAGGAAAGAACCAAACCGTGGGAGTGGATCCCGTTTGGTCAAGGGGAGTAGAGCATGTTCGGAAAGGTTCGTGCTGTAGTTAACGGATCAAGTATTCCAAGTAGGAATACAGGATCTGAGTGAGATGAGGATTCCGAGTGGGCTAAGTTACGGTAAAAGCCAACGGAAACCCAACGAGTAGAGTTAGCATAGGTTGTGCAACTCTAAGTGGACTAACCTGAGGATGGTATAGATCCACAGTCATAATCGTGTTAAGCAAGGTCTTCGGATGTGAAGACCGAACCGAGCCTGAGACAGAGTAATGAGTATGATGGTAAGGAGGAGACTGATGAGTTTCCATTATAAACATAAATGACTACAAGTAGTAGTTAGAGAAGAGTCTAAGTCAGTCAGACATAGGATGTCGACAGGGAGTAACCTGAAGTGGTTATGGAAACCACTAAGGGTAAGTGTAGACATTCGAAAAAGAAAGGGAAACACGAGTCATAAATGTAAGATCCTTTATCGTTTGGTGGAGAAACGGTAAGTGTAATACATAGTTGTGCTAGTGTCAGGGCATTTAGCTTCGTTAGGACACGAGTAGCGTAAACCGAGTCGGTAGTGAGTGTAACAATCTCGGAAGGGTTGGGTACACTGATGGCACAAAGTATAAACACCTACGTAGGGTGTATGCCGTGTAAGCGGTAAGTCTAGATGTAGCGTAGATGGTGTAGTAATATGTAAATGGACTTTTCTAGAGAAGTCGTTTACAAATAATATATCGAGGGAATACCAGCAGAAGGTAGCTGCTTGGTAGTAGAGGATATTTAAGTACGAGAACTCCGATGTAGGGGAGTACTTCATCAGTTGGAGTTTATAGAAATAGAGCCTAGTGTGCTATGCAAATAGCTAGTGCCTTGGTGTGTTCAAAGAGGGATATAAGAAGTCACTACGAACGTAGCTAGTCGGACAAGCAGATTGAGTCGAGGTAAGCCTCACTAGAGAAGGCAATAGCTAACTCCTCGGAGAGCTTAATTGGAGCATGGCATGTGGTACGTGCTAGATACCCCATTGGAAAATTAGTAGCACAAAGTTAATTGAAACTAGGAAAGTTAGGTATCCTCGAGGAAGGATACGAGTCTGTCGGTTAACACCACACGGAGGGGTGGTTAACTACGAAACTAGGAATACAAACGATCACATAAAGAAGATGTAGAAACCAGATAGAGACCTTGAGCCTCTAGGAAAGAAAAATGAACCGTAGGGTAAAACGGTAAAACTTCCACGTTGAGAGAAACCATAGATGAAATTGAGCCAAGAGAGGGCAACAAGCCAACAACCCCACGAAGGAGATGAAATTCGGGGACCGAATTTCTTAAGGAGGGAAGATTGTAATACCCGAGGGGTATTTTTAGAATCAAGTCAATTGTGTATAGTAAGACTTAGCATGGTCATCATTTGGAGTTGGAATGTAAGGACTAAATAAATAAATGAACAATAGAAATAAATAATAATTTTGTGTATACATATAGATAAATAAAATTAAATAGGAATTGATGAGATAATATGAAATTGATAAAAATTATGAAATTGAAGTTAAGCATTTTGGCTAAAGAAAATAAAAAAAAAATTTTAGAGTGAAATAAAAATTTTTGGGATATAATTAAGATTTTAATAGTTTTAGAGTTTAGAATTTAAGAAATTAAACTAAATATGAAAATTAGGTAGAAAAATTATAATTTTGTTTAACAGTGATCATATGAATTATTCAAAGCTTATAGTTTAAATTTGAGAATTTTTCAAAAATAAAATTATATTTTGATTTGTTCGACGTCCGGGCAGTGATACGAACATCAGACCATCCTTACGCACTTGTTCGCGTGGGTGGACACCTTTTGGTTATTTTGATTTCACTTGCTGTACATATTTTAAAGTTGTAAGAGTTGTGATATGTACCTACTCTAGAATTGTCGGCTTCACATGTACTTGAAGACAGGGTCCAGTTTGGGGAAGACTAGGATATATGTTTGAGTATATAAACTTCTGCATGTGAATAGGATAGATCGTACGCATTGAGGCGTACAATCAATATGATATGGATATATATTATGTGTGCTTGCTGCATGTGAATAGGATAGATCGTGCGTATTGAGACGTACGGTCGATATGATATTAATATTTACATTATGAGTGCTGATAAATATATCTATACACTGGATTGAGCTGAAGCGGTATTGAGCGAACTGTGGATTGCAGGTTAATTAGGCCACCAGTGAGGTGTGGCCACTAGTATGATATATATATATATATTGATTGTATAGCAGGGTAGTTATAAACATGTTTACAGGACACGTACTCTCGATTTGGGGTCGTGACAAACTTGGTATCAGAGCCTGGTTATTCTTTAAGTCATGTGAAGCCATTGGTATAACCGAGTGTCGGTTTAAGCTTCGTTGTGAAACCCGGGTACAACGTTGCATTAAACAGGCACTTGTGGGAGTACCCAGGATAATTTGAGTCAGCCTTTCTTTCATTCCTTCTTAATCTATGATAGATTATGCAAATGCTTATCAGGTGACATTTTTGTGCAGTACAGGGATGCCGCCGACTACAAGGCAGGCTAGGAGGGGCGATAGAGTCCCTGCATGTACAGATGAGGAGTCCGTTCGGGAGGAGATAATGCCTCCCAGGGACCGAGCTAGAGGTCGAGCTAGAGGCCGTGCTAGAGGCCATGCTCGCGGTCGGGGTAGGACACAAGAAAGAGAAGTCCATAGGCAACAAACTGCAGAGCCACAGGTTGAGACGGGTGCTCCGTCAGTGGCTGAGATGCTGACTGCTGGATTTCAGGAGTTGAGAGCTGAAATGACCCGCCAAATTCAACAAGAAGTCCACCGTTTAGTTTTCGGCAAGGAAGAAGAGCAAGTGATATCGGCTGAACAGGAAACTAAAATGGTTGAGGAAAGGGAGGAAGAACCAAGAAGGGAATGGCAACAAAGGGACGTGCCCCGGGGACCGAGGGGAGTTCCGAGGGAATTACTGATTACTAAATTCCTAAACAATTTGAAGATTTTTGGATGACGCCGAATATGTCAGTGACTGATTTTGAGCTGCAGTTCACGGAGCTAGCTCAATATGCTCCAGAATTGGTTCCCGATGGGAGGGAGTTGATTAAGAGGTTTATCCACATGTTGGTAGAGCCACTGTTCGTAGTTCTACTACCGCAATGTGGTCAGTTTGAAACTCTAGCACAGGCTGCTGATTGTGCCAGGGTAATTGAAAATAGGAAGAAGTTTGGGACGTCGGCGAATCCCAAGAATATGTTACTGACAGGTAGTGATGGGCAGAGATGGAAGAAGAAGCAAAAGACAGCTGGTAATTCTGGTATAGTTCCAAATTATGCTGGGCAAGTTGGTGGGCAATCTGCTATTACCACCACAAGTTCTGGGAAGAGTAACACCCAAGGTGGGCAGAGGTTCCAAGGCAGTAGTCAGGGCGGTAACCTGAAACCGCAGTGTGGAACATGTGGGAGATTCCATTTTGGAGAGTGTAGAGTCACAAAGGCAGGTTGTTACAACTGTGGTCAGATCGGGCATATGGCTGAGGAATGTCCGCAGAGGAAGAGTAATACGAGTGTCAAGAGCAATCCTACTCTGGGTAGTACTCCAATTGCAGCCCCACCAGTTAGAATTGTACCACCCCAGGTTAACACTTCAGGTGCGGGCAGAGGTAGAGGAGCAGGAGCAGGAGGTAGAGGTCCAGGTGCACCAGGGGGAGGACAGGCACGGGTGTTTGCTTTGTCTCGACAGGATGCACATGCCTCAAATGCAGTAGTGACAGGTACACTTTCAGTATGCTCTCTCCAGGCCCTTGTATTATTTGATTCTGGTTCAACACATTCCTACATCTCACATGCATTTGCACGGAAGGTTGAGAAAAGCCCGACTAGGTTGAAGGAGACAGAAATGGTCTCTACTCCGATGGGTGAATCAGTACAAGTCAAGTACGTCTATGAGTCGTGTGTGGTTGTGGTCGAGGGTCATGAAACAGTTGTGGACCTACGACTACTATACATGGTAGACCTGGATGTCATTCTAGGTATGGATTGGTTGGCATCATGTCATGCGGCAGTTGACTGCAGGGCGAAGTGTTTGAAATTCAATATGCCGATTGAAGAGCCATTTGTGGTGCGGGGTGATGGTGCAGCACCATATCCGAGTCTAATTTCAGCAATGAAAGCTTCCAAGCTACTCGAGAAAGGGTGTAAAGGATATCTGGCTTTTTTGAGGGATACTACGAAAGAAGTACCTCCTGCGGATCAGGTACCGGTGGTTCGGGAGTTTCTTGATGTATTTCCTGACGAATTACCTGGTTTGTTGCCTGATCGAGAGATTGAATTTGAGATCGAGCTTTTACTAGGTACTCAGCCGATTTCCACACCACCCTACAGAATGGCTCCGAAGGAGTTGAAGGAGCAACACACGCAGTTATAGGAATTACTTGATAAGGGTTTCATCAGACCCAGTTTTTCACCTTGGGGTGCACCAGTTCTATTCGTGAAGAAGAAGGATGGAACTTTAAGATTGTGTATCGATTACCGAAAGTTGAATAAGGTAACAGTCCGCAATCAATACCCACTTCCAAGAATCGATGATCTGTTCGACCAGTTGCAGGGTGCTAAGAGATTTTCAAAGATCGATCTGCGATCAGGGTATCATCAGCTGAAGATTAGAAAAGAAGATGTGCCCAAGACTGCTTTTCGAACCCGATACGGCCATTATGAGTTACTAGTCATGTCGTTCGGGCTAACTAATGCACCAGCAGCTTTTATGGACATGATGAATCAGGTTTTCAAGCTATTCCTAGACCGGTTTGTCATTGTATTTATAGATGACATTCTAGTCTATTCCAAGAATGCTGAGGAGCACGCAGAGCATTTGAAACTGGCATTGCAGAGGCTGAGAGAAGAGAAATTGTATGCTAAGTTTTCAAAATGCGAGTTTTGGCTTGATAAAGTTGCATTTCTCGGTCACGTGGTATCTTCAGAGGGAATCCATGTTGATCCGAGCAAGGTGGAAGCAGTGAAGAATTGGTCCCAGCCTACCTCAGTCACGGAGATTCGCAGTTTTCTAGGTTTGGCTGGATACTATAGAAGGTTTGTGCAGGACTTTTCGAAGGTTGCTGCACCTCTTACAAAGCTAACTCAGAAAGGGGTAAAGTTTGTGTGGGATAACAAGTGTGAAGAGAGTTTTCAGAAACTGAAGGAAAGTCTCACCACAGCACCGGTGTTGGCTCTTCCTGAGGGCACCGGAGGGTATGTAGTTTACTGTGATGCTTCGCGAGTTGGGTTAGGGTGTGTTCTTATGCAGCATGGCAAGGTGATTGCTTATGCGTCTAGGCAACTCCAGAAGCACGAAAAGAACTACCCAACTCACGATCTTGAAATGGCAGCGGTGGTATTTGCCTTGAAGATTTGGAGGCACTACCTTTACGGTGAAACATGTGAGGTATACACAGACCACAAGAGCCTTAAGTACATTTTCGAGCAGAAAGATCTAAATCTGAGACAACGCAGGTGGATGGAATTGTTGAAAGACTATGACTGCACGATCTTGTACCATCCTGGTAAGGCGAATGTGGTGGCAGACGCTTTGAGCCGAAAGTCAATGGGTAGCTTAGCCCATATCAGTGAAGTATGAAGGTCGTTGATTCGGGAAATACATGAGCTTGAACAGTCTGGAACTCAGTTTGACATTGGAGACTCCGACATGTTTCTAGCCCATGTCCAAGCCAAGTCAGCTCTAGTCGAAGAGGTTAAATCCAAGCAAGATCAAGACGCCGACCTCAAACAGATCAGAGATACAGTGGTCAAGGGGCAGAAGGACGACGTCCGATTCTCCATAGATGACAGTGGCATACTCCGGTTGGAAGGACGACTGTGTGTACCTATGGTGGATGGTTTGAAAGAAAGAATTCTTGATGAGGCACACAAGACAACGTACACAATCCATCCGGGTAGTAATAAAATGTATCAAGATTTGAGAGAATTGTACTGGTGGAATGGTATGAAGAAAGACGTGGCAGACTACGTATCTAGATGTCTAGTGTGTCAGCAAGTTAAGGCTGAACACGAAAAGCCCGCCAGAACACTTCAACAGATAGAAATTCCTGAATGGAAATGGGAGAAAATTACTATGGACTTTGTGACAGGATTGCTGCGGTCACAGAGGGGATTCGATTCAATTTGGGTAATCGTTGATCGAATGACCAAGTCTGCCCATTTTCTGCCAGTTAAAACCACTTACGGAGTGGGTCAGTATACCCAGTTGTACCTATCAGAGATAGTGAGGTTGCACGGAGTACCGGTGTCGATTATCTCTGACAGGGAGCCACAGTTTACCTCTCGATTCTGGAGAGCACTTCAGGAGGCATTGGGGACAAGGGTCGATCTGAGTACAACATTTCATCCCCAGACAGACGGGCAATCTGAGAGGACCATTCAGATTTTAGAGGACATGCTCAGAGCATGTGTTATGGATTTCGGCGGGGGTGGGAGTAATACCTGTCGTTAGCGGAGTTTGCCTATAATAACAGTTACCAATCCAGTATTCAGATGGCACCCTTCGAGGCTTTGAACGGTCGGAAGTGCAGGTCCCCGATTGGGTGGTTCGAGGTCGGAGAGGCCAAGTTGATTGGTCCAAAACTTGTGCAGGATGCTTTGGACAAGATAAAGTCCATTAGAGAAAGGCTTGCCACGGCTCAGAGTAGGCAGAAGTCGTATGCCGACAACCGGAGAAGAGAGTTAGAGTTTGCTGTGGGTGAGCAGGTTTTCTTAAAGATTTCACCGATGAGAGGCGTGATGAGATTTGGCAAGAAAGGCAAGCTAAGTCCAAGATACATCGGACCGTTTGAGATTCTAGAACACGTGGGAAATGTTGCCTATCGTATAGAATTGCCAGCAGAGTTGGAAGGAGTTCATCCGGTGTTTAACGTGTCTATGCTTCGCAAGTACCTGCCAGATCCCTCTCACGTAATCCAACCTCATGAAGTACAGCTAGCCGAAGGTCTGGCGTATGAGGAGATGCCAGTGGAAATCTTAAATCACCAGTTGAAGAAGCTAAGATCGAAGGAAATACCATTGGTGAAAGTCCTGTGGCGAAATCATTCGGTTGAGGAAGCAACGTGGGAAGTTGAGGCTGAGATGCACAAGACATATCCTCACCTATTTCAAGACTAAGGTTAGTAACTTAATTGAAATTCGGGGACCGAATTTCTTAAGGAGGGAAGATTGTAATACCCGAGGGGTATTTTTAGAATCAAGTCAATTGTGTATAGTAAGACTTAGCATGGTCATCATTTGGAGTTGAAATGTAAGGAATAAATAAATAAATAAATGAACAATAGAAATAAATAATAATTTTGTGTATACATATAGATAAATAAAATTAAATAGGAATTGATGGGATAATATGAAATTGATAAAAATTATGAAATTGAAGTTAAGCATTTTGGCTAAAGAAAATAAAAATAAATTTTTTTAGAGTGAAATAAAAATTTTTGGGATATAATTAAGATTTTAATAGTTTTAGAGTTGAGAATTTAAGAAATTAAAATAAATATGAAAATTAGGTAGAAAAATTATAATTTTGTTTAAAAGTGGTCATATGAATTATTCAAAGCTTATAGTTTAAATTTGAGAATTTTTCGAAAATAAAAATTATACTGGGTAGGAAATTTTCATCTGCAAGACACTCAATAACAGATATTTTTAATAGGCTTACGATTATCCAAAATTTTCAAAATTTTGTTATTCTTACCTACAAATAAATATAGACAAGAAAATCCATTCAAAACTCTATTTTACCGTACTCTAAAAAAAATGTCAAATACCAAGTTGCCCTTAAAAGCCCCTTACCCATATGAACCCACGATTTGCTCTGCTTCTGCGTTTTTTTTTCTGTTGCTCCTTCCACTTTCTTTTCCTTCTCTTCACCACATTGTTCATCCTTTCCAATCTCAAGCCTCCACCCTCACTTAATTCTTGTTCCCACATCAATCTAAGATTCCCTCAAGTTTCTCTATTCTTTTGGAACATCAAAGAGCTTGGGTTACTCTTCCAAACCTCCATTTTCGGATTTTTACAAGGTGAGTTCCCAAAAACTTGTTTCCACCACTTGAATCATGATTTTCTTGTTAAGAATGAGTTACCCAATGATAGTATACCACCTTAGGTTCATTCTTGTGTATAAGAATCACCCTAATAATGAGTTCCATGAAGATTTGTACTATAGGGTTTGTGACCTACGAAATTTGGGGAAATTTATGGAATTGGAGGATTTTCTTGAACTTGATAATATTTATAAACTTTGAATGATTTGTTTGGATATTCTAAATGGTTTGGATAATGCCCAATGGTTGGGTTAGTGATATGTGAACCCTATTGTGAAGGTAAGAATTTTCCATAATTAATTGATTTTCTATTGGTGGGGCTTGGAGAGCAACCAATGGAATGAATTTAATTGTTTATACATTTCATTATTTTAAAGCTAGAGAAAACACCAAATGATGACCATAGCTTAGGTAGTGGAATTTAGGCATTGATATGTGTAGAAGTGGAAAATTGGTTAATATGGAGTTTATGGAAAGTTTGCTACACACATGTGTAGATAAGTAGTTTAATTGGTGTGGTTCTATTTGTTAGGACTCAAGTGCTTCCTTGGAGACAAGAGTGCTCAAGGGTTACTAAGTAAAACGGCTAAGGTGAGGGGGTTTCCCATCCTTGCCCTACAGGGTTGATTGAGGATGTGGATATGCGGTTTGCTTACTTGCCTATTTGTAAGAATTGTTTAGTGGTTAACATGCTATTGTTGTTCCTAAATTGTTATCCATGAAAGTATTTGTATATGTGTGTTTGACTACAGGTAAAAAGGGTACTGAAGGGTATCCACGTGATGACATGAGGTACGCCGAACAGTACAAGCAAGGGGGTAAGTTGTTGATTGAGTCCAAGGTTTGGTTTACCATATTAATTAGAAACTCACCTAAGATATCATAAAGAAAGTGTTGCTAACGTCGACATTTTATGGTAATTGAACTTAGGAAAGACCTTAGAGCTAGGTTATGATCTAAACCAAGGGTTTGGGAACAATATGAGGATTTATACGATCTCTTAATTGATTAGTGAGTCGTAGGGATGTCCACACTACCTAGGTAAAGTCAGTTTAGGATCGTAATTGGTAGATAGAGTCAGGATCCCAGGTGAAAGCTTGGGAAGAGAAACAAGTTAAAACAATTGCCCGTTGAGGCCATTGCCCTAGCCTGGCACTAAGGTCAGTTAAAGAGTAAAGCATTTGCCCGTTGAGGCCATTGCCCTAGCCTGGTACTAAGGTCAGTAAAAGACTAAAAGATTTTACCGTTGAGGCCATTGCCCTAGCCTGGAACTAGGGTCAGTTAAAGATTAAGAGAAATTGCCCGTTGAGGCCATTGCCCTAGCCTGGTACTAGGGTCAGTTGAGTGATTTACAGTTTTTATATGATATGTTAATTATGATTGTTTGATTATGAGAAGCTTGATAGAAAAGCATGATCTGTAAGTTTATCTTTGATTTTATTGTTATATTAATAGTGCCTGATCGTAATATAACAATTGATAAACTGGACTTTCATGCGTATGTGATTGTGGGTGTTTCCCTTTCCCCAGCTGTAGTGGTATCCGCCGCTACGCCGAGGATGGGAAGCTTCTCACTGAGTCTGTTTGACTCACTCCCTCTGCTTCAATGTTTCAGATACAGGGGTCGGACAGGCATCGACGTCCGAGCAGTGATACGGACATCAGACCATCCTTACGCACTTGTTCGCTTGGGTGGACACCTTTTGGTTATTTTGATTTCACTTGCTGTACATATTTTAAAGTTGTAAGAGTTGTATATATATATTTACAGCTTTTGATATGTACCTACTCTAGAATTGTCGGCTTCACATGTACTTAAAGATAGGGTCCAATTTGGGGAAGACTAGGATATATGTTTGAGTATATAAACTTCTGCATTTGAATAGGATAGATTGTACGCATTGAGGCGTACGGTCAATATGATATGGATATATATTATGTGTGCTTGCTGCATGTGAATAGGATAGATCGTGCGTATTGAGACGTACGGTCAATATGATATTAATATTTACATTATGAGTGCTGATAAATATATCTATACACTGGATTGAGCTGAAGCGGTATTGAGCGAACCGTGGATTGCAAGTTAATTAGGCCACCAGTGAGGTGTGGCCACTAGTATATATATATATATATATATATATATATATATATATATATATATATTGATTGTATAGCAGGGTAGTTATAAACATGTTTACAGGATAAGGCTTACGGGTTTAGAGGTAAAAATCTATTCCCGTGCCGGTCACGTACTCCCGATTTGGGGTCGTGACAAGCTTTGTGGCTGCCATAAAACCACAATTAACTTCAACTGTCTAGTTGATTTATCTAGTAGTAGCTACACATCATTGCATACGAACAATATGACATCAAGAGCGTTCATTCTTTCTTCTTGCATCTGTTCAAACCAAACTCGTTAAATTGAATCAAGCATGCATTATGGACTTTTGAAGCTAAGCCTACTAGTTGTAACACTTTTTCCAAAATCAGTCCCTAAACTCATTTCCAGAGTTGCAAGTTTATCCCTACTTCAATCTCTAAAGTCTCATCTGGGTTCCTACAATTCTTCACAATGTTTTTTTTACAAGATTAGGTCTTTATTATTAGCACTTTCTGGTTAGTGTCAAGGACCATTAACCTCTCAACCAAACAAACTCTTTTGTTAAACAGATTCTTTAACTCTCATTAAAACCGTTCATGTAGCATTCAGCATATTCAGAAGACCCAAAATGAATATAATAGAATCATGCATCAATATCACACACACCCTTTCATTTCCTTTCATTTACAGTACCACTAATACTCAATCATCTATGTAAGTTAGAAGGATCATTTCATAACTTAAATAGTGCTTACTAACAGCATCAACGAGGCATCACTGAGCTAGTTTAATAACGGTAGCATGGCCAGGAATAGAACGACAAGACACAAAAATCCCAAAGTTCCATTTCCGATTTGAAAATCACAACTCATACATACCAAAAGTTTATACCCTTTAATGTCAGAAAAATTAAGCTATATACAGCAGCAAGCCACCACTTACAGACTCACAGAAAAGCCACCACTTCGTTCCTTGCTCCACTCTCGATTTCTTTCTCTCTCTCTCGTCTCAATCCCTCTCTCTCCCGGCGTTGACTACCTCCGGCCGCCGTTCCAGTGAGATTTCCCTTTCCCCTTCTTCCATGCACTACAAAAAACTGATCAATAGGTGGCGACCTTTAGGTGGCGACTAAAAATGTTATCACTGAAAGTTACTTTTCAGTGGCGACTAAATAAAGTCGCCACCATTTATATTTCTTATATCTTTTTGTCGCCACCGAATGTACAATATTCGGTGGCGACCTTGAAAAGTCGCCACCTAAACGCCTAACTATCATTACATTCAGTGGCGACTTTCTGAGGTCGCCACCGAAACGTCTAACCCATCATTACATTCGGTGGCGACCTCAAAAAGTCGCCACTGAAACATTTAACCCTTCAACACATTCGGTGGCGACCTTGAAAAGTCGCCACCGAAATGTCTAACCATTCATTACATTTCGCCACCGAAACGTCTAGCCCTTGAACACATTCTGTGGCGACCTCAAAAAGTCGCCACTGAAACGTCTAGCCCTTGAACACATTCGGTGGCGACCTTGGAAAGTCGCCACCAAAACGTTTAACCCTTCAACACATTCGGTGGCGACTTTGAAAAGTCGCCACTGAAACCTCTAACCATTCATTACATTCAGTGGCGACCTCAAAAGGTCGCCACCGAAACGTCTAGCCCTTCATCACATTCGGTGGCAACCTTGAAAAGTCGCCACCAAAATGTCTAACCATTCATTACATTTGGTGGAGACCCTGAAAAGTCGCCACCAAAACGTCAAACCCTTCATTACATTCGGTGGCGACCTCAAAAAGTCGCCACTGAAACGTCTAGCCCTTCAACACCTTTAGTGGCGACCTTGGAAAGTCGCCACCAAAATGTTTAACCCTTCAACACATTCAGTGGCGACATTGGAAAGTCACCACCGAAGGTAGAAAACATAATAAATATATTAGAATGAAATTATATAACAAAAAGTAATATATGGCTTAGTGGTTGCTGTGGACACTACTATTCATCATGTCCCGCCTTCGAATCCGTCCATGCGCCATTTTTAAAAAAATATAAGGTGGTCATGAAAGTGGAGATCTGGCGGCCGGAGGCGGAGGTTCGACAACCGGGGACGGAGGTTCGGCGGCCGCGACGATGGTCCGGCAGCCCGCGATGGTGGTCCGACGGCCGATGGCAGAGGTCTTCACCGGCCATTGAAACATGTAGTATCTTTCAGTGGCGACATAAGTCGCCACTAAAAACTATACATTCAGTGGCGACTTTGGTCGCCACTGAAAAATATGCCATGGCATTATTTGTGCTATATCAGTGGCAACAAAAGTCGCCACTGAAAAGGATATATTTGGTGGCGACCACATTTAGTCGCCACCGAAACTTTCAGCGACGAAGTTATAGGTGGCAGCTTTGTGGCGACCTAAAAGTCGCCACAAAAGATTTTTAGTGGTCAGATTTTTTGTAGTGATGGCTTCACTCCGTCTCAACCTCTCTTCTCCCTCTCAGCTCTTTCTCATTCTCTCTTCTTTCCCGTGCCCTATCTCTGTTCCTTCCCTTCTATTTTCTTTTCTTTTACTTTACTAATATATATATATATGTGTGTGTGTGTATTTAATTAATAAGTAAATAAAATAAAATAAAATAAAATAATAAAACTGAAATTAAATTAAGATAATTAAAAATTAAAATAATTTTTAATTAAACTAAAATGGCTAAAATATATATACATATATTTATTTATTTATTTACTTATTATTATATTATTATTTTTTTAATATTCTTCCCTTTTTCAAAAAAAAAAATTAAATTCCTAGTCCCCAAATAATTCATTCTTTAATCCTCGAAATATTTCGGGGTGTTACAAGTTTTAGCCGAGGAGTGTTTTCGAAAACTTGATATTCATTTTTCTTTTTTTAAACAATTTTCGCCGATGATTGTTCTGAAAACTTGATATTCATTTTTCTTTTTTTTAATCAGTTTTCGCCGATGAGTGTTTCGAAAACTTGATATTCATTTTTCTTTTTCCTAATCAGTTTTCGCCGATGAGTGCTTTAAAAACGTGATATTCATTTTTTCTTTATTTAATTAGTTTTCATCGATGAGTGTTTTTAAAAATTTGATATTCATTTTTCTTTTTTCAATCATTTTTCGCCGATGAATGTTTCGAAAACTTAATATTCATTTTTCTAATCAGTTTTCGTCGATGAGTGTTTCGAAAACTTGATATTCATTTTTCTTTTTTTAGTAAGTTTTCGCTAATGAGTGTTTTGAAAACTTGATATACATTTTTCTTTTTTTAATCAGTTTTCGCCGATGAGTGTTTCAAAAACTTGATATTTATATTTCTTTTTTTTTTTAATTAGTTTTCGCTGATGAGTGTTTCGAAAACTTGATAGTAATTTTTCATTTTTTAATCAGTTTTCGCCGTTGAGTGTTTCGAAAACTTAATATTCATTTTTCTTTTTTTTAAATAGTTTTCGCCGATGAGTGTTTCGAAAACTTGATATTCAATTTTATTTTTTAATCAGTTTTCGCCGATGAGTGTTCTGAAAACTTGATATTCATTTTTCTTTTTTTTAATCAGTTTTCGCCGATAGGTATTTTGAAAACTTGATATTTATTTTTCTTTTTTTAATCAGTTTTTGCCGATGATTGTTTTCGAAAACTTGATATTTATTTTTTATTTTTTAATAAATTTTCGCCGATGAGTATTCTGAAAACTTGATATCCATTTTTCTTTTTTTAATCAGTTTTCGCCGATGAGTGTTTTGAAAATTTAATATTTATTTTTCTTTTTTTAATATATTTTTGCATATGAGTTTTTCGAAAAATTGATATTTATTTTTCTTTTTTTAGTAAGTTTTCGCTAATGAGTGTTTCGAAAACTTGATATTCATTTTTCTTTTTAATTAGTGTTTGCCGATGAGAGTTTCGAAAACTTGATATTCATTTTTTTTAATCAGTTTTCACCGATGAGTGTTTCAAAAACTTGATAGTAATTTTTCATTTTTTAATCAGTTTTCCCTGTTGAGTGTTTCGAAAACGTAATATTCATTTTCTTTTTTTTAAATAGTTTTCGCCGATGAGTGTTTCGAAAACTTGATATTCATTTTTATTTTTTTAATCAGTTTTCGCCGATGAGTGTTCTGAAAACTTGATATTCATTTTTCTTTTTCATAATCAGTTTTCGCCGATGAGTGTTTCGAAAACTTGATATTCATTTTTCTTTATTTAATTAGTTTTCATCGATGAGTGTTTCGAAAACTTGAAATTTATTTTTCATTTTTTTAATAAGTTTTCGCCGATGAATGTTTCGAGAACTTTATACTAATTTTTATTTTTTTAATAAGTTTTGGTCGATTAGTGTTTTGAAAACTAGATATTCATTTTTCTTTTTTTAGTAAGTTTTCGCTTATGAGTGTTTCGAAAACTTGATATTCATTTTTCTTTTTTTAATTAGTTTTTGTCGATAAGTGTTTCAAAAACTTAATATTCATTTTTCTTTTTTTAATCAGTTTTCGCCGATGAGTGTTTTCGAAAACTTGATAATTATTTTTCTTTTTTTAATTAGTTTTCGCCGATGAGTGTTCTGAAAATTTGATATTCATTTTTCTTTTTTTTTTAATCAGGTTTCGCCGATAAGTGTTTTGAAAACTTGACATTCATTTTTCTTTTTTTAATCAGTTCTCGCCGTTAAGTGTTTCAAAAATTTAATATTTATTTTTCTTTTTTTTTAATCAGTTTTCGCAGATAAGTTTTTCAAAAAGTTAATAGTAATTTTTCATTTTTAATCAGTTTACGCCGTTGAGTGTTTCGAAAACGTTATATTCATTTTTCTTTTTTTAAAATAGGTTTCGCCGATGAGTGTTTCAAAAACTTGATATTCATTTTTCTTTTTTTATTCGGTTTTCGCCGATGAGTGTTCTGAAAACTTGATATTCATTTTTTCTTTTTTTTAATCAGTTCTCGCCGATAAGTGTTTTGAAAATGTAATATTCATTTTTCTTTTTTTTAAATAGTTTTCGCCGATGAGTGTTTCGAAAACTTGATATTCATTTTATTTTTTAATATCAGTTTTGGTCGATTAGTGTTTCGAAAACTGGATATTCATTTTTCTATTTTTAGTAAGTTTTCGATGATGAGTATTTCGAAAACTTGATATTTATTTTTCTTTTTTTAATCATTTTTCGCTGTTGAGTGTTTCGAAATCTTAATATTCATTTTTCTTTTTAATCAGTTTTCGTCGATAAGTGTTTCAAAAACTTGATAGTAATTTTTCATTTTTTAATCAGTTTTCGCCGTTGAGTGTTTCGAAAACTTAATATTCATTTTTCTTTTTTTTAAATAGTTTTCGCCAATGAGTGTTTCAAAAACTTGATAGTAATTTTTCAATTTTTAATCAGTTTTTGCCGTTGAGTGTTTCGAAAACTTAATATTCTTTTTTCTTTTTTTTAAATAGTTTTCGCCGATGAGTGTTTCGAAAACTTGATATTCATTTCTATTTTTTTAATCACTTTTCGCCGATGAGTGTTCTGAAAACTTGATATTCATTTTTCTTTTTCTTAATAAATTTTCATCGATGAGTGTTTCGAAAACTTGATATTCATTTTTCTTTATTTAATTAATTTTCGTCGATGAGTGTTTTCGAAAACTTGATATTCATTTTTATTTATTTAATTAGTTTTCATCGATGAGTATTTTCGAAAACTTGATATTCATTTTTCTTTTCTTAATCATTTTTCGCCGATGAGTGTTTCGAAAATTTAATATTCATTTTTCTTTTTTTAGTAAGTTTTCGCTAATGAGTGTTTTGAAAACTTGATATGCACTTTTCTTTTTTTAATCAGTTTTCGCCGATGAGTGTTTCAAAAACTTTATATTTATTTTTCTTTTTTTAATCAGTTTTCGCCGATGAGTGTTTCGAAAACTCGATAGTAATTTTTTATTTTTTAATCAGTTTTCGCCGATGAGTGTTTCGAAACCTTAATATTCATTTTTCTTTTTTTTAATTAGTTTTCACGGATGAGTGTTTCAAAAACTTGATAGTAATTTTTCAATTTTTAATCAGTTTTCGCCGATGAGTGTTCCGAAAACTTAATATTCATTTTTCTTTTTTTTAAATAGTTTTCGCCGATGAGTGTTTCGAAAACTTGATATTCATTTTTATTTTTTTAATCAGTTTTCGCCGATGAGTGTTCTAAAAACTTGATATTCATTTTTCTTTTCCTTAATCAATTTTCACCGATGAGTGTTTCGAAAACTTGATATTCATTTTTCTTTATTTAATTAATTTTCATCGATGAGTTTTTTCGAAAACTTGATATTCATTTTTCTTTATTTTGTTAGTTTTCATCGATGAGTGTTTTTGAAAACTTGATATTCATTTTTCTTTTCTTAATCATTTTTCGCCGATGGGTGTTTCGAAAATTTAATATTCATTTTTCTTTTTTTAGTAAGTTTTCGCTAATGAGTGTTTTGAAAACTTGATATACATTTTTCTTTTTTTAATCAGTTTTCGCCGATGAGTGTTTCAAAAAGTTTATATTTATTTTTCTTTTTTTAATCAGTTTTCGCCGATGAGTGTTTTGAAAACTTGATAGTAATTTTTCATTCTTTAATCAGTTTTTGCCGATTATTGTTTTCAAAAACTTTATATTCATTTTTCTTTTTTTAATAAATTTTCGCCGATGAGTGTTCTGAAAACTTGATATTCATTTTTCTTTATTTAATTAGTTTTTGTCACGACCCCCGTTTAGAAGACCGTGACCGGCACAGACACAGGGAATATCCCTATGCCTGTAAGCCTTATCACCTAATTGACAGAATATCTATTATTGAAAACACATCCACATGCAGTATAATACCATGGCTACACCGAAATGGTGGCCTATCCTAGGCAAGCAAATGTACGGCCAGTGCCGCTTCAGGATATAGATATAGGAAAACACACATAATATATAACCTGTGTACTGGCTACACATCCGAAGATGCTGTCTATCCTATTCACATGCAATAGATATATGTATATATATATTTTTGGAAACAAGTTTTCCCTGTATCGTAATCTAACGGATTCTGATCTTTAAGGTGTGTGAAGCTGACAGTTCTAGAGTTAGTGATACAATATAGTTGGGTACGTCTACCCTTTACTTTATGATACAATAATAAAGTAAATTAAATTACAATTACACTTTATTCACCCACATGAACAAGTTGTGGGTTTTGGAAAAGTGTTGCTCAACCTTCATTCCACTGAGACTTCTTCCACCTATACTTAACCTATTTCTGTGTAGTAAAAATGAGGTGTGAGTCTTGACCACGCGACTTAGTGAGGACTCTCCCATCCCCGGCGCAAGGTGGGTACCATAGCGCTAGGTTTGGGAGTCATACACAACCACATGCAGAAACAACTAGTTACTGTTGTTAGCATACATTCTTGGTGATCACACAACAACCGAAATTTCACCCGAACACTCACATGCATTTAATAACTGTAAACATGCAGCAGTTTATTCCACGTCATCAATCAACAATTAAACACGTAACATATAGTGCCGGCTTTTACTTACCGGTCTTCTCACGTTCAGCATATCTGAATCAAACAAGATGTTGTGATGACGTAATCCTGTACGTCACTACTCCGCTGCACAATCAACAATAATATGCAAACACAGACAATTCTTTATGTACACACAGATACTATAACATACATCTACTTAACTTCCCCCACTCTAGGGTATTTACTAGCCACTACATGGCTTTTCTACCTCAAACCCGTGCACTCGGGTTGCTGTCCACCATGTGACAAAGCATACTTAACCCATTCACTTGGGTACTGGTCACCTCGTGACAATTCTGTTAATCAAACAATACTTAACCCCTTCACTTGTGTACTAGTCACCTTGTGACAATTCTATTAATCAAACACAATCAACTTCTATCTATCAAACAACTGATACGTAGCCACCACGTGGCACATCCTGACTCCTTGCTGCGGGGCAATAGCTTGAGCCCACTCGTCCATTACACAACCAGGCCACATGGCGGGCACGACACGGCGTCTCGAAGCATGGCCACTGACACACCCTGGACCAACTCCACTGGATGATTTCTCTTTTACTAGGCTAGGCTCACAGTTCACCCGTAGGTTCCTCCTGTGTCTCCTTACCTTAGTCTCACATATTAATAGGATTCTCCGAGTACTGTGAAGACCGGAGCCTTTGATGGGAGTCGCCACCAAATTTTCAATCAAAATTTGGAAAAATAAGTTCAAAAGTGGGGTAAAATGAAAGTTCAAAAAAAATGTTGGGTTCGGGAGTCTGATTGAGATGAAGGGAAGGTGTTAGGCAGCCTTCTTCCCCCGTCCGAAGACAGTTACCCTAAAAATTAATATTGAAACTGTTTGGCCTTGAAAACATATACAATCATGGGAGAAAATTGAGAAAGGAAAGAGGGAGGGCTTGACCTAGGATGAAAGCCTAGGGCCTACGTACCCACAATGGGGGATCAAAGCCCACGTAGTTCCTGTGGCATGCAAGTGTGTGAGTGAAGGGGGTGGCTCATCAAGTGAACACTCAGATGGCCTCCCAGTGCAACGTACCTAAAGAAGCCAATGCCTTTTGGTACCTAACTACCATACAAGACATCAAGGAATAAAGAGAGGTCATGTGTGAGGACTCATCAGGCGTAATACCCAGATGGCGTGAAGGCTAGCGCTCCTATAAAGACCAAGTCTCTTGGTGGCGCTAGATTATATAAAAATTTTCTCATTGAGCAAGCAATTAATAAAAACCTTTTTATCCCCCATAAGACAGGGGGTCGCGACGGGTAGGCTCTACCGTCGCGACTCACTGTCGTGAAACAGGGACCGTCGCGACGCCTACGCATGGGAGAAGGCGTCGCAATGGTTCTTTTAACGGGGGGCGTCGCGACGGTAGTGGTAACCCGTCGCGACCCCTTCAGTCTTTTAGAGAAGAAGAAGACAGAAAAGAGGGTGATAACACTTTGGAGAATGTGAACCAGAGGAATGTGTTTGTATGAGAAAAATTTCTCCCAGTAACCAAACGAGTGTGAACAAAATCAGAGGAAGAATGAAATATTACTCATAGTGCGTATTCTACCTGCTTGCTTCTTATTCTCTACTCTCAGCCTCTTTGCTTGATTTTTTTTCGTCCTCTTTTGACAAGTGATGCGGGGTTTATTTTATAGTAGGTCGGGAGAACTATTCCGGGAAAGAAATCCGGCCACTAATGGTAAATCCGTCGTGACGCTCATTATTTACCATCGCGACGGGTATCGTGCAGATACGATCCTGGATACGTCATAAATACGAAACCCGTCGCGACGTGTGGTCGTGCCGTCGCGACGGTGGGACGCCTACGTCGCGATGGCCCGCTTTTGCCATCGCGATGCCTCTTCATATTTTTATTTCTTTTCTTCTTCCCCCTTTTTTTATTCTTCCCCCCCCCCCCTTTTTAGCTGGTCAAAGTGAGGTGTTCACAGAGTCCCCTCTTTACTTTTCTTTTATTTCTCAAAGGAACAAGTAATGAAACAAGATGAAACCGAACTTGATCATTCATTTTTCTTTTGGGGATACAAAACACAGAGGGATAAAATTAAATGTAATCCTAGGGTCTCTATATGGCCTCAACCTACTCGTTGCCGCTACCTTCCTCATCACTTTCGGAGTGTTCCTAGGGCATAGGTGTGGGGATCACATCCTCGACTAGGTGTAAATGCCTTAGTAGAGATCGCATCCCTCCTTGTAAACCCCGAATGTCACCGCGGAGTCCTATTATCTCTTGCTCCTAGCGCTGGATCTGTCGAGTTAGAGCGTCAAGTCGTTCCGCATCTTACCCTGCCGGGGCGTTTCGCTCTTGGGGATGATCCTGCGGCGGAGGCTGCTGCCTCTGTTGTGGTGGTGGCTGAGGCTCTGAGTTGTTCAGAAGGATGTCGGCCCAGCCTTGGTGAGCGAGGAAGTCAGCCATATCTTGATCTTTCTTTAGATAATAGGTGGTGGCCATCTCATAGTAATCCAATGCTCGGCGGGCGACCTGATAGCATTCACAGAAGGCGGTGAGGAAGTGAGGGAAAGCAATGGCGGTAGGAGCGCTTCGAGATCCCGGCTCCAACCTGATCTCGTTGGCGTTATTGTGGAATTCCCTCCACATAATGGTGGGGAAGCAGAGCAGTGCCCTTCGCATGATCAGGAGGATGAGGACACTTAGCTTCCTGCTCAGGGATTCCCTGTGTTTTACAGGGATGACATTGCTGGTGAGGAAATTTTGCCAATTCTTAGTCATGTTATGGGTACCACTTCTTTTGAGCCCGCCGCTTTTGGACTCCCATACGTCTTGCCCAGGAAAGGTGAGGGCTGCTGCTATCTCCTCCTTTGGGTACCCTCCTGATAATGTCTGTGCAAATATGCAATTGGGCTCCATCCGCAAGTTGTACATCTCGGCAAAGTGCTGAGGAGTTACTTCCGGGAGAGCGCATTCCCTGAGTATGAATGCTTTGCTTCGGGTGGTGGCGTATCCCACGTGATATTGATACACCAGAGGGACATTCCTTTGATTCGTGAGCTTCAGCAGATCATGGAGGCCGTAAAACTCAATGCCTTCGGCGAACGAGGGGCTAATCTCCAAGCGCTCCATGTTTCATTCCGGATTCAATGACCTAGTCTGAATGGCGACCCGGTAATGCTCCTGGTCTATGGGAGGTTGAGATGAAGAGGAGGCGGCGGTACGAGATCTCTTTTGATGAGCCATTTTCCTAAAAGGATAAGTCTGGAGTTAGTGCTAAAAATAATTAATTTTCGCAAAAATAATGCTCCCCATGAATGCTAGGGTCGCGACGGGTAAGTCAAGGCGTCGCGACCCATAATACCCGTCGCAACGAAAATAAAGACCGTCGCGACGGGAAGACGAAAGAGAGAGGGGGGTCGTGACGAGCTCGTGGTGGCATCGCGACCCTATGTTTTTTACTTACCTGGTGACGAAGACAATGTGCGGAGAACCCTCGAGGATTTAGATCCTTCTTCCTTTTTTTCAGAGGTTTTGAGGTAGAGAATTTGGAGTTATGAAGTTCTGAGGCGATGGGCTCTCCTTAAAAGCCTTTTTGGATGTATCCGTTGCGACGGCGTAATTAACGCAGCCGCTGTCCGGGACCAATCAGAGGATGCCACTTTGACCGTCGCGACGCCTAGTGCCGCCCATTGCGACGCCTGGCTCCCTTTGACCCGCTGACCGACTGTTGGAGAACACGTCGTGACACTACTCTCTCCTGTCGCGACGGTGTGCTGGCTATGTCAACCCGTCGCGACCTATATAGGTTGCATCGCGACAGCACACCCATCCTCTTTTTTTTTTAGGATACCGAATCCTGGAACACTTACTGGTAGGATTCGGGAGGACCAAGTCTCGTAACACTTACTGGCGGGACTTGATAAAAAATATGGGCACCGTTATCCCCGAACACCTCTGGGCGGGATATCGACTCCCGTACCCAACCCCAAGAACACTTACTGGTGGGTTTGGATACCGAACCCTAGAACACTTACTGGTAGGATTCGAGAAGACCAGGTCTCCTAACACTTACTGGCGTGACTTGATAAAAAATGTGGGCACCGTTGTCCCCGAACACTTCTGGGCGGGATATTGATTCCCGTACCCAACCCCAAGAACACTCACTGGTGGGTTTGGATACCGAACCCTAGAACACTTACTTGTAGGATTCGGGAGGACCAAGTCTCGTAACACTTACTGGCGGGACTTGATAAAAAATGTGGGCATCGTTACCCCTGAACGCTTCTGGGCGGGATATTGATTCCCGTACCCAATCCCAAGAACACTCACCGATGTGATAAGGTACCGAATCCTAGAACACTCATCGGTAGGATTCTAAAACTCGAAACACTTTTGGCGAGATGTAGTAAAAGATTTTTGGTGCAATACTTAATAAATAGCTGCTGAATTGGGAACACCCTTTGATGAGATATTCCCTAAGAGGGCAAAGAGTTTTCTAGCCTCGTTGAAATCACTATTTCCATTTCTACCGAGTCGCTTTCCTGTTACCTAAACAATTATTCAAATGCAAAATAAGAATTGCAGAATTAACACATATTTATCCATCTATTGTTTTAGACCAACAATGCAATAGCACATGACTTGCACGGCAGGGAGAGAAAGGTAAAGAGATTTTATTGAAGGAATAATCCTCTTTTAATATTCATGAGTCAAAATTGGTTACATTTTGAGAAATTTTTAGGGACCACTGGAAACTTGCAGTGGTTTTTTTAGAAATGCGTGAAGGACGTTGCCCGGCGATCCCGTGATTTTACTGAGATACGAATCATATGCAATTAGAGTACTCTTCCTCGAAGGTCAATTTCTTTATGCGTAGAACCTTTTGACTGAGTCAGAGTTAATCAGCCGACCATATTCTTTTCCATCTAAATCTTCTAGGATGAGGGCGCCACCTGAGAATACGTGCTTGACCCTGAATGGTCTTTCATACGTCGGGGCCCATTTCCCTCTCGAGTCATTCTGATTTGGTAGAATCTTTTTTGCTACCAAGTCTCCTTCTTCAAATGAGCGTGGTCGCACCTTTTTGTTGAAGGCTCGGGCTACCCTTGCCTGATAGAGCTGCCCGTGACACATGACTTTGAGGCGTTTTTCATCTATCAGGCTAATCTGATCGTATTGGCGTTGCACCCATTGGTTTTCGTCAAGGTTGGCTTCCGTGATGATATGTAGAGAAGGGACTTGGATTTCTATGGGTAGGACTGCCTCTGTGCTGTATGTTAATAAAAAAGGTGTGGCTCCTGTCGAGGAGCGAGCGGTAGTGCGATATCCTAGTCGAGCAAAGGGGAGCATTTCGTGCCAATCCTTGTACGTAGTGGTCATCTTTTCTAGGATTTTCTTTATGTTTTTGTTGGCTACTTCTACCGCGCCGTTCATCTGGGGACGATATGGCACTGAGTTGTGATGTCTTATCCCATAGTGTTCACAGATTTTCTGCACCTCAGTTCCATTCAGATTGGTCCCGTTATCAGTAATTATTCTCTCTGGGACTCCATATCTACAAATGATATTGGTCTTCAGGAATCGTACAAATGTTTTCTGTGTAATTTTGGCATAAGAATTTGCTTCTATCCATTTGGTAAAATAGTCAATTGCCACTAGGATGAAGCGATGACCGTTAGACGCTTTTGGGTTTATGGGACCGATGATATCAATCCCCCATAGGGAGAAAGGCCACGGGGTGGTCATATTGTGCAGCATTGTTGAGGGAGCGTTGATTCTATCCACGTAGACTTGGCACTTATAACATTTGCGAACGTATTCAATGCAGTCACTTTCGAGCGTCATCCAGAAATACCCCATTCTTTGTATTTGGCGTGCCAGGGTATGCCCATTAGAATGAGTCCCGCCTTCATGAACTTCGGTCAAGATCTGATTGGCTTCAGGGGTATCAACGCAACGAAGTAGAACTCCGTCTGGCCTTTTCTTATACAATACCCCCCACTGAGAAAGAAGCTTGCGGCTAGACGTCGGAGAGTCCTTTTTTCACTTTCACTGACTCCATCCGGATATTCTTGCCTTTCCATATATGCCTGAATATCATGGAACCAAGGAAGACCATCGGGTTCTTGTTCAACCACTAAACAATGAATTTTTGTGTTTCTGTATTCCATCTTGATGGGTTGGAGCATGACCCCACAATTGGTCTCAAGCATTATTGCCAAGGTAGCTAGGGCGTCGTCGAACGAGTTCTTACATCTTGGCAAGTGATGGAAGTTTATGGACCCGAATTGGCTTGTTAATTCTGTGAGGAATTTTTGGTATGGGATCAATTTTGGATCCTTGGTTTGCCACTCCCCTTTGGTTTGGTAGATTATCAAGGCCGAATCGCCAAAGACTTCTATCTCTCTGACTTTTAGTCCTATAGCAGCCTGTAATCCACAAATGCAGGCTTCATATTCCGCCATGTTATTGGTACATTCAAATTCTAGCTTGATCGCAATCGGAAATTGTTTCCCATCTAGAGATATAAGGACGGCTTCGACCCCACTTCCAAAGACGTTAACTGCCCCATCAAAGAACATCTCCCAGGTTTTTGTGCAAGATTCTTCTTCTATGGCATTCAATCCTTCGTCTGGGAACTGATAGTCTGAGACATGCTCCTCGCTCAATGGGTTGCCGGTGAGATAGTCGGCTATGGCACTCCCCTTGACGGATTTTTTGGGTGACATGTTTAATGTCATATTCTGCTAATATTACCTGCCATTTGGAAATTCGTCCAGACACATGTGGGCTTTCGAAAATGTATTTTATTGGATCCATCCGTGATATGAGGAGCATCTCATAGTAAAGCATGTAGTGTCTTAATCGTCGTACCGTCCATGCGAGAGCGCAGCATGTTTTCTCGACCAAGGGGTACCGCGACTCGTTTGGGTCAAATTTCTTGCTCGGATAGTAAATGGCATGTTCCTTTCCTGTTGCATGATCGTATTGTCCTAGGATGGCTCCCATAGATTCTTCTAGGACAGTTAGGTACAATATCAGAGGATTTCCTGGCGTAGGCGGAACTAACACTGGTGGATTAGTAAGGTATTCCTTTACTGCGTCAAATGCTGACTGACACTCTGCGTTCCATTCTAGCGACTGATTTTTCTTGAGAAGTTGAAAGAGGGGCGTGCATGTTGCCATCAAGTTACGAATGAAGCGAGCAATGTAATTTACCTTGCCTAAGAAACTGCGTATTTGCTTCTCTGTAGTGGGGGTGGCATCTCTCTGATGGCTCTGATCTTATCATGATCAACTTCGATTCCTTTTCGACTCACAATAAACCCGAGAAGTTTGCCTAACTGAGCCCCAAAGACACACTTGTTGGGATTGAGTCGTAGTTTAAATTTTCGGAGTCTATCAAATAGTTTCCTCAGGACTTTAACATGACTTTGCCCCTCCGCAGACTTGGCCACCATGTCGTCTACGTAGACTTCGACTTCTTTGTGTATCATGTCATGGAATAGAACTACCATGGCCCCTTGGTAGGTTGCTCTTGCATTTTTGAGTCCAAATGGCGTAACTTTATAACAATAGGTCCCCCATTGTGTGATGAAGGTAGTTTTGGCTTTGTCCTCAGGGTGCATGAGAATTTGATTGTAGCCTGAATATCCATCCATGAATGAGTAGCGGAAACTTCTCGCTGTGTTATCTACCAACACATCGATGTGTGGTAATGGAAAATCATCTTTGGGAGAAGCCCTATTGAGGTCCCTGTAATCGACACACATTCGTACTTTCCCGTCTGTTTTGGGGACCGGTACTATGTTGGCCATCCACTCTGGATAGATTGATACTTCCAGAAAACCAGCGTCCCACTATTTTTGTACCTCCTCTTTTATCTTAAGGGACATATCGAGTTTCATGCGCCTTAGTTTTTGTTTCTTTGGTTCCATGTGGGGGAATGTCGGTATTTTGTGGGTTGCGATTGTTGAATCGAGCCCAGGCATATCTTGATACGACCATGCGAATATATCCGAGTATTCTTTTAATAGAGAGATTAATTCTTCCCTTTCTGGATTGTCAACAATTTTTACTTCTTTCTTTTCTTTCTCAGTCCCCAAGTTTATGAGTTCGATTTCTTCTTGGCATGGGACTATTCCCTTTTCATCTGATTTAACCATTTTGGCAAAGACTGGTGGAGTCTCTTCTTCATCGGAATCATTCTCATTTTGCATATGTTCGTTATCCCAATGTTCATAAAAACCAGGAATCGCCGAATGAGGCGGAGTCTCGGAGAAGGCAAATTCCCTGAGGGTACAAAAAAAAAAGAACATGAATTAAGAGGCGAAGAAGAGGGTTTTGAAGGAACAGAGTATGTACAAAATTTTAGTAAAATGTGCAAGTCATTTTTTTTATTAAAAGTTGATAAATGACAATGGATGAGCTCATATGTGTATTATTCTTTGATCTGAGTTTAGAGCTTAACTCTAGACCAATTACAATTCATATTTTACTTGGAACTATTGATTGCCAAAATCCAGTCTGTTTCCCAGTTCTTTTGATCTGCTCCCTCGGTTGTGCGCCGTATGAGGGAGTCGTCGCATGTTGCTTCTTCTTCTCCGATGGCCGAGACGCAGTTGTCCTTTTCGGCTGGCACGAACCTTTGGATAAAAGGAACGTCTTCTTTTTGGTTACTTTCATCTGGAGTAGCCTTGGTGTATCCTAGTCCGGCTAAGGCTTCTCGTTCTTTAGGCTCGATGCATCGTGAGATCCCAGTCAGCGCGGGACCCAAACCTCGCCCTTGTTTGTAGCCTTGTCTCGCCATAATATTGGAAAGCTGTTGATTTGGAAGGTCTCTTTAGGTCGCCTTTCTATTTCTAATCCTTGAAAAGATGATTCCATAGCCTCTTCAGTACTGTCAATGAAGGGCATAGGAGAGGGATGACTGATCAACATGCTTTCTTCCCTTTTGATAGTGATGACTCTTCCTTCTTTGAGGAATTTGATCTTATGATGGAGAGTAGAAGGTACGGCCTTGGCCTCATGGATCCAGGGCCGCCCCAATAGCATAGTGTATGCGGCGTCAACTTCCATGAGTTGGAACGCGATGTCGAATGTGAAGGGCCCTATTTCAATTGGAAGGGTAACTCCTCCCATGGCTTCCCTTCTGGTTCCATCGAAAGCCCGGACAATCATATTGCTTGCATCGATTCGTGTTGATTCTACGGGAAGCTGCTGAAAGGTAGTGACTGGCAAGACGTTCAGGGCTGACCCTCCGTCTATAAGTACCTTCGCTATCGTGAAGCCATAGCATTTCATAGTGATATGCAATGCTTTCATTCCTGGGCTAATCTCTTCTTCAGAGAAAGAAAGGGTGGAAGCATGTCTAGCAGCGTCCACTAGGTTCACCATTTTCTCTGGCGAAATTTCTTTGGGACATGTGTGTTTGCTAATATCTTGAGGAGAGCTTGACGGTGTGTATCGGAATTCAGCATAAGAGCTAGCATAGAAATTCTTGACGGGGTTTTCCTCAATTGGTCTACAATATCGTAATCACTTTTCTTAACTATGCTTAGGAATTCTTTTTTGAAATTATCCCCCTCCTCTTCTGGTCGGTCATCAGGCCCTTTTTCTTTTTCCGTACCAAGTGTTTCTTTTGGTGTTGTTGTCAGGTTTCTTGCATATAACCTCCCGCTTCTGGTGAATCCCTATCCAGGAGTCACATTGGCATTTGCAAGGATTTCCCCTACTTCTCCCTTTGCCCCTTCGACTTCCACGATTGCTTGATATCTCCAAGGTACGGCTTTATTAGAGGCGTATGGTGTGGGTTTCGGCAGATAAATGGTCATTTGTGGGCGTGTTACTTTTGGTGGACTGGGTTTTCTAATTATAAAAAGGGGTGATGATCTCGGAGTTGGTGAGGAAAGTCCCACATTGGGGATTTTGAGAGTAAATGGCAATGCTTCCCTCTTTTGGTGAGAGGTTGTGCATACCTGAATCTCAGGCTTTCCTCTTTTTTCTGTCACGATCCACATGGCCATGTAGTGTTGTACTTGTTTCCTCCAAAGCTTAGACTCGTTAGTGGAATGGCCGATGGTCCGATGATAATAGCAAGAATACACATTATAATCCTTGGGATGTGGTACATACCCAGCTTCTGCCAGGCCTTTATATATTTGTTCGAGGGAGAAGGACACATGGGCCAGCTCTTTGTTCGTCCATTCTTCTCTTTCTATGGTACTAACCCCATGCTCAGGTAAGGGATTTTTTGTGATATTTGGGAGGTTAATCCATCCTGCATCTATCATCTGCAAGACGTGTGTTTTGAAGTGGTCACACGTGTCGATTGAGTGCCCTTTGGTGCCCGGTGATATACACAGGACAATTCTGGTTTATACCAGGACGGGTATGGGGGTTCCCAGTTCTTTCCTGGCCGAGCACACATCATCTGTTGTTCTTTAAGGTGCTCAAACAATTCAGTTCGTGTGAGGCCAAGCTCGGGCAACTCTCTGTCCCGATTGTTTATTCTATTATTTTTTGGTGCCTGGTTTTGCTGGGAAGTACCCGAACTTCCCACAGCATTAACCGAAAACATTTTTGGTGCATTTGGCGTAAAGGTGGTTTCTTCCTTCTTTTTCCCATAGCTGGGAGTGAAATTCTTTTTTGGTGGGGGCGACTCTTTGTTTCTTGCGTCAATGTCTTCCCCTATGGCGACCAAATCCGCAAAATCCTGATGTGGTAAGATTGCCAGAACCTCGTAAGCTGGATCACCTAATGCCTTGACGAAGTAGCGGCATGTTTCCCTCTTGTTCATTGGAGGTTGGACATCGACCGAGGCCTCCTTCCACCTGGAGGCGTATTCTCGAAAGGTTTCGTTACTCCTTCTCTTTAGAGCCACCATGCTTTCCCTAGTCATTTCACTGTGGATGTTATGCCTGAAATTGTTACGGAAGGCTTTTACCATTGTGGCCTATGACATCATGGTCTCATTTTCTTGTCTCATGAACCAATTGTATGCGGCTCCCTTCAGGCTATTGTGAAAGTGAGCGAGCAAGAATGCTGGTTCAGAGCTATATGTGGCCATGGTTGCGCAGTATCCTTTGACGTGATGATCTGGATTTGACAAACCATCGTACTTTTCAAAAAGTGGAAGCTTGAACTTGGGGGGAGTTTGGATTTTAGGGAAGCTAAACAGAGCCACCTCATCTTCATCTTCGGTTCTAGTGGCCATCTTGAGTGCACGACTTACCTCTTTTTCTATTTGTTCCCTAATTGTGTCCCCATCCTCCTTCTCCTGGTTCTGCTTGTCCTGTTGGGCCTTCAGGGCAGCCATTACTGCAGCTACGTTGATAGAGATCCCTTCGTTAGTCTTGGATTCATGAACCTTGGGTGATTCTTCCACGGGTATTTCTTCAACATATTCATCCTCATGGTCTTCGGGTATTATGACCTGGGGAATCTTTTTTCCTTTGGAAGCTTTATCCGAGCCCTCCCCTTGCTCTTGCTGGCCTCCTGCTAGGTAAGCTAATATTTGATCCATCTTGTCGTTCAAAGTAGCTACCTGAGACTTAGTCATGTCTAGGCTTTTTTCCATTTCTGCTATCCTTGCCACGGATTCAGCTGCTTGGGAGTCCATCTGTGCTTTTTGCGTTCGAGTGAAGTACTGATGGCTTGACTGAGCTATTTTGAAAAACCTACTAGATCAAATTTCCTTAGTAATTTTTTAAATTTATTTTCAAGTTGGGTTATTTTTGTTAATATTAGCGAATTTAGCACCTAAAAAATCCCCCTTCAATCCCTCTATGAGTTAGAATACTCAATAGGAGAAGAAGGTTGATAGTTTGCTATGAGAACTACGTTCATCATGCAATTATCATAACCGACCAGCTCAAGCTTTTGAGAGAGTGAGAAACACAGGGTAGAGATAAAAAAAATAGTAAATTTTATTTATTTGAAATCTTATTTAGGGATGCTCCTCCTAACATTATTTCCTATGAAGAGTCTTTTACATATACTTTCCCTGTAATCTACTTCTTGGTAACTTCTTTCTTTGCTTGTTCTTCAAGATATAGCCTTTGGAGTTTTTCCAAGTCTGCCCAGCGGCACATCTCGCAGTATGCGTGATGGAAATTGGATGTCGGTTTTTTGTTCTCAAGTGATTCCAGGCGATATTTCTCGGCCTATTGGCGAAGTTCCTTTTCCTTTTTCAAGTGCGAGCGCCTTTGCGCTGTTATTTCTGCTTTGAGGATCTTGTTTTCTTGTCTGAGAAATTCCAACTCTTGTCTGTTTAGTGCATGCCTTCTTTCTTCTAGCTGAGTGTGAACGTTCCCTGACTTCTCAGCTGGGTGGATTTTAGGTGCCATTTTTATTGATATTAGCGTAAACCAATTTTATTATTTAAATAGAACCAGAAAACAATATAAATAAGAAAAGCAAAATTGCAAGTTTTATTAATTCATATGGCGATCAAAACATCCTTATTCCCATTCATAAATACAAAATTCAATGATGGGAACAGTTGATAAAGTGCTATGAAAGCTATGGGCCCATCATGCACCTATCTTGGCCTTTCACCCTGCGCTACATGCTTAGCATTGCGTTCCATTTGTTGATTAATATGCGGCCAAACACTACGAGCTCTTCCAATTAGGGCGGGACCTGTGGCAGGTTGATTCGCCATTCAACTTTCTTAAAGGCATCAATGAAAGACGAGACGAACATGTTGATTAATCGAGCCATCTGATCGATTTTATTATGCAGCCGGATTGCATCGTTCTTCCATGGTTCGATATCTCTTTCTAGTTCTTTCACCACCTTTTCTCTTGCTTCGCATTTTTCTTGCAGGTTTTCCATTGCTAGGCCCATAGCTTGGATCTGGAGTAAGGCCCTATCAAGTTGGTCTTGAGTAAGTGGATTATAGTCGAGGAGTTGGGCCTGCAGCCCTTGATTGTGGGCCTCCAAATCTCTGACTCGAGCTTCTAGTGCTTGAGCCCTAGCTTCTTTAATTTGGATTTCAATCCTCATGAGTTTTTCCCAACTTCTTTCCTTTTCCTGCCAGACAATAGGTAAGGGAACCTACTGTCTCTGCCAAAATGGCGGGTATGGGGTTTATTCTGTATTTCTCAACGGCTAGAAAGACCCCAATGGAAGATAAGTTGACCACATCCAGTGTAATGGGGAAATGGACAAGTCCATAGACTGATAGAGCAAGCGCCCTCCCAAAAATCGTCCAATGTGCTTTTCTCCTCATGGCCTTCATGTGTTCCAAAAGGAACTTGGCAGAAAGAGTTCCCCCTTGGGCATGGTTTCTAATGATGGCCTTCTTTTCCGGAACCTCGAGTAAATCGGCGATCTCCTTCTGGGTTGGTAGAGTCCCTGAAAACCTGTACACTTGACTTATGGAGAGGAGATGGCTTCTTAATAGCCCGACATACTCTTCTAGCACGAGTGACAACATGAAGTTGGGGAATATGAAAGCTCTCAATTTGTTGTCCCAAAACTGTAAGAGTGCCTGTAGAGCTTCTTCCACGACTTTTATGTCCAGTAGATCTAAAATATCCCCGTATCGGCCTCAAAATTTTCTGAGCTCATCTCCTGGAAAGTATTCCCTCATCTTGATTAGGTCGTCCACAGCATTGGCTTGGACCTTAATTTGAATTCTCCTCCCAGTGATAGCTAAGCTTGTAGGGGTGTAAAAGGCCGTTACATGATCTGATGCCATTTCGAGAGGTTTTGTTTTGATGAAAGAAAAAGTAGAAATGCTAATCTCGTAAGAAGAAGAAAAACAAGGTTAGTATATAAGTTATAAAAGAGGATTATATGCAATGCGTGCAATATGGGGGTTTTCGCTCCTTGTGTCCTACAGGTTGGGCTCTTAAGGTCTCTAAAATTGGCTGACCTAATAATGGTGGGTTTTTAAGGTCAACTTGCACATGGTTTAGCTTGGGATCTAGATACCCTAAAAAGGCCCTTAGATTGCCCCTACCAGAGGTAGAGACCTTGACTTAAGGGAGGATCCTGTCACAGAAAAGTCTGTGCGAATCAACCCTTAAGGCAAGTAACAATCTAAGCAGGATAGATAGGTCAACCTCTGTAGGCCTAAGCCCAACAGGGAAAGATTCTCATATCCCATTCTACTTATTTGGACGTACTCCGGGTGTAGGAGCCAATAGGTTGTAATAAATATAAATAGTGCATTTGTGAATTCATGGAGCATCCTAACTACCCTTCCCTTCCACTCAAAGGTGGAAACACTGCAAAAAGAGACAAAGAAACCACAAGTATACAAAGATATATACAAATATAGGAGGCCAAACAATCTTAATATTAACTTTTGAAAGAAAAGGGCTTGACTCTCTTATTGAAAAGTCCCCAGTGGAGTAGCCAACTGTGAAGACCGGAGCCTTCGACGGGAGTCGCCACCAAATTTTCAATCAAAATTTGGAAAAATAAGTTCAAAAGTGGGGTAAAATGAACATTCAAAAAAATGTTGGGTTCGGGAGTCTGATTGAGATGAAGGGAAGGTGTTAGGCAGCCTTCTTCCCCCGTCCGAAGACGGTTACCCTAAAAATTAATATTGAAACTGTTTGGCCTTGAAAACATATACAATCATGGGAGAAAATTGAGAAAGGAAAGAGGGAGGGCTTGACCTAGGATGAAAGCCTAGGGCCTACGTACCCACAATAGGGGATCAAAGCCCACGTAGTTCCTGTGGCATGCAAGTGTGTGAGTGAAGGGGGAGGCTCATCAAGTGAACACTCAGATGGCCTCCCAATGCAACGTACCTAAAGAAGCCAATGCCTTTTGGTACCTATCTACCATACAAGACATCAAGGAATAAAGAGAGTGCATGTGTGAGGACTCATCAGGCGTAATACCCAGATGGCGTGAAGGCTAGCGCTCCTATAAAGACCAAGTCTCGTGGTGGCACTAGATTATATAAAAATTTTCTCATTGAGCAAGAAATTAATAAAAACCTTTTTATCCCCCAAAAGACAGGGGGTCGCGACGGGTAGGCTCTACCGTCGCGACTCACTGTCGTGAAACAGGGACCGTCGCGACGCCTACGCATGGGAGAAGGCGTCGCGACGGTTATTTTAACGGGGGGGCATCGCGACGGTAGTGGTAACCCGTCGCGACCCCTTCAGTCTTTTAGAGAAGAAGAAGACAGAAAAGAGGGTGATAACACTTTCGAGAATGTGAATCAGAGGAATGTGTTTGTATGAGAAAAATTACTCCCAGTAACCAAACGAGTGTGAACAAAATCAAAGGAAGAATGAAATATTACTCATAGTGCGTATTCTACCTGCTTGCTTCTTATTCTCTACTCTCAGCCTCTTTGCTTCTTGATTTTTTTTCGTCCTCTTTTGACAAGTGATGCGGGGTTTATTTTATAGTAGGTCGGGAGAACTATTCCGGAAAAGAAATTTGGCCATTAATGGTAAATCCGTCGCGACGCTCATTATTTACCGTCGCGACGGGTATCGTGCAGATACGATGATGGATACGTGATAAATACGAAACCCGTCGTGACGTGTGGTCATGTCGTTGCGACGGTGTGACGCCTACGTCGCGACGGCCCGCTTTTACCGTCGCGACGCCTCTTCATATTTTTATTTCTTTTCTTCTTCCCCCTTTTTTTATTCTCCCCCCCCCCTTTTTAGCTGGTCAAAGTGAGGTGTTCACAAGTACTGATCATGAGGGCCAACGAGGTGAGGGGCTCTCCCACCCCTGCCCCACAGGGTTGGATGACTACGTGGAAATGTGGTTTGCTCTCTTTTGTGTAATTATTATATGAATTTATTTATATGAATAAATTTGTGCTACACGTCTATGATTGGCAAGTAAGCAGTCAACGTGCAATAGTGTATGTGCTTATATGATTAATCTCAAATATATATGTGCTATTGTGGCTCATTGAGCCTTATATGTTACCGTGGGTAGGATTGTGTCGTCATTTCATATGTGAGAGTTCAGTAACATTAGAAACCAATCATATTGATCGTCACTTAAAGATCTCATTCGTATGGTGTGTTGAGGAAAACTGAACCTAGGTTGTTGAATATGAGTGAGAGTGCCGCATAAATTGAAAAGGGGGAAACTAGGCCTAATTAATAACCACGTGTAATATTCAATAGTTTATCTTAGGGCGTCTTTCAAGGTTAAATATGTTAGTTGAGTTTGTTTAGGTTGTCCGGGTAGATCGAGTCGGTCGTCCTGATCGGACAGACAGGATTATGACGTCAGTAAGTATGCCACATAGTGGCCATTACCTTGGTTTAAACTGAGGTCAGACGAGTTGCCGGCTATTACTCTAAGCATGACTTGGAGTCAGAAAGTTCCTGGTGTGATCAACCAGGTTCGTACATGATATTGCCTTCGGGCCAGTATTTCTCTTAGCGTAATGCGGGAGACAGAAGGTGAGTGCCTACGTGCACAAGTATGTCTTTATTGTGAAACCAAATGAGATATGTTGAGATTGATTTACATGTGGATTAATAAATATGTTAGGAGCATGAATTAGGATTTTAATTGTGAATATGATTTATTGATTGCCTGATCATGTTAAAGATCACAATATAAATCCATTTCATGCGCATGAGGTTGTCGTTGCTCCCTTCCCCCAACTGTAGTGGTACCCGCTGCTACGCCAGGGATGGGGGAGCTTCTCACTGAGTCTGTTCGACTCACCCCCTGTTTACATGTTTCAGATAACGCGTCCACTTCTTCTCAAGGAGGCGGACAACTCTGAAGACCGCACGCTTTGTTCGTGTCGGTAGTTATTTTGATTATGTATATAAGTTGTGATGTATATGTATATATGAATCCTTTTTGGGCGTAGCATTATACGTTTACATCTGCTGTGTATATATACATATCACACTTGAATTCTAGCATTGTCGGCTTCATACAGATTAAAGTTAGGTCTTGGTGATGGGAATATAGGCTATGATATAATATATATCATGTATATACGTATATGACTTCTGCATGCGACTAGGATAGGTCACACGCATTGAGGCGTGTGATCAATACGTAAATTATATGTAAGTGTGATTGAATACCTGTTTGTGTGAAAATATGGCTTCCACATGTGAATGATAGATTACACGCATTGAGGTGTGTGATCAATATGTCAACTATATGTAAGCGTGTGATTGAATATGTGTATGACTGTATACAGGACTTCTACATGTGAATAGGATAGATCACCCGCCCTGAAGCGCGTGATCAATATGTATATTATATGAACTTGTGAATGAATATGTGTATATGTATAGACTGAAGCGGCGTTGAGCGAGCCGTGGATTGCAAACTGCTTAGGTCACCGGAAAGGGATGACCATATATGTTATATATTGTTTGTATTAGAAAAGGGTAGTTATAAATAGGTGGAAATCTAAATCAGGGGTTAGAGGCTTACGGGATAGGAGAAATGCTATTTCCCGTGCCGGTCACGGACGTCCGATAGGGGGTCGTGACATCTACCCTTTACTTTATGATACAACAATAAAGTAAATTAAATTTCATTTACACTTTATTCACCCACATGAACAAGTTGTGAGTCTTGGAAAGTGTTGCTCAACCCTCGTTCCACCGAGACTTCTTCCACCTGTACTTAACTTGTCTCTGTGTAGTAAAAATGAGGTGTGAGTCTTAACCATACGACTCAGTGAGGACTCTCCCATTCCCGGCGCAAGGTGGGTACCATAGCGCTGGGTTTGGGAGTCATACACAACCACATGCAAAAACAACTAGTTACTGTTAATTAGCATACATTCTTGGTGATCACACAACAACAGAAATTTCACCCAAACACTCACATGCATTTAACAAATATAAGCATACAACAGTTTGTTCCACATCATCAATCATCAAGTAATCATATAACATATAGTGCCGACTTTTACTTACCGGTCTTCTCACGTTCAGCATGTTTGAATCAAACAAGACGTTGTGGTAGATGTAATCCTGTACGTCACCACTACACTGCACAATCAACAATTATATGCAAACACAGACAATTTGTATATACACACATATACTATAACATACATCTACTTAATCTCCCCCACTCTAGGGTATCTACTAGCCACTACGTGGCTTTTCTACTTCGAACCCATGCACTCGGGTTACTGGCCACCACGTGGCAGAGCATACTTAACCCATTCACTTGGGTACTAGTCACCTTGTGACAATTCTGTTAATCAAACAATACTTAACCCATTTACTTGGGTACTAGTCACCTCGTGACAATTCTATTAATCAAACACAATCAACTTCTATCTATCAAACAACTGATACGTAGCCACCACGTGGCACGTCCTGACCCCTTGCTGCGGGGCAATAGCTTGAGCCCACTCGTCCATTACCCAACCAGGCCACATGGCGGGCACGACACGACGTCTCGAAGCATGGCCACTGACACACCCTGGACCAACTCCACATGATGGTTTCTCTTTTACTAGGTTAGGCTCACGGTTCACCCGTAGGTTCCTCCCGTGTCTCCTTACCTTAGTCTCACATATTAATAGGATTTTTTGTATCTTTCTCGAAGGATCAACAATTCTTCTCCTTATTAATATGTACAAGTTTCCTCAACAGGATATAACTCATATACTCGTCCAGATGCACTCTCTGAACCTCAAGCTATCGTCATAGCAATATAAAACCTTTCTGACCCTATTGCCAGTATAGGGCAATGACCATCGTCATGGTGATTATAAAAACTGATGTCTCAAGTGCCATCTGATGTTGTTCTAGTCGATGTCTCACATCGCTAGCATAACCAAATGCGAAACCCACCAATAACTCCCTTTGCATGATTATAATTTAAGTCACCGTCGTGACGAGTTTTCAAAATAAAGTTTATTTTTCTTTTACGTACAAGGACTCTTGCCACCATCGTGGAAAAGATTTAATAAAATACTCATCATGCCTCCGGAGTGTATGAGTTGGATTTGTAACACACCAATCATAGCAAACGATTACTCTCTACTCTTATGTCTTCCTATCTAAGCTACTTTCCACAACCTATTTTCTAGTTCCTTTATTCTTTTAACATTCTATACCTCTAGCTAACACATACCAGACAAGCAAAGAGTATACATACTCATGTAATCCACATAAGGATACAACCCTAGGAGCAGAGATGGAAGAACCCTCACCTTGGCCAACCTTCCAAGCAATCCTCTCCTGTAACTTAAGTCTCCTCAGAGTTCCTATTGCACTCAATTGTGTGCCGTTGTTCCTATAAGAACAACATTTACTTCATTAAGGTTATTACTTAGCTTAACTTGTTATTTATCTCTCCATTACTCTCACGTGTAGTCCATGGTTGCCACAGAGTCAAGCTCTTGGTCTTATTGGAGTTCTCTATCCTGACTTATGTGTATCCTTCCTCGGACATTTGACTTACTCGCATATAACACTCTACTTGAGTGTTGCACATACTTGGATTTGAGTACTAGACCTCTATCTAACTTGTATTCGCATCTTAGGAAGCTTATCTAGCTTGGTTGAAAGGAATCCTAATTCTAGGAAGGTCTAAGCATTTTAATTCAACTTGTGTTTCTACTTGGGTTCTAAGAAATCTAGTATCTAAACCTCAATATACCTCTAATTTATCCTATTTAAGGTTTCCTAAATATTTATGAGGGAAGAAGGTTGAAATTTTAGAAATTGGATTTCATTGTTCCGCAAGCTTCCACTCTTGGGAAACAAGAAAGTACCTAAATTAATTCTTGATGCTTGATAGCATATTTAGAATTATTCTAGGGTGTTTAAGATTGAAAAGATGAAGTTTAAAACTCCCAACATCACCCTTAAAGCATATTTGGGCAAATCGAGCAGGGACTCGGCATGTTAATGCCAAGGTCCGGCCTTAGTAGCCTTGGGCCAACTCTTCACAAGTCTTGTTCAGCTAATATTCCAACTATATAATTTCAATAATATCAATTCAAGCCTATTTACTCAAATCCAAGCTCAATCCTAATTATCAACAATTTTCCCCAATTTGGAAATAATTATAATTTCAATAATATCAATCCAAGCCTATTTACTCAAATCCAAGCTCAATCCTAATTTATCAACAATTTCCCCAATTTGAAAATAATTATAATTTCAACCCCAAATCCTTCCGAATTCGAATTTGGCTAAATCCGAAGATATAATCTCGATTCCAACCCCGACTAAGTGTTCAAGAACACTTCTCCTAGGTTTCAATCAACCCTCGAAACAACTTAATCGAAGGTCAATTGAAGAAATCCCTAAAAATGGAGAAATTGAGGGTTTAGAAAGAAATTGGGGTTACCAACCTTGATTCGATTGGTGGGAGGTGTGGAAGATGTTGTAACCGAGCTCCGTTGACTTTTCCCGGCGTCGGCTAGCTCTTCTCCGACGAGTTTCCGGCGGTTTCCTCCTTCCCCTTCTCCCTTCATCTTCTCCACGCCATCCCCCTCTCTCTCTCTTCTACCTTCCATTTCCTTTCTCTCTCTCTCGTCTTTCTCTCCTTCTTTCTCTCTTTTTCTAATTCTTCCTTCCTTTCTTTTTCTATATATATATATATATATATATCCCACGTATCCCTTTTTAATATATTAAAATAATATAATAATAATAATAATAATAATAATAATAATAATAAATAATTAAATAATTATATTAATTAAATAATTAATAAATAATTATATATAATTAAAAATAAATTAATTAATAATTAAATAAATAATAACTAACATATATTTTTAATCCCTCTTCCCTATTTAATTCAAGTTCCCAATTTCTTAAGTCCTAAATTAATCCTAAAAATTATTTTCTACTCCTTTTCTTTCCCTTTTTATTTTATTTTAAACTTCAAAAAAATTTCTTTCTGGTTTCTTTTAACTTTCATATATATTTTATTTTTTATAAGGTTTTAATTCCTAGCCCAGGAATAAATCATTCTTAAATCCTCGAAATTTTAAATAAATCATTCTTTAATCATCGAAATTTTTCGGGGTATTACATTTTTCACCGATGAGTGTTTCGAAAACTTGATATTCATTTTTCTTTTTTTAATCAGTTTTCACCGATGAGTGTTTCAAAAACTTGATATTTATTTTCTTTTTGTAATCAGTTTTCGCTGATAAGTGTTTCGAAAACTTGATATTCATTTTTATTTTTTTTAATCAGTTTTCGTAGATGAGTGTTTCGAAAACTTGATATTCATTTTTCTTTTTTTAATCAGTTTTAGCCGATGAGTGTTTTCGAAAACTTGATATTCATTTTTCTTTTTTTTAATAATTTTTCGCCGATATGTGTTCTGAAAACTTGATATTCATTTTTCTTTTTTTTAATCAGTTTTCGCCGATGAGTGTTTCGAAAACTTAATATTTATTTTTCTTTTTTTAATCAGTTTTTACCGATGAGTGTTTTGGAAACTTGATATTCATTTTTTTAATCAGTTTTAGCCGATGAATGTTTTCGAAAACTTTATATTCATTTTTCTTTTTTTAATCAATTTTCGCCGATGAGTGTTCTGAAAACTTGATATTCATTTTTCGTATTTTTAATCAGTTTTTGCCTATGAGTGTTTCGAAAACTTAAATTTATTTATTTTTAATCGGTTTTTGCCGATGAGTGTTTCGAAAACTTGATATTCATTTTTCTTTTTTTAATCAGTTTTTGCCGATGAGTGTTTCGAAAACTTGATATTCATTTTTCTTTTTTTAATCAGTTTTAGTCGAGGAGTGGTTTCGAAAACTTGATATTCATTTTTCTTTTTTTAATCAATTTTCGCCGATAAGTTTTCTGAAAACTTGATATTCATTTTTCTTTTTTTTAATCAGTTTTTGCCGATAAGTGTTTTGAAAACTTGATATTCATTTTTCTTTTTCTTAATCAGTTTTCGCCGATTAGTGTTTCAAAAACGTGAAATTCATTTTTCTGTATTTAATTAGTTTCCTCGATGAGTGTTTTTGAAAACTTGATATTCATTTTTCTTTTTTTATTCATTTTTCGCCGATGAGTGTTTCGAAAACTTAATATTCATTTTTCTTTTTTTAATCTGTAATACCTGAGAATATTCTAACTAGCATCATTAGTTAAATTAAATTAATTAAATGAAAAGTGGAAAATGAGATAAAAATACACAGTATCCTAGTACTTATTATGTTGTAAATACAAATTAATTTAAATCCTAATATTTCTATATTTCTTTTTAATTATTATTATATCAGATTTCTTTTCTTTTCTTTTTTGTTTTGTGATATGTATATATTAATTATATATATATATGTAAAAGAATGGAATAAAGAAAATAGAAAGGAAAAAGCTAACATGAACGAAAGAAACCGTGAGAGAGGAAGAAAAAGGGAAAGCACGCACGGAAACTACGGGAGAGAGGGCAGAGCTCGACGGAGAAGACGCACGGAAGCGGAGCCGGACGTGCGAGCCGGAGCCGGAGCAACGCTGTGCCGTCCGCCATATCTAGTAGCCGTCGTTGTGGCTGGAGAGAGAGAGAGTGACGGGTTAGAGAGAGAAAGCAAAGGGAGAGAGCTCCCACGCCAGAAAATGCCGTCTCTTCACCGGGGAAGATGGCTGGGAGTCTCCTCTACTCCATATCGTCCTTCTAACCGGTTGAATCGAGGTGAGAAGTTCCGAAACTCTCAAACCCCAATTTTATCAATTTTAGGGATTTTTGGAAAAACCCCATTTGGTTCAATTTGAGTATTCTGGGTCCTAAATTGAAGTATTTGCATGTTAGGAAGTGAGTTGGAAGCCTAGGAATCGGAACCAATTAGATGGAATTTATCCGGGTTGGAAAACTTGTAGGAAAATGTGATTGGTAATGTTTAAGGGTGTTGTGGACTGATTTGGGATGCATTAATATGTGGAATTGTGATTATATTATTGTTAAAATTATTAGAATGTACGAGGGAGTAAAACCCGAGTAAGCACCGTCTCACCCGAAACCCGGTTTGGGGAAAAAGAGACAATTTTCCAATTTTAAACATACTCGGATATGTGTGCTCATATGTAAGTAAGGAGTTGGAAAATTATTGCGGTAAATGGAAACTTTGGACAAGTAGGATTTATGACTCTCTTGAGCCATAAATTCAAAACTTGGCTAATAGCAATTACATATGGACACATAGAGGTGGAATTGAGTAACTTTGCATTCCCAAATCAAGGCTTCCAAAGAGTGTGATTAAGCAAGGGTTGGACATGAATAGAAGCATGCTAGGTGTTCCGAAAACTAGTTGAGGGCATTCCAAGCCAACAACTAGTCTATGGAATTAATTAGAGAGAACATGAGCATTAACGTTACATGTACACGAGAGCCGATCAGAGGGGCCAACCAGGTGAGGTGCTTTCCTATCCTTGTCCTATAGGGTTGACTGCGGATATGGATATATGGTTTGCCTTCTAGCCTACTTGTAGGAACCGTATATTAGATAACATGCTATTGTTGTTCCTAAATTATAATATATGTGATAACATGTTTTATGTGTATATGTGAACTGTAAAAGCGATGGTGGCTCAAGGAGCCTTATATGGAAAGAAGGTCCTCGGGACCTATATGATGTCGGGGGCATGATCGAGTCAATTTTATTTGTGAGGGTCTTGTGGTACTAGAAACCAACCTCATTAATTACTATCTGAAAAGTGTGGTTGTGTAAGTAAATTGTTAAAGAAAATGAACACATGTGACTTTGTTTTAAACCGAGAGATTCCGAATTAGAAAACCACTTAGAAATTTAGATTTGCCTAAGAAAAAGTAAAATGAATGAGTAGCGATCCATAGGGGTCATTTATTGTACAATGTGGGAACCGAGTCTATCACGGGTGGTCCGGGTAGATTGAGTCTGTTATCTCGAGTCAAACTCACAGAAATACAGAGTATATGAGTACACCACATTGTGGCTATTGCCTTGGGTAAACTGAGGTCAGATGAGTCGCCGGCTATGCTCCAAGTGAAGTCTTGGGGTCAGATTAATGTTCCAAGTAAAGTCTTGGGGCCAAGCGTTCCTAGAATGATCAACTAGGTTCTTATATTGCTCACGTGAGATATTGCCTTCGGGCCAGATTCTCTCCTAACGGAGATATGCCTTCGGGCCAGTTTATGATTATGGTTATTTGAACATGGATATCCACATTAAGTTGTATGTTAAACTATGATATGATGTATGTGTGAATTTAAATGTATGTAAGACCATGCTTTAAATTCTTTATTGTGAATATGATATATGCTAATTGCCTGACCACTTAATATATGGAAATTCAAAATCTGTTACATGCGTATGTGATTGTGATTGGCTCCCTTTCTCCAGTTGTAGTGGTACCCGCTACTACACCAGGGATGGGAGAGCCTCTCACTGAGTCCGTTTGACTCACCCCAATATTAAATGTTACAGACACAGGTGGTATAGGCATCGGGAGCACGTCTACTTCATCTCAGGGAGGCGGACAAACTTAGAGACCGCACGCATTGTTCGCGTGGGTAGTATTGATATATGTATTTTGTCAGGATATATATATGTATCTGATTCTTTTGGTATAGCATTGTTTTGTACAGTTGCTATATATATACATGTATATGTCACACTCTAGTATTGTCGGCTTCATATAGAATAAAGATTGGTCCTGTTGTTGGGAATATTGGTTATGATATGAGGAATATCATGTATATATATATATATATATATGAATGTGACTTCCGCATGTGAATAGGATAGATCACACGCACTGAACGTGTGGTCAATTTGTAAATTTATATATATGTGTGACTGAATACTTGGTTGTGTGAAAATACGGCTTCCGCATGCGAATAGGATAGATCACACGCATTGAGGCGTGTGATCAATATGTAAATTATATGCAGGTGTGTGATTGAATATATATAGTTGACTGTACACAGGAATTCTGCATGTGAATAGGATAGATCACCCGCCCTTAAGCGCGTGATCAATATGTATATTATATGCACGTGTGATTGATTATGTGTATATGTATAGACTGAAGCGGCGTTGAGCGAGCCGTGGATTGCGTGCTACTTAGGCCACCGGATAGGGATGGCCATATATACTATATATTGTTTGTATTAGAAATGGGTAGTTGTGCATATATAAAAATGTCAATCAGGGATTAGAGGCTTACGGGATAGGAGAAATCCTACCTCCCGTGCCGGTCACGGACGTCCGATAGGGGGTCGTGACAAACTTGGTATCAGAGGCAGGTTACTTTAAACTATATGAAGCCATAGGTATGACTGGGTGTCGGTTTACCCCTCTTTGTGTACCCGGGCACAACGTGGGAGTAAAAAGGCACTTGTGGAAGTACCCAGGAAAATCGTGTTAGCCTTTCCTTCTACTCTCTTTGATATGAAATATCATTAATATATGTGCACTTATTAAGTGTGGTCCTTGTCCAGTATAGGGATGCCACCTATCACGAGACAGATTTGGGGTGGAGGGAGAACTCCTGCTGAAATTGATCGAGAATCAGTTCAGGAGGAGGGAATGCCCACCCGAGGCCGAGGTAGAGGCCGTACTCGAGGCCGAGGTAGGGGTCGTGCTCGAGGTCGAGGAAGAGCACAAGTGAGAGGGGAAGAGAGGAGACAGTCACCGGAACCCCAACCTCAAGTAGAGACAGGTGCACCTTCCGTGGCGGAAATGCTCACGGCAGGATTTCAGGAACTAAGAGAAGAGATGACGAGGCAAATACAGATGGAGGTACGCCGGTTGGTAGTCAGCAAGGAAGAACAAGAGAGAGTTCCCAGCAATCAAGAGATGGAGGTTGTTGAGGAAGAGGATAGGGAATGGCAACAACCACAGGAAATGCCTCGTGAACCACGGGCAGCACCCCGAGAGCTGACATTTTCAAAATTTCTGAAGCTTTATCCACCCACTTTCTGCGGAACTAGTGAGAAAGAGGATCCGCAGTACTTTATCAGAGATGTGGTCAGAATTGGGCTCATGCTGAGGTCCTCAGGCCATGAATTAGTGGAATTAGGTTCATTCCAGCTGAGGGGAGCGGCTAGAGTATGGATAGAGTCCGTACAGACGAGGTATTAACGCAGAGTGGCACCGATGACCTGGGAAGATTTTTAGAGGGAATTCCTGGGTCGGTTTCTACCTGAAGGCACCAAAGATGCAAAGTGTCAGCAATTCGAGGAATTGTGAATGACGCCTAACATGACCGTGACGGAGTATGAATTACTTTTTACGGAACTGGCTCAGTTCTCACCTGAGTTAGTTCCTGATGAAGAGGCGAGGATCAAGAGATTCATACACCGACTCACGGAGCCGTTGTTTACTTCTTTGCTACCTCAGAGGAGACAGTTTGAGACTTTGGCTCAAGCAGCAGACTGTGCTAGAATGATTGAAACCAGGAAGAGGTATGGGACATCTGTTGATCCCAAAGTCAAGTTAATAACGGGTAGTGACAACCAAGGGGGTGGAAGTATGAAAAAGGAAGACAACAGGTGGAAGTGCAGGATACTCAGGGTCCGTAGGAGGACAATCCTCAACTACCACTCATGAAACAGGTACAAGAAATAATTCTCAAGGGGGACAGAGAGTGCAAGGGGGTGGAAATGCCGGAAAAACAAGACCCCAGTGTGCGACTTGTGGCAGGTATCATTTTGGGGTGTGTCGGAGATTGACAGGGGGATGCTACCACTGCGGCCAGGTGGGCCATATGGCTAGAGAGTGTCCTAAGAGAAAAGAGGGTACAAGTGTGAGGAGTAATCCGACGCTGGGAAGTACACCTATTCTAGCCCCACCTGTAAGAACCGTACCCCCACAATCAGCAAGTACAGATGCAGCTAGAGGTCATGGTGCAGGATCTAGTGGCCGAGGGCCAGGGGCGGCAGGTGGAGGACCAGCGCAGGTATTCGCACTTTCTCAGCAGGATGCTCATGCATCAAATGCAATCGTGACAGGTACTCTTATTGTCTGCTCTCTTGAAGCACGAGTCTTATTTGATTCCGGCTCCACTCATTCCTATGTGTTGCATGCATTTGCCTCTAAATTCAACAAAAGTCCATCTAGGATAGAAGAGACAGTACTGGTCTCTACTACAATGGGAGAATCGGTACAAGTAGAGTATGTGCACAAGTCTTGCATTGTGGAGGTCGATGGTCATGAGACTGTGGTAGACCTTCGGTTGTTGTGTATGGTTGATCTTGACGTGATCCTCGGAATGGATTGGTTGTCGTCTTGCCATGTGGTTGTGGATTGCAGGGCTAAATGTTTAAAATTTAATATGCCAAACGAGGAGCCTTTTGTGATACGGGGTGATGGAGCTGCATTGTATCCAAGCTTGGTCTCGGCTTTGAAGGCATCCAAGTTACTTGCAAAGGGATGCAAAGGGTATTTGGCATTCGTCCAAGATACCACGAAAGCAGTACTTTCACCGACTCAAGTACTGGTAGTGCGAGAGTTCTTGGATATATTTCCAGAAGAATTGTCGGGGTTGCCGCCCGATCGTGAGATTGAATTTGAAATTGAGCTGCAACCTGGCACCCAGCCTATCTCCACACCACCTTACCGGATGGCTCCGAAAGAGTTGAAGGAGTTACATACGCAATTGCAAGAATTGCTTGACAAGGGTTTTATTAGACCCAATTTCTCTCCTTGGGGTGCACCGGTCTTTTTTGTGAAGAAGAAGGACGGATCTTTGCGGTTGTGTATCGATTACCGAAAGTTAAACAAGGTGACGATCCGCAATCGATACCCACTACTGAGGATAGATGACCTATTTGATCAGTTGCAGGGCGCAAAGCGATTTTCTAAGATTGATTTGCGATCTGGGTACCATCAATTAAAGATTCGAGAATTAGATATACCTAAGACCGCATTTCGGACCCGATACGGACATTACGAGTTCTTAGTGATGTCTTTCGGATTAACTAATGCTCCTGCAGCATTCATGGACATGATGAACAGGGTCTTTAAGCCATTTCTGGACCGATTTGTCATTGTCTTCATTGACGACATCTTGGTTTATTCAAAGAATTCTGAGGAACATGCGGAACACTTGAGATTGGCATTGCAGAAGTTAAGAGAAGAGAAATTGTATGCCAAGTTCTCCAAGTGTGAATTCTGGCTTAACAGAGTTGCCTTTTTGGGTCACGTGGTATCATCAGATGGAATCCACGTTGATCCAAGTATGATAGAGGCATTGAAGAATTGGTCCCAGCCTACCTCTGTTACTGAAATTCGCAGTTTCTTGGGTTTGGCTGGATATTATAGAAGATTTGTGCAAGACTTCTCTAAGGTTGCTACACCTATGACTAAGTTGACTCAGAAAGGAGTGAAGTTTGTATGGGATGACAAGTGTGAGCAGAGTTTTTAGAAGCTGAAGGACAGCCTCACTACCGCTTCGGTGCTAGCATTACCTAAAGGCACAGGAGGGTATGTGGTATACTGTGATGCGTCGAGGATCGGGTTAGGGTGTGTCTTGATGCAACGTGGCAAGGTGATTGCGTATGCATCGCGACAACTGAGGAAGCATGAGAAGAACTACTCGACTCACGACCTCGAAATGGCGGCCGTAGTATTCACTTTAAAAATATGGAGACATTACTTATATGGTGAGACTTGTGAAATCTATACGGACCACAAAAGCCTTAAATACATTTTTGAGCAGAAAGACTTGAACTTGAGACAACGTCAATGGTTAGAGTTGTTGAAAGACTACGACTGCACGATCTTGTATCATCCAGGAAAGGCTAATGTGGTGGCCGATGCTCTGAGTCGGAAATCCATGGGCAGTCTTGCTCATATAAGTGAAGAAAGAAGACCGTTAATTAGAGAACTGCACGAGCTAGAGCAAACGGGAAATCAGTTTGAGATTGGGAGTTCCAACTCACTTCTAGCTCATTTGCAAGCTAAGTCCTCTGTGGTAGAAGAGGTGAAGGCTAGACAGGATGAAGATACCGACCTCAAGCAAATTAGGGATACTGTAACTAAAGGGAAAGGGGATGACGTCCGATTCTCTATAGATGATTTTGGGATACTTTGGTTGGAGGGACGGTTGTGTGTCCCTATGGTTGATAACTTGAAGGAAAGAATACTTGAAGAAGCACACCGGACAGCGTATACAATCCATCCGGGAGCTAATAAAATGTATCATGACCTGAAACATTTGTATTGGTGGAATGGCATGAAAAAGGATGTCGCAAACTATGTAGCCAGGTGTTTAGTGTGCCAGCAAGTCAAGGCTGAACACCAGAAGCCCGCTGGAACATTACAACAGATAGAGATACTTGAGTGGAAATGGGAGAGGATAACGATGGATTTTGTAACCGGGTTGCCAAGATCACAACGGGGATTTGATTCGGTTTGGGTAATAGTGGATCACATGACTAAGTCCGCACACATTCTGCCAGTTAAGACCACTTACGGAGTGAGTCAATATGCACAGATTTACCTATCAGAAATCGTTAGATTGCACGGTGTGCCAGTGTCCATAATATCTGATAGAGGTCCACAGTTCACTTCCAGGTTTTGGAAGTCATTGCAGGAAGTGTTGGGAACTAGAGTTGATCTGAGTACTGCGTTCAACCCATAGACTGACGGGCAATCAGAAAGAACCATTCAGATTCTTGAGGACATGCTTCGGGCGTGTATTATGGATTTCGGCGGAAGTTGGGAAAGGTATTTACCTTTGGCTGACTTTGCGTACAATAACAGTTATCAAACAAGTATTCAAATGGCACCTTTCGAGGCTCTGTACGGCCGTAGATGCAGATCCCCAATTGGGCGGTTCGAGGTCGGAGAAGCTAGCCTAGTCGGCCCGGAATTGCTACAAGATGCCTTGCAGAAGGTAAAATGTATAAGGGAGAGATTGCTGACGGCTCAGAGTAAGCAAAAGTCTTATGCAGACAATCGAAGGAGAGAACTGGAGTTTGCCGTTGGTGAACAGGTGTTCTTGAGAATATCACCGATGAGAGGCATAATGCGGTTCGGTAAGAAGGGGAAGTTGAGTCCTCGGTATATCGAACCGTTTGAAATCTTAGAATGAGTTGGGAATGTAGCGTATCAGTTGGAATTGCCTACGGAATTGGAGGGGGTACACCCTATCTTTCGTGTATCGATGCTTCGGAAGTATCTCCCCGATCCCTCGTACGTAATCCAATCACAAGACGTGCAACTAACCGAAAATATGACGTATGAAGAGGAGCCAGTGGAAATCTTAGATCGGCAGTTGAAGAAACTCAGAACGAAAGAGATTCTATTGGTTAAAGTTCTGTGGAGAAACCACTCGACCGAAGAAGCTACATGGGAGGTCGAGGGTGAAATGCGCAGGACATATCCTCATCTATTTCGAGACTAAGGTTAGTATTTTATTTGAAATTCAGGGAGCGAATTTCTTAAGGGGGAAGATTGTAATACCCGAGAATATTATAACTAGCATCATTAGTTAAATTAAATTAATTAAATGAAAAGTGGAAAATGAGATAAAAATACACACTATCCTAGTACTTATTATGTTGTAAATACAAATTAATTTAAATCCTAATATTTCTATATTTCTTTTTAATTATTATTATATCAGATTTCTTTTTTGTTTTGGTGATATCTATATATTAATTATATATATATATATATATATATATATATATATATATATATATATATATATATATATGTACAAGAATGGAATAAAGAAAATAGAAAGGAAAAAGCTAACGTGAACGAAAGAAACCGTGAGAGAGGAAGAAAAAGGGAAAGCACGCACGGAAGCTACGGGAGAGAGGGCAGAGCTTGACGGAGAAGACGCACGGAAGCGGAGCCGAACGTGCGAGCCGGAGCCGGAGCAACGTCGTGCCGTCCGCCGGAGCTAGTAGCCGTCGTTGTGGATGGAGAGAGAGAGAGTGTGACGGGTTAGAGTGAGAAAGCAAAGGGATAGAGCTCCCACGCCGGAAAACGCCGTCTCTTCACCGGAGAAGGTGGCTGGGAGTCTCCTCTACTCCATATCGTCCTTCTAACCAGTTGAATCGAGGTGAGAAGTCCCGAAACTCTCAAACCCCAATTTTATCAATTTTAGGGATTTTTGGAAAAACCCCATTTGGTTCAATCTGAGTATTCTGGGTCCTAAATTGAAGTATTTACATGTTAGGAAGTGAGTTGGAAGCTTAGGAATCGGAACCAATTAGATGGAATTTATCCGGGTTGGAAAACTTGTAGGAAAATGTGATTGGTAATGTTTAAGGGTGTTGTGGACTGATTTGGGATGCATTAATATGTGGAATTGTGATTATATTATTGTTAAAATTATTAGAATGTACGAGGGAGTAAAACCCGAGTAAGCACCGTCTCACCCGGAACCCGGTTCGGGGAAAAATAGACAATTTTCCAATTTTAAACGTACCCGGATATGTGTGCTCATATGTAAGTAAGGAGTTGGAAAATTATTGCGGTAAATGGAAACTTTGGACAAGTAGGATTTATGACTCTCTTGAGCCATAAATTCAAAACTTGGCTAATAGCAATTACATATGGACACATAGAGGTGGAATTGAGTAACTTTGCATTCCCAAATCAAGGCTTCCAAAGAGTGTGATTAAGCAAGGGTTGGACATGAATAGAAGCATGCTAGGTGTTCCGAAAACTAGTCGAGGGCATTCCAAGCCAACAACTAGTCTATGGAATTAATTAGAGAGAACATGAGCATTAACGTTACATGTACACGATAGTGGCTGAATTTCAAGTTTCTAAATCTCTCAAGTATATGTGTATAGGGCACCATACTGTGAGTGGACTTTCGGGCGCACCGAGAGCTGATCAGAGGGGCCAACCAGGTGAGGGGCTTTCCTATCCTTGTCCTATAGGGTTGACTGCGGATATGGATATATGGTTTGCCTTCTTGCCTACTTGTAGGAACCGTATATTAGATAACATGCTATTGTTGTTCCTAAATTATAATATATGTGATAACATGTTTTATGTGTATATGTGAACTGTAAAAGCGATGGTGGCTCAAGGAGCCTTATATCGAAAGAAGGTCCTCGGGACCTATATGATGTCGGGGGCAGGATCGAGTCAATTTTATTTGTGAGGGTGTTGTGGTACTAGAAACCAACCTCATTAATTACTATCTGAAAAGTGTGGTTGTGTAAGTAAATTCTTAAAGAAAATGAACACAGGTGACTTTGTTTTAAACCGAGAGATTCCGAATTAGAAAACCACTTAGAAATTTAGATTTGCCTATGAAAAAGTAAAATGAATGAGTAGCGGTCCATAGGGGTCATTTATGGTACAACGTGGGAACCGAGTCTATCACGGGTGGTCCGGGTAGATTGAGTCTGTTATCTCGAGTCGAACTCACAGAAATACAGAGTATATGAGTACACCACATTGTGGCTATTGCCTTGGGGAAACCGAGGTCAGATGAGTCACCGGCTATGCACCAAGTGAAGTCTTGGGGTCAGATTAATGTTCCAAGTAAAGTCTTGGGGCCAGGGGTTCCTAAAATGATCAACTAGGTTCCTATATCGCTCACGTGAGATATTGCCTTCGGGCCAGATTCTCTCCTAACGGAGATATGCCTTCAGGCCAGTTTATGATTACGGTTATTTGAACATGGATATCCACATGAAGTTGTATGTTAAACTATGATATGATGTATGTGTGAATTTAAATGTATGTAAGACCATGCTTTAAATTCTTTATTGTGAATATGATATATGCTAATTGCCTGACCACTTAATATATGGAAATTCAAAATCTGTTACATGCGTATGTGATTGTGATTGGCTCCCTTCCCCCAGTTGTAGTGGTACCCGCTACTACACCAGGGATGGGAGAGCCTCTCACTGAGTCCGTTTGACTCACCCCAATATTAAATATTACAGACACAGGTGGTATAGGCATCGGGAGCGCGTCCACTTCATCTCAGGGAGGCGGACAGACTTAGAGACCGCACGCATTGTTCGCGTGGGTAGTTTTGATATATGTATTTTGTCAGGATATATATATGTATCTGATTCTTTTGGTATAGCATTGTTTTGTACAGTTGCTATATATGTATATGTCACACTCTAGAATTGTCGGCTTCATACAGATTAAAGATTGGTCCTGTTGTTGGGAATATAGGTTATGATATGAGGAATATCATGTATATATATATATATATGATTGTGACTTCCGCATGTGAATAGGATAGATCACACGCACTGAGCGTGTGGTCAATATGTAAATATATATATATATGTGTGTGACTGAATACTTGGTTGTGTGAAAATACGGCTTCCGCATGCGAATAGGATAGATCACACGCATTGAGGCGTGTGATCAATATGTAAATTATATGCAGATGTGTGATTGAATATATATACTTGACTGTACACATGAATTATGCATGTGAATAGGATAGATCACCCGCCCATAAGCGCGTGATCAATATGTATATTATATGTACGTGTGATTGATTATGTGTATATGTATAGACTGAAGCGGCGTTGGGCGAGCCGTCGATTGCGTGCTACTTAGGCCACCGGATAGGGATGACCATATATACTATATATTGTTTGTATTAGAAATGGGTAGTTATGCATATATAAAAATGTCAATCAGGGATTAGAGGCTTACGGGATAGGAGAAATCCTACCTCCCGTGCCGGTCACGGACGTCCGATAGGGGGTCGTGACATAATCAGTTTTCGTCGATGAGTGTTTCGAAAACTTGATATTCATTTTTCTTTTTTTAGTAAGTTTTTGCTAATGAGTGTTTTGAAAACTTGATATACATTTTTCTTTTTTTTTAATCAGTTTTCGCCGATGAGTGTTTTAAAAACTTGATATTGATTTTTCATTTTTTTAATCAGTTTTCGCCGATGAGTGTTTCGAAAACTTGATAGTAATTTTTCATTTTTTAAATAGTTTTCGCCGTTAAGTGTTTCGAAAACGTAAGGTTCATTTTTCTTTTTTTTTTTTAAATAGTTTTCACCGATGAGTGTTTCGAAAACTTGATATTCATTTTTATTTTTTTAATCAGTTTTCACCGATGACTGTTCTGAAAACTTGATATTCATTTTTTTTAATCAGTTTTCGCAGATGAGTGTTTCGAAAACGTAATATTCATTTTTCTTTTTTCTTTAAAATAGTTTTTCCCGATGAGTGTTTCGAAAACTTGATATTCACTTTTCTTTTTCTTAATCAATTTTCGCCGATGAGTGTTTCGAAAACGTGATATTCATTTTTCTTTATTTAATTAGTTTTCACCGATGAGTGTTTTGAAAACTTGATATTTATTTTTTTAATCAGTTTTCGCCGATGAATGTTTCGAAAACTTGATATTAATTTTAATTTCTTTAATCAGTTTTCGTACATGAGTGTTTCGAAAACTTGATATTCATTTTTCTTTTTTTAATCAGTTTTCGCCGATAAGTGATTCCAAAACTTGATATTCATTTTTCTTTTTTTAATCAGTTTTCGCCGATGAGTGTTTCCAAAACATGATATTCATTTTTCTTTTTTTAATCAGTTTTCACCGATGAGTGTTTCGAAAATTTGATATTCATTTTCCTTTTTTAATAAGTTTTCGCTGATGAGTATTTCGAAAACTTGATATTCATTTTTATTTTTTTAATCAGTTTTGGTCGATTAATGTTTCGAAAACTGGATATTCATTTTTCTTTTTTTAGTAAGTTTTCGCTAATTAGTGTTTCGAAAAGTTGATATTCATTTTTCTTTTTTTAATCAGTTTTAGCCGATGAGTGTTTTCGAAAACTTGATATTCATTTTTCTTTTTTAATCAATTTGCGCCGATGAGTGTTCTGAAAACTTGATATTCATTTTTTTTAACCAATTTTCGCCAATGAGTGTTTCAAAAACGTGATATTCATTTTTCTTTTTCTTAATCCGTTTTCGATGATAAATGTTTTGAAAACGTAATATTCATTTTTATTTTTCTTTTTAAATAGTTTTCGCCGATGAGAGTTTCGAAAACTTGATATTTATTTTTCTTTTTTCTTTTTTAAATAGTTTTTCCCTATGAGTGTTTCGAAAACTTGATATTCATTTTTTCTTTTTCTTAATCAGTTTTCGCCGATGAGTGTTTCGAAAACGTGGTATTCATTTTTTCTTTTTCTTAATCAGTTTTCGCCGATGAGTGTTTCGAAAATGTGGTATTCATTTTTCTTTATTTAATTAGTTTTCACCGATGAGTGTTTCGAAAACTTGATATTTATTTTTCTTTTTCTAAATCAGTTTTCGCTGATGAGTGTTTCGAAAACTTGATATTCATTTTTCTTTTTTTATCAGTTTTAGCCGATGAGTGTTTTCGAAAACTTGATATTTATTTTTCTTTTTTTAATCAATTTTCGCCGATGAGTGTTCTGAAAACTTGATATTCATTTTTCTTTTTTTTAATCAGTTTTCACCGATGAGTGTTTCGAAAACTTAATATTTATTTTTCTTTTTTTTAATCGGTTTTTGCCGATGGTGTATCGAAAACTTGATATTCATTTTTCTTTTTTTAATCAGTTTTTGCTGATGAGTGTTTCGAAAACTTGATATTCATTTTATTTTTTTTAATCAATTTTAGCCGATGAGTGTTTTCGAAAACTTGATATTTATTTTTATTTTTTGAATCAATTTTCGCCGATGACAGTTCTGAAACTTGATATTCATTTTTCTTTTTTTTAATCTGTTTTAGCCGATGAGTTTTTCGAAAACTTGATATTCATTTTTCTTTTTCATAATCAGTTTTCGCCGATGAGTGTTTCGAAAACATGATATTCATTTTTCTTTATTTAATTAGTTTTCATCGATTAGTGTTTCGAAAACATAATATTCATTTTTCTTTTTCTTTTTAAATAGTTTTCCTCGATGAGTGTTTCGAAAACATGATATTCATTTTTCTTTTTCTTAATCAGTTTTAGTCGATGAGTGTTTTGAAAACGTGATATTCATTCTTCTTTATCACCGATGAGTGTTTCGAAAACTTGATATTCATTTTTCTTTTTTTAATAAGTTTTCACCGATAAGTGTTTCAAAAACTTGATATTTATTTTCTTTTTTAAATCAGTTTTCGCCGATGAGTGTTTCGAAAACTTGATATTCATTTTTATTTTCTTTAATCAGTTTTCGTAGATGTGTGTTTCGAAAACTTGATATTCATTTTTCTTTTTTTAATCTGTTTTAGACGATGAGTGGTTTACAAAACATGATATTCATTTTTCTTTTTTTAATCAATTTTCGCCGATGTCGTTCTGAAAACTTGATATTTATTTTTCTTTTTTTTAATCAGTTTTCACCGATGAGTGTTTCAAAAATTAATATTTATTTTTCTTTTTTTTAATCAGTTTTTGCCGATGTGTGGTTTCGAAAACTTGATATTCATTTGTCTTTTTTTAATAAACTTTCGCCGATAAGTGTTCTGAAAACTTGATATTCATTTTTCTTTTTTTTTTAATCAATTTTCGCCGATGAGTGTTTCGAAAATTAATATAAATTTTTTCTTTTTTTAATCTGTTTTTGCCGATGAGTGTTTTGAAAACTTTATATTCATTTTTCATTTTTTAATCAGTTTTAGCCGATGAGTGTTTTCGAAAACTTGATATTCATTTTTTTTAATCAATTTTTGCTGATGAGTGTTCTGAAAACTTTATATTCATTTTTCGTGTTTTTAATCAGTTTTCGCCGATGAGTGTTTCAAAAACTTAATATTTTTTTAATCGGTTTTTGCCGATGAGTGTTTCGAAAACTTGATATTCATTTTTCTTTTTTTAATCAGTTTTTGCCGATGAGTGTTTCGAAAACGTGATATTCATTTTTCTTTTTTTAATCAGTTTTAGCCGATGAGTGTTTTCGAAAACTTGATATTCATTTTTTTAATCAATTTTCGCCGATAAGTGTTTCGAAAACTTGATATTCATTTTTCTTTTTCTTAATCAGTTTTCGCCGATTAGTGTTTCAAAAACGTGAAATTCAGTTTTCTTTATTTAATTAGTTTTCATCGATGAGTGTTTTCGAAAACTTGATTTTCATTTTTCTTTTTTTGATCATTTTTCGCCGATGAGTGTTTCGAAAACTTAATATTCATTTTTCTTTTTTTAATCAGTTTTCGTCGATTAGTGTTTCGAAAACTTGATATTCATTTTTCTTTTTTTAGTAAGTTTTCGCTAATGAGTGTTTTGAAAACTTGATATACATTTTTCTTTTTTTAATCAGTTTTCGCCGATGAGTGTTTCAAAAACTTGATATTGATTTTTCTTTTTTTAATCAATTTTCGCCGATGAGTGTTTCGAAAACTTGATAGTAATTTTTCATTTTTTTTAATCAGTTTTCGCCGTTGAGTGTTTCGAAAACGTAAGATTCATTTTTCTTTTTTTTAAATAGTTTTCGCCGATGAGTGTTTCAAAAACTTGATATTCATTTTTCTTTTTCTTAATCAGCTTTGGCCGATGAGTGTTTCAAAAACGTGATTAGTTTTCACCGGTGAGTGTTTCGAAAACTTGATATTCATTTTTTTTAATCAGTTTTCGACGATGAGTGTTTCAAAAACTTTATATTTATTCTCTTTTTTTAATCAGTTTTCGCCGATGAATGTTTCGAAAACTTGATATTCATTTTTATTTTCTTTAATCAGTTTTCGTAGATGTGTTTCGAAAACTTGAAATTCATTTTTCTTTTTTTAATCAGTTTTCGCCGATGAGTGTTTCCAAAACTTGATATTCATTTTTCTTTTTTTAATCAGTTTTGGTCGATTAGTGTTTCGAAAACTGGATATTCATTTTTCTTTTTTTAATTTGTTTTTGTCGCTCGAAAACTTGATATTCATTTTCCTTTTTAATCAGTTTTCGTCAATGAGTGTTTTGAAAATTTTATATTCATTTTTATTTTTTTAATCAGTTTTGGTCGATTAGTGTCTTGAAAACTGGATATTCATTTTTCTTTTTTTCGTAAGTTTTCGCTGATTAGTGTTTCGAAAATTTAATATTCAACAACAACAACAATCAAAGCCTTTTCCCACTAGGTAGGGTCGGCTATATGGATCAAGCGACGCCAACATGTTCTGTCTTTGCACATTTCTATGGTTAAGTTATTTATGGCTAGATCCCTCTTAATCGTTTCTCCTATTGTTTTCTTTGGTCTTCCCCTACCTCTAGTTATTAGGTTATCTTCCATTTGGTCAACTCTACGTACCGGAGCCTCTTCCGGCCGCCTTTGTACATGACCAAACCACCTAAGGCGTGTTTCGACTAATTTTTCGACAATAGGTGCTATACCCACTTTCTCTATAATATAATCATTCCTAATCCTATCCATTCTAGTGTGACCACTCATCCAGCGCAACATTCTCATTTCTGCCACGTTGAATTTGTGCTCATGTTGGCTTTTTATCGCCCAGCATTTAGTACCATACAGTAAAGCTGGTCTTATTGCGGTGCCATAAAATTTCCCCTTAAGCTTAAGCGGTACTTTCTTATCACAAATAACACCTGATGCCTTCCTCCATTTCATCCATCCTGCTTGGATCCTATGGTTTACATCTTCCTCTATTTCTCCATTATTTTGTATTATCGTTCCCAAATACTTAAAACTTGTGACTTCCCGCATGGGGTGATCTCCAAGTTTCACCTCACTCCTAGAATCAGCGTCCCTACCACTAAATTTACATTTCATATACCCCGTTTTGCTTCGACTTATGCGAAATCCATATGTCTCCAAAGCTTGTCTCCATCTCTCTAATTTTTCATTTACTTGTTCTTTGGAATCTCCAACCAAGACTATATCGTTAGCAAAAAGCATACACCTTGGTACTGCCTCTTGTATATGTTCAGTGAGCACATCCAATACCAAATTGAAGAGGTAAGGGCTCAAAGCTGAACCTTGATGTAGTCCTATGGTTATAGGAAAATCCTTCGTAACACTACCTACTGTTCTCACACAAGTCGTGACTCCATCGTACATGTCTTTGATTGCTCGGATATAGGCCACTCGTACTCCTTTCTTTTCCAAAGCCTTCCATAATACTTCTCTCGGTACTCTATCACAGGCCTTTTCCAAATCAATAAAAATCATATATAGATCCTTAATTTTTCTTTTTTTTAATCTATTTTTGCCGATGAGTGTTTCGAAAACTTGATATTCATTTTTCTTTTTTTAATCAGTTTTCGTCGATGAGTGTTTCCAAAACTTGACATTCATTTTTCCTTTTTTAATCAGTTTTCACCGATGAGTGCTTCGAAAACTTGATATTCATTTTCCTTTTTTAATTAGTTTTCGCCGATGAGTGTTTCAAAAACTTGATATTCATTTTTCTTTTTCTTAATCAGTTTTCGCCGATGAGTGTTTCAAAAACTTGATATTCATTTTTCTTTTTCTTAATCAGTTTTCGCCGATGAGTGTTTCGAAAACTTGATATTCATTTATATTTTTCTTAATCAGTTTTTGCCGATTAGGGTTTCGAAAATGTAATATTCATTTTTCTTTTTTTTAAATAGTTTTCGCCGATGAGTGTTTCGAAAACTTGATATTCATTTATATTTTTCTTAATCAATTTTCGCCGATGAGTGTTTCGAAAACATGATATTCATTTTTCTTTATTTAATTAGTTTGCACTGATGAGTGTTTCGAAAACTTGATATTCATTTTTCTTTTTCTTAATCAGTTTTCGCCGATGAGTGTTTCGAAAACATGATATTCAATTTTCTTTATTTAATTAGTTTTCACCAATGAGTGTTTCGAAAACTTGATATTCATTTTTCTTTTTTTAATCAGTTTTCGCCGATGAGTGTTTCGAAAACTTGATATTCATTTTTCTTTTTTAAGTATGTTTTCGCTAATGAGTGTTTCGAAAACTTGATATTCATTTCACATTTTTTAAATCAGTTTTCGCCGATGAGTTTTTGGAAAACTTAATATTCATTTTTCTTTTTTAATTAGTTTTGTCGATGAATGTTTCGAAAACATGATATTTATTTATTTTTTAATAAGTTTTCACCGATGAGTGTTTCGAAAACTTGATATTCATATTTCTTTTTTAATTAGTTTTGGTCGATGATTGTTTCGAAAACTTGATATTCATTTTTCTTTTTTTTAAAAAGTTTTCACCGATGAGTGTTTCGAAAACTTGATATTTATTTTTCTTTTTTTTAATCAGTTTTCGCCGATGAGTGTGTCGAAAACGCAATATTCATTTTTCTTTTTATTTTTAAAATAGTTCGCGCCGATTAGTATTTCGAAAACTTGATATTCATTTTTCTTTTTCTTAATTAGTTTTCGCCGATGAGTGTTTATAAAACGTGATATTCATTTTTCTTTAATTAATTAGTTTTCACCGATTAGTGTTTCGAAAACTTGATATTCATTTTTCTTTTTTTAATCAGTTTTCGCCGATGAATGTTTCGAAAACTTTATATTCATTTTTATTTTTTAAATAAGTTTTCGCCGATGAGTGTTTTGAAAACTTGATATTCATTTTACTTTTTTTAGTAAATTTTCGCTGATGAGTGTTTCGAAAACTTCATATTCAGTTTTTGTCACGACCCCCGTTTAGAGGACCGTGACCGGCACAGACACAGGGAATACCCATATGCCTGTAAGCCTTATCACCTAATTGATAGAATATCTATTATTGAAAATACATTCACATGCATTATAATATCATGGCTACACCGAAATGGTGGCCTATCCTAGGCAAGCAAATTCTCGGCCAGTGCCGCTTCAGGATATAGATATAGGAAAACACACATAATATATATAACCTGTGTCACGACCCCCTATCGGACGTCCGTGACCGGCACGGGAGGTAGGATTTCTCCTGTCCCGTAAGCCTCTAATCCCTGATTGACCTTCTTATACATGCATAACTACTCATTTCTATTACAAACAATATATAGTATATATGGTCATCCCTATTCGGTGACCTAAGTAGCACGCAATCCACGGCTCGCTCAACGCCGCTTCAGTCTATACATGTAATACCCGAGAAAATTTTTGAAGTTTAAAATAAAATAAAGGGAAAGAAAAGAAGTAGAAAATAATTTTTTTGCACTTAATTCAAGACCTAAGGAATTGGAAACCCGAATTAAATGGGAAAAAGAGAGTAAGAAATATTTTTGGGTATCTAATTTTGGGATATAAGAGAAGAAAAAAAAAATTAATTGGAAAAAGGAAGATTAAATTGGGGATATTTTTGTCAAACTCTTCTTTAATATAATAGTAATTATTATTTAGCTAATTTATTATTTAATTATTTTTTTTATTATTATTATTATATATATATTATTTATTTATAATTTAATTAATTTTGTTAAGAAAAAAATATAGGTGCCGTGGGTGGGTTACTTAAGATAGAAACAGAAAAGAAAGAAAGAAAGAAAGAAAGAAAGAAGAACAAGTCGAGAGAGAGAAGTGGCGTGAAGGAGGAAGGAGGAGAAGAGGTGGGTTTTGCCGGAAAAGTGACCGGGGAGAGCTAACCGACGTCGGAAGAGTCACCGGAGCTCGGGTACGACGTCTCCTACACCTTCCACCAATCGAATCAAAGGTTGGTAACCCCAATTTCATTCCAAAACCCAATTTCTTCATTTTTAGGGATTTCTTCGATCCACCTTCGATTGGGTTGTTTCAAGGGTAGATTGAGACCTAGGAAGTGTTCTTGAACACTTAGTTGGGTTAAGAATCGAGACTATACTCTCGGGTTTAGCCGAATTCGAATTTGAAAGGATTTGGGGTTGAAATTCTAATTATTCATAAATTGGGAAAATTGTGATAATTAGGATTGAGCTTGGATTTGAGTAAATAGGCTTGGATTGGAATTACTGAAATTATATTGTTGAAGTATTAGCTGTATAAGACCCGTGAAGAGCTGGCCCGAGGTTACTAATGTGGAACCTTGACATTAACGTGTCGGGTCCCTGCTCGGATTGCCCAATTACACTTTAAGGGTGATATTGAGGGCTCCAAACCTCTTCTTTTCAATCTTAAACACCCTAGAATAATTCTAAATATGCTATCAAGCATCAAGAATTATTTTAGGTACCTTGTTGTTTCTCAAGGATGGAAACTTGCGGAACAATAAAGTCCAAAATTTAAAATGGCAATTTCATTCTTTCGTAATTATTAGGAAACCTTAAGTAGGATAATTTAGAAGCATATCGAGGTTTAGTAACTCAAATCCAAGGCTCTAAAATTAATTCAAGGTGAGCGGTAATTATACGAAACCAAATATGTAGCACTTGAGACTCTCATGGAAGAGAGGGAAGAAGGATAAGACCAAGAACTCTGTTCTTGGCGACGTCTAGGTGCATTTTTAGGCACGAGCATATCATACGCATATGAGTTGCATATAGTTAAGATTGTTAACCACGTGAATGCAATTGCTAGGGAACCACGATTCGTCCGGAGCGGGAGTTACTCCAGGACAAACGCAAGGAAGCCGTCCAGGTGAGGGGTTTCCCATCCTTGCCCTACATGGTTGATTGAGGATGTGGATATGTGGTTGCCTACTTGCCTATTTGTAAGAATTATTTAGCGGTTAACATGCTATTGTTGTTCCTAAACTGTTATATATGAAAGTATTTGTATATGTGTGTTTGACTACAGGTAAAGAGGTACTGAAGGGTATCCATGTGATGACATGAGATACGCCGAACAGTACAAGCAAGGGGGTAAGTTGTTGATTGAGTCCAAGATTGGTTTACCCTATTAATTAGAAACTCATTAAAGAAATTGTATAGAAGTTGTTAGTAGACGTCGATGTTTTATGGTAATTGAACTTAGGAACGACCTTAGAGCTAGGTTATGATCTAATCAAAGGTTTGGATATTGAATAAGGATTTAAAAGATCTCATAAATGGATTAGTGAGTCATAGGAGGTTCACACCACCTAGGTAAAGTCAGTTTAGGATAGAAATGGGTAGATAGAGTCAGAATCCCAGCTGAGAGCTCGGGGAGAGAAACGAGTCAGAAAAGATTTGCCCGTTGAGGCCATTGCCCTAGCCTGGCACTAGGGTCAGTTAAATATTAAAAGATTTGCCCGTTGAGGCCATTGCCCTAGCCTGGCACTAGGGTCAGTTAAAGATTTAAAAGAAATTGCCCGTTGAGGCCATTGTCCTAGCTTGGTACTAGGGTCAGTTAAATGATTTACAGTTTTCATATTATATGTTAAAATGTGATTGCTTGTTTAAGAGAAGCATGATCCGTAGGTTTATCTGTGATTTTAATGTTATATTAATATTGCCTGATCGTAATATAACATTTGATAAACTAGACTTTCATGCGCATGTGATTGTGGGTGTTTCCCTTTCCCCAGCTGTAGTGGTACCCACCGCTACGCCGAGGATGGGAAGCTTCTCACTGAGTCTGTTTAACTCACTCCCTCTGCTTCAATGTTTCAGATACAGGGATCGGGCAGGCATCGACGTCCGGGCAGTGATACAGACATCAGACCATCCTTACGCAATTGTTCGCGTGGGTGGCCACCTTTTGGTTATTTTGATTTCACTTGTATATATTTTAAAGTTGTAAGACTTGTATACATACATTTACAGCTTTTGATATGTACTTACTCTAGAATTGTCGGCTTCACATGTACTTAAAGACAGGGTCCAGTTGGGGATAAACTAGGATTTATGTTTGAGTATATAAACTTCTGCATGTGAATAGGATAGATCGTACGCATTGAGGCGTACGGTCAATATGATATGGATATATATTATGTGTGCTTGCTGCATGTGAATAGGATAGATCGTACGTATTGATACGTACGGTCAATATGATATTAATATTTACATTATGAGTGCTGATGAATATATCTATACACTGGATTGAGCTGAAGCGGTATTGAGCGAACCGTGGATTGCAGGTTAGTTAGGCCACCAGTGAGGTGTGGCCACTAGTATGATAAATATATATTAATTGTATAGCAGGGTAGTTATAATCATGTTTACAGGACAAGGCTTACGGGTTTAGAGGTAAAAATCTATTCCCGTGCCGGTCACGTACTCCCTATTTGGGGTCCTGACAAACTTGGTATCAGAGCCTGGTTATTTCTTTAAGTCATGTGAAGCCATTGGTATGACCGGGTGTCGGTTTAAGCTTCGTTGTGAAACCCGGGCACAACGTTGCATTAAACAGGCACTTGTGGGAGTACCCTGGATAATTTGAGTCAGCCTTTCTTTCATTCCTTCTTAATCTATGATAGATTATGCAAATGCTTATCAGGTGACATTTTTGTGCAGTACAGGGATGTTGCCGACTACTAGGCAGGCTAGGAGGGGCGGTAGAGTCCCTGCACGTACAGATGAGGAGTCCGTTCGGGAGGAGAGAGTGTCTCCCAGGGGCCGAGCTAGAGGCCGTGCTCGCGGTCGTGGTAGGACACAAGAAAGAGAAGTGCATAGGCAACAAAACCCAGAGCCACAGGTTGAGACGGGTGCTCCGTCAGTTGCTGAGATGCTGACTGTTGGATTTCAGGAATTGAGAGCTGAAATGACCCGCCAAATTCAACAAGAAGTCCGCCGTTTAGTTGTCGGCGAGGAAGAAGAGCAAGTGATATTGGCTGAACAGGAAACTGAAATTGTTGAGGAAAGGGAGGAAGAACCAAGAAGGGGATGGCAACAAAGGGACGTGCCCCGGAGACCGAGGGGAGTTCCGAGGGAATTACCGATTACTAAATTCCTGAAGCTAAATCCGCCTACCTTTTGCGGAACCGAAACCAAGGAGGACCCTCAACATTTCCTCCGTGATATAATCAGAATTGGGCAGTTACTGAGGTGTCCAGGAGGAGAGATGGTGGAACTTGCCTCGTTTCAGTTAAGAGGCGCTGCACGGGTTTGGTTTGAATCAGTACAGAAGAGATATGCAAGGAGAGTTGCTCCTATGACCTGGGAAGATTTTTAGAGGGAATTCCTGGGTCGGTTTCTATCTGAAGGAATGAGGTATGCCAAGCGTCAACAGTTTGAAGATTTGTGGATGACGCCGAATATGTCAGTGACTGATTTTGAGCTACAGTTCACGGAGCTAGCTCAATATGCTCCAGAATTGGTTCTCGATGAGAGGGAGTTGATTAAGAGGTTTATCCACAAGTTGGTAGAGCCATTGTTCGTAGTTCTACTGCCGCAATGTGGTCAGTTTGAAACTCTAGCACAGGCTTCTGATTGTGCCAGGGTAATTGAAAATAGAAAGAAGTTAGGGACATCGGCGAACCCCAAGAACAAGTTACTGACAGGTAGTGATGGACATGGATGGAAGAAGAAGCAAAAGATAGCTGGTAATTCTGGTATAGTTCCAAATTATGCAGGGCAAGTTGGTGGACAGTCTGTTATTACCACCACAAGTTCTGGGAGGAGTAACACCCAAGGTGGGCAGAGGTTCCAAGGCAGTAGTCAGGGCGGTAGCCAGAGACCGTAGTGTGGAACATGTGGAAGATTCCATTTTGGAGAGTGCAAAGTTATGAAGGGAGGTTGTTACAACTGTGGACAGTTCGGGCATATGGCTAAGGAATGTCCGCAGAGGAAGAGTAATACGAGTGTCAAGAGCAATCCTACTCCGGGCAGTACTCCAATTGCAGCCCCACCGGTTAGAATTGTACCACCCCAAGTCAACACTTCAGGAGCGGGCAGAGGTAGAGGAGCAGGAGCAGGAGGTAGAGGCCCAGGTGCACTAGGGGGAGGACAGGCACGGGTGTTTGCTTTGTCTCGACAAGATGCACATGCCTCAAATGCAGTAGTGACAGGTACACTTTCAGTATGCTCTCTCCAGGCCCTTGTATTATTTGATTCTGGTTCAACACATTCCTACATCTCACATGCATTTGCACGAAAAGTTGAGAAAAGCCCGACTAGGTTGAAGGAGACAGAAATGGTCTCTACTCCGATGGGTGAATCAGTACAAGTCAAGTACGTCTATGAGTCATGTGTGGTTGTGGTCGAGGGTCATGAAACAGTTGTGGACCTACGACTACTATACATGGCAGACCTGGATGTCATTCTGGGTATGGATTGGTTGGCATCTTGTCATGCAGTTGTTGATTGCAGGGCGAAGTGTTTGAAATTCAACATGCCGGATGAAGAGCCATTTGTGGTGCGGGGTGATGGTGCTGCACCATATCCGAGCCTAATTTCAGCAATGAAAGCTTCCAAGCTACTCGAGAAAGGGTGTAAAGGATATCTGGCTTTTGTGAGGGATACTACGAAGAAGTACTTCCTGCGAATCAGGTACCGGTGGTTTGGGAATTTCTTGATGTATTTCCTGACGATTTGCCTGGTTTGCCGCCTGATCGAGAGATTGAATTTGAGATCGAGCTTTTACCAGGTACTCAGCCGATTTCTACACCACCCTATAGAATGGCTCCGAAGGAGTTGAAGGAGCTACACACGCAGTTACAGGAATTACTTGATAAGGGTTTCATCAGACCCAATTTTTCACCTTGGGGTGCACCAGTTCTATTCGTGAAGAAGATGGATGGAACTTTAAGACTGTGTATCGATTACCGAAAGTTGAATAAGGTAACGGTTCGCAATCAATATCCACTTCCAAGAATCGATGATCTGTTCGACCAGTTGCAAGGTGCTAAGAGGTTTTCAAAGATCGATCTACGATCAGGGTATCATCAGTTGAAGATTAGAAAAGAAGATGTGCCCAAAACTGCTTTTCGAACCCGATACGGCCATTATGAGTTTCTAGTCATGTCGTTCGGGCTAACTAATGCACCAGCAGCTTTTATGGACTTGATGAATCGGGTTTTCAAGCCATTTCTAGACCGGTTTGTCATTGTATTCATAGATGACATTCTAGTTTATTCCAAGAATGCCGAGGAGCACGCAGAGCATTTGAGACTGGCATTACAGATGCTGAGAGAAGAGAAATTGTATGCTAAGTTTTCAAAATGCGAGTTTTGGCTTGATAAGGTTGCATTTCTCGGTCACGTGGTATCTTCAGAGGGAATCCATGTTGATCCGAGCAAGGTGGAAGCCGTGAAGAATTGGTCCCAGCCTACCTCAATCACGGAGATCCGCAGTTTTCTAGGTTTGGCTGGATACTATAGAAGGTTTGTGCATGACTTTTCAAGAGTTGCTGCACCTCTTACAAAGTTAACTCAGAAAGGGGTAAAGTTTGTATGGGATGACAAGTGTGAAGAGAGTTTTCAGAAGCTGAAGGAAAGTCTCACCACAGCACCGGTGTTGGCTCTTCCTGAGGGCACCGGAGGGTATGTGGTTTACTGTGATGCTTCACGAGTTGGGTTAGGGTGTGTTCTTATGCAACATGAAAAGGTGATTGCTTATGCGTCTAGGCAACTCCGGAAGCACGAAAAGAACTACCCAACTCACGATCTTGAAATGGCAGCGGTGGTATTTGCCTTGAAGATTTGGAGGCACTACCTTTATGGCGAAACATGTGAGGTGTACACAGACCACAAGAGCCTTAAGTACATTTTCGAACAGAAAGATCTAAATCTGAGACAACGCAGGTGGATGGAATTGTTGAAAGACTATGACTGCACGATCTTGTACCATCCCGGTAAGGCGAATGTGGTGGCAGACGCTCTGAGCCGAAAGTCAATGGGTAGCTTAGCCCATATCAGTGAAGTACGAAGGCCGTTAATCCGAGAAATACATGAGCTGGAACAGTCTGGAACTCAGTTTGAAATTGGAGATCCCAACCTGTTTCTAGCCCACATTCAAGCTAAGTCAGCTCTAATCGAAGAAGTTAAATCCAAACAAGATCAAGACGTCGACCTCAAACAGATAAGAGATACAGTGGTTAAGGGGGAGAAGGACGACGTTCGATTCTCCATAGATGACAGTGGCATACTCCGGTTGGAGGGACGACTGTGTGTACCTATGGTGGATGGTTTGAAAGAAAGAATTCTAGATGAGGCACACAAGACAGCGTACACTATCCATCCGGGTAGTAATAAGATGTATCAGGATCTGAGAGAATTATACTGGTGGAATGGTATGAAGAAGGACGTGGCAGACTACGTATCTAGATGTTTAGTGTGTTAGCAGGTTAAAGCTGAACACCAAAAGCCCGCCGGAACACTTCAACAGATAGAAATTCCTGAATGGAAGTGGGAGAGAATTACTATGAATTTTGTGACAGGATTGCCGCGACCACAGAGGGGATTCGATTCAGTTTGGGTAATCGTTGATCGGATGACCAAGTCCGCTCATTTCCTGCCAGTTAAGACCACTTATGGAGTGGGTCAGTATGCCCAGTTGTACCTATCAGAGATAGTGAGGTTACACGGAGTACCAGTGTCGATTATCTCTGACAGGGGGCCACAGTTTACCTCTCGATTCTGGAGAGCATTGCAGGAGGCATTGGGTACAAGGGTTGATCTGAGTACAGCATTTCATCCCCAGACAGATGGGCAATCTGAGAGGACCATTCAGATTTTAGAGGACATGCTCAGAGCTTGTGTTATGGATTTCGGCGGAGGGTGGGAGAAATACCTGCCATTAGCGGAGTTTGCCTACAACAACAGTTACCAATCCAGTATTCAGATGGCACCCTTCGAGGCTTTGTACGGTCGGAAGTGCAGGTCCCCGATTGGGTGGTTCGAGGTCGGAGAGGCCAAGTTGGTTAGTCCAGAACTTGTGCAGGATGCTTTGGACAAGATAAAGTCCATTAAAGAAAGGCTTGCCACAGCTCAGAGTAGGCAGAAGTCATATGCTGACAACCGGAGAAGAGAGTTAGAGTTTGCTGTGGGTGAGCAGGTGTTCTTAAAAATTTCACCGATGAAGGGCGTGATGAGATTTGGCAAGAAAGGCAAGCTAAGTCCAAGATACATCGGACCGTTTGAGATTCTAGAACGCGTGGGAAATATTGCCTACCGTCTAGAATTGCCAGCGGAGTTGGAAGGAGTTCATCTGGTGTTTCACGTGTCTATGCTTCGCAAGTACCTGCCAGATCCCTCTCATGTAATCCAACCCCAGGAAGTACAACTAGCTGAAAGTCTGACTTATGAGGAAATGCCAGTGGAAATCTTAGATCATCAGTTGAAGAAGCTAAGATCGAAGGAAATACCATTGGTGAAAGTCCTGTGGCGAAACCATTCGGTCGAGGAAGCAACGTGGGAAGTTGAGGCGGAGATGCGTAGGACATATCCTCACCTATTTCAAGAATAAGGTTAGTATGTTTATTGAAATTCGGGGACCGAATTTCTTAAGGGGGGAAGATTGTAATACCCGAGAAAATTTTTGAAGTTTAAAATAAAATAAAGGGAAGGAAAAGAAGTAGAAAATAATTTTTTTTGGACTTAATTCAGGACCTAAGGAATTGGAAACCCGAATTAAATGGGAAAAAGAGAGTAAGGAATATTTTTGGGTATCTAATTTGGGATATAAGAGAAGAAAAAAAAATTAATTGGAAAAAGGAAGATTAAATTGGGGATATTTTTGTCAAACTCTTCTTTAATATAATAGTAATTATTATTTAGCTAATTTATTTTTTTTTATTTTTTTATTTTTATTTTTATTATTATATATATATTATTTATTTATAATTTAATTAATTTTGTTAAGAAAAAAATATAGGTGCCGTGGGTGGGTTACTTAAGATAGAAAAAGAAAAGAAAGAAAGAAAGAAACAAAGAAAGAAGAACAAGTCGAGAGAGAGAAAGAAGAGAGAGAGAGAGAAGTGGCGTGAAGGAGGAAGGAGGAGAAGAGGTGGGTTTTGCCGGAAAAGTGACCGGGGAGAGCTAGCCAACGTCGGAAGAGTCACCGGAGCTCGGGTACGACGTCTCCTACACCTTCCACCAATCGAATCAAAGGTTGGTAACCCCAATTTCTTCATTTTTAGGGATTTCTTCGATCCACCTTCGATTGGGTTGTTTCAAGGGTAGATTGAGACCTAGGAAGTGTTCTTTAACACTTAGTTGGGGTAAGAATCGAGACTATACTCTCGGGTTTAGCCGAATTCGAATTTGAAAGGATTTAGGGTTGAAATTCTAACTATTCATAAATTGGGAAAATTGTGATAATTAGGATTGAGCTTGGATTTGAGTAAATAGGCTTGGATTGGAATTACTGAAATTATATTGTTGAAGTATTAGCTGTATAAGACCCGTGAAGAGCTGGCCCGAGGTTACTAATGTGGAACCTTGACATTAACGTGCCGGGTCCCTGCTCGGATTGCCCAATTACACTTTAAGGGTGATATTGAGGGCTCCAAACCTCTTCTTTTCAATCTTAAACACCCTAGAATAATTCTAAATATGCTATCAAGCATCAAGAATTATTTTAGGTACCTTGTTGTTTCTCAAGGATGGAAACTTGCGGAACAATAAAGTCCAAAATTTAAAATGGCAATTTCATTCTTTCGTAATTATTAGGAAACCTTAAGTAGGATAATTTAGAAGCATATCGAGGTTTAGTAACTCAAATCCAAGGCTCTAAAATTAATTCAAGGTGAGCGGTAATTATACGAAACCAAATATGTAGCACTTGAGACTCTCATGGAAGAGAGGGAAGAAGGATAAGACCAAGAACTCTGTTCTTGGCGACGTCTAGGTGCATTTTTAGGCACGAGCATATCATACGCATATGAGTTGCATATAGTTAAGATTGTTAACCACGTGAATGCAATTGCTAGGGAACCACAATTCGTCCGGAGCGGGAGTTACTCCAGGACAAACGCAAGGAAGCCGTCCAGGTGAGGGGTTTCCCATCCTTGCCCTACATGGTTGATTGAGGATGTGGATATGTGGTTGCCTACTTGCCTATTTGTAAGAATTATTTAGCGGTTAACATGCTATTGTTGTTCCTAAACTGTTATATATGAAAGAATTTGTATATGTGTGTTTGACTACAGGTAAAGAGGTACTAAAGGGTATCCATGTGATGACATGAGATACGCCGAACAGTACAAGCAAGGGGGTAAGTTGTTGATTGAGTCCAAGATTGGTTTACCCTATTAATTAGAAACTCATTAAAGAAATTGTATAGAAGTTGTTAGTAGACGTCGATGTTTTATGGTAATTGAACTTAGGAACGACCTTAGAGCTAGGTTATGATCTAATCAAAGGTTTGGATATTGAATAAGGATTTAAAAGATCTCATAAATGGATTAGTGAGTCATAGGAGGTTCACACCACCTAGGTAAAGTCAGTTTAGGATAGAAATGGGTAGATAGAGTCAGAATCCCAGCTGAGAGCTCGGGGAGAGAAACGAGTCAGAAAAGATTTGCCCGTTGAGGCTATTGCCCTAGCCTGGCACTAGGGTCAGTTAAATATTAAAAGATTTGCCCGTTGAGGCCATTGCCCTAGCCTGGCACTAGGGTCAGTTATATATCAAAAGATTTGCCCGTCGAGGCCATTGCCCAAGCCTGGCACTAGGGTCAGTTAAAGATTTAAAAGAAATTGCCCGTTGAGGCCATTGCCCTAGCTTGGTACTAGGGTCAGTTAAATGATTTACAGTTTTCATATTATATGTTAAAATGTGATTGCTTGTTTAAGAGAAGCATGATCCTTAGGTTTATCTGTGATTTTAATGTTATATTAATATTGCCTGATCGTAATATAACATTTGATAAACTGGACTTTCATGCGCATGTGATTGTGGGTGTTTCCCTTTCCCCAGCTGTAGTGGTACCCGCCGCTACGCCGAGGATGGGAAGCTTCTCACTGAGTCTGTTTGACTCACTCCCTCTGCTTCAATGTTTCAGATACAGGGATCGGCCAGGCATCGACGTCCGGGCAGTGATACGGACATCAGACCATCCTTACGCACTTGTTCGCGTGGGTGGCCACCTTTTGGTTATTTTGATTTCACTTTTTGTATATATTTTAAAGTTGTAAGACTTGTATACATACATTTACAGCTTTTGATATGTACTTACTCTAGAATTGTCGGCTTCACATGTACTTAAAGACAGGGTCCAGTTGGGGATAAACTAGGATTTATGTTTGAGTATATAAACTTCTGCATGTGAATAGGATAGATCATACGCATTGAGGCGTACGGTCAATATGATATGGATATATATTATGTGTGCTTGCTGCATGTGAATAGGATAGATCGTATGTATTGATACGTACGGTCAATATGATATTAATATTTACATTATGAGTGTTGATGAATATATCTATAAACTGGATTGAGCTGAAGCGGTATTGAGCGAACCGTGAATTGCAGGTTAATTAGGCCACCAGTGAGGTGTGGCCGCTAGTATGATAAATATATATTAATTGTATAGCAGGGTAGTTATAATCATGTTTACAAGATAAGGCTTATGGGTTTAGAGGTAAAAATCTATTCCTGTGCTGGTCACGTACTCCCTATTTGGGGTCGTGACAATACATATACACATAATCAATCACACGTACATATAATATTCATATTGATCACGCGCTTCAGGGCGGGTGATCTATCCTATTCACATGCAGAATCCCTGTATACAGTCCAATATATATATTCAATCACACACCCGCATATAATTTACATATTGATCACACGCCTCAATGCGTGTGACCTATCCTATTCACATGCGGAAGCCGTATTTTCATACAATCAAGTATTCAGTCACATGTACATATAGATTTACATATTGATCACACGCTCAGTGCGTGTGATCTATCCTATTCACATGCGGAAGCCATAAACATATATATATACTCATGATATATCTCATATCATAACCTATATTCCCAACCACAAGACCAATCTTTAATCTGTATGAAGCCGACAATTCTAGAGTGTGACATATACATGTATATATATAGCAACTGTACAAAACAATGCTATACCAAAAGAATCAGATACATATATATATCCTGACAAAATACATATATCAATACTACCCACGCGAACAATGCGTGCGGTCTCTAAGTATGTCCGCCTCCCTGAGATAAAGTGGACGCGCCCCCGATGCCTATACACCTGTGTCTGTAATATTTAAAATTGGGGTGAGTCAAACAGACTCAGTGAGAGGCTCTCCCATCCCTGGTGTAGTAGCGGGTACCACTACAACTGGGAGAAGGGAGCCAATCACAATCACATACGCATATAACAGATTTTGAATTTCCATAAAATAGGTGGTCAGGCAATTAGCATATATCATATTCACAATAAAGAATTTAAACCATGATTTTACATACGTTCAAATTCATACATACATCATCTCATAGTTCAACATATAACTTCATGTGGATATCCATGTTCGATTAACCGTAATCATAAACTTGCCCGAAGGCATATCTCCGTTAGGAGAGCATCTGGCCCGAAGGCAATATCTCATGTGAGCGATATATGAACCTAGTTGATCATTCTAGGAACCCCTGGCCCCAAGACTTTACTTGGAACAATAATCTGACCCCAAGACTTCACTTGGAGCATAGCCGGCGACTCGTCTGACCTCAGTTTACCCAAGGCAATAACCACAATGTGGTGTACTCATATACTTGTATTTCTGTAAGTTTGACTCAAGACAAGAGACTCAATCTACCCGGACCATCCATGATAGACTCGGTTCCCGCGATGTACCATAAATGACCCCTATGGACTACTACTGGTTCATTTTACTTCTTCTTAGGCAAATCTAGATTTCCAAGTGGTTTCTAATTCGGACTCTCGGTTCAAAACAAAGTCACCTATGTTTATTTTCTTTAAGGATTTACATACCTAACCACACTTTTCAGGTAATAATTAATGAGGTTTGTTTCTGGTACCGCAATACCCTCACAAATAAAATTGACTCGGTCCTACCCCCGATATCATATAGGTCCCGAGGACCTTCTTTCCATATAAGGCTCCTTGAGCCACCATCGCTTTTACAGTTCACATATACACATAAAGCATGTTATCACATATATTATAATTTAGGAACAACAATAGCATGTTATCTAATATACAATTCCTACAAGTAGGCAAGAAGGCAAACCATATATCCATATCCGCAGTCAACCCTATAGGACAAGGATAGGAAAGCCCCTCACCTGTTTGGCCCCTCTGATTGGCTCTCGGTGTGCCCGAAGGTCCACTCACCGTATGGTGCCCTATACACATATACTTGAGAGATTTTGAAACTTGAAATTCAGCCACTATCGTGTACATGCAACGCTAATGCTCATGTTCTCTCTAATCAATTCCATAGACTAGTTGTTGGCTTGGAATGCCCTCAACTAGTTTTCGGAACACCTAGCATGCTTCTATTCGTGTCCAACCCTTGCTTTAATCACACTATTCGGAAGCCTTGATTTGGGAATGCCAAGTTACCCAATTCCACCTCTATGTGTCCATGTGAAGTTTCCATTACCCAAGTCTTGAATTTATGGCTCAAGAGAGTCATAAATCCTACTTGTCCAAGATTTCCATTTACCAAAATAACCTTCAACACTTTACCTACACATGAACACACATATCCGGGTACGCGTAAAATTATAAAATTGTCTCTTTTTCCCCGAACCGGGTTCCGGGTGAGACGGTGCTTACTCGGGTTTTAATCCCTCGTACATTCTAATAATTTTTAACAATTATATAATTATCATTCAACCTCTCAATGCACCCCAAATCAGTCCACAACACCCTTAAACATTACCAATCATATTTTCCTACTAGTTTTCCAACCCGGATAAATTTCCATCAATTTAGTTCCGATTCCTAAGCTTCCAACTCACTTCCTAACATGCAAATACTTCAATTTAGGACACAGAATACTCAGATTGAATCAATTGGGGTCTTTCCATAAATCCATAAAATTGATAAAATTGGGGTTTGAGAGTTTCGGGACTTCTCACCTCGATTCAACCGGTTAGAAGGACGATATGGAGTAGGGGAGACTCCCAGCCACCTTCCCCGATGAAGAGACGGCATTTTCCGGCGAATTTTCGATGAGAAACCCTCTCCCTCTTGGTTCTCTCTCTAGCCCGCGACTCTCTCTCCTCCAGTACAACAATGGCGTTTTCCGGCGACGGCGTCTCACTCCGGCACCGGCTCGCACGTCCGGCCACCCACGCGTGCTTCTCCGTCCGTGAGCTTCCTCCAGCCAAGACGTTGCCTCAGCCCTCTCTTTCTCTCCGTGCGTTTTCTTTCCTGCCTGCATCTCACTCCCACGTTTTCTTCCCCTTTCTTTTACTTATCCCATTCTTATATAATATATATATATATATAAAATAAATTAATATATATATATATATACTTACCACTAAAAGAAAAACAATTTTGATATAAAAATAATTATGAAAAAGGAATATATAACAAAATTAGGATTCACACTAATTTGTATTAAAAAAAATATATGCAGTAGGATGATGTGTATTTTTATCTCATTTTCCACTTTTAAATTAATTAATTTAATTTAATTAGTGATGCTAGTTAAAATATTCTCGGGTATTACAACCTGTGTACTAGCTACACATCCGAAGATGCTGCCTATCCTATTCACATGCAACAGATATATGTATATATATATATATATAGATATATTGAAGACAAATTTTCCCTATATCGTAGGAAAATAAATCCTGATCTTTATGGTGTGTGAAGCTGACAGTTCTAGATTTAGTGATACAATATAGTTTGGTACGTCTACCCTTAACTTTATGAAACATGATAAAGTAAATTAAATTACAATTACAATTCTTTCACCCACATGAACAAGTTGTGGGTCTTGGAAAGTTTTGTTCGTTCCCCGCTCCACCGAGGCTTCTTCCACCTGCACTTAACCTGTCTCTGTGTAGTAAAAATGAGGTGTGAGTCTTAACCACGCGACTCAGTGAGGACTCTCCCATCCCTAGCGCAAGGTGGGTACCATAGCGCTGGGTTTGGGAGTCATACACAACCACATGCAAAAACAACTAGTTATTGTTGTTAGCATACATTCTTGGTGATCACACAACAACAGAAATTTCACCCAAACACTCACATGCATTTAATAATTGTAAACATGCAGCAGTTTATTACACTTCATCAATCAGCAATTAAACACGTAACATATAGTGCCGGCTTTTACTTACCGGTCTTCTCACGTTCAGCATATCTGAATCAAACAAGATGTTGTGATGACGTAATCCTGTACTTCACCACTCCGCTGCACAATCAACAATAATATGCAAACACAGACAATTCTTTAAGTACACACAGATACTATAACATACATCAACTTAACTTCCCCCACTCTGGGGTATTTACTAGCCACTACATGGCTTTTCTACCTCGAACCCGTGCACTCGGGTTGCTGGCCACCACGTTGGCAAAGCATACTTAACCCATTTACTTGGGTACTGGTCAACTCGTGACAATTCTGTTAATCAAACACAATCAACTTCTATCTATCAAACAACTGATACGTAGCCACCACGTGGCACGTCCTGACCCCTTGCTGCAGGGCAATAGCTTGAGCCCACTCGTCCATTACCCAACCAGGCCACATGGCGGGCACGGCACGACGTCTCGAAGCACGGCCACTGACACACCCTGGACCAACTCCACAGGATGATTTCTCTTTTACTAGGTTAGGCTCACGGTTCACCCGTAGGTTCCTCATGTGTCTCCTTACCTTAGTCTAACATATTAATAGGATTCTTTGTATCTTTCCCGAAGGATCAACAATTCTTCTCCTTGTTAATATGGAGAAGTATCCTCAACATGATATAACTCATATACCCGTCCAGATGCACTCTCTGAGCCTCAAGCTATCGTCATAGCAATATAAATCCTTTCTGACCCTATTACCAGGATAGGGCAATGACCATCGTCATGGTGATTATAAAACTGAGGTCTCATGTGCCATCTGATGTTGTTCTAGTCGATGTCTCACATCGCTAGCATAACCAAATCCGAAACCCACCAATAACTCCCTTTGCATGATTATAATTTAATTCACCGTCGTGACGAGTTTTCAAAATAAAAGCTTAGTCCTTCCGTACAAGGACTCTTGCCACCGTCGTAGGAAAAGATTTAATAAAATACTCATCATGCCTCTGGAGTGTGTGAGTTGGATTTGTAACACACCAATCATAGCAAACAATTATACTCTATTCCTATGTCTTCCTATCCAAGCTACTTTCCACAACCTATTTTCTAATTCTTTCATTCTTTTAGCATTCTATATCTCTAGCTAACACATACCAGACAAGCAGAGAATATACATACTCATGTAATCCACATAAGCATACAACCCTAGGAGCAGAGATGAAAGAGCCCTCACCTTGGCCAACCTTCCATGCAATCCTCTCTTGTAACTTTAGTCTCCTCGGAGTTCCTGTTGCACTCTATCGTGTGCCGTTGTTCCTATAAGAACAACATTTACTTCATTAAGGTTATTACTTAGCTTAACTTGTTATTTATCTCTCCATTGCTCTCACGTGTAGTCCATGGTTGCCACAGAGTCAAGCTCTTGGTCTTACTGTACTTCTTTATCCCGACTTATGCGTATCCTTCCTCGGACACTTGACTTACTCGAATATAACACTCTACTTGAGTGTTTCACATACTTGGATTTGAGTACTAGACCTCTATCTAACTTGTATTCGCATCTAAGGAAGCTTATCTAGCTTGGTTGGAAGGAATCCTAATTTTAGGAAGGTCTAAGCATTTTAATTCAACTTGTGTTTCTACTTGGGTTCTAAGAAATCTAGTTTCTAAACCTCAATATACCTCCAATTTATCCCACTTAAGGTTTCCTAAAGGTTGTGAAAGGATAAGATTGAAATTCACGAAGTTAGACTTAATTTGTTCCGCAAGTTTCCATCCCTGAGAAACAAGAATGTACCTAAAATAATTCTTAATAAATATTCATAATTATCCTCGGGTGTTTAAGATCGAAGAGAGGAGCTTTAAAACTCTCAACGTCACCCTTTAGTGTATTTGGGAAAATTGAGCAGGGACCCGGCACGTTAACGTCAAAGTTCAACCTTAATAACCTCGGGCCAGCTCTTCACGGGTCTTGTTCAGCTAATATTTACATAATATAATTTTAATAATATCAATCCAAGCCTATTTACTCCAATCCAAGCTCAATCCTAATTATCAACAATTTTCCACAATTTGGAAATAATTATAATTTCAAAAATAACAACCCAAGCCTATTTACTCAAATCCAAGCTCAATCCTAATGATCAACAGTTTCCCCCAATTTGGAAATAATTATAATTTCAATAATAACAACCCAAGCCTATTTACTCAAATCCAAGCCCAATCCTAATTATCAACAATTTTCCCCAATTTGGAAATAATTATAATTTCAACCTCAAATCCTTCCAAATTCGAATTTGGGCAAATCCGAGAATATAATCTTGATTCCTACCCCAACTAAGTGTTCAAAAACACTTTCTAGGTCTCAATCTACCATCGAAATAATTCAATCGAAGGTGAATCGAAGAAATCCCTAAAAATGGAGAAATTGAGGGTTTAAAATGAAATTGGGGTTACCAACCTTGATTCGATTGGTGGGAGATGTGGAAGATGTTGGAGTCGAGCTCCGGTGGTCGTGGCCGGCGTCGGACGGCTCTCTCCGACGAGTTTTCCGGCGAACCTCCTCCTTCCCCCTCTCGTTTATCCTCTCCACGCACCCCCTCTCTCTCTCTTCTTTCTCTTTCTCATTTTTTTTCTTCTCGGCTCTCTCTCACTTTCTCTTATTTCTTTCCTTTCTTTTAACTCTTCTCCTTTCCTCTTTTACTTTTTAAACCCACGGCCCCAACCCCAATTAAATAATAATAATAATAAAATAATTATAATAAATAAATAAATATAATTAAAATAAAATAATTAATAATTAAATAATTAAATAATAAATAAATATTATTAAAAATAAATTAATTAATAATTAAATAAATAATAACAAATTTGTATTTTTAATTTAATCCCTTTCCCTATTTAATTCAGGTTTCCAAGTTTTTAGGTCCCGAATTAAATCCAAAAAATTATTTTCTACTTCTTTTCTTTCCCTTTTATTTTATTTTAATTTAGTTCCCACTCCTATTTATTTTAGGTTTCTAATTTCATAGGTTCTGAATTAATTTCGAAAAAGTATTTTACTCCTTTCTTTCACATTTTATTTTACTTGAAATTTCGAAGAATTCTCGGTTCATTTCCGGTTTCCCTTAACCTTCATACTTGTCCTATATTCTTTTTAAGGTTTTAATTCCTAGCCCAGGAATAAATCATCCTTAAATCCTCGAAATTTTCAATAAATCATTCTTTAATCCTCGAAATTTTTTCGGGGTATTACTGTTTTATTTTTTTAATCAGTTGTCACCGATGAGTGTTTCGAAAACTTGATAGTAAATTTTCATTTTTTAATCAGTTTTCGCCGTTGAGTGTTTCGAAAACGTAATATTCATTTTTCTTTTTTTAAATAGTTTAAGCCGATGAGTGTTTCGAAAAATTGATATTCATTTTTCTTTTTTTAATCAGTTTTCGCCGATCAGTGTTCTGAAAACTTGATATTCATTTTTCTTTTTTTAATCAGTTTTCGTCGATGAGTGTTTTGAAAACTTGATATTCAATTTTTTTAATCAGTTTTCGTCGATTAGTGTTTCGAAAACGTAACATTCATTTTTCTTTTTTTTTTTAAATAGTTTTCCCCGATGAGTGTTTCAAAAACTTGATATTCATTTTTCTTTTCCTTAATCAGTTTTCGCCGATGAGTGTTTTGAAAACTTGATATTAATTTTTCTTTTTTTAATCTATTTTCGCCGATGAGTGTTTTGAAAACTTGATATTCATTTTTATTTTTTTTAATCAGATTTCGCCAATGAGTGTTTCGAAAACGTAATATTCATTTTTCTTTTTTTTTAAATAGTTTTCGCCGATGAGTGTTTCAAAAATTTGATATTCATTTATATTTTTCTTAATCAGTTTTCGTTGATTAGTGTTTCGAAAACGTGATATTCATTTTTCTTTATTTAATTAGTTTTCACCGATGAGTGTTTCGAAAACTTGATATTCATTTTTCTTTTTCTCAATCAGTTTTCGCCGATGAGTGTTACGAAAACATGATATTCATTTTTCTTTATTTAATTAGTTTTAACCGATGAGTGTTTCGAAAACTTGATATTCATTTTTCTTTTTTTAATCAGTTTTCGCCGATGAGCGTTTCGAAAACTTGATATTTATTTTCTTTTTTTAATCAGTTTTCGCCGATGAGTATTTCGAAAACTTGATATTCATTTTTATTTTTTTTAATAAGTTTTCGTAGATGAGTTTTTCGAAAACTTGATATTCATTTTTCTTTTTTTAGTAAGTTTTCACTAATAAGTCTTTCGAAAACTTGATATTCATTTCTCATTTTTTTAATCAGTTTTCGCCGATAAGTGTTATGAAAACTTGATATTCATTTTTCTTTTTTAATTAGTTTTGGTGGATGACTATTTCTATCACGACCCCAAATCGGGAGTACGTGACCGGTACGGGAATAGATTTTTATCTCTAAACCCGTAAGCCTTATCCTGTAAACATGACTATAACTACCATGCTATACAATCAATATATGTATCATACTATTGGCCACGCCTCACTGGTGGCCTAATTATTAACCTGCAATCCGCAGTTCGCTCAATACCGCTTCAGCTCAATCCAGTTTATAGATATATTTATCAGCACTCATAATGTAAGTATTAATATCATATTGACCGTACGTCTCAATACGTACGATCTATCCTATTCACATGCAGCAAGCACACATAATATATATCCATATCATATTGACTGTACGCCTCAATGCGTACGATCTATCCTATTCACATGTAGAAGTTTATATACTCAAACATATATCCTAGTCTTCAACAAAATGGACCCTGTCTTTAAGTACATGTGAAGCCGACAATTCTAGAGCAAGTACATATCAAAAGCTGTAAATGTATGTATACAACTCTTACAACTTTAAAATATATACAACAAATGAAATCAAAATAACCAAAAGGTGTCCACCCACGAGAACAAGTGCGTAAGGATGGTCTGATGTTCGTATCACTACCCGGACGTCGATGCCTGCCCGATCCCTGTATCTGAAACATTGAAGCAGAGGGAGTGAATCAAAAGACTCAGTGAGAAGCTTCCCATCCTCGGCGTAGCGGCGGGTACCACTACAACTGGGGAAGGGAAACACCCACAACCACATGCGCATGAAAGTCCAGTTTATCAAATGTTATATTACGATCAGGCAATATTAATATAACATTAAAATCATAGATAAACCTACGGATCATGCTTTTCTATCATGCTTCTCATAATCAAACAATCATAATTAACATATCATATGAAAACTGTAAATCAATCAACTGACCCTAGTGCCAAGCTAGGGCAATGACTTCAACGGGCAATATCTCTTAATCTTTAACTGACCCTAGTGCCAGGCTAGGGCAATGGCCTCAATGGGCAAATCTTTTAGTCTTTTACTGACCCTAGTACCAGGCTAGGGCAATGGCCTCAACGGGCAAATGCTTTACTCTTTAACTGACCCTAGTACCAGGCTAGGGCAATGGTCTCAACGGGCAAATCTATTACTGTTTAACTGACCCTAGAGCCAGGCTAGGGCAATGGCCTCAACGGGCAATTGTTTTAACTTGTTTCTCTTCCCAAGCTTTCAGCTGGGATCCTGACTCTATCTACCCATTACTATCCTAAACTGACTTTACCTAGCTAGTGTGGACATCCCTACGACTCACTAATCAATTAAGAGATCGTATTAATCCTCATATTGTTCCCAAACCCTTGGTTTAGATCATAACCTAGCTCTAAGGTCTTTCCTAAGTTCAATTACCATAAAACATCGACGTTAGCAACACTTTCTTTATGATTTCTTAGGTGAGTTTCTAATTAATATGGTAAACCAAACATTGGACTCAATCAACAACATACCCCCTTGCTTGTACTGTTCGGCGTATCTCATGTCACCACATGGATAGCCTCCAGTACCTCTTTACCTGTAGTCAAACAAACATATACAAATACTTTCATATATAATAGTTTAGGAACAACAATAGCATGTTAACCACTAAATAATTCTTACAAATAGGCAAGTAGGCAAACCACATATCCACATCCTCAATCAACCCTGTTGGGCAAGGATGGGAAACCCCTCACCTGGACGGCTTCCTTGCGCTTGTCCTGGAGTAACTCCCGCTCCGGACGAGTCGTGGTTTCCTAACGAATGCATTCAAGTGGTTAACATCTCATCTATACGCAATTCATATGCATACTACATGCTCATGCCTAAAATGCATCTAGACGTTGCCAAGAACCGAGTCCTTGGTCTTATCCGTCTTCCCTCTCTTCTATGAGAGTCTCAAGTGCCTCGCACTTGGTTTCGTACCGCTATCGCTCTCCTTGAGTTACTTTTGGGGCCTTGGATTTGAGTTACTAAACCTCAACGTGCTTCTAAGCCACCCTACTTAAGGTTACCTAATGACGGTGTACAAGGAATTTAGAATTTCAAGAAGTTGGGCGTAGCTTATTCCGTAAGTTTCTATTCTTGAGGGATAAGAAGACATTTGAAGTGGTTTTGATCCTTAAAAACATGGTTGGGGTGTTCTAAGATGTTTCGAATTGAAAATAGGAGGTTCGGACGCCCCGGATTGGCAAAAAAAATGACTTTTGAGCATGTTGGACAGGGGCCCGACTCTATAGCGCCAAGCTGCTGCCCAACAGCTTTTCGTGAACCAGAGAAATGGCGCTATAGCGCCGGTATTGGCGCTATAGCGCCGGTTCGCAGCACAGCAATTCGTTTGCTGTGCTATGGGCCGGTTTGAGCTCGTTCCGGCCCCCTTTCAACCCCGGCTTCGACTCCGCACCTCACGGGTTTTGTTCCCCTACAATCCAACGACATAAATCCAACCCTAACTACTCAAATCCATGCCCGATTCCAACCCTAACACCTGCTCACCCACAGCAAACTCTAACTCCCTTCTCCAGTTTTCAGCATACGACTTCTGCCTACTCTGAGCCGTGGCAAGCCTTTCTCTAATGGACTTTATCTTGTACAAAGCATCCTGCACAAGTTCTGGACCAACCAACTTGGCCTCTCCGACCTCGAACCACCCAATCAGGGTCCTGCACTTCCGACCGTACAAAGCCTCGAAGGGTGCCATCTGAATACTGGATTGGTAACTGTTATTATAGGCAAACTCCGCTAACGGCAGGTATTTCTCCCACCCTCCGCCGAAATCCATAACACATGCTCTGAGCATGTCCTCTAAAATCTGAATGGTCCTCTCAGATTGCCCGTCTGTCTGGGGATGAAATGCTGTACTCAGATCGACCCTTGTCCCCAATGCCTCCTGAAGTGCTCTCCAGAATCGAGAGGTAAACTGTGGCCCCCTGTCAGAGATAATCGACACCGGTACTCCATGCAACCTCACTATCTCTGATAGGTACAACTGGGCATATTGACCAACTCCGTAAGTGGTCTTAACTGGCAGAAAATGGGCCGACTTGGTCATCCGATCAACGATTACCCAAACTGAATCGAATCCCCTCTGTGACCGCGGCAATCCTGTCACAAATTCCATAGTAATTCTCTCCCATTTCCATTCAGGAATTTCTATCTATTGAAGTGTTCCGGCGGGCTTTTGGTGTTCAGCCTTAACTTGCTGACACACTAGAGATCTAGATACGTAGTCTGCCACATCTTTCTTCATACCATTCCACCAGTACAATTCTCTCAAATCTTGATACATTTTAATACTACCCGGATGGATTGTGTACGTTGTCTTGTGTGCCTCATCAAGAATTCTTTCTTTCAAACCATCCACCATAGGTACACACAGTCGTCCCTCCAACTGGAGTATGCCATTGTCATCTATGGAGAATCGGACGTCGTCTTTCTCCCCCTTAACCACTGTATCTTTGATCTATTTGAGGTCGGCGTCTTGCTCTTGTTTGGTTTTAACCTCTTCGATTAGAGCTGACTTAGCTTAGATGTGGGCTAGAAACAAGTTGGAATTTCCAATTTCAAACTGAGTTCCAGACTGTTCCAGCTCATGTACTTCCCGAATTAACGGCCTTCGTACTTCACTGATATGGGCTAAGCTACCCATTGACTTTCGGCTCAGAGCGTCTGCCACCACATTCGCCTTACCAGGATGGTACAAAATCGTGCAGTCATAGTCTTTCAACAATTCCATCCACCTGCGTTGTCTCAGATTTAGATCTTTCTGCTCGAAAATGTACTTGAGGCTCTTGTGGTCTGTATATACCTCACATGTTTCGCCATAAAGGTAGTGCCTCCAAATCTTCAAGGCAAATACCACCGCTTCCATTTCAAGATCGTGAGTTGGGTAGCTCTTTTCGTGCTTCCGGAGTTGCCTAGACGCATAAGCAATCACCTTGCCATGTTGCATAAGAACACACCCTAACCCAACTCGTGAAACATCACAGTAAACTACATATCCCCCGGTGCCTTAAGGAAGAGCCAACACAGGTGCTGTGGTGAGACTTTCCTTCAGTTTTTGAAAACTCTCTTCACACTTGTTATCCCACACGAATTTCACCCCTTTTTGAGTTAACTTTGTAAGAGGTGCAGCAACCTTCGAAAAGTCCTGCACAAACCTTCTATAATATCCAGCCAAACCTAGAAAACTGCAAATCTCTGTGATTGAGGTAGGCTGGGACCAATTCTTCACTGCTTCCACTTTACTCGGGTCAACATGGATTCCTTCTGATGATACCATGTGACCGAGGAATGCAACTCTATCAAGCCAAAACTCGCATTTCGAAAACTTAGCATACAATTTCTCTTCCCTTAGCTTCTGTAATGCTATTCTCAAATGCTCTGCATGCTCCTCAGCATTCTTGGAATAGACTAGAATGTCATCAATAAATACAATGACAAACCGGTCTAGAAATGGCTTGAAAACCCGATTCATCATGTCCATAAAAGCTGTTGGTACATTACTTAGCCCCAACGACATGACTAGAAACTCATAATGGCCGTATCGGGTTCGAAAAGCAGTCTTGGGCACATCTTCTTTTCTAATCTTCAGCTGATGATACCCTGATCGCAGATCGATCTTTGAAAACCTCTTAGTACCCTGCAACTGATTAAACAGATCATCGATTCTTGGAAGTGGATACTGATTGCGGACCGTTACCTTATTTAACTTCCGGTAATCGATACACAATCTTAAAGTTCCATCCTTCTTCTTCACGAATAGAACTGGTGCACCCCAAGGTGAAAAATTGGGTCTGATAAAACCCTTATCAAGTAACTCCTGTAACTGCGTGTGTAGCTCCTTCAACTCCTTCGGAGCCATTCTGTAAGGTGGTGTGGAAATCGGCTGAGTACCTGATAAAAGCTCGATCTCAAAGTCAGTCTCTCGATCAGGCGGCAAACCAGGTAAGTCGTCAGGAAATACATCAAGAAACTCCCGAACCATCGGTACCTGATTCGCAGGAAGTACTTCTTTCGTAGTATCCCTCACAAAAGCTAGATATCCTTTACACCCTTTCTCGAGTAGCTTGGAAGCTTTCATTGCTGAGATTAGACTCGGATATGGTGCAGCACCATCACCCCGCACCACGAATGGCTCTTCATTCGGCATATTTAATTTCAAACACTTCGCCCTGCAGTCAACTACTGCATGACATGATGCCAACCAATCCATACCTATAATGACATCCAAGTCAACCATATAGAGTAGTCGTAGGTCCACAACTGTTTCATGACCCTCGACCACAACCATACACGATTCGTAGACATACTTGACTTGTATTGATTCACCCATCGGAGTAGAGACCATTTCTGTCTCCTTCAACCTAGTCGGGCTATTCTCAACTTTCCGTGCAAATGCATGTGAGATGTAAGAATGGGTTGAACCAGAATCAAATAATACAAGAGCCTGGAGAGAGCATACTGAAAGTGTACCTGTCACTACTGCATTTGAGGCATGTGCATCCTGTCGAGACAAAGCAAACACCCGTGCCTGTCCTCCCCCTGGTGCACCTGGTCCTCTACCTCCTACTCCTGCTCCTCTACCTCTGCCCGCTCCTGAAGTGTTAACTTGGGGTGGTACAATTCTAACTGGTGGGGCTGCAATTGGAGTACTACCTGAAGTAGGATTGCTCTTGACACTCGTATTACTCTTCCTCTGTGGACATTCCTTAGCCATATGCCCGAACTGACCACAGTTGTAACAACCTCCCTTCATCACTTTGCACTCTCCAAAATGAAATCTTCCACATGTTCCACACTGCGGTCTCTGGCTACCGCCCTGACTACTGCCTTGGAACCTCTGCCTACCTTGTGTGTTACTCCTCCCAGAACTTGTGGTGGTAATAGCTGACTGCCCACCAACTTGCCCTGCATAATTTGGAACTATACCAGAATTACCAGTTGTCTTTTGCTTCTTCTTCTATCCCTATCCATCACTACCTGTCAGTAACTTGTTCTTGGCATTCGCCGATGTCCCAAACTTCCTTCTATTTTCAATTACCCTGGCACAATCAGCAGCCTGTTCTAGAGTTTCAAACTGACCACATTGCGGCAGTAGACCTACGAACAATGGCTCTACCAACCTGTGGATAAACCTCTTAATCAACTCCCTCTCATCGGGAACCAATTCTGGAGCATATTGAGCTAGCTCCGTGAACTGCAGCTCAAACTCAGTCACTGACATATTCGACGTCATCCACAAATCTTCAAACTGTTGACGCTTGGCATACCTCATTCCTTCAGATAGAAACCGACCCAGGAATTCCCTCTGAAAATCTTCCCAGGTCATAGGAGCAACTCTCCTTGCATACCTCTTCTGTACTGATTCAAACCAAACTCGTGCAGCGCCTCTTAACTGAAATGAGGCAAGTTCCACCATCTCTCCTCCTGGACACCTCAGTAACTGTCCAATTCTGATTATATCATGAAGGAAATGTTGAGGATCCTCCTTGGTTTCAGTTCCGCAAAAGGTAGGTGGATTCAACTTCAGGAATTTAGTAATCGGCAATTCTCTCGAAACTCCCCTCGATCCTGGGGCACGTCCCTTTGTTGCCATTCCCTTCTTGGTTCTTCCTCCCTTTCCTCAACCATTTCAGTTTCCTGTTCAGCTGATATCACTTGCTCTTCTTCCTCGCCGACAACTACACGGCGGACTTCTTGTTGAATTTGGCGGGTCATTTTAGCTCTCAACTCCTGAAATCCCGCAGTCAGCATCTCAGCCACTGACGGAGCACCCGTCTCAACCTGTGGCTCTGGGGTTTGTTGCCTATGCACCCCTCTTTCTTGTGTCCTACCGCAACCGCGAGCACGGCCTCTAGCTCGACCCCTGGGAGGCATTCTCTCCTCCCGAACGGATTCCTCATCTGTACGTGCAGGGACTCTACCGCCCCTCCTAGCCTTCCTAGTAGTCGGTGGCATCCCTGTACTGCACAAAAATGTCAACTGATAAGCATTTGCATAATCTATCATAGATTAAGAAGGAATGAAAGAAAGGCTGACTCAAATTATCCTGGGTACTCCCACAAGTGCCTGTTTAATGCAACATTGTGCCCGGGTTTCACAACGAAGCTTAAACCGACACCCGGTTATAACATTGCCTTCACATGACTTAAAGAAAAACCAGACTCTAATACCAAGTTTGTCACGACCCCAAATCGGGAGTACGTGACCGGCACGAGAATAGATTTTTATCTATAAACCCGTAAGCCTTATCCTGTAAACATGACTATAACTACCCTGCTATACAATCAATATATATATCATACTAGTGGTCACGCCTCACTGGTGGCCTAATTAACTTGCAATCTGCGGTTCGCTCAATACCGCTTCAGCTCAATCCAGTGTATAGATATATTTATCAGCACTCATAATGTAAATATTAATATGATATTGATCGTACGTCTCAATACGTACGATCTATCCTATTCACATGCAGCAAACACACATAATATATATCCATATCATATTGACCGTACGCCTCAATGCGTACGATCTATCCTATTCACATGCAGAAGTTTATATACTTAAACATATATCCTAGTCTTCCCCAAACTGGACCCTGTCTTTAAGTACATGTGAAGCCGACAATTCTAGAGCAAGTACATATCAAAAGCCGTAAATGTATGTATACAACTCTTACAACTTTAAAATATATACAACAAGTGAAATCAAAATAACCAAAAGGTGTCCACCCACGCGATCAAGTGCGTAAGGATGGTCTGATGTCCGTATCACTGCCCGGACGTCGATGTCTGCCCGATCCCTATATCTGAAACATTGAAGCAGAGGGAGTAAGTCAAATAGACTCAGTGAGAAGCTTCCCATCCTCGGCGTAGTGGCAGGTACCACTACAGCGGGGGAAGGGGAAACACCCACAATCACATGCGCATGAAAGTCCAGTTTATCAAATGTTATATTACGATCAGGCAATATTAATATAACATTAAAATCAAAGATAAACCTACGGATCATGCTTTTCTATCATGCTTCTCATAATCAAACAATCATAATTAACATATCTTATAAAAATTGTAAATCAATCAACTGACCCTAGTGCCAGGCTAGGGCAATGGCCTCAACGGGCAAATGCTTTACTCTTTAACTGACCCTAGTACCAGGCTAGGGCAATGGCCTCAAAGGGCAAATCTATTACTCTTTAACTGACCCTAGTGCCAGGCTAGGGCAATGGCCTCAACGGGCAATTGTTTTAACTTGTTTCTCTTTCCAAGCTTTCAGCTGGGATCCTGACTCTATCTACCCATTACTATCCTAAACTGACTTTACCTAGCTAGTGTGGACATCCCTACGACTCACAAATCAATTAAGAGATCGTATTAATCCTCATATTGTTCCCAAACCCTTGGTTTAGATCATAACCTAGCTCTAAGGTCTTTCCTAAGTTCAATTACCATAAAACGTCGACGTTAGCAACACTTTCTTTATGATTTCTTAGGTGAGTTTCTAATTAATATGGTAAACCAAACATTGGACTTAATCAACAACTTACCCCCTTGCTTGTACTATTTGGCGTATCTCATGTCACCACATGGATAGCCTCCAGTACCTCTTTACCTGTAGTCAAACACACATATACAGATACTTTCATATATAATAGTTTTGGAACAACAATAGCATGTTAACCACTAAATAATTCTTACAAATAGGCAAGTAGGCAAACCACATATCCACATCCTCAATCAACCCTGTTGGGCAAGGATGGGAAACCCCTCACCTGGACGGCTTCCTTGCGCTTGTCCTGGAGTAACTCCCGCTCCGGACGAGTCGTGGTTTCCTAACGAATACATTCGAGTGGTTAACATCTCATCTATACGCAATTCATATGAATACTACATGCTCATGCCTAAAATGCATCTAGACGTTGCCAAGAACCGAGTCCTTGGTCTTATCCGTCTTCCCTCTCTTCTATGAGAGTCTCAAGTGCCTCGCACTTGGTTTCGTACCGCTATCGCTCTCCTTGAGTTACTTTTGGGGCCTTGGATTTGAGTTACTAAACCTCAACGTGCTTCTAAGCCACCCTACTTAAGGTTACCTAATGACGATGTACAGGGAATTTATAATTTCAAGAAGTTGGGCGTAGCTTATTCCGTAAGTTTCTATTCTTGAGGGATAAGAAGACATTTGAAATTTTTTTGATCCTTAAAAACATGGTTGGGGTGTTCTAAGATGTTTCTGATTGAAAATAGGAGGTTCGGACGCTCCGGATTGGCAAAAAAATGACTTTTGAGCATGTTGGACAGGGGCCCGGCGCTATAGCGCCAAGCTGCTGCCCAGCAGCTTTTGGTGAACCAGAGAAATGGCGCTATAGCGCCGGTTCGCAGCACAGCAATTCGTTTGCTGTGCTGTGGGCCGGTTTGAGCCTGTTCCGGCCCCCTTTCGACCCCGGCTTCGACTCCGCACCTCACGGGTTTTGTTCCCCTACAATCCAACGACATAAATCCAACCCTAACTACTCAAATCCAAGCCCGATTCCAAATTTATCAACGAGTCCCCAAATTGGGAATATTTAGAATTTCAAACCCCAAACCTTTCAGATTGGAATTTAGCTAAACCCGAGGGTATAGCCTCGATTATTACCCCAACTAAGTGTTCAAGAACACTTCCTAGGTCTCAAGCTACCCTTGAAACAACCCAATCGAAGGTGGATTGAAGAAATCCCTAAAATGAAGAAATTTGGGGTTTTTGAATGAAATTGGGGTTACCAACCTTTGATCCGATTGGTGGAAGGTGGAGGAGACGTCGTACCCGAGCTCCGGTGACTTCTCCGGCGTCGGCTAGCTCTCCCCGGTCACTTTCCCGGCGAACCCCAACCTCTTCTCCTTCTTCTCCTTCCTCACTCCACTCCTCCTTCTCTCTCTTCTTTCTCTCTCTTTCTTTCTTTTTCTCTTCTTATGTGTGGCTACCTTCCTCCTCCTTTTCTCTTATTCCTTTTTTTTTCTCCTACCACCTTTTCTCACGCACCCCACCCTTTTTTTAAAAATAAATAAATAAATAAAATAATTAATTAAATAACTAAATAATAATAACAATAATTATTATTATAATAAAGATTAGGTGGAAAATATCCACAATTAAATCCTCCTCTTTCCAATTAAAATTTTCATTTCCTCTTATATCCCAAATTAAATACCCAAAAATATTCCCTACTCTCTTTTCCCCATTTAATTCAAGTTTCCAATTCCTTAGGTCCTGAATTAAATCCAAAAATTATTTTCTACTTCTTTTCTTTCCCTTTCATTTCATTTTAAACTTCGAAAAAAATTTCCCGGGTATTACAGTTTCGAAAACATGATAATTATTTTTCTTTTTTTAATAAGTTTTCATCGATGAGTGTTTTGAAAACTTGATATTCATATTTCTTTTTTAATTAGTTTTGGTCGACGAGTGTTTCGAAAACTTGGTATTCATTTTTCTTTTTTTAATAAGTTTTCACCAATGAGTGTTTCGAAAACTTGATATTTATTTTTCTTTTTTTTAATCAGTTTTCGCCGATGAGTGTTTCGAAAACGTAATATTCATTTTTCTTTTTATTTTTAAAATAGTTTTCGCCAATTAGTATTTCGAAAACTTGATATTTATTTTAATTTTTTTTAATCAGTTTTCGTAGATGAGTGTTTCGAAAACTTGATATTCATTTTTCTTTTTCTTAATCAATTTTTGCCGATGAGTATTTCGAAAACGTGATATTCATTTTTCTTTATTTAATTAGTTATCACCGATTAGTGTTTCGAAAACTTGATATTCATTTTTCTTTTTTTAATCAGTTTTCGCCGATGAGTGTTTCGAAAACTTGATATTTATTTTCCTTTTTTAATCAGTTTTCGCCGATGAGTGTTTCGAAAACTTGATATTCATTTTTATTTTTTTAAATCAGTTTTCGCAGATGAGTGTTTCGAGAACTTGATATTCATTTTTGTTTTTTTAGTAAGTTTTCGCTAACGAATGTTTCGAAAGCTTGATATCTATTTTTCATTTTTTTTAATCAGTTTTCGCCGATGAGTGTTTTGAAAACTTGATATTCATTTTTCTTTTTTTAATCAGTTTTCACCGATATGTGTTCAGAAAACGTAATATTCAATTTTCTTTTTTTTTAAATAGTTTTCGCCGATGAGTGTTTCGAAAACTTGATATTAATTTATATTTTTCTTAATTAGTTTTCGCCGATAATTGTTTCGAAAAAGTGATATTTATTTATTTTTATTTAATTAGTTTTCACCGATAGGTGTTTCGAAAACTTGATATTCATTTTTCTTTTTCTTAATCAGTTTTCGCCGATGAGTCTTTCGAAAATGAGATATTCATTTTTCTTTATTCAATTAGTTTTCACCGATTAGTGTTTCGAAAACTTAATATTCATTTTATGTTTTTTTAATCTGTTTTCGCCGATGAGTGTTTCGAAAACTTGATATTTATTTTCCTTTTTTAATCAGTTTTCGCTGATGAGTGTTTCGAAAACTTGATATTCATTTTTATTTTTTTAATCAGTTTTCGTAGATGAGTTTTTCAAAAACTTGATATTCATTTATCTTTTTTTAATATGTTTTCGCTAGTGAATGTTTCGAAAACTTGATAGTCATTTCTCATTTTTTTAATCAGTTTTCGCCGATGAGTGTTTCGAAAACTTGATATTCATTTTTCTTTTTAAATTAGTTTTGGTTGATTAATGTTTCGAAAACATGATATTTATTTTAATTTTTTAATAAGTTTTCACCGATAAGTGTTTCGAAAACTTGATATTCATATTTCTTTTTTAATTAGATTTAATTTGGTCGACGAGTGTTTCGAAAACTTGGTATTCATTTTTCTTTTTTTAATAAGTTTTCACCAATGAGTGTTTCGAAAACTTGATATTTATTTTTCTTTTTTTTAATCAGTTTTCACCGATGAGTGTTCTGAAAACTTGATATTCATTTTTCTTTTTTTAGTAAGTTTTCGCTAATGAATGTTTCGAAAACTTGATATTTATTTTTCTTTTTTTTTAATCATTGTTTGCCAATGAGTGTTTCAAAAACATAATATTCATTTTTCTTTTTATTTTTAAAATAGTTTTCGCCGATTATTGTTTCGAAAACTTGATATTCATTTTTATTTTTTTTAATCAGTTTTCGCAGATGAGTGTTTCGAAAACTTGATATTCATTTTTCTTTTTTTAGTAAGTTTTCGCTAATGAATGTTTCGAAAACTTGATATCCATTTTTCATTTTTTTAATCAGTTTTCGCAGATGAGTGTTTTGAAAACTTGATATTCATTTTTCTTTTTTTAATCAGTTTTCGCCGATATGTGTTTCGAAAACGTAATATTCATTTTTCTTTTTTTAAAAATAGTTTTCGTCGATGAGTGTTTCGAATACTTGATATTCATTTATATTTTTCTTAATCAAATTTCGCCGATAAGTGTTTCGAAAAAGTGATATTTATTTATTTTTATTTAATTAGTTTTCACCGATGAGTGTTTCAAAAACTTGATATTCATTTTTCTTTTTCTTAATCAGTTTTCGCCGATGAGTGTTTCGAAAACTTGATATTTATTTTCCTTTTTTAATCAGTTTTCGCCGTTGAGTGTTACGAAAACTTGATATTCATTTTTCTTTTTTTAGTATGTTTTGGCTAATGAGTGTTTCGAAAACTTGATATTCATTTCCCATTTTTTTAATCAGTTTTCGCCGATGAGTGTTTTGAAAACTTGATATTCATTTTTCTTTTTTAATTAGTTTTGGTCGACGAATGATTCGAAAACATGATATTTATTTTTCTTTTTAAAATAAGTTTTCACCGATGAGTGTTTCAAAAACCTGATATTCATATTTCTTTTTTAATTTGTTTTGGTCGATGAGTGTTTCGAAAACTTGATATTCATTTTTCTTTTTTTAATAACTTTTCACCGATGAGTGTATCGAAAACTTGATATTTATTATTTTTTTTTAATCAGTTTTTGCCAATGAGTGTTTCGAAAATGTAATATTCATTTTTCTTTTTCTTTTTAAAATAGTTTTCGCCGATTAGTGTTTTGAAAACTTGATATTCATTTTTCTTTTTCTTATTCAGTTTTCGCCGTTGAGTGTTTCTAAAACGTGATATTCATTTTTCTTTTTTTTTTTAAAATGGTTTTTCCCCGATGAGTGTTTCGAAAACTTGATATTCATTTTTCTTCTTCTTAATCAGTTTTCACTGATGAGTGTTTCAAAAACTTGTTATTCATTTTTCTTTTTTTAACCAGTTTTTGTCGATGAGTGTTTTGAAAACTTGATATTCATTTTTCTTTTTTTAATCAGTTTCCGCCGATGATTGTTTGGAAAAGTTGATATTCATTTTTCTTGTTTTTAATCTGATTTCACCGATTAGTGTTTCGAAAACGTAATATTCATTTTTCTTTTTCTTTTTTAATTAGTTTTCGTCGATGAGTGTTTCGAAAACTTGATATTCATTTATATTTTTCTTAATCAGTTTTCGCCGATGAGTGTTAGGAAAACATGATATTCATATTTCTTTATTTAATTAGTTTTCACCGATTAGTGTTTCGAAAACTTGATATTCATTTTTCTTTTTCTTAATCAGTTTTCGCCGATGAGTGTTTCGAAAACGTGATATTCATTTTTCTTTATTTAACTAATTTTCACCGATGAGTGTTTTGAAAACTTGATATTCATTTTTCTTTTTTTAATCAGTTTTCGCCGATGAGTGTTTCGAAAACTAGATATTCATTTTTCTTTTTTAATTAGTTTTGGTCGATGAATGTTTCGAAAACATGATATTTATTTTTCTTTTTTTAATAAGTTTTCACCGATGAGTGTTTCGAAAACTTGATATTCATTTTTCTTTTTTTAATAAGTTTTCACCGATGAGTGTTTCGAAAACTTGATATTTATTTTTCTTTATTTTAATCAGTTTTCGCCGATGAGTGTTTCGAAAACGCAATATTCATTTTTCTTTTTATTTTTAAAATAGTTTGCGCCGATTAGTTTTTCGAAAACTTGATATTCATTTTTCTTTTTCTTATTTAGTTTTCGCCGATGAGTGTTTATAAAACGTTATATTCATTTTTCTTTAATTAATTAGTTTTCACCGATCAGTGCTTCGAAAACTTGATATTCATTTTTCTTTTTTTAATCAGTTTTCGCCGATGAATGTTTCGAAAACTTTATATTCATTATTATTTTTTAAATAAGTTTTCGTCGGTGAGTGTTTCGAAAACTTTATATTCATTTATATTTTTCTTAATCAGTTTTCGCTGATGAGTGTTTCGAAAACATGATATTCATTTTTCTTTATTTAATTAGTTTTCATCGATGAGTGTTTCGAAAACTTGATTTTCATTTTTCTTTTTCTTAATCTGTTTTCGCCGATGAGTGTTTCGAAAACGTGATATTCATTTTTCTTTATTTAATTAGTTTTCACCGATGAGTGTTTTGAAAACTTGCTATTCATTTTTCTTTTTTTAATCAGTTTTCGCCGATTAGCGTTTCGAAAACTTGATATTCATTTTTCTTTTTTAATTAGTTTTGGTCGATGAATGTTTCGAAAACATGATATTTATTTTTCTTTTTTTAATAAGTTTTCACCCATGAGTGTTTCGAAAACTTGATATTCTTTTTTTCTTTTTTTTTAATAAGTTTTCACCGATGAGTGTTTCGAAAACTTGATATTTATTTTTCTTTTTTTTAATCAGTTTTCGTCGATGAGTGTTTCGAAAACGCAATATTCATTTTTCTTTTTATTTTTAAAATAGTTTGAGCCGATTAGTATTTCGAAAACTTGATATTCATTTTTCTTTTTCTTAATTAGTTTTCGCCGATGAGTGTTTATAAAATGTGATATTCATTTTTCTTTAATTACTTAGTTTTCACCGATCAGTGTTTCGAAAACTTGATATTCATTTTTCTTTTTTTAATCAGTTTTCACCGATGAATGTGTCGAAAACTTTATATTCATTTTTGTTTTTTAAATAAGTTTTCGTCGATGAGTGTTTCGAAAACATGATATTCATTTTTCTTGCCGATGAGTGTTTCGAAAACATGATATTCATTTTTCTTTATTTAATTAGTTTTCACCGATGAGTGTTTCGAAAACTTGATATTCATTTTTCTTTTTCTTAATCAGTTTTCCCTGATTAGTGTTTCGAAAACGTGATATTCATTTTTCTTTATTTAACTAGTTTTCGCCGATGAGTGTTTTCAAAACTTGATATTCATTTTTCTTTTTTTAATCAGTTTTCGCCGATGAGTGTTTCGAAAACTTGATATTCATTTTTCTTTTTTAATTAGTTTTGGTCGACGAATGTTTCGAAAACATGATATTTATTTTTCTTTTTTTAATAAGTATTCACCGATGAGTGTTTCGAAAACTTGATATTCATTTTTCTTTTTTTTTAATAAGTTTTCACCGATGAGTGTTTCGAAAACTTGATATTCATTTTTCTTTTTTTTTTAATAAGTTTTCACCGATGAGTGTTTCGAAAACTTGATATTTATTTTTCTTTTTTTAATCAGTTTTCGCCGATGAGTGTTTCGAAAACGCAATATTCATTTTTCTTTTTATTTTTAAAATAGTTTGCGCCGATTAATATTTTGAAAACTTGATATTCATTTTTCTTTTTCTTAATTAGTTTTCGCCGATGAGTGTTTATAAAACGTGATATTCATTTTTCTTTAATTAATTAGTTTTCACCGATCAGTGTTTCGTAAACTTGATATTCATTTTTCTTTTTTTAATCAGTTTTCGCCGATGAATGTTTCGGAAGCTTTATATTCATTATTATTTTTTAAATAATTTTTCGTCGATGAGTGTTTCGAAAACTTGATATTCATTTATATTTTTCTTAATCAGTTTTCGCCGATGAGTGTTTCGAAAACATGATTTTCATTTTTCTTTATTTAATTAGTTTTCATCGATGAGTGTTTTTGTAATACCCGAGGATATTTAATTAGCATCATTAATTAAATTAGATTAATTAATTTAAGAAGGGAAAATATTTTTATTTATTTATTTAATTATTTTATCTTATTATATCAGGTTTCATTTCCTTTTGTGATATATATATATATATTATATAAGTGAGGAAATAAGGAAAAGAAAGGGATAGAGGGCGTGAGGGAGACGCACAAGACGGAGAGAACGCGAGAGAGAGCAGCTTGAGGCATCAAATCATGAAGGACCTCACAGACGGCGTGCGAGAGTAACCGGACGCACGCGTGGTGGCCGGAGTCGCCGTCTACCAGAGCCGGAAAGCGCCACCGTGTGCTAGAGAGAGAAAGAGAGAGTTCGGGTTAGAGAGAGAAACAAGAGGAAGAGAGCTTTCTCACCGGAAAACGCCATCTCTTCACCGGGGAAGGTAGCTGGGAGCCTCCTCTACTCCATATCGTCCTTCTAACCGGTTGAATCGAGGTGAGAAGTCCCGAAACTCTCAAACCCCAATTTTATCAATTTCAGGGATTTTTGGAAAGACCCCAATTGATTCAATCTGAGTGTTCTGGGTCCTAAATTGAAGTATATGCATGTTAGGAAGTGAGTTGGAAGCTTAGGAACCGGAACCAAATTGATGGAATTTATACGGGTTGGAAAAAGTGTAGGAAAATATGGTTGTTAAGGTTTAAGGGTGTTGTGGAATGATTTGTGGTGCATTGAAAGGTTGAATGATAATTATATAATTGTTAAAAAAATTATTGGAATGTACGAGGGATTAAAACCCGAGTAATTCCCGTCTCACCCGGAACCCCGTTCGGGGAAGAAGAGACAATTTTCTAATTTTACGCGTATTCGGGTATGTGTATTCATGTGTAGGTGAAGTGTTCAAGGTAAAGTCGGTAAATGGAAATTTTAGACAAGTAGAATTTATGACTCTCTTGAGTCATAAATTCAAGACTTGGGTAATGGGAATTTCATATGGACACATAGAGATGAAATTGGGTAACCTTGCATTCCCAACTCAAGGCTTCCGCCGAATAGTGTGATTTAGCAAGGGTTGGACACGATTAGAAGCATGCTAGGTGTCCTAAAACTAGTTGAGGGCATTTCCAAGCCAACAACTAGCCTATGGAATTAATTAGAGAGGACATGAGCACTAGCGTTGCATGTACACGATAGTGGTTGAATTTTCAATCTTCTGAATCTCTCAAATAAATGTGTATAGGGCACTATACAGTAAGCGGACCTTCGGGCACACCGAGAGCCGATACGAGGGGCCAACCAAGTGAGGGGCTTTCCTATCCTTGCCCTATAGGGTTAACTGCGGATATGGATATATGGTTTGCCTTCTTGCCTATTTGTAGGAATTACATGCTAGATAACATGCTATTGGTATTCCTAAATTACAGTATATGTGAAAACGTGCTATATGTGTGTATGTGAATTGTAAAAGCAATGGTGGCTCAAGGAGCCTTATATGGAAAGAAGGTCCTCGGGACCTAAATGATATCGGGTGTAGGATCGAGTAAACTTTATTTGTGAGGTTCTTGTGGTATTATAAACCAACCTCATTGTTGATCACCTGAAAAGGGTGGTTGTGTATGTAACTTTTTAAAAGAGATGAACATAGGTGACTTGTTTTAAACCGAGAGCTTCCGAATTAGAAAACCACTTGGGAATTTAGAGTTTCCTAAGAAGGAGAGAAATGAGTAAGCAGTGGTCCATAGGGGTCATTTATGGTACAACGTGGAAACCGAGTCGATCAAGGATAGTCCGGGTAGATTGAGTCTGTTTGTCTTGAGTCAACCCACCGAAATACAAAGTATATGAGTACACCACATTGTGGCTATTGCCTTGGGTAAACCGAGGTCAAATGAGTCGCCGGCTATGCTCCAAGTGAAGTCTTGGGGTCAGACTATTGTTCCAAGTAAAGTCTTGGGACTAGGGGTTCCTAGAATGATCAACTAGGTTCCGACATTGCTCACGTGAGATATTGCCTTCGGGCCAGATTCCCTCCTAACGGAGATATTGCCTTCGGGCCAGTTTATGATTACGGTTAATTGAATACGGGTGACCACATGGAATTATATGTTAAATCATGATATGATGTATGTATGAATTTAAATGTATGTAAATCCATGCTTTAAATTCTTTATTGTGAATATAATATATGTTAATTGCCTGACCACCTAATATATGAAAATCTAAACCCGTTATATGCATATGTGTTTGTGATTGGCTCCTCTTCCCCAGTTGTAGTGGTACCCACTACTACACCAGGGATGGGAAAGCCTCTCACTGAGTCTGTTTGACTCACCCCATTGTTACATGTTACAGACACAGGTGGTATAGGCATCGGGAGCGCTTCCATTTCATCTTAGGGAGGCGGACAGACTTAGAGACCGCACGCATTGTTCGCGTGGGTAGTATTGATATATGTATGTTGTCAGGATGTATATGTATATGATTCTTTTGGTATAGCGTTGTTTTGTACAGTTGCTATATGCATATATGTATATGTCACACTCTAGAACTGTCGGCTTCATACAGGTTAAAGATTGGTCTGGTTGTTGGGATCATAGGTTATGATATGATGAATATCATGTGTATATATATACATGAATGTGACTTCCGCATGTGAATAGGATAGATCACACGCACTGAGCGTGTGCTCAATATGTAAATTATATATATGTGTGACTGAATACTTGATTGTGTGAAAATACGGCTTCCGCATGTGAATAGGATAGGTCACACGCGTTGAGGCGTGTGATCAATATGTATATTTTATGCAGGTGTGTGATTGTATATATATGCTTGACTGTACACAGGAATTTTGCATGTGAATAGGATAGATCACCCGCCCTGAAGCGCGTGATCAATATGTATATTATATGTACGTGTCATTGACTATGTGTATATGTATAGACTGAAGCGGCGTTGAGCGAGCCGTGGATTGCCTGTTACATAGGTCACCGGATAGGGATGACCATATATACCATATATTGTTTGTAATAGAATTGGGTAGTTATGCATATATAAGAATGTCAATCAGGGATTAGAGGCTTACGGGATAGGAGAAATCCTACTTCCCGTGCCGGTCACGGACGTCCGATAGGGGGTCGTGACAATGAGTGTTTGGAAAACTTGATATTCAATTTTCTTTTTTTAATCAGTTTTCGCCGATGAGTGTTTCGAAAACTTGATATTCATTTTATTTTTCTTAATCAATTTTCGCCGATGAGTGTTTCGAAAACTTGATATTCTTTTTCTATTTTTTAACCAGTTTGCGCCGATGAGTGTTTCGAAAACTTGATATTCTTTTTTTTTTAAATAGTTTTTGCCGATGAGTGTTTCGAAAAGTTGATATTCATTTATATTTTTCTTAATCAGTTTTCGTCGATGAGTGTTTTGAAGACATGATATTCATTTTTCTTTATTTAATTAGTTTCCACCGATGAGTGTTTCGAAAACTTGATATTCATTTTCCTTTTTCTTAATCAGTTTCCACCGATGAGTGTTTTGAAGACATGATATTCATTTTCCCTAATTTACATTTTTGTGACCGGCACGGGAGGTAGGATTTCTCCTATCCCGTAAGCCTCTAATCCCTAATTTACATTTTTGTATACGCATAACTACCCATTTCTATTACAAACAATATATAGTATATATGGTCATCCCTGTCTGGTGACCTAAGTAACAGGCAATCCACGGCTCGCTCAACGCCGCTTCAGTCTATACATATACACATGGTCAATCACACATACATATAATATACATATTGATCACGCGCTTCAGGGCGGGTGATCTATCCTATTCACATGCAGAATTCCTGTGTACAGTCAAGCATATATATTCAATCACACACCTGCATGAAATATACATATTGATCACACGCCTCAATGCGTGTGACCTATCCTATTCACATGCGGAAGCCGTATTTTCACACAATCAAGTATTCAGTCACACATATATATATAATTTACATATTGAGCACACGCTCAGTGCGTGTGATCTATCATATTCACATGCGGAAGTCACATCCATATATATATATATATATATATACACATGATATTCATCATATCATAACCTATGATCCCAACAACCAGACCAATCTTTAATCTGTATGAAGCCGACAATTCCAGAGTGTGACATATACATATATGCATATAGCAACTGTACAAAACAATGCTATACCAAAATGAATCATATACATATATATCCTGACAAAATACATATAACAGTACTACCCACGCGAACAATGCGTGCGGTCTCTAAGTCTGTCCGCCTCCCTGAGATGAAGTGGAAGCGGTCTTGATGCCTATACCACCTGTGTCTGTAACATTTAAAATTGGGGTGAGTCAAACAGACTCAGTGAGAGGCTTTCCCATCCTTGGTGTAGTAGCGGGTACCACTACAACTGGGGAGAGGAGCCAATCACAAACACATACGCATATAACGGTTTAAATTTTCATATATTAGGTGGTCAGGCAATTAACATATATCATATTCACAATAAAGAATTTAAAGCATGGATTTACATACATTTAAATTCACATATACATCATCTCATGATTTAACATATAATTCCATGTGGTCACCCGTATTCAATTAACCGTAATGATAAACTGGCCCGAAGGCAATATCTCCGTTAGGAGGAAATCTGGCCCGAAGGCAATATCTCACGTGAGCAATATGGGAACCTAGTTGATCATTCTAGGAACCCCTAGTCCCAAGACTTTACTTGGAACAATAATCTGACCTCAAATACTTGTATCTCTATGAGTTTGACTCAAGACAAGAGACTCAATCTACCCGGACCACCAGTGATAGACTCGGTTCCCGCGTTGTACCATAAATGACCTCTATGGACCACTACTTGTTCATTTCACTTCTTCTTAGGCAAATCTAGATTTCCAAGTGGTTTCTAATTGGGACTCTTGATTCAGAACAAAGCCACCTAGGTTTATTCTCTTTAAGGACTTACATACAAAACCACACCTTTCAGATAATAATCAATGAGGTTTGTCTCTAGTACCACAAGACCCTCACAAATAAAATAGACTCGATCCTACCCCCGATATCGTATAGGTCCCGAGGACCTTCTTTCCATATAAGGCTCCTTGAGCCACCATTGCTTTGACAGTTCACATATACACATACAGCATGTTATCACATATATTACAATTTAGGAACAACAATAGCATGTTATCTAACATGTAATTCCTACAAATAGGCAAGAAGGCAAACCATATATCCATATCCGCAGTCAACCCTATAGGGCAAGGATAGGAAAGCCCCTCACCTGGTTGGCCCCTCTGATCGGCTCTCGATACGTGAAAGACAGGGTGTACCCCCTCCAATACCGTGGGCAATTCCAACCGATACGCTACATTCCCAATTTGTTCTAAGATTTCAAATGGTCCGATATACCAAGGACTCAACTTCCCCTTCTTACCGAACCGCATCACGCCTCTCATCGGTGATATCTTCAAGAACACCTTATCACCAACGGCAAACTCCAGTTCTCTTCTTCGATTGTCTGCATAAGACTTTTGCCTACTCTGAGCCGTTAGCAATCTCTCCCTTATACATTTTACCCTCTGCAAGGCATCTTGTAGTAATTTCGGGCCGACTAGGCTAGCTTCTCCGACCTCGAACCACCCAATCGGGGATCTGCATCTACGGCCGTACAGAGCCTTGAAAGGTGCCATTTGAATACTTGCTTGATAACTGTTATTGTACGCAAACTCAGCCAGAGGCAAATACCTTTCCCAACTTCCGCCGAAATCCGTAATACACGCCCGAAGCATGTCCTCAAGAATCTGAATGGTTCTTTCTGATTGCCCGTCGGTCTGTGGGTGGAACGCAGTACTCAGATCAACTCTAGTTCCCAACACTTCCTGCAATGACTTCCAAAACCTGGAAGTGAACTGTGAACCTCTATAAGATATTATGGACACTGGCACACCGTGCAATCTAACGATTTCTGATAGGTAAATCTGTGCATATTGACTCACTCCGTAAGTGGTCTTAACTGGCAGAAAGTGTGCGGACTTAGTCATGCGATCCACTATTACCCAGACCGAATCAAATCCCCATTGTGATCTTGGCAACCCTGTTACAAAATCCATCGTTATTCTCTCCCATTTCCACTCGGGTATCTCTATCTGTGGTAATGTTCCGGCGGGCTTCTGGTGTTCAGCCTTGACTTACTGGCACACTAAACACCTGGCTACATAGTTTGCGACATCTTTCTTCATACCATTCCACCAGTATAATTCTCTCAGATCCTGATATATCCTTTTATTACCCGGATGGATTGTGTACGCTGTCTTGTGTACCTCATCAAGGATCCTTTCCTTCAAACCATCCACCATAGGTACACCGTACACACAGTCGTCCCTCCAACCGGAGTATGCCACTGTCATCTATGGAGAATCGGACGTCGTCCTTCTCCCCCTTAACCACTGTATCTCTGATCTGTTTGAGGTCGTCGTCTTGATCTTGTTTGGATTTAACTTCTTCGATTAGAGCTGACTTAGCTTGGATGTGGGCTAGAAACAAGTTGGACTCTCCAATTTCCAACTGAGTTCCTGACTGTCCCTAACCACGACGGTGGATATGATGAAATTTCTTCTCCGAGGAGTTAACTATTGTCTTCTCTAGTGAGGCTTACCTTGACTCAATCTGCCTATTCATCTAACTACCTTCGTAATGACTTCTTATATCCGTCTTAGAACACGCCAAGATACTCGCTAGTTGCATAGCACACTAGGTTCTATTTCTATAACTCTAACTGATGAAGTATTCCCCTTCATCAGAGTCCTCGTACCTAAGTATCCTCTACTACCAAGCAGCTACCCTTATGCCGGTATTCCCCCGATATATTCCTTGTAAACCACTTCTTCTGAAAAAGTCCGTTTACATCATACTACACCCTCTACTCTACATCTAAACTTACCGCTTACACGGCATGCACCCTACGTAGGTGTTTATACTTTGTGCCATTAGTGTACCCAACCCTTCCGAGGTTGTTACACTCACTGCCGACTCGGTTTACCCTACTCGTGTCCTAACGAAGCTAAATACCATGACACTAGCACAACTATGTATTACACTTACCGTTTCTCCACCAAACGGTAAAGGATTTTACATTTATGACACATGTTTCCCTTTCTTTTTCGGACTTCTACACTTACCCTTAGTGGTTTCCATCACCACTTCAGGTTACTCCCTGTCAACACCCTATGTCTGACCGACTTAGATTCTTCTCTGACTACTACTTGTAGTCCTTTCTATTTATAATGGAAACTCATCAGTCTCCTCCTTACTATCATGCTCATTACTCAGCCTCAGGCTCAGTTCGGTGTTCACATCCGAAGGCCTCGCTTAACACGACTATGACTGTGGATCTATACCATCCTCAGGTTAGTCCACTTAGAGTTGCACATCTTATGCTAACACTACTCGTTGGGTTTCTGTTGGCTTTTACCCTAACTTGGCCCACTTGGACTCCTCAACTCACTTAGATCCTGTATTCCTACTTGGAATATTTGATCCATTAAATCCAGCATGAACCTTTCCGGACATGCTCTACTCCCCTTGACCAAACGGGATCCGCTCCCACGGTTTGACTCTTTCCTTTCTTACGGTGTGGCATATGTTCACGAACATATACCGCCTCTTGCAAGTGTGTTACCCTTTGGGTTCCAATCGCCCCAACGGTAGCATACTTCTTTTATCATTTGGCTCGCATCCCCCGATGCTTACCCCACTCTGTTCCCGTATTCACTCTCTTCTTTTCATTTCGTACCTACATGGTACTCTTTCTTCGAGTATTTCTCAATACTCGTTACTCACTACATTCTCCTTCTCGATTAACCGTCCTCACGATTAATTCTCCCTCTATGGCACCCCCATGGCCATTTATACGTTTGGTTTGTCCACTCAGTCTCCACCCACACACGGGCTTCAGACTAACGGATTTACGATTCACCAACCTGTTGTACTAGCGTATCTAGCTATGTCAACTACAATCAGTGTATTATACATGCACTTACCGTAGTAGTTGGTTCTCCACCCCCTACTTGACTTTTATCGTATGAGGTCCTATAGGCTTTCGCTCTTCCCCCCTTATGGGACTACTTATCCCTGTCTACTTTCTCTCCCCTCGGGCCTCCACGAGTCCCTTTTGGGGTTTATCTCTCACGTTATCTCGTTCGAGAGCTATCTACCGCAATAACACTCATTTTCCCTATTTCTGGACGGTACCCGAAGGTCTACGCCCATTTCCACTCCTAGACCTGCTCCGGTCTAATTCTTTCGGGTCCATTATCAACCTATGGTCCCCTTAAATGGTAACTCTTAGGTTTACCTGTATACTCCCTTGGCACTTTAGCACTCTCTAGTGCTTTTCGATGTCTACTTAACTTTAATCACTTCAAGTGAGTGATTTCTCAACTACATCTACCATCCTTATACAGCTTACCTGTAAAAGGATTGTTATTTGGTAGGGTATTGGTCACATGAGTTAGTCTTCTTAGGCACCCTGTGGGTTTTGAAATCAATTCAAGTTTATTTCTTAGAAAATGACGCCTAAGGTTTCGTAAATGGTTAGGGTTTAACCAATTGGAATGACACAAATTGAGAAAGAGTTTTCATGAAAATTTGCCTTCCAATGGTTATCCCTTGTATTTTCAAGAGAAATTTTAGGGTCTTTCAGAAGCTCTCATCCGAAAAGACCAAAAATACTTTTACAAAAATTTTTCATGTGGTCAATACCCCACTCTTTATGCTCTTCCCTAAGCACCCAAGAGAGTTTGGTTGGACTTAATCCCTTCCTTTCCCCCTTGTTTGCTTAAGGAACTAGTAGTTTATGGATCGAGCGTAGGGTTGGACTAGGCTCCTTCCCTGTGCCTTACCATTTACTCTATTTCCGGCTCGGCATATGGTCACGCTCTACATGTTTACATATGCTTCTACTTCTTAACATCTATCTCTATGGCATACCGTTCCGCCACTTTGCCCTTCCATATACCGTATCCCGATTTCCTAGTCCGTAGACTTCTACTTCTACACTGTGGCATACACCACCTCTTTTCTGTTTACTTTACAAACCATTTCTAGCCTAGACTACCATTCATGGCACTATTCTACTTGCATTCTCTACTATAGTCAAATAACTTGTGCCTATACCATAGCACACAATGCGCGCTAACAGAGCAGACGCATCGTCTCTTTTAACAACTGCAAAACAATCACACATTGTAGCGCATTCCTGCCTACAATGCAACCAAATGTATCTGTGTCAAGGCACCATCCTTCATGGATGTCTCCTTTCCCTATTATGGCGTCCTAAGGTTCCTGGGGTCACTACCACCCCACCTTACGCCTTAGTGCATCGCTGTACCGCACAAGGATGTCACCTGATAAGAATTTTCATAATCTATCATAGATTAAGAAGGAATGAAAGAAGGACTGACTCAATTTTCCTGGGTACTTCCACAAGTGCCTTTTTACTCCCACGTTGTGCCCGAGTACACAAAGAGGGGTAAACCGACACCCGGTCATACCTATGGCTTCATACAGTTTAAAGGAACCAGGCTCTGATACCAAGTTTGTCACGACCCCCTACTGGAAGTCTGTGACCGGCACGGGAGGTAGGATTTCTCTTATCCCGTAAGCCTCTAATCCCTAATTTACATTTTTGTATACGCATAACTACCCATTTCTATTACAAACAATATATAGTATATATGGTCATCCCTGTCCGGTGACCTAAGTAACAGGCAATCCACGGCTCGCTCAATGCCGCTTCAGTCTATACATATACACATGGTCAATCACACGTACATATAATATACATATTGATCACGCACTTCAGGGCGAGTGATCTATCCTATTCACATGCAGAATTCCTGTGTACAGTCAAGCATATATATTCAATCACACACCTGCATGAAATATACATATTGATCACACGCCTCAATGCGTGTGACCTATCCAATTCACATGCGGAAGCCGTATTTTCACACAATCAAGTATTCAGTCACACATATATATAATTTACATATTGACCACACGCTCAGTGCGAGTGGTCTATCCTATTCACATGCGGAAGTCACATCCATTATATATATATACACATGATATTCATCATATCATAACCTATGATCCCAACAACCAGACCAATCTTTAATCTGTATGAAGCCGACAATTCTAGAGTGTGACATATACATATACGCATATAGCAACTGTACAAAACAATGCTATACCGAAATGAATCATATACATATATATCCTGACAAAATACATATAACAGTACTACCCACGCGAACAATGCGTGCGGTCTCTAAGTCTGTCCGCCTCCCTGAGATGAAGTGGAAGCGCTCCTAATGCCTATACCACCTGTGTCTGTAACATGTAACATTGGGGTGAGTCAAACAGACTCAATGAGAGGCTTTCCCATCCCTGGTGTAGTATCGGGTACCACTACAACTGGGGAAGAGGAGCCAATCACAAACACATACGCATATAACGGGTTTAAATTTTCATATATTAGGTGGTCAGGCAATTAACATATATCATATTCACAATAAAGAATTTAAAGCATGGATTTACATACATTTAAATTCACATATACATCATCTCATGATTTAACATATAATTCCATGTGGTCACCCGTATTCAATTAACCGTAATGATAAACTGGCCCGAAGGCAATATCTCCGTTAGGAGGAAATCTGGCCCGAAGGCAATATCTCACGTGAGCAATATGGGAACCTAGTTGATCATTCTAGGAACCCCTGGTCCCAAGACTTTACTTGGAACAATAATCTGACCCCAAGACTTCACTTGGTGCAATAGCCGCCGACTCATTTGACCTCGGTTTACCCAAGGCAATAGCCACAATGTGGTGTACTCAAATACTTGTATCTCTATGAGTTTGACTCAACACAAGAGACTCAATCTACTCGGACCATCCGTGATAGACTCGGTTCCCGCATTGTACCATAAATGACCTCTATGGACCACTACTTGTTCATTTCACTTCTTCTTAGGCAAATCTAGATTTCCAAGTGGTTTCTAATTCGGACTCTTGATTCAGAACAAAGCCACCTAGGTTTATTCTCTTTAAGGACTTTCATACAAAACCACACCTTTCAGATAATAATCAATGAGGTTTGTCTCTAGTACCACAAGACCCTCACAAATAAAATAGACTCGATCCTACCCCCGATATCGTATAGGTCCCGAGGACCTTCTTTCCATATAAGGCTCCTTGAGCCACCATTGCTTTTACAGTTCACATATACACATACAGCACGTTATCACATATATTACAATTTAGGAACAACAATAGCATGTTATCTAACATGTAATTCCTACAAATAGGCAAGAAGGCAAACCATATATCCAGATCCGCAGTCAACCCTATAGGGCAAGGATAGGAAAGCCCCTCACCTGGTTGGCCCCTCTGATCGGCTCTCGGTGCGCCCGAAAGTCCACTCACAGTATGGTGCCCTATACACATATACTTGAGAGATTCAGAAACTTGCAATTTCAACCACTATCGTGTACATGTAACGCTAATGCTCATGTTCTTTCTAATTAATTCCATAGACTAGTTGTTGGCTTGGAATGCCCTCAACTAGTTTTCAGAACACCTAGCATGCTTCTATTCGTGTTCAGCCCTTTCTTAATCACACTATTCAGAAGCTTTGACTTGGGAATGCAAGGTTAGCCAATTCCACCTCTATGTGTCCATATGAACTTCCATTACCCAAGTCTTGAATTTATTACTCAAGAGAGTCATAAATTCTACTTGTCTAAAATTTCCATTTACCGAATTAACTTTCAATACTTTACCTAGACACGAATACACATATCCGGATACGCGTAAAATTAGGAAAGTGTCTCTTTTTCCCCGAACCGGGTTTCGGGTGAGAGGGGAATTACTCGGGTTTTAATCCCTCGTACATTCTAATAATTTTAACAATTATATAATTATCATTCAACCATTCAATGCACCCCAAATCATTCCACAACACCCTTAAACCTTAACCACCACATTTTCCTACACTTTTTCCAACCCGGATAAATTCCATCAATTTGGTTCTGGTTCCTAAGCTTTCAACTCACTTCCTAACATGCATATACTTCAATTTAGGACCCAAAATACTCAGATTGAATCAATTGGGATCTTTCCAAAAATCCCTAAAATTGATAAAATTGGGGTTTGAGAGTTTCGGGACTTCTCACCTCGATTCAACCGGTTAGAAGGATGATATGGAGTAGAGGAGACTCCCAGCTACCTTTCCCGGTGAAGAGACGGCGTTTTCTGGCGAGAAGCTCTCTTCCTCTTGTTTCTCTCTCTAACCCGAGCTCTCTCTCTCCTCCAGCCACCACGATGGCGTTTTCTGGCTCCGGCGGACGTCCGGCCACCACCACGCGTTGCTCCGCCTGCACGAAGATGCTTCGCCTTGCTCCGTGCGTTTTCCGTCCGCTCTCCACTTTCTCGGCTCTCTCTCCGTTCGCTCAGCCCTCTCTCTTTCGCGTTTTAGCCCTCACGTCTTCTTCTTTTCCTCCTTTACCTTATCCTCACTTATATGATATATATATATATATTAAAAAAAGAAATTTGATTTAATAATAAAAAAAAATATAGAAGTATTAGGATTTTACAAAAATTTATATTTACCACAAAATAAGTGATAGGCTAGTGTGTATTTTTCATCTCATTTTCCTCTTTTAAATTAATTAATTTAATTTAATTGATGACGCTAGTTAAAATGTTCTCGGGTATTACACAAAATGATTATACTAAGACTATATAGGTAAACAAAAAATAATAAAAGAAGATATATAATACAAGTACAACTACTTTGCACTGTGCACAAGTGTGGATTCCCTCCTTGAGTTTTTGAAAGCCTCGTTTAGTTAATTTTATCCATTAGACAGCTAATGTGATTCACAACTCGACGTCTAACAAACTCATGTATGTCAATCCACATTCAACATCCAACACTAATTCAAAAAGTAAAGCAATGGTACATTAGCAGCAAATTGGCAAAAATGATAACATACCTCTACACCAGTGAAAAAAAAATGCTTGACAGAAATGGCGAGCACCATAACAAGAACAGTATTCTTCCAGTAAATCACATATGCAAATCCCTACAAGGTAAAATAACCTAAATGAATTTTCTTTCCCCCGTAAAATTCTCAAATGACTCAAATAGAGGCATATAGCATATAGAGCTATGTAATTCTACTTCAACTTTACCAGTTAGAAAAATGAACTAATTAAACATAGGAATTCCATGATTCTATAGCTAATGAGGAAAAGCCCATCTTGTATGTAACTTCAGAAATACTCACATTTGTTAAAGCACCAATATTTCAAAGCAGCGAGATCACTGGCTCTAGCTGCAGCCTCTTCATCATCATATGCCCATGTACAAATAATTTCATCAAAGACAAGCATCATAAATTAATGATGATGAAGCAACTTCAAGAGGGAAACAAATAAATAAATACGAGGAAGGAAGCATGACTTTGCCAACTTACCCAAGTAAACTGGCATAATGAATAGCAATGAAAACACGTTTATTACTGTGATAGTAGAGAAACATCTAGGAAAGTGCATCATCACAAGTGGTATATGCATAATGAATAGCAAAGCAAACATGTTTATTACTGTGATAGTGGAGAAACATCTAGGGAAGTGCATCATCACAATTAACAGTCAGTTTCATTTCACCTAAAAACTCTACCATAGAACACAAGCACAAGTTAGAATTCTCTATGATATATGACAGAACAAGAGAGAAAAAGCTTCAATACTTTCAAGAGTTTAGTTAGGTCATTTCATACCGGCCTTCTAAATTTAAGAGCTAAACATGAATTAAACCTATAAACAACTACCAGGACCTAGTATCAAGGAAAGACATGCTATAAGAGTTCAAATTATTTTCTAGGAAAAGGAATATAACAGTTATCAGTGTTTGTATGCTAATCAATTCAATTCCATCCAAGAATTATTCATATTCAATTGAAAATAAAAGAAACATAATCGGTATTCGATATAATCAACAATCACAAAAGAACCTAAGCAAAATTGAAATACCATTATTGATTGGTAAAGGAAATTCGGTCTAACACTCAGGCCACTAAGAAATTTACCTCGCAAATGGAACAACTTCTTCTGTAGTCCCCGAAAAGATCTCATCATCTCCAGGATAAGCTTCATCATCGTCTTCCTCTCGATCGTCCACTATAACTCAGACATCCAATTGCAATAATTGATAAGCGAGCTCAGAGATTAAGTCTAAACACATTTTTTCAGCTACTAAACCATGCACCACCAAATACAAAAACACAAGATATGAACTAATAGCCTCAAAATATTAAGTCTAAACACACTAACCTGTGAGTTTCTTGGAGCAGAATGTTGACGAGACAATTTTAGCTTCACAAAGATCGAAAGACGCAGTAATTAATAGCGAGAAACTCATTCGATAGCAAATACGAATTATAGGTTTTATTAATAATCAACCTGAAAATATTAAGTCTAAACTCACAGCATCTTTTAGGAATTTCAGAGATCGAAAAGAACCGAAGGCTAGAGAGTCTAATAGCGAGAAGATGAGCGAGACAACATCTGAAGCTACAGATCGAGAAAGGAATAATCGACCTAAGAACGATATCTCCGAGTCAAATCGCACCTCTGTTGATAACAAGAATAAACATGACGAGCGATTATCGCCGCGGTGAATACGAAGGTATAGATGGGATAGAAATACCTGGATCAGTGTCGTCGGTGCTGCGACCATCGTGAAATCCATTCGATCTGTCGTACAATCTGTCGGAGGACAAGCCAACACGGTGCACAGCGGTGGTTGGCGACGGCTCTCTTCCATTTGCACATTTTCTCTGTTGTAGAAGTGCTAGGGTTAGACATTGTTAAATTTTTTTTATCTTTTTATTTTAAAATATATTAAAATATTTTTTTGGCTTTAGTAACAGGTGTAAATGCTGGAATATATCTGACATATTCTAACAGTTGTATATAAATTGTGACTAAAAGTAACACTTATACTAGCTATCTAAAAATCTGTTAGTATTGTATATTTATACTAACCTTTTCTATATTTCTTACTAAAACATTCTTACTATAGCCATTTTTTGTAGTAGTGTTTTAATCAGTTTTCGCCGATGAGTGTTTCGAAAACTTGATATTTATTTTCCTTTTTTAATCAGTTTTCGCCGATGAGTATTTCGAAAACTTGATATTCATTTTTATTTTTTTAAATCAGTTTTCGTAGATAAGTTTTTCGAAAACTTGAAATTCATTTTTCTTTTTTTTAGTATGTTTTCGCTAATAAGTGTTTCGAAAACTTGATATTCATTTCTCATTTTTTTTAATCAGTTTCGCCGATGAGTGTTTTGAAAACTTGATATTCATTTTTCTTTTTTAATTAGGTTTGGTCGATTAATGTTTCGAAAACATGATATTTATTTTTCTTTTTTTAATAAGTTTTCACCGATGAGTGTTTCAAAAACTTGATATTCATATTTCTTTTTTAATTAGTTTTGGTCGACGAGTGTTTCGAAAACTTGATATTCATTTTTCTTTTTTTAATAAGTTTTCACCAATGAGTTTTTCGAAAACTTGATATTTATTTTTCTTTTTTTAATCAGTTTTCGCCGATGAGTGTTTCGAAAACATAATATTCACTTTTCTTTTTATTTTTAAAATAGTTTTCGCCGATTAGTGTTTCGAAAACTTGATATTCATTTTAATTTTTTTAATCAGTTTTCGTAGATAAGTGTTTTGAAAACTTGATATTCATTTTTCTTTTTTTTAATCATATTTCGCCGATGAGTGTTTCGAAAACGTAATATTCATTTTTTTAAATAGTTTTTGCCGATGAGTGTTTCGAAAAATTGATATTCATTTTTCTTTTTTTAATCAGTTTTCGCCGATGAGTGTTCTGAAAACTTGATATTCATTTTTCTTTTTTTAATCAGTTTTCGTCGATGAGTGTTTTGAAAACTTGATATTCCATTTTTTTAATCATTTTTTGCCGATGAGTTTTTCGAAAACGTAATATTCATTTTTCTTTTCTTTTTTTAATATAGTTTTCCCCGATGAGTGTTTCGATAACTTGATTGTCACGACCCCCTATCGGACGTCCGTGACCGACACGGGAGGTAGGATTTCTCCTATCCCGTTAGCCTCTAATCCCTGATTGACATTTTTATATATGCATAACTACCCATTTCTAATACAAACAATATATAGTATATTTGGCCATCCCTATCCGGTGACCTAAGTAGCACGCAATCCACGGCTCGCTCAACGCCGCTTCAGTCTATACATATACACATAATCAATCACACGTACATATAATATACATATTGATCACGCGCTTAAGGGCGGGTGATCTATCCTATTCACATGCAGAATTCCTGTGTACAGTCAAGTATATATATTCAATCACACACCTGCATATAATTTACATATTGATCACACGCCTCGATGCGTGTGATCTATCCTATTTGCATGCGGAAGCCGTATTTTCACACAACCAAGTATTCAGTCACACATATATATAAATTTACATATTGACCACACGCTCAGTGCGTGTGATCTATCCTATTCACATGCGGAAGTCACATTCATATATATATACATGATATTCATCATATCATAACCTATATTCCCAACAACAGGACCAATCTTTAACCTGTATGAACCCGACAATTCTAGAGTGTGACATATACTTGTATACATATAGCAACTGTACAAAACAATGCTATACCAAAAGAATTAGATACATATATATATCCTGAAAAAATACATATATCAATACTACCCATGCGAACAATGCGTGCGGTCTCTATGTCTGTCCGCCTCCCTGAGATGAAGTGGAAGTGCTCCCGATGCCTATACCACCTGTGTCTGTAACATTTAACATTGGGGTGAGTCAAACGGACTCAGTGAGAGGCTCCCCCATCCCTGGTGTAGTAGCGGGTACCACTACAACTGGGGGAAGGGAGCCAATCACAATCACATACGCATGTAACAGATTTTGAATTTCCATATATTAAGTGGTCAGGCAATCAGCATATATCATATTCACAATAAAGAATTTAAAGCATGGTTTTACATACGTTCAAATTCATACATACATCATATTACAGTTTAACATACAACTTCATGTGGATATCCATGTTCAATTAACCGTAATCATAAACTGGCCCGAAGGCATATCTCCGTTAGGAGAGAATCTGGCCCGAAGGCAATATCTCATGTGAGCGATATAGGAACCTAGTTGATCATTCTAGGAACCCCTGGCCCCAAGACTTTACTTGGAACATTAGTCTGACCCCAAGACTTCACTTGGAGCATAGCCGGCGACTCATCTGACCTCGGTTTACCCGAGGCAATAGCCACAACGTGGTGTACGCATATACTTTGTATTTCTGTGAGTTTGACTCAAGATAACAGACTCAATCTACCCGGACCATCCGTGATAGACTCGGTTCCCGCGTTGTACCATAAATGACCCCTATGGACCACTACTTGTTCATTTTACTTCTTCTTAGGCAAATCTAGATCTCCAAGTGGTTTCTAATTCGGACTCTTGGTTCAAAACAAAGTCACCTATATTTATTTTCTTTAAGGATTTACATACATAGCCACACTTTTCAAATAATCATCAATGAGGTTGGTTTCTAGTGCCACAAGACCCTCACAAAAAAATTGACTTGATCCTACCCCCGATATCATATAGGTCCCGAGGACCTTCTTTCCATATACGGCTCCTTGAGCCACCATCGCTTTTACAGTTCACATAAACACATATATCACGTTATCACATATATTATAATTTAGGAACAACAATAGCATGTTATCTAATATATGATTCCTACAAGTAGGCAAGAAGGCAAACCATATATCTATATCCGCAGTCAACCCTATAGGACAAGGATAGGAAAGCCCCTGACCTGTTTGGCCCCTCTGATCGGCTCTCGGTGTGCCCGAAGGTCCACTCACCGTATGGTGCCCTATACACATATACTTGAGAGATTTAGAAACTTGAAATTCAGCCACTATCGTGTACATGTAACGCTAATGCTCATGTTCTCTCTAATTAATTCCATAGACTAGTTGTTGGCTTGGAATGCCGTCAACTAGTTTTTGGAACACCTAGCTTGCTCCTATTCATGTCCAACCCTTGCTTAATCACACTATTCGGAAGCCTTGATTTGGGAATGCCAAGTTACCCAATTCCACCTCTATGTGTCCATGTGAAGTTCCCATTATCCAAGTCTTGAATTTATGGCTCAAGAGAGTCATAAATCCTATTTGTCCAAGATTTCCATTGACCAAAATAACCTTCAACACTTTACCTACACATGAATACACATATCCGGATATGCGTAGAATTGGAAAATTGTCTCTTTTTCCCCGAACCGGGTTCTGGGTGAGACGGTGCTTACTCGAGTTTTAATCCCTCGTACATTCCAATAATTTTAACAATTAGATAATCACAATTCCACCTATTAATGCACCCCCAATCAGTCCACAACACCCTTAAACATTACCAACCACATTTTCCTACAATTTTTCCAACCCGGATGAATTCCATCAAATTAGTTCCGGTTCCTAAGCTTCCAATTCACTTCCTAACATGCAAATACTTCAATTTAGGTCCCAGAATACTCAGATTGAATCAAATGGGGTTTTTTTTCCAAAAATCCCTAAAATTGATAAAATTGAGGTTTGAGAGTTTCGGGACTTCTCACCTCGATTCAACCGGTTAGAAGGACGATATGGAGTAGAGGAGACTCCCAGCCACCTTCCCCGACGAAGAAACGGCGTTTTCCGACGAGTTTCCGGCGTGGAAGCTCTCTCCCTTTGTTTTCTCTCTTTAACCCGTCACTCTCTCTCTCTCCAACCACAACGACGGCTACTAGCTCCGACGGACGGAGCGGCGTTGCTCCGGCTCCTGCTCGCACGTCCGGCCACCTTCCACGCATGCTCCCTTCCCGTGCGTCTTCCGTTCTAGCTCTGCCCTCTCTCTCGCATTTTTTCTCTTTTCTCTGCTTCACTCTCACGGTTTCTTCCCCCCTCTCTTTTACTTATCCCTTTCTCATATATAATATATATATATATAATAAATTAATATATATACATATCACTAAAAACAAATCTGATATAAAATAAATAAGAAAAGAAATATATAAAAAAATTAGGATTTACACAAATTTGTATATAAAAAAAATATGCAGTAGGATAGTGTGTATTTTTATCTCATTTTCTGCTTTTAAATTATTTAATTTAATTTAATTATTGATGCTAGTTAAAATATTTTCGGGTATTACATTGATATTCATTTTTCTTTTTCTTAATCACTTTTCGTCGGTTAGTGTTTCGAAAACTTGTTATTCATTTTTCTTTTTTTAACTAATTTTCGCCGATTAGTGTTTTGATAACTTGATATTCATTTTTCTTTTTTCAATCAGTTTTCACCGAAGAGTGTTTTGAAAATTTGACATTCATTTTTCGTTTTTTTAATCAGATTTCGCCAATGAGTGTTTCGAAAACGAAATATTCATTTTTCTTTTTTTTTTAAATAGTTTTCGCCAATGAGTGTTTCGAAAACTTGATATTCATTTTTCTTTGTCTTAATCAGTTTTCGCTGATGAGTGTTTCGAAAACGTGATATTCATTTTTATTTATTTAATTAGTTTTCATCGATGAGTGTTTCGAAAACTTGATATTCATTTTTCTTTTTCTTAATCAGTTTTCGCCGATGAGTGTTTCGAAAACGTGATATTCATTTTTCTTTATTTAATCAGTTTTCACCGATTAGTGTTTCGAAAACTTGATATTCATTTTTGTTTTTTTAATCAGTTTTTGCCGATGAGTGTTTCGAAAGTTTGATATTTATTTTCGTTTTTTAATCAGTTTTCGCCGATGAGTGTTTCGAAAACTTGATATTCATTTTTATTTTTTTAATCAGTTTTCGTAGATGAGTGTTTCGAAAACTTGATATTCATTTTTCTTTTTTAATCAACTTTCGCCGATGAGTGTTTCGAAAACTTGATATTTATTTTCCTTTTTTAAATAGTTTTCGCAGATGAGTGTTTCGAAAACTTGATATTCATTTTTCTTTTTTTTAATCAATTTTCGTAGATAAGTTTTTCGAAAACTTGATATTCGTTTTTATTTTTTTAGTATGTTTTCGCTAATAAGTGTTTCGAAAACTTGATATTCATTTCTCATTTTTTTAATCAGTTTTCGCCGATGAGTCTTTTGAAAACTTGATATTCATTTTTCTTTTTTAATTAGTTTTGGTCGATGAGTGTTTTGAAAACTTGATATTCATTTTTCTTTTTTTAATCAGTTTTCGCCAATATGTGTTTCGAAAACCAGCTGATATTCATATTGCTTTTTTAATTAGTTTTGGTCGATGAGTGTTTCGAAAGCTTGATATTTATTTTTCTTTTTTTTAATAAGTTTTCACCGATGAGTGTTTCCAAAACTTGATATTTGTTTTTCTTTTTTTTAATCAGTTTTCGCCAATGAGTGTTTCGAAAATGTAATATTCATTTTTCTTTTTCTTTTTAAAATAGTTTACGCCCATTAGTGTTTCAAAAACTTGATATTCATTTTTCTTTTTCTTTTTCAGTTTTCGACAATGAGTGTTTCTAAAACGTGATATTCATTTTTCTTTAATTGATTAGTTTTCACCGATGAGTGTTTCGAAAACTTGATATTCATTTTTTTTAATCAGTTTTCGCCGATAAGTGTTTCGAAAACTTTATATTCATTTTTATTTTTTAAATAAGTTTTCGTCGATGAGTGTTTCGAAAACTTTATATTCATTTTTCTTTTCTTAGTAAGTTTTCGCGGATGAGTGTTTTGAAAACTTCATATTAATTTTTCTTTTTTTAATCAGTTTTCACCGATGAGTGTTTCGAAAACTTGATAGTAATTTTTCATTTTTTAATCAGTTTTTGCTGTTGAGTGTTTCGAAAACGTAATATTCATTTTTCTTTTTTTTTAAAAAATAGTTTTCGTCGATGAGTGTTTCGAAAAATTTATATTCATTTTTTCTTTTTTAATCAGTTTTCGCCGATGAGTGTTCTGAAAACTTGATATTCATTTTTCTTTTTGTAAATAGTGTTCGTCGATGAGTGTTTTGAAAACTTGATATTCATTTTTCTTTTTTTTAATCACTTTTGGCCGATGAGTGTTTTGAAAACGTAATATTCATTTTTCTTTTTCTTTTATAAATGGCTTTCCCCGATGAGTGTTTCGAAAACTTGATATTCATTTTTCTTTTTCTTAATCAATTTTCGCCGATAAGTGTTCCGAAAACTTGTTATTCGTTTTTCCTTTTTTAACCAGTTTTCGCCGATGAGTGTTTTGAAAACTTGATATTCATTTTTTTTAATCAGTTTTCGCCGATGATTGTTTGAAAAACTTGATATTCATTTTTCTTGTTTTTAATCAGATTTCGTCGATTAGTGTTTCGAAAACGTAATATTCATTTTTCTTTTTTTTAATTAGTTTTTCGTCGATTAGTGTTTCGAAACTTGATATTCATTTATATTTTTCTTAATCAGTTTTCGCCGATGAGTGCTTCGAAAACATGATATTCATTTTTCTTTATTTAATTAGTTTTCACCGATGAGTGTTTCGAAAACTTGATATTCATTTTTCTTTTTCTTAATCAGTTTTCCCCGATGAGTGTTTCGAAAACGTGATATTCATTTTTGTTTATTTAATTAGTTTTCACCGATGAGTGTTTCGAAAATTTGATATTCATTTTTCTTTATTTAATTAGTTTTCACCGATGAGTGTTTCGAAAACTTGATATTCATTTTTCTTTTTCTTAATCAGTTTTCCCCGATGAGTGTTTCGAAAACGTGATATTCATTTTTGTTTATTTAATTAGTTTTCACCGATGAGTGTTTCGAAAATTTGATATTCATTTTTCTTTTTTTAATCAGTTTTCGCCGATGAGTGTTTCGAAAACTTGATATTCATTTTTATTTTTCTTAATCAGTTTTCGCCGATCAGTGTTTCGAAAAATTGATATTCATTTTTCTTTTTTTAATCAGTTTTCGCCGATGAGTGTTTCGAAAACTTGATATTCATTTTTCTTTTTTTAATTAGTTTTCACCGATGAGTGTTTCGAAAACTTGATATTCATTTTTTTTTCTTAATCAGTTTTCGCCGATGAGTGTTTCGAAAACGTGATATTCATTTTTCTTTATTTAATTAGTTTTAGCTGATGAGTGTTTCGGAAATTTGATATTCATTTTTCTTTTTTTAATCAGTTTTCGCCGATGAGTGTTTCGAAAACTTGATATTTATTTTCCTTTTTTAATCTGTTTTCACCAATCAGTGTTTCGAAAACTTGATATTTATTTTTCTTTTTTTTAATCAGTTTTCGACGATGAGTGTTTCGAAAACGTAATATTCATTTTTCTTTTTTTTTTTAATTAGTTTTCGTCGATGAGTGTTTCGAAAAATTGATATTCATTTATATTTTTCTTAATCAGTTTTCGCCGATGAGTGTTTCGAAAACATGATATTCATTTTTCCTTATTTAATTAGTTTTCACCGATGAGTGTCTTGAAAATGTGATATTCATTTTTCTTTTTCTTAATCAGTTTTCGCCGATGAGTTTCAAAAACGTGATATTCATTTTTCTCTATTTAATTAGTTTTCACCGATAAGTGTTTCGAAAACTTGATATTCGTTTTTCTTTTTTTAATCAGTTTTCGCCAATGAGTGTTTCGAAAACTTGATTTATATTTTTCTTTTTCTTAATCAGTTTTCGCCGATGAGTGTTTCGAAAACGTGATATTCATTTTTCTTTATTTAATTAGTTTTCAGCGATTAGTATTTCGAAAACTTGATATTTATTTTTCTTTTTTTAATAAGTTTTGCCGTTGAGTCTTTTGAAAACTTGATATTCATTTTTCTTTTTTTAATAACTTTTCAACGATGAGTGTTTCAAAAACTTGATATTTATTTTTCTTTTTTTTAATCAGTTTTCGCCGATGACTGTTTCGAAAACGCAATATTCATTTTTCTTTTCATTTTTAAAATAGTTTGCGCCGATTAGTATTTCGAAAACTTGATATTCATTTTTCTTTTTCTTAATTCGTTTTCGCCGATGAGTGTTTATAAAACGTGATATTCATTTTTCTTTAATTAATTAGTTTTCACCGATCAGTGTTTCAAAAACTTGATATTTATTTTTATTTCTTTAATCAGTTTTCGCCGATAAATGTTTCGAAAACTTTATATTCATTTTTATTTTTTAAATAAGTTTTCGTCGATGAGTGTTTCAAAAACTTGATATTCATTTTTGTTTTTTTAGTAAATTTTCGCTGATGAGTGTTTCGAAAACTTCATATTCAGTTTTCACCGATAAGTCTTTCGAAAACTTGAAAGTAACTTTTCATTTTTTAATCAGTTTTCGCCGTTGAGTGTTTCGAAAACGTAATATTCTTTTTTCTTTTTTTTTAAATAGTTTTCGTCGATGAGTGTTTCGAAAAATTGATATTCATTTTTCTTTTTTAATCAGTTTTCGCCGATGAGTGTTCTGAAAACTTGATATTCATTTTTCTTTTTTTAATCAGTTTTCGTCGCTGAGTGTTTTCAAAACTTGATTTTCATTTTTCTTTTTTTTAATCAGTTTTCGCCGATGAGTGTTTCGAAAGCGTAATATTCATTTTTTTTCTTTTTTAAAATAGTTTTCCCCGATGAGTGTTTCGAAAACTTGATATTCATTTTTCTTTTTCTTTAACAGTTTTCGTCGATGAGTGTTTCGAAAACTTGTTATTCATTTTTCGTTTTTTAACCAGTTTTCGCCGATGAGTGTTTTGAAAACTTGATATTCATTTTTCTTTTTTTAATTAGTTTTCACCGATGAGTGTTTCGAAAACTTGATACTCATTTTTCTTTTTCTTAATAAATTTTCGCCGATGAGTGTTTCGAAAATGTGATATTCATTTTTGTTTATTTAATTAGTTTTCACGGATGAGTGTTTCGAAATTTTGATATTCATTTTTCTTTTTTTAATCAGTTTTCGTCAATGAGTGTTTCGAAAACTTGATATTCATTTTTATTTTTCTTAATCAGTTTTCGCCGATCAGTGTTTCGAAAACGTGATCTTCATTTTTCTTTATTTAATTAGTTTTCACCGATTAGTATTTCGAAAACTTGATATTCATTTTTCTTTTTTTAATCAGTTTTCGCCGATGAGTGTTTCGAAAACTTGATATTCATTCTTCTTTTTCTTAATCAGTTTTCGCCGTTGAGTGTTTCGAAAAATTGATATTCATTTTTCTTTTTTTAATCAGTTTTCGCCGATGAGTGTTTCGAAAACATGATATTCATTTTTCTTTATTTAATTAGTTTTCACCGATGAGTGTTTCGAAAACTTGATATTCATTTTTCTTTTTCTTAATCAGTTTTCGCCGATGAGTGTTTCGAAAACGTGATATTCATTTTTCTTTATTTAATTAGTTTTAGCTGATGAGTGTTTCGGAAATTTGATATTCATTTTTCTTTTTTTAATCAGTTTTCGCCGATGAGTGTTTCGAAAACTTGATATTTATTTTCCTTTTTTAATCTGTTTTCACCAATCAGTGTTTCGAAAACTTGATATTTATTTTTCTTTTTTTTAATCAGTTTTCAACGATGAGTGTTTCGAAAACGTAATATTCATTTTTCTTTTTTTTTTAATTAGTTTTCGTCGATGAGTGTTTCGAAAAATTGATATTCATTTATATTTTTCTTAATCAGTTTTCGCCGATGAGTGTTTCGAAAACATGATATTCATTTTTCCTTATTTAATTAGTGTAATACCCGGAATATTTTTAAATAACGTTAAGGTCCTAATTTAATTTTTAATTGAAATTGGGAGAAAATTTGAAGCAAATAAAATTTTTCGTGGACAAATTGGGACCTAACGGGAGATAACGGGTACAAGTCAACTAACCCCAAATATCTTTTTTTTTCACTAAAATAAATTCAAGAATTTATTTTAGTAAACCTTAGGTGATCAATTAATTTTTCCCTATATAAATATACATCTTAGAAGTATAAAAAAAAATTTATGAAAGGTGATGGGTAAGGGCGGTCACTCACGTGACCCCCCCCCCTAAACTAATTTAAGGACCCCAATTTCTATTTCCCTTAGCTGCAACCCGAGAGAGCCTCTGGAGAAACTAAGCAGAAAAAAAAAAGAGAAAATTGAGGCCCTTATCGCGTGAGGAGACGGACGCTCGCGGGAGAGAAGAAGAGGGCCAAACGACGCCGGAAAACGCCGTGCAAGGTGGCTGGGCTGCGCGACGTTGTCTCTGGAGGTGGAGGGGAGTTGCTGGTGGCGCTCACGGTGGCTGCACAGCGGTAAACGGCGGTGGTGACGGGAAAAGACGGAAATTTCGGGAAAGTGGATTTTGGCCGGAATCTCGCCGGAGTTGGCCGTTCCGAGCTCGGGGAAGGTGACTAGGAGCTTACTCTACCCCGTAGCATCACTTAATCCGATCGAATCGAGGTAAGTAGTTCCCAATCACTCAAATCCCAAATTTATCAATTTTAGGGATTTTTGGAAAAATTCCAAATTTATACATTTGGTCATTCTAAGCTTCAATTGGATGATATTGGGTTGATTGGAAGTATGTGGAAGTGATTATGTTGATAAATTGATGTTGGAAGTTATTAATGTGGAAAAACCTAGACTAATGGGTTTCCAATAGGATTTAAAGTGATTTGAATTGTTGAATAGATAGCAGTGGGGGGTTGGTTGAGTTGCTAAATTGTTGTTTTGCAATGGTATAACTTATTAGAATAGACAAGGGGTTGAAGAGTGAAGAATTTGGTTTTAATTGGAAACTAGATTATTGATGAAGGAGATAAATTCTAGTTCATATAGCCAATTTGGGATTAGGAGGTGAATTAGGAAGTTGGTTAGCCCGTGATAGACGCCGGAGAATTATTTAGTTAGTGAAATTCCTTAGTTGGAGAAAATTCCAACTTTTGAATATATTGACCCACATGTGTGTATATGTGATAATAAGTTATAAATGGAGTTGGAAATTGGTAAGTATGGGCCATTGGGAATTTTGATTTTTCATAGGTTATTAATTTAATAAAGGAATGAGAAAAGTCACGTATACACATTTGTTGGTAAATGGATAATTTGGGAAATTTAAGTTGAAGGGAGGTTATAAATGGACAATATGAACTGGATACAATTAGAAGGAAGTTAAATAAACTAAGCTCTAAGTGGTAATGGGCATGAAGAAAGAGCTAAAAGAGGTTAGCATAAATTGGAAAGGTAGAAGGTGAGAATTAAAGTCAAGTGTTTTGAGGTTGGAAATTTAAATATAAATTTCAATGAATGTTCAAAGGAAGGGTAAAAAAAAAAAAAAAAGTAATGAGAACAAGTGTGAGACACTTGAAAAATGGCATAAAGAGAAAAAGAGAAATCTAGACCAAGAATGTGATTCTTGGCAAAGTTAAACACGTTTATATAGCATAAGCATTTCATATGCATACGTGTTGCATAGAATATAAATGTTAATGACGTGCGTATATTTGATAGGTAACCGCGAGTCATCTGGAGCGGGAGTGACTCCAGAATTGGAGCCAGGAAGCCGTCCAGGTGAGGGGTTTCCCATCCTTGCCCCAGGGTTGGATGTGGACGTGTAAAAGTGGTTTGATTGATTTCTTGATTGTAGAAATTATTAGAAATTGGCATGCTATTGTTGATCCTAAAAAGGATTTATTTGAATATACTTGTGTTTGCGAACATTACTCGTGATGATATAGCACTGAAGGGTGTTCACGTGATGACATGGGACACGCCTAATAGTACGGATAAAAGGGGTAGGATATTGATTTGAATTGTGTTCTGGTTGTCTTAATAACTAGAAACACACTCAAGAAACTAAACTCGTTTTCTCAAAACGTCGACGTATTTTGTTTTAAATGAATTTAGGATCTCCTTAGAGTTAGGGATTTTCGAAACAAGGGCTGGGTACTAATAAAAGAATAGGTAAATTTCATAATGAATTAGAAAGTCTTAGGTGAGTTTTCACAAGTTAAGAACAATAGAATATTTTATACAGGGTAGATAGAGTCAAAACTCCAAGGTATGGCTTGGAAAGTGAATAGAGTCAAATAAAGATGATTGCCCGTTGAGGCCATCGCCCTAGCCTGGCACTAGGGTCAGTTAAAACTAAAGATAATCGCCCGTTGAGGCCATTGCCCTAGCCTGGCACTAGGGTCAGTTAAAATGTATATATACAATTGCCGTGGAGGCCATTGCCCTAGCTTGGTTCTAGGGTCAGTTGTGTGATTTACTGCATTTAGTTTATCATGTAAATTGTGAATGTTATGAGGAATATGCTAGAGAATGCATGATATTAGGTTTATCTGCGTGTAATGTTATATAAATGTTGCCTGGTCACAGTATAACACATGTTAAACTAGAAATGTCATGCGCGTGTGGATGTGAGTGTTTCCCTTTCCCCAGCTGTAGTGGTACTCGCCACTTAGCCGAGGATGGGACTCTCCTCACTGAGTCAAGTGGTTAAGACTCACTCCTCTTTTTAAATAATTCAGATACAGGTATTGGACAGGCATCGACGTCCGGACAGTGACACGGACATCTACCACTTGCAACTCTTTTGTTCGCGTGGGTGGTTTTATTTTGGTTATTACAACTTTGTATTTTGAGTTGTATATATATATGTATCTTCTAAGTTGTAAATGCGATGTAAATATTTACAGCTTTTGAATTATATGGTATCTAGACTTGTCGGCTTCACATGAACTTATAGATAGGATTCTGGGTGTTGGGAAGTCAATTATATGTTTATATATATATATACGTTCCAACGCATGTGAATAGGATAGGTTGTACGTATTGAGACGTACAACCAATATGATATGGATATATATATACATACGTGTGAAGTTGTACATGGTTGTGCGGGAATATAAATACTTGCATGTGAATAGGGTAGATTACACGCATTGAGGCGTGTGATCACGTATATACATAATTGTAAATGTGTATGTATATAAGTTTGGTTGAACAGGCTATATATATGCTGCGTGTGAATAGGATAGGTCATTCCCTTGTGGTTTGACCACGTATATATATATAATTATGTGTGATTGACTATGTGATTGGTTGTATATACCTACTTGGAATGGGCTGAAGCGGCAATGAGAGCCGTGGATTGCAGGTTACCTAGGCCACCAATGATGGTGTGGCCACTATTTATTATGTGTATATTGATTGATGAGTGTAAAACAGGGTAGTTATACTATCTGGTCATAGGGAAGGCTTACGGGTTTAGGGACGAAATCCTAACCCCGTGCCGGTCACGTACTCCTAAAATTGGGGTCGTGACAAAGTTGGTATCAGAGCCAGGTCTTTTTTTTTTCTTTAAGTCATGTGAAGCCATTGGTATGACCGGGTGTCGGTTTACCCTTCTTTGTGTACCCGGGCACAAAGTGGGAGTAAAAAGTCACTTGTGGGAGTACCCAGGACAGTTTGAGTCAGCTTTTCTTTCATTCCTTCTTATGTTGTCATAATTGTATGAATACTCATCAGGTGACGTTCTTGTGCAGTATAGGGATGCCGCCAACTACCAGACAGGGTAGGAGAGGTGGTAGAGGTACTGCCAGAGCTGATGAGGAATCAGTTAGGGAGGAGAGAATACCTCCTAGAGGCCGAGCAAGAGGTCGTGCTCGTGGCCGTGGAAGGGCAAGGGGGAGAGAGACACCAGTAGAACAACCCACAGAGCCACAGATAGAGACGGGTGCTCCGTCAGTGGCCGAAATGTTGACTGCGGGATTTCAGGAGTTGAGAGCTGAAATCACCCGCCAAATTCAGCAAGAAGTTCGTCGATTAGTGGTCGGCGAAGTGGAGGAACCGTTACTACCCGAGGGACAAGGGGTAGAAGAAGTAGAAGAAAGAGGTGAAGAACCAAGAGAAGATTGGCGACTGGGGGAGGTGCCTAGAAGACCAAGGGGCGGCCCAAGAGAGTTGCCAATTACAAAATTTCTGAAGTTGAGTCCGCCTACCTTTTGTGGAACCGAACCCAAGGAGGATCCTCAACACTTCATTCGTGATGTAATTAGAATTGGAGAGTTGTTGAGGTGTTCGGGTGGAGAAATGGTAGAACTTGCCTCGTTTCAGTTGAGAGGCGCTGCAAGAATATGGTTTGAGTCAGCAAGGAAGAGATATGCTCAGAGAATTGCACCTATGACCTGGGAAGATTTTCAGAGGGAATTCCTAGGTCGGTTTCTATCTGAGGGAACTAAGTATGCGAAGCGCCAACAGTTTGAAGATTTCTGGATGACACCTAATATGTCAGTGACAGAGTTTGAGCTACAGTACACGGAGTTAGCTCAATATGCTCCTGAATTGGTTCCAAATGAGAGGGAGTTAATTAAGAGGTTCATCCATAGATTGGTTGAGCCATTGTTCGTGGTGCTACTGCCCCAGTGCAATCAGTTTGAGACTCTAGCACAGGCTACTGATTGTGCCAGAGTGATAGAGAATAGAAGAAAACTTGGGACGTCAGCAAATCCCAAGAACAAGTTGTTGATGAACAGTGAAAGCCAAGGGTGGAAGAAGAAGCAGAAAGTGACAGGAGGTACAGGGGTAGTCTCAACTATTGTGGGACAAGCAGGTGGACAGACTACTACTACCGCCACAGGTACTTGGAGGAACAATAGGCAGGATGGGCAGAGACCTCAAGGTAGTGGTCAGAGTGGTAGCCAGAGACAGCAATGTGCAACATGTGGCAGGTATCATTTCGGTGTATGCCGGAAACTGGTGGGAGCGTGTTATACATGTGGCGAAATGGGCCACCTATCTAGGGAGTGTCCCAAAAGAAGAGAAGGTACAAGTGTAAGGAGTAATCTAACTCCAAGAACGACACCGATTCCAGCTCCACCGGTAAGGACGGTACCCCCTCAGATTAATACTTCTGGCGTGGGCAGAGGCAGAGGCACAGGAGCAGGTGGTAGAGGTACAGGTGCACCGGGAGGAGGACAGGCACGTGTATTTGCTTTGTCCAGGCAGGATGCGCATGCTTCCAACACTGTGGTAACAGGTACACTTACCGTATGCTCTCTCAAGGCCTTTGTATTATTTGACTCTGGGTCCACACATTCATACATGTCACATGCATTTGCACGGAAGTTAGAGAAACGCCCAGCCAAGTTAAAAGAGACAGAAAAAGTCTCTACTCCGATGGGTAGCTCAGTTCAAGTCAAATATGTTTATGAGTCGTGTGTGGTTGAAGTCGAGGGTCATGAGACAATGATAGATCTTCGCTTGCTACATATGGTGGATCTAGATGTTATTTTGGGCATGGATTGGTTGGCATCTTGTCATGCAGTGGTTGACTGTAGGGCCAAGTGTCTAAAGTTCAATATGCCTGGTGAAGAACCATTTGTGATGTGGGGTGATGGTGGTGCATCACGGCCAAGCTTAGTTTCGGCGATGCAAGCTTCCAAGCTACTTGAAAGAGGGTGTAGAGGGTATTTAGCTTTTGTGAAAGACACTACGAAGGAAGTAGCTTCACCGGATCAAGTACCAGTGGTGCGGGAATTCTTAGATGTATTTCCAGAGGAGTTACCGGGGTTGCCTCCCGATCGGGAAATTGAGTTTGAAATTGAATTGCAACCCGGTACCCTACCTATTTCTACACCACCATATCGTATGGCTCCGAAAGAATTGAAGGAGTTACATGCACAGTTGCAAGAATTGCTTGATAAAGGCTTTATTCGGCCAAGCTTTTCACCGTGGGGTGCTCCGGTATTATTCGTGAAGAAGAAGGATGGCACTTTGAGACTGTGTATTGATTACCGGAAGTTGAATAAGGTAACGGTTCGCAATCAATACCCGCTTCCAAGAATCGATGATTTGTTTGATCAACTGCAAGGTGCCAAGCGGTTTTCCAAGATTGATTTGAGATCTGGGTATCATCAGTTGAAGATTAGAAGTGAAGATGTACCCAAGACTGCTTTTCGAACCCGATACGGCCACTATGAATTTCTAGTTATGTCGTTCGGTCTTACTAATGCACCAGCAGCTTTCATGGATTTGATGAACCGGGTTTTCAAGCCATTCTTGGATAAATTTGTCATTGTCTTTATAGATGACATACTAATCTATTCCAAAAACGCGGAGGAGCACGCAACTCACTTGAGAATGGCATTACAAAAGCTCAGAGAAGAAAAGTTGTATGCTAAGTTCTCAAAGTGTGAATTTTGGCTGGATAGAGTCGCCTTTTTGGGTCACGTGGTATTATCAGAGGGAATCCACGTTGATCCAGGTAAGGTAGAGGCGGTGAAGAATTGGTCTCAACCAACCTCAGTCACAGAGATACGCAGTTTCTTAGGGTTGGCTGGGTACTACAGGAGGTTTGTGCAGGATTTTTCAAAGATCGCTGCACCTCTTACAAAGCTAACTCAGAAAGGGGTAAAGTTTGAATGGAGTGACAAGTGTGAAGAAAGTTTTCAGAAATTGAAAGAGAGTCTCACCACAGCACCAATCTTAGCACTTCCTGAAGGTACTGGAGGATATGTGGTTTATTGTGATGCTTCACGGATTGGGTTAGGGTGTGTTCTTATGCAACGTGGGAAAGTAATTGCTTATGCGTCTAGGCAACTTCGGAAGCATGAGAAGAACTACCCGACTCACGATCTTGAGATGGCAGCAGTGGTATTTGCCTTAAAAATATGGAGGCATTACCTGTATGGAGAAACTTGTGAAATTTATACAGACCACAAAAGCCTCAAGTACATATTTGAACAGAAAGACTTAAATCTGAGACAACGCAGGTGGATGGAATTGATAAAGGATTATGATTGTACAATTCTTTACCATCCTGGCAAGGCAAATGTTGTAGCAGATGCTCTGAGCCGGAAATCAATGGGTAGTTTAGCCCATATTAGCGAAGTCCGGAAACCATTGATTCGGGAGTTGCATGAGCTAGAGCAGTATGGAACTCAGTTTGAAATTGGTGATTCCAATTTGTTCTTAGCTCATATTCAAGCGAAGTCAACTCTTATTGAGGAAGTGAAGTCCAAGCAAGATCAGGACCCCGACCTTAACCAGATTCGAGAGGCAGTGATTAAGGAGAATCAGAATGATACTCGATTCTCGATAGATGAGAATGGCATACTCCGGTTGGAGGGACGGTTGTGTGTACCTATGGTAAATGGTTTTAAAGGAAAGATTCTTGATGAGGCACACAGGACAGCTTATACAATCCATCCCGGAGGTAACAAAATGTATCAAGATCTTAGGGAGCTATACTGGTGGAATGGTATGAAGAGGGACGTGGCAGACTATGTATCTAGATGCTTAGTGTGTCAGCAAGTTAAAGCTGAACACCAAAAGCCCGCCGGAACGCTCCAGCAGATAGAAATCCCAGAGTGGAAGTGGGAGAGAGTTACAATGGACTTTGTGTCAGGATTGCCGCGATCACAGAGGGGTTTTGATTCAGTTTGGGTAATAGTTGACCGGATGACCAAGTCCGCTCACTTCCTGCCAGTTAAGACCACTTACGGAGTGGGTCAGTATGCCCAGTTGTACATATCAGAGATAGTGAGGTTACACGGAGTTCCGGTGTCGATTATCTCTGACAGGGGGCCACAGTTTACCTCTCGGTTTTGGAGAGCATTGCAGGAGGCATTGGGGACTAGGGTCGATCTGAGTACCGCATTTCATCCCCAGACTGATGGGCAATCTGAGAGAACCATTCAGGTGTTAGAGGACATGCTTAGAGCGTGTGTGATGGATTTCGGCGGGAGTTGGGAAAGATATCTACCGTTGGCAGAGTTTGCCTACAATAATAGCTACCAATCCAGTATACAGATGGCACCATTTGAGGCTTTATATGGCCGGAGGTGTAGATCCCCAATCGGGTGGTTTGAGGTCGGAGAGTCCAAATTAGTTGGTCCGGAACTTGTTCAAGAAGCTATGGACAAGGTAAAGGTAATCAGAGAAAGGCTTGCCACGGCTCAGAGTAGACAGAAGTCGTATGCTGACAACCGAAGAAGGGAGTTAGAGTTTGCTGTGGGTGAGCGGGTATTCTTGAAAATTTCACCAATGAGAGGCGTAATGAGATTTGGCAAGAAGGGCAAACTAAGTCCGAGATACATTGGACCATTCGAGATTCTAGCACGTGTAGGAAATGTTGCCTACCGTCTTCAACTGCCGGCGGAACTAGATGGAGTTCATCCGGTGTTCCATGTATCTATGCTCCGCAAGTATCTATCAGATCCTTCTCACGTAATTCGACCTCAAGAGGTACAACTAACCGAAGACTTGACATATGAGGAAATACCAGTGGAAATTCTAGATCGTCGATTGAAGAAGTTGAGATCAAAAGAAATCCCATTGGTGAAGGTTCTGTGGCGGAATCATTCAGTCGAAGAGGCTACATGGGAGGCTGAGGCTGAGATGCGCAGGAAGTATCCTCATCTATTTCAAGACTAAGGTTAGTATATTATTGAAATTCGAGGACGAATTTTCTTAAGGGGGGAAGATTGTAATACCCGGAATATTTTTAAATAACGTTAAGGTCCTAATTTAATTTTTAATTGAAATTGGGAGAAAATTTGAAGCAAATAAAATTTTTCGTGGACAAATTGGGACCTAACGGGAGATAACGGGTACAAGTCAACTAACCCCAAATATCTTTTTTTTTCACTAAAATAAATTCAAGAATTTATTTTAGTAAACCTTAGGTGATCAATTAATTTTTCCCTATATAAATATACATCTTAGAAGTATAAAAAAAAATTTATGAAAGGTGATGGGTAAGGGCGGTCACTCACGTGACCCCCCCCCCCTAAACTAATTTAAGGACCCCAATTTCTATTTCCCTTAGCTGCAACCCGAGAGAGCCTCTGGAGAAACTAAGCAGAAAAAAAAAAGAGAAAATTGAGGCCCTTATCGCGTGAGGAGACGGACGCTCGCGGGAGAGAAGAAGAGGGCCAAACGACGCCGGAAAACGCCGTGCAAGGTGGCTGGGCTGCGCGACGTTGTCTCTGGAGGTGGAGGGGAGTTGCTGGTGGCGCTCACGGTGGCTGCACAGCGGTAAACGGCGGTGGTGACGGGAAAAGACGGAAATTTCGGGAAAGTGGATTTTGGCCGGAATCTCGCCGGAGTTGGCCGTTCCGAGCTCGGGGAAGGTGACTAGGAGCTTACTCTACCCCGTAGCATCACTTAATCCGATCGAATCGAGGTAAGTAGTCCCCAATCACTCAAATCCCAAATTTATCAATTTTAGGGATTTTTGGAAAAATTCCAAATTTATACATTTGGTCATTCTAAGCTTCAATTGAATGATATTGGGTTGATTGGAAGTATGTGGAAGTGATTATGTTGATAAATTGATGTTGGAAGTTATTAATGTGGAAAAACCTAGACTAATGGGTTTCCAATAGGATTTAAAGTGATTTGAATTGTTGAATAGATAGCAGTGGGGGGTTGGTTGAGTTGCTAAATTGTTGTTTTGCAATGGTATAACTTATTAGAATAGACAAGGGGTTGAAGAGTGAAGAATTTGGTTTTAATTGGAAACTAGATTATTGATGAAGGAGATAAATTCTAGTTCATATAGCCAATTTGGGATTAGGAGGTGAATTAGGAAGTTGGTTAGCCCGTGATAGACGCCGGAGAATTATTTAGTTAGTGAAATTCCTTAGTTGGAGAAAATTCCAACTTTTGAATATATTGACCCACATGTGTGTATATGTGATAATAAGTTATAAATGGAGTTGGAAATTGGTAAGTATGGGCCATTGGGAATTTTGATTTTTCATAGGTTATTAATTTAATAAAGGAATGAGAAAAGTCACGTATACACATTTGTTGGTAAATGGATAATTTGGGAAATTTAAGTTGAAGGGAGGTTATAAATGGACAATATGAACTGGATACAATTAGAAGGAAGTTAAATAAACTAAGCTCTAAGTGGTAATGGGCATGAAGAAAGAGCTAAAAGAGGTTAGCATAAATTGGAAAGGTAGAAGGTGAGAATTAAAGTCAAGTGTTTTGAGGTTGGAAATTTAAATATAAATTTCAATGAATGTTCAAAGGAAGGGTAAAAAAAAAAAAAAGTAATGAGAACAAGTGTGAGACACTTGAAAAATGGCATAAAGAGAAAAAGAGAAATCTAGACCAAGAATGTGATTCTTGGCAAAGTTAAACACGTTTATATAGCATAAGCATTTCATATGCATACGTGTTGCATAGAATATAAATGTTAATGACGTGCGTATATTTGATAGGTAACCGCGAGTCATCTGGAGCGGGAGTGACTCCAGAATTGGAGCCAGGAAGCCGTCCAGGTGAGGGGTTTCCCATCCTTGCCCCAGGGTTGGATGTGGACGTGTAAAAGTGGTTTGATTGATTTCTTGATTGTAGAAATTATTAGAAATTGGCATGCTATTGTTGATCCTAAAAAGGATTTATTTGAATATACTTGTGTTTGCGAACATTACTCGTGATGATATAGCACTGAAGGGTGTTCACGTGATGACATGGGACACGCCTAATAGTACGGATAAAAGGGGTAGGATATTGATTTGAATTGTGTTCTGGTTGTCTTAATAACTAGAAACACACTCAAGAAACTAAACTCGTTTTCTCAAAACGTCGACGTATTTTGTTTTAAATGAATTTAGGATCTCCTTAGAGTTAGGGATTTTCGAAACAAGGGCTGGGTACTAATAAAAGAATAGGTAAATTTCATAATGAATTAGAAAGTCTTAGGTGAGTTTTCACAAGTTAAGAACAATAGAATATTTTATACAGGGTAGATAGAGTCAAAACTCCAAGGTATGGCTTGGAAAGTGAATAGAGTCAAATAAAGATGATTGCCCGTTGAGGCCATCGCCCTAGCCTGGCACTAGGGTCAGTTAAAACTAAAGATAATCGCCCGTTGAGGCCATTGCCCTAGCCTGGCACTAGGGTCAGTTAAAATGTATATATACAATTGCCGTGGAGGCCATTGCCCTAGCTTGGTTCTAGGGTCAGTTGTGTGATTTACTGCATTTAGTTTATCATGTAAATTGTGAATGTTATGAGGAATATGCTAGAGAATGCATGATATTAGGTTTATCTGCGTGTAATGTTATATAAATGTTGCCTGGTCACAGTATAACACATGTTAAACTAGAAATGTCATGCGCGTGTGGATGTGAGTGTTTCCCTTTCCCCAGCTGTAGTGGTACTCGCCACTTAGCCGAGGATGGGACTCTCCTCACTGAGTCAAGTGGTTAAGACTCACTCCTCTTTTTAAATAATTCAGATACAGGTATTGGACAGGCATCGACGTCCGGACAGTGACACGGACATCTACCACTTGCAACTCTTTTGTTCGCGTGGGTGGTTTTATTTTGGTTATTACAACTTTGTATTTTGAGTTGTATATATATATGTATCTTCTAAGTTGTAAATGCGATGTAAATATTTACAGCTTTTGAATTATATGGTATCTAGACTTGTCGGCTTCACATGAACTTATAGATAGGATTCTGGGTGTTGGGAAGTCAATTATATGTTTATATATATATATACGTTCCAACGCATGTGAATAGGATAGGTTGTACGTATTGAGACGTACAACCAATATGATATGGATATATATATACATACGTGTGAAGTTGTACATGGTTGTGCGGGAATATAAATACTTGCATGTGAATAGGGTAGATTACACGCATTGAGGCGTGTGATCACGTATATACATAATTGTAAATGTGTATGTATATAAGTTTGGTTGAACAGGCTATATATATGCTGCGTGTGAATAGGATAGGTCATTCCCTTGTGGTTTGACCACGTATATATATATATAATTATGTGTGATTGACTATGTGATTGGTTGTATATACCTACTTGGAATGGGCTGAAGCGGCAATGAGAGCCGTGCATTGCAGGTTACCTAGGCCACCAATGATGGTGTGGCCACTATTTATTATGTGTATATTGATTGATGAGTGTAAAACAGGGTAGTTATACTATCTGGTCATAGGGAAGGCTTACGGGTTTAGGGACGAAATCCTAACCCCGTGCCGGTCACGTACTCCTAAAATTGGGGTCGTGACAATTAGTTTTCACCGATGAGTGTCTTGAAAACTTGATATTCATTTTTCTTTTTCTTAATCAGTTTTCGTCGATGAGTTTCAAAAACGTGATATTCATTTTTCTCTATTTAATTAGTTTTCACCGATAAGTGTTTCGAAAACTTGATATTCGTTTTTCTTTTTTTAATCAGTTTTCGCCGATGAGTGTTTCGAAAACTTGATTTATATTTTTCTTTTTCTTAATCAGTTTTCGCCGATGAGTGTTTCGAAAACGTGATATTCATTTTTCTTTATTTAATTAGTTTTCACCGATTAGTATTTCGAAAACTTGATATTTATTTTTCTTTTTTTAATAAGTTTTGCCGTTGAGTCTTTTGAAAACTTGATATTCATTTTTCTTTTTTTAATAACTTTTCAACGATGAGTGTTTCAAAAACTTGATATTTATTTTTCTTTTTTTTAATCAGTTTTCGCCGATGACTGTTTCGAAAACGCAATATTCATTTTTCTTTTCATTTTTAAAATAGTTTGCGCCGATTAGTATTTCGAAAACTTGATATTCATTTTTCTTTTTCTTAATTCGTTTTCGCCGATGAGTGTTTATAAAACGTGATATTCATTTTTCTTTAATTAATTAGTTTTCACCGATCGGTGTTTCAAAAGCTTGATATTTATTTTTATTTTTTTAATCAGTTTTCGCCGATAAATGTTTCGAAAACTTTATATTCATTTTTATTTTTTAAATAAGTTTTCGTCGATGAGTGTTTCAAAAACTTGATATTCATTTTTCTTTTTTTAGTAAATCTTCGCTGATGAGTGTTTCGAAAACTTCATATTCAGTTTTCACCGATAAGTGTTTCGAAAACTTGAAAGTAACTTTTCATTTTTTAATCAGTTTTCGCTGTTGAGTGTTTCGAAAACGTAATATTCATTTTTCTTTTTTTTTTAAATAGTTTTCGTCGATGAGTGTTTCGAAAAATTGATATTCATTTTTCTTTTTTAATCAGTTTTCGCCGATGAGTGTTCTGAAAACTTGATATTCATTTTTCTTTTTTTAATCAGTTTTCGTCGCTGAGTGTTTTCAAAACTTGATTTTCATTTTTCTTTTTTTTAATCAGTTTTCGCCGATGAGTGTTTCGAAAGCGTAATATTCATTTTTTTTCTTTTTTAAAATAGTTTTCCCCGATGAGTGTTTCGAAAACTTGATATTCATTTTTCTTTTTCTTTAACAGTTTTCGTCGATGAGTGTTTCGAAAACTTGTTATTCATTTTTCGTTTTTTAACCAGTTTTCGCCGATGAGTGTTTTGAAAACTTGATATTCATTTTTCTTTTTTTAATTAGTTTTCACCGATGAGTGTTTCGAAAACTTGATATTCATATTTCTTTTTCTTAATAAATTTTCGCCGATGAGTGTTTCGAAAACGTGAAATTCATTTTTCTTTATTTAATTAGTTTTCACCGATGAGTGTTTCGAAAACTTGATATTCATTTTTCTTTTTCTTAATCAGTTTTCGCCGATGAGTGTTTCGAAAACGTGATATTCATTTTTCTTTATTTAATTAGTTTTCACCGATGAGTGTTTCGGAAACTTGATATTCATTTTTCTTTTTTTAATCAGTTTTAGCCGATGAATGTTTCGAAAACTTGATATTCATTTTTCTTTTTTTTAATCATTTTTCGCCGATGAGTTTTTCGAAAACGTAATATTCATTTTTCTTTTTCTTTTTTTAATATAGTTTTCCCCGATGAGTGTTTCGAAAACTTGATATTCATTTTTCTTTTTCTTAATCAGTTTTCGTCGATTAGTGTTTCGAAAACTTGTTATTCATTTTTCCTTTTTTAACCAGTTTTCGCCGATTAGTGTTTTGAAAACTTGATATTCATTTTTCTTTTTTTAATCAGTTTTCGCCGACGATTGTTTTGAAAACTTGATATTCATTTTTCGTTTTTTTAATCAGATTTCGCCAATGAGTGTTTCGAAAGCGTAATATTCTCTTTTCTTTTTTCTTTTTAAATAGTTTTTGCCGATGAGTGTTTTGAAAACTTGATATTCATTTATATTTTTCTTAATCAGTTTTCGCCGATGAGTGTTTTCTTAATCCCTGATTGACATTCTTATATATGCATAACTACCCATTTCTAATAAAAACAGTATATAGTATATATGGTCATCCCTATCAGGTGACCTAATTAGCACGCAATCCACGGCTCGCTCAACGCCGCTTCAGTCTATACATATACACATAGTCAATCACACGTACATATAATATACATATTGATCACGCGCTTCAGAGCGGGTGATCTATCCTATTCACATGCAGAATTCCTGTGTACAGTCAAGTATATATATTCAATCACACACCTGCATATGATTTATATATTGATCACACGCCTCAATACGTGTGACCTATCCTATTCACATGCGGAAGCTGTAGTTTCATACAATCAAGTATTCAGTCACACACATATATAAATTTACGTATTGAACACACGCTCAGTGCGTGTGATCTATCCTATTCACATGCGGGAGTCACATATATATATATATATACACACATGATATTCAGCATATCATAACCTATATTCCTAACCACAAGACCAATCATTAATCTGTATGAAGCTGACAATTCTAGAGTGTGACATATACATATATGCATATAACAACTGTACAAAACAAATCTATACCAAAATGAATCATATACGTATATATCCTGACAAAATACATATAACAGTACTACCCACGCGAACAATGCGTGCGGTCTCTAAGTCTGTCCGCCTCCCTGAGATGAAGTGGAAGGGCTCCTGATGCCTATACCACCTGTGTCTGTAACATGTAACATTGGGGTGAGTCAAACAGACTCAATGAGAGGCTTTCCCATCCCTGGTGTAGTATCAGGTACCACTACAACTGGGGAAGAGGAGCCAATCACAAACACATACGCATATAACGGGTTTAAATTTTCATATATTAGGTGGCCAGGCAATTAACATATATCATATTCACAATAAAGAATTTAAAGCATGGATTTACATACATTTAAATTCACACATACATCATATCATGATTTAACCTATAATTCCATGTGGTCACCCGTATTCAATTAACCGTAATCATAAACTGGCCCGAAGGCAATATCTCCATTAGGAGAGAATCTGGCCCAAAGGCAATATCTCCGTTAGAAGGGAATCTGGCCCGAAGGCAATATCTCACGTGAGCAATATGGGAACCTAGTTGATCATTCTAGGAAGCCCTGGTCCCAAGATTTTACTTGGAACAATAGTCTGACCCCAAGACTTCCCTGGGAGCAATAGCCGGCGACTCATCTGACCTCGGTTTACCCAAGGCAATAGCCACAATGTGGTGTACTCATATACTTTGTATTTCTGTGGGTTGACTCAAGACAAACAGACTCAATCTACCCAGACTATCCATGATCGACTCGGTTTCCAGGTTGTACCATAATGACCCCTATGGACCACTGCTTACTCATTTCTCTTCTTCTTAGGCAACTCTAAATTCCCAAGTGGTTTTCTAATTCAGAGGCTCTCGGTTTAAAACAAGTCACCTATGTTCATCTCCTTTAAGAAGTTACATACACAACCACCCTTTTCAGGTGATCAACAATGAGGTTGGTTTAAAATATCACAAGACTCTCACAAATAAAGTTGACTCGATCCTACCCCCGATATCATTTTGGTCCCGAGGACCTTCTTTCCATATAAGGCTCCTTGAGCCACCATTGCTTTTACAATTCACATACACACATATAACACGTTTTCACATATACTGTAATTTAGGAATAACAATAGCATGTTATCTAACATGTAATTCCTACAAATAGGAAAGAAGGCAAACCATATATCCATATCCGTAGTCAACCCTATATGGCAAGGATAGGAAAGCCCCTCACCTGGTCGGCCCCTCTGATTGGCTCTCGGTGCGCCCGAAAGTCCACTCACAGTATGGTGCCCTATACACATATACTTGAGAGATTCAGAAACTTGCAATTTCAACCACTATCATGTACATGTAACGCTAATGGTCATGTTCTTTCTAATTAATTCCATAGACTAGTTGTTGGCTTGGAATGCCCTCAACTAGTTTTCGGAACACCTAGCATGCTTTTATTCGTGTTCAGCCCTTTCTTAATCACACTATTCGGAAGCTTTGACTTGGGAATGCAAGGTTACCCAATTTCACCTCTATGTGTCCATATAAAATCCCCATTACCCAAGTCTTGAATTTATGGCTCAAGAGAGTCGTAAATTCTAATTGCCTAACATTTCCATTTACCGAATTAACTTTCAACGCTTTACCTGCACATGAATACACATATCCGGATACGCGTAAAATTAGAAAATTGTCTCTTTTTTCCCCGAACGGGGTTCCGGGTGAGACGGGAATTACTCGGGTTTTAATCCCTCGTACATTCCAATAATTTTTAATAATTATATAATTATCATTCAATCTTTCAATGCACCCCAAATCATTCCACAACACCCTTAAACCTTAACAACCACATTTTCCTACACTTTTTCCAACCCGGATAAATTCCATCAATTTGGTTCCGGTTCCTAAGCTTCCAACTCACTTGCTAGCATGCAAATACTTCAATTTAGGACCCAGAGCACTCAGATTGAATCAATTGGGGTCTTTCCAAAAATCCCTAAAATTGATAAAATTGGGGTTTGAGAGTTTTGGGACTTCTCACCTCGATTCAACCGGTTAGAAGGACGATATGGAGTAGAGGAGACTCCCAGCTACCTTCCCCGGTGAAGAGACGGCGTTTTTCGGCGAGAAAGCTTTCTTCCTCTTGTTTCTCTCTCTAACCCGAACTCTCTCTCTCTTTAGCACACGGTGGCGTTTTCCGGCTCCGGTGGACGGCGACTCCGGCCACCACGCGTGCGTCCGGCCACTCTCGCACGCCGTCCGTGAGCTCCTCCAGCCAAGACGTTGCCCCAAGCTCTTCCCCTCTCTCGTGCGTCTTCTCTTGCTGGGCTCTCCCTCACGCCTTCTCTTTCCTTTCTTTTCTTTATATCCTTCTTATTCCTTCTTATATAATATATATTTATATATAATAAATAAATATATATACTTATCACTTAATAAAAAAAAAACAATTCTGATATATAAAAATAAATAAGAAAAGAAATATATAACTAAATTAGGATTCACTCTAATTTTGTATTTTAAAAAAAATATGTATTAGGATGATGTGTATTTTTATCTCATTTTCCACTTTCCAAAATTTATTTAATTTAATTAAATTTCCGATGCTAGTTAAAATATTCCTGGGTATTACAATCTTCCCCCCATAAGAAATTCGGTCCCTGAATTTCAAACAAACTACTAACCTTAGTCTCGAAATAGATGAGGATACGTCCTGCGCATTTGACCCTCGACCTCCCATGTAGCCTCTTCGGTCGAGTGGTTTCTCCACAGAACTTTAACCAATGGAATCTTTTTCGTTCTGAGTTTCTTCAACTGCCGATCTAAGATTTCCACTGGCTCCTCTTCATACGTCATATTTTCGGTTAGTTGCACGTCTTGCGATTGGATCACGTGCGAGGGATCGGAAAGATACTTCCGAAGCATCGATACATGAAAGACAGGGTGTACCCCCTCCAATTCCGTAGGCAATTCCAACAGATACGCTACATTCCCAATTTGTTCTAAGATTTCAAACGGTCCGATATACCGAGGACTCAACTTCCCCTTCTTACCGAATCGCATCACGCCTCTCATTGGTGATATTCTCAAGAACACCTGATCACCAACGGCTAACTCCAGTTCTCTCCTTCGATTGTCTGCATAAGACTTTTGCCTACTCTGAGCCGTCAGCAGTCTCTCCCTTATACATTTTACCTTCTGCAAGGCATCTTGTAGCAATTCCGGGCCGACTAGGCTAGCTTCTCCGACCTCGAATCACCCAATCGGGGATATGCATCTACGACCGTACAGAGCCTCGAAAGGTGCCATTTGAATACTTGCTTGATAACTGTTATTGTACGTAAACTCAGCCAAAGGTAAATACCTTTCCCAACTTCCGCTGAAATCCATGATACACGCCCGAAGCATGTCCTCAAGAATCTGAATGGTTCTTTCTGATTGCCCGTCGGTCTGTGGGTGGAACACAGTACTCAGATCAACTCTAGTTCCCAACACTTCCTGCAATGACTTCCAAAACCTGGAAGTGAACTGTGGACCTCTATCAGATATTATGGACACTGGCACACCGTGCAATCTAACGATTTCTGATAGGTAAATCTGTGCATATTGACTCACTCCGTAAGTGTTCTTAACTGGCTGAAAGTGTGCGGACTTAGTCATGCGATCCACTATTACCCAGACCGAATCAAATCCCCATGGTGATCTTGGCAACCCAGTTACAAAATCCATCGTTATCCTCTCCCATTTCCACTCAGGTATTTCTATCTGTTGTAATGTTCCGGCGGGTTTCTGGTGTTCAGCCTTGACTTGCTGGCACACTAAACACCTGGCTACATAGTTTGCGACATCCTTTTTCATGCCATTCCACCAATACAACTATTTCAGGTCATGATACATTTTATTAGCTCCCGGATGGATCGTATACGCTGTCCGGTGTGCTTCTTCAAGAATTCTTTCTTTCAAGTTATCAACCATAGGGACACATAACCGTCCCTCCAACCGAAATATGCCACTGTCATCTATGGAGAATCGAACGTCGTCCTTCTCCCCCTTAACCACTGTATCTCTGATCTGTTTGAGGTCGTCGTCTTGATCTTGTTTGGTTTTAACTTCTTCGATTAGAGCTGACTTAGCTTGGATGTGGGCTAGAAACAAGTTGGAATCTCCAATTTCCAACTGAGTTCCTGACTGTCCCTAACCACGACGGTGGATATGATGAAATTTGTTCTCCGAGGAGTTAACTATTGTCTTCTCTAGTGAGGCTTACCTTGACTCAATCTGCCTATTCATCTAACTACCTTCGTAACGACTTCTTATATCCGTCTTGGAACACGCCAAGATACTCGCTAGTTGCATAGCACACTAGGTTCTATTTCTATAACTCTAACTGACGAAGTATTCCCCTTCATCGGAGTCCCCGTACCTAAGTATCCTCTACTACCAAGCAGCTACCCTTATGCCGGTATTCCCCCGATATATTCCTTGTAAACGACTTCTTCAGAAAAAGTCCATTTACATCTTACTACACCCTTTACTCTACATCTAGACTTACCGCTTACACGGCATGCACCCTACGTAGGTGTTTATACTTTGTGCCATTAGTGTACCCAACCCTTCCGAGGTTGTTACACTCCCTACCGACCCGGTTTACCCTATTCGTGTCCTAACGAAGCTAAATACCGTGACACTAGCACAACTATGTATTACACTTACCGTTTCTACACCAAACGGTAAAGGATTTTACATTTATGACTCGTGTTTCCCTTTCTTTTCCGGACTTCTACACTTATCCTTAGTGGTTTCCATCACCACTTCAGGTTACTCCCTCTCGACATCCTATGTTCGACCGACTTAGATTCTTCTCTGACTACTACTTGTAGTCATTTCTATTTATGATGGAAACTCATCAGTCTCCTCCTTACTATCATGGTCATTACTCAGCCTCAGGCTCAGTTCGGCCTTCACATCCGAAGGCCTCTCTTAACACGACTATGACTGTGGATCTATACCATCCTCAGGTAGTCCACTTAGAGTTGCACATCATATGCTAACTCTACTCATTGGGTTTCTGTTGGCTTTTACCCTAACTTGGCCCACTTGGACTCCTCAACTCACTTAGATCCTGTATTCCTACTTGGAATACTTGATCCATTAACTCCAGCATGAACCTTTCCGGACATGCTCTACCCCCCTTGACCAAACGGGATCCGCTTCCACGGTTTGACTCTTTCCTTTCTAACGGTGCGGCATATGTTCACGAATGTATACCACCTCTTGCAAGTGTGTCACCCGTTGGGTTCCAATCGCCCCCAACGGTAACATACCTGCTTTATCATTTGGCTCGCACCCCCCCCCCCGATGCTCGCCCGACTCCGTACACTTACGGTAGTAGTTGGTTCTCCATCTCCTACTTGACTCTTATCCTAAGGGGTCCTATAGGCTTCCGCTCTTCCCCCCTTATGGGACTACTTATCCCTGTCTACTTTCTCTCCCCTCGGTCCTCCACGAGTCCCTTTAGGGTTTATCTCTCACATTATCTCGTTCGAGAGCTATCTACCGCAATAACACTCATTTTCCTATCTTTGGACGGTACCCGAAGGTCTATGCCCATTTCCACTCCTAGACCTGCTCCGGTCTAATCCTTTCGGGTCCATTATCAACCTATGGCCCCCTTAATTGGTAACTCTTAGGTTTACCTGTATACTCCCTTGGCACTTTAGCACTCTCTAGTGCTTTTCGATGTCTACTTAACTTTAATCGCTCCAAGCGAGTGATTTCTCAACTACATCTACCGTCCTTATACAGCTTACCTGTAAAAGGATTGTTGTTTGGTAGGGTATTGGTCACATGAGTTAGTCTTCTTAGGCACCCTGTGGGTTTTGAAATTAATTCAAGTTTATTTCTTAGAAAATGACGCCTAAGGTTTTCGTAAATGGTTAGGGTTTAACCAATTGGAATGACACAAATTGAGAAAGAGTTTTCATGAAAATTTGCCTTCCAATGGTTATCCCTTGTATTTTCAAGAGAAATTTTAGGGTCTTTCAGAAGCTCTCTTCGAGAAAGACCAAAGCTACTTTTACAAAAAATTTTCATGTGGTCAATATCCCACTCTTTATGCTCTTCCTTAAGCACCCAAGAGAGTTTGGTTGGGCTTAATTCCTCCATTTCCCCCTTGTTTGCTTAAGGAACTAGTAGTTCGTGGATCGAGCGCAGGGTTGGACTAGGCTCCTTCCCTGTGCCTTACCATTTACTCTGTTTCCGGCTCGGCATATGGTCACGCTCTACATGTTTACATATGCCTCTACTTCTTAACATCTATTTCTACGGCATGTGGTTCGGCCACTTTTCCCTTCCCCATACCGTATCCTGATTTTTCCAGTCCGTAGATTTCTACTTCTACACTATGGCATACACCACCTCTTTTCTGTTTACTTTACAACCATTCCCAGCCTAGACTACCATTCATGGCACTATTCTACTTGCATTCTCTACTATAGTCAAATAACTTGTGCCTATACCATAGCACACAATGCGCGCTAACAGAGCAGACGCATCGTCTCTTCTAACAACTGCAAAACAATCACACATTGTAGCGCATTCCTACCTACAATGCAACCAAATGTGTCTGTGTCTAGGTAGCATCCTTCATGGATGTCTCCTTTCCTATTATGGCGTCCTAAGGTTCCTGGGGTCACTACCACCCCACCTCACGCCTTAGTGCATCGCTGTACCGCACAAGAATGTCACCTGATAAGAGTTTTCATAATCCATCATAGATTATGAAGGAAATGAAAGAAAGGCTGACTCAACTTTCCTGGGTACTTCCACAAGTGTCTTTTTACTCCCACGTTGTGCCCGGGTACACAAAGAGGGGTAAACCAACACCCGGGAGGTAGGATTTCTCCTATCCCGTAAGCCTCTAATCCCTGATTGACATTTCTGTATGTGCATAACTACCCATTTCTAATACAAACAATATATAGTATTTATGGTCATCCCTATCCGGTGACCTAAGTAGCACGCAATCCACGGCTTGCTCAACGCCGCTTCAGTCTATACATATACACATAATCAATCACACGTACATATAGTATACATATTGATCACGCGCCTCAAGGCGGGTGATCTATCCTATTCACATCTAGAATCCCTGTATACAATCAAGCATATATATTCAATCACACACCTGCATATAATTTACATATTGATCATGCGCCTCAATGCGTGTGACCTATCCTATTCACATGCGAAAGCTGTATTTTCTTACAATCAAGTATTCAGTCACACATATATATAAATTTACATATTGACCACACGCTCAGTGCGTGTGATCTATCCTATTCACATGCGGAAGTCACATTCATATATATATACACATGATATTCAGCATATCATAACCTATATTCCCAACCACAAGACCAATCTTTAATCTGTATGAAGCCGACAATTCTAGAGTGTGACATATACATATATGCATATAGCGACTGTACAAAACAATGCTATACCAAAATGAATCATATACATATATATCCTGACAAAATACATATAACAGTACTACCCACGCGAACAATGCGTGCGGTCTCTAAGTCTGTCCGCCTCCCTGAGATGAAGTGGAAGCGCTCCCAATGCCTGTACCACCTGTGTCTGTAACATTTAAAATTGGGGTGAGTCAAACAGACTCAGTGAGAGGCTTTCCCATCCCTGGTGTAGTAGCGGGTACCACTACAACTGGGGAGAGGAGCCAATCACAAACACATACGCATATAACGGGTTTAAATTTCCATATATTAAGTGGTCAGGCAATTAGCATATATCATATTCACAATAAAGAATTTAAAGCATGGTTTTACATACATTTAAATTCACACATGCATCATATCATAGTTTAACATAGAACTTCATGTGGATATCCATGTTCAAATAAACGTAATCATAAATTGGCCCGAAGGCATATCTCCGTTAGGAGAGAATCTGGCCCGAAGGCAATATCTCACGTGAGCAATATGGGAACCTAGTTGATCATTCTAGGAACCCCTGGTCCCAAGACTTTACTTGGAACAATAGTCTGACCCCAAGACTTCACTTGGAGCATAGCCGGTGACTCATCTGACCTCGGTTCACCCAAGGCAATAGCCACAATGTGGTGTACTCATATACTTTGGATTTCTGAGGGTTGACTCAAGATGACAGACTCAATCTACCCGGACCGTCCGTGATAGACTCGGTTCCCGCGTTGTGCAATAAATGACCCCTATGGACCACTACTTGTTCATTTTACTTCTGGTTAGGCATCCTAGATTTCCAAGTGGTTTCTAATTCGGACTCTTGATTCAAAACAAACCACACTTTTCAGGTAATGATCGATGAGGTTTGTTTCTAGTACCACAAGACCCTCACAAATAAAATTGACTCGATCCTACCCCCGATATCATCTAGGTCCCGAGGACCTTCTTTTCATATAAGGCTCCTTGAGCCACCATCGCTTTTACAATTCACATACACACATATAGCACATTTTCACATATATTGTAATTTAGGAACAACAATAGCATGTTATCTAACATATAATTCCTACAAATAGGCAAGAAGGCAAACCATATATCCATATCCGCAGTCAACCCTATAGGGCAAGGATAGGAAAGCCCCTCACCTGGTTGGCCCCTCTGATCAGCTCTCGGTGCGCCCAAAAGTCCACTCACAGTATGGTGTCCTATACACATATACTTGAGAGATTTAGAAACTTGAAACTTAGCCAATATCATGTACACGTAACGCTAATGCTCAGGTTCTTTCTAATTAATTCCATAGACTAGTTGTTGGCTTCGAAATGCCCTCAACTAGTTTTAGGACACCTAGCATGCTTCTATTCGTGTCCAACCCTTTTTTATTCACACTATTCGGAAGCTTTGACTGGGGAATGCAAGGTTACCCAATTCCACCTCTATGTGTCCATATGAACTTCCATTACCCAAGTCTTGAATTTATGGCTCAAGAGAATCAAAAATCCTACTTGTCCAAGCTTTCCATTTATCAAACTAACCTTGAACACTTCACCTACCCATGAATACACATACCCAAATACGCGTAAAATTAGAAAATTGTCTCTTTTTCCCCGAACGGGGTTCCGGGTGAGACGGGAATTACTCGGGTTTTAATCCCTCGTACATTCCAATAATTTTTAACAATTATATAATTATCATTCAACCTTTCAATGCACCCCAAATCATTCCACAACACCCTTAAACATTACTAATGATATTTTCCTACTAGTTTTCCAACCCGGATAAATTTCCATCAATTTGGTTCCGGTTCCTAAGCTTCCAATTCACTTAATAACATGCAAATACTTCAATTTAGGACCCAGAATACTCAGATTGAATCAATTAGGGTCTTTCCAAAAATCCCTAAAATTGATAAAATTGGGGTTTGAGAGTTTCGGGACTTCTCACCTCGATTCAACCGGTTAGAAGGACGATATGGAGTAGAGGAGACTCCCAGCTACCTTCCCCGGTGAAGGAACGGCGTTTTCCGGCGAGAAAGCTCTTTCCTTTCGTTTTCTCTCTCTAACCCGAACTCTCTCTCTCTCCAGCCAACAATGGGGTTTTCCGGCGACGGCGTCTCACTCCGGCACCGGCTCGCACGTCCGGCCACCTCCGTGAGCTTCCTCCATGCACGACGTCGCTGCCCACTCTCTCTCCGTGTTTCTCCGTTCTTCCCACTTCCCTCTCGCGTTTTCTCCTTCTCTGCTTCTACCTCACGGCTTCCTTTTTTTTCCTTATTCTTTACTCTTTTCTCTTATAACATATATATATATATATATATATATATATATATATATATATATATATATATATATATATATATATAATTAATATATATACATATCATCAAAATAAAAATCTGACAAGTCATAACAATAAAAAAAAATATGTAGAATTATTAGGTTATAAAATAATTTGTATATATTATTATTTATTTTTTTATTTTTTTTAAAATAAGAAGTAGGATAGTATTTATTTGTTATCTCATTTTTTTCACTTCTAAATTAATTGATTTAATTTAATTGATGACACTAGTTAAAATATTCTTGGGTATTACAATTAATTAGTTTTCACCGATTAGTGTTTCGAAAACTTGATATTCATTTTTCTTTTTTTAATCAGTTTTCGCCGATGAATGTTTCGAAAACTTTATATTATTTTTTATTTTTTAAATAAGTTTTCGTCGATGAGTGTTTCAAAAACTTGATATTCATTTATCTTTTTTTAGTAAATTTTCGCTGATGAGTGTTTCGAAAACTTCATATTCAATTTTCTTTTTCTAATCAGTTTTAACCGATGAGTGTTTCGAAAACATGATAGTAATTCTTCATTTATTTAATCAGTTTCCGCCGTTGAGTGTTTCGAAAACGTAATATTCATTTTTCATTTTTTTAAAAATAGTTTTTGTCGATGAGTGTTTCGAAAAATTAATATTCATTTTTCTTTTTATAATCAGTTTTCGCCGATGAGTGTTCTGAAAACTTGATATTCATTTTTCTTTTTTAAATCAGTTTTCGTCGATGAGTGTTTTGAAAACTAGATATTCATTTTTCTTTTTTTTAAATCAGTTTTCGCCGATGAGTGTTTCGAAAACGTAATATTCATTTTTCTTTTTTTTAAAAAAAATCATTTTCCCCGATGAGTGTTTCGAAAACTGGATATTCATTTTTCTTTTTCTTAATCAGTTTTCGTCGATGAGTATTTCGAAAACTTGTTATTCATTTTTCTTTTTTTAACCAGTTTTCGCCGATGAGTGTTTTGAAAACTTGATATTCATTTTTCTTTTTTTAATCAGTTTTCGCCGATGAGTGTTTTGAAAACTTGATATTCTTTTTTCTTTATTTCAATCAGATTTCGCTAATGAGAGTTTCAAAAACGTAATATTCATTTTCTTTTCTTTTTTTAAATAGTTTTCGCCGATGAGTGTTTCGAAAACTTGATATTCATTTATATTTTTCTTAATTAGTTTTCGCCGATTAGTGTTTCGAAAACGTGATATTCATTTTTCTTTATTTTATTAGTTTTCACCGATGAGTGTTTCGAAAACTTGATCTTCATTTTTCTTTTTCTTAATCAGTTTTCGCCGATGAGTGTTTCGAAAACGTGATATTCATTTTTCTTTATTTAATTAGTTTTAACCGATGAGTATTTCGAAAACTTGATATTCATTTTTCTTTTTTTAATCAGTTTTCGCCGATGAGTGTTTCGAAAACTTGATATTCATTTTTATTTTTTTAATAAGTTTTCGTAGATGAGTTTTTCGAAAACTTGATATTCATTTTTCTTTTTTTAATATGTTTTCGTTAATAAGTGTTTCGAAAACTTGATATTCATTTCTCATTTTTTTAATCAGTTTTCGCCGATGAGTGTTTTGAAAACTTGATATTCATTTTTCTTTTTAAATTAGTTTTGGTCGATGAATGTTTCGGAAACATGATATTTATTTTTCTTTTTTTAATAAGTTTTCACCGATGAGTGTTTCGAAAACTTGATATTCATATTTCTTTTTTAATTAATTTTGGTCGACGAGTGTTTTGAAAACTTGATATTCATTTTCCTTTTTTTAATAAGTTTTCACCAATGAGTGTTTCGAAAACTTGATATTCATTTTAATTTTCTTAATCAGTTTTCGTAGATGAGTGTTTCGAAAAGTTGATATTCAATTTTCTTTTTCTTAATCAATTTTCGCCGATGAGTGTTTCGAAAACGTGATATTCATTTTTCTTTATTTAATTAGTTTTCACCGATTTGTGTTTCGAAAACTTGATATTCATTTTTGTTTTTTAAATTAGTTTTCGCCGATGAGTGTTTCAAAAATTTGATATTTATTTTTCTTTTTTAATCAGTTTATGCCGATGAGTATTTCGAAAACTTGATATTCATTTTTATTTTTTTAATCAGTTTTCGTAGATGAGTGTTTTTAAAACTTGATATTCATTTTCTTTTTTTTAGTAAGTTTTCGCTAATGAATGTTTCGAAAAAACTTGATATTCATTTCTCATTTTTTTAATCAGTTTTCGCCGATGAGTGTTTTGAAAACTTGATATTCATTTTTCTTTTTTAGTCAGTTTTCGCCGATATGTGTTTCGAAAACGTAATATTCATTTTTCTTTTTTTTCTTAAATAGTTTTCTCCGATGAGTGTTTCGAAAACTTGATATTCATTTATATTTTTCTTAATCAGTGTTCATCGATAAGTGTTTCGAAAAGTGATATTTATTTTTCTTTTTTTAATTAGTTTTCACTGATGAGTGTTTCGAAAACTTGATATTCATTTTTCTTTTTCTTAATCAGTTTTCGTCGATGAGTGTTTTGAAAATGTTGTCACGACCCCAAATCGGGAGTACGTGACCGGCACGGGAATAGATTTTTATCGCTAAACCCGTAAGCCTTATCCTGTAAACATGACTATAACTACCCTGCTATACAATCAATATATATATCATACTAGTGGCCACGCCTCACAGGTGGCCTAATTAAACTGCAATCCGCGGTTCGCTCAATACCGGTTCAGCTCAATCCAGTGTATAGATATATTTATCAGCACTCATAATGTAAATATTAATATCATATTGACCGTACGTCTCAATACGTACGATCTATCCTATTCACATGCAGCAAGCACACATAATATATATCCATATCATATTGACCGTACGCCTCAATGCGTACGATCTATCCTATTCACATGCAGAAGTTCATATACTCAAACATATATCATAGTCTTCGCCAAACTGGACCCTGTCTTTAAATACATGTGAAGCCGACAATTCTAGAGCAAGTACATATCAAAAGCTGTAAATGTATGTATACAACTCTTACAACTTTAAAATCTATACAACAAGTGAAATCAAAATAACCAAAAGGTGTCCACCCACGCGAACAAGTGCGTAAGGATGGTCTGATGTCCGTATCACTGCCCGGACGTCGATGCCTGCCCGATCCCTGTATCTGAAACATTGAAGCAGAGGGAGTGAGTCAAACAGACTCAGTGAGAAGCTTCTCATCCTCGGCGTAGCAGCGGGTACCACTACAGCTAGGGAAGGGGAAACACCCACAATCACATGCGCATGAAAGTCCAGTTTACCAGGCTAGGGCAATGGCCTCAACGGGCAAATGCTTTACTCATTTACTGACCCTAGTGCCAGGCTAGGGCAATAGCCTCAACAGGCAATTGTTTTAACTTGTTTCTCTTCCCAAGCTTTCAGCTGGGATCCTGACTTTATCTACCCATTACTATCCTAAACTGACTTTACCTAGCTAGTGCGGACATCTCTATGACTCACGAATCAATTAAGATATCGTATTAATCCTCATATTGTTCCCAAACCCTTGGTTTAGATCATAACCTAGCTCTAAGGTCTTTCCTAAGTTCAATTACCATAAAATGTCGACGTTAGCAACACTTTCTTTATGATTTCTTAGGTGAGTTTCTAATTAATATGGTAAACCAAACATTGGACTCAATCAACAACTCACCCCCTTGCTTGTACTGTTCGGCGTATCTCATGTCACCACATGGATAGCCTCCAGTACCTCTTTACCTATAGTCAAACACACATATACAGATACTTTCATATATAATAGTTTAGGAACAACACTAGCATGTTAACCACTAAATAATTCTTACAAATAGGCAAGTAGGCAAACCACATATCCACATCCTCAATCAACCATGTAGGGCAAGGATGAGAAACCCCTCACCTGGACGGCTTCCTTGCGCTTTTCCTGGAGTAACTCCCGCTCCGGACGAGTCGTGGTTTCCTAACGAATGCACTCAAGTGGTTAACGTCTCATCTATATGCAATTCATATGCATACTACATACTCATGCCTAGAATGCATCTATACGTTGCCAAGAACCGAGTCCTTGGTCTTATCCGTCTTCCCTCTCTTCTATGAGAGTCTCAAGTGCCTTGCACTTGGTTTCATACAACCATCATTCTCCTTGAGTTGCTTTTGGGGCCTTGGATTTGAGTTACTAAACCTCAACGTGTGTCTAAGCTATCCTACTTAAGGTTTCCTAAGGTTTGTGTAGAAGGAATTTAGAAATTCAAGAAGTTGAGCTTAGCTTGTTCCGTAAGTTGCTATTCTTGAGGGACAAGAAGGCATTTGAAATGGTTTTGATCCTTAAAAACATGGTTGGGGTGTCCTAAGAAGTTTAGGATTGAAAATAGGAGGTTCGGACACCCTGGTTTGACAAAAAAATGACTTTTGAGCTGCTGGACAGGGGCCCGGCGCTATAGCGCCAAGTTGCTGCCCAGCAGCTTTTGCTGAACCAGAGGAATGGTGCTATAGCGCCGGTTCGCAGCACATCAATTCGTTTGTTGTGCTGGGGACCAGTTTGAGCCCGTTCCGGCCCCCTTACGGCCCCGGCTTCGACTCCGCACCTCACGGGTTTTGTTCCCCTTCAATCCAGCGACATAAATCCAACCTTAACTACTCAAATCCAAGCCCGATTCCAAATTTATCAACGAATCCCCAAATTGGAAATATTTAGAATTTTAAACCCCAAACCCTTTCAGATTCGAATTCGGCTAAACCCGAGGGTATAGCCTCGACTATTACCCTAACTAATTGTTCAAGAACACTTCCTATGTCTCAATCTACCCTTGAAACAACCCAATCGAAGGTGGATTGAAGAAATCCCTAAAATGAAGAAATTTGGGGTTTTCGAATGAAATTGGGGTTACCAACCTTTGATCCGATTGGTGGAAGGTGTAGGAGACGTCGTACCCGAGCCCCGGTGACTTCTCCGGCGTCGGCTAGCTCTCTCCTGCGAGTTTCCGGCGAGATTCTCCCTCTTCACCTTCTTCCTCCTTCACACCTCCTCTCCCTCTTCTCTCTTTTCTTTCTCTCTCTCTCTCTTTCTTTCTATTCTCTCTTTCTCTCTTTTTCTTTCTCACGTATGCCTTCCTCCTCCTTTTCTCTTATCTTTTTTTTTCTTTCTTACCTCCTTAAGTCATGCCCCCCGCCCCAAAATAAATAAATAAATTAATATATATATATATATATATATATATATATAATAATAATAATAATAATAATAATAATAATAAAGATTAGGTAGTAAATATCCCCAATTAAATGCTCCTCTTTCCAATTAATTTTTTTTTTCATTTCCTCTTATATCCCAAATTACATATCCAAAAATATTCCCTACTCTCTTTTCCCCATTTAATTCAGGTTTCCCATTCCTTAGGTCCTGAATAAATTCCAAAAATTAAATTTCTATTTCTTTTCTTTCCCTTTCATTTCATTTTAAACTTCGAAAAAATTTTCCCGGGTATTACAATCTTCCCCCCTTAAGAAATTCGGTCCCCGAATTTCAATTAACATACTAACCTTAGTCTTGAAATAGGTGAGGATATGTCCTGCGCATCTCCGCCTCAACTTCCCACGTTGCTTCCTCAATCGAATGGTCTCGCCACAGGACTTTCACCAAGGGTATCTCCTTTGACCTCAGCTTCTTCAACTGGCGGTCTAGGATTTCCACTGGCATCTCCTCAAAAGTTAGACTCTCAGCTAGTTGTACTTCCTGGGGTTGGGTTACATGAGAGGGGTTTGGCAGGTACTTGCGAAGCATAGACACGTGAAACACTGGATGAACTCCTTCTAACTCCGCTGGCAATTCTAGACAGTAGGCAACATTTCCCACGCGCTCTAGAATCTCAAACGGTCCGATGTATCTTGGACTTAGCTTGCCTTTCTTGCCAAATCTCATCACGCCCTTCATCGGTGAAATTTTTAAGAAAACCTCTCACCCACAGCAAACTCTAACTCTCTTCTCCAGTTGTCGGCATACGACTTCTGCCTACTCTGAGCTGTGGCAAGCCTTTCTCTAATGGACTTTATCTTGTCCAAAGCATCCTGCACAAGTTCTGGACCAACTAACTTGGCCTCTCCGACCTTGAACCACCCAATCGGGGACCTGCACTTCCGACCGTACAAAGTCTCGAAGGGTGCCATCTGAATACTGGATTGGTAACTGTTATTATAGGCAAACTCCGCTAACGGCAGGTATTTCTCCCACCCTCCGCCAAAATCCATAACACATGCTCTAAGCATCTCCTCTAAAATCTGAATGGTCCTCTCAGATTGCCCGTCTGTCTGGGGATGATATTCTGTACTCAGATCAACCCTTGTCCCCAATGCCTCCTGCAATGCTCTCCAGAATCGAGAGGTAAACTGTGGCCCCCTATCAGAGATAATCGACACCGGCACTCCATGCAACCTCACTATCTCTGATAGGTACAACTGGGCATACTGACCCACTCCATAAGTGGTCTTAACTGGCAGGAAATGGGCGGACTTGGTCATCCGATCAACAATTACCCAAACTGAGTCGAATCCTCTCTGTGATCGCGGCAATCCTGTCACAAAATCCATAGTAATCCTGTCCCACTTCCTTTCAGGAATTTCTATATATTGAAGTGTTCCGGCGGGTTTTTGGTGTTCAGCCTTAACCTGCTGACACACTAGACATCTAGACACGTAGTCTGTCACGTCCTTCTTCATACCATTCCACCAGTATAATTCTTTCAGATCTTGATACATCTTATTACTACCCGGATGGATTGTGTGCCTCATTAAGGATTCTTTCTTTCAAACCATCCACCATAGGTACACACAGTCGTCCCTCCAACCGGAGTATGCCATTTTCATCTATGGAGAATCGGACGTCGTCCTTCTCCCCCTTAACCACTGTATCTTTAATCTGTTTGAGGTCGGCGTCTTGCTCTTGTTTGGATTTAACCTCTTCGATTAGAGCTGACTTAGCTTGGATGTGGGCTAGAAACAAGTTGGAATTTCCAATTTCAAACTGAGTTCCAGACTGTTCCAGCTCATGTTTTTCCCGAATTAACGGCCTTCGTACTTCACTGATATGGGCTAAGCTACCCATTGACTTTCGGCTCAGAGCGTCTGCCACCACGTTCGCCTTACCAAGATGGTACAAAATCGTGCAGTCATAGTCTTTCAACAATTCCCTCCACCTGCGTTGTCTCAAATTTACATCTTTCAGCTCGAAAATGTACTTGAGGCTCTTGTGGTCTGTATATACCTCACATGTTTCGCCATAAAGGTAGTGCCTCCAAATCTTCAAGGCAAATACCACCGCTGACATTTCAAGATCGTGAGTTGGGTAGTTCTTTTCGTGCTTCCGGAGTTGCCTAGACGCATAAGCAATCACCTTGCCATGTTGCATAAGAACACACCCTAACCCAACTCGTCAAGCATCACAGTAAACTACATATCCTCCGGTGCCCTCAGGAAGAGCTAACACAGGTGCTGTGGTGAGACTTTCCTTCAGTTTTTGAAAACTCTCTTCACAATTGTTATCCCACACGAATTTCACCCCTTTCTGAGTTAACTTTGTAAGAGGTGCAGCAACCTTCGAAAAGTCCTGCACAAACCTTCTATAATATCCAGCCAAACCTAGAAAACTGCGAATCTCCGTGACTAAGGTAGGCTGGGACCAGTTCTTCACTGCTTCTACTTTATTCGGGTCAACATGGATTCCTTCTGATGAGACCACGTGACCGAGGAATGCAACTCTATCAAGCCAAAACTCGCATTTCGAAAACTTAGCATACAATTTCTCTTCCCTTAGCTTCTATAATGCTATTCTCAAATGCTCTGCATGCTCCTCAGCATTCTTGGAATAGACTAGAATGTCATCAATAAATACAATGACAAACCGGTCTAGAAATGGCTTGAAAACCCGATTCATCATGTCCATAAAAGCTGTTGGTGCATTAGTTAGCCCGAACGACATGACTAGAAACTCATAATGGCCGTATCGGGTTCGAAAAGCAGTCTTGGGCACATCTTCTTTTCTAATCTTCAGCTGATGATACCCTGATCGCAGATCGATCTTTGAAAATCTTTTAGCACCCTGCAACTGGTCGAACAGGTCATCAATTCTTGGAAGTGGATATTGATTGCGGACCGTTACCTTATTTAACTTTCGGTAATCGATACACAATCTTAAAGTTCCATCCTTCTTCTTCACGAATAGAACTGGTGCACCCCATGGCGAAAAACTGGGTCTAATGAAACCCTTATCAAGCAATTCCTGTAATTGCATGTGTAGCTCCTTCAACTCCTTCGGAGCCATTCTGTAAGGTGGTGTGGAAATCGGCTGAGTACCTGGTAAAAGCTCGATCTCAAATTCAATCTCCCGATTAGGCGGTAAACCAGGTAATTCGTCAGGAAATACATCAAGAAACTCCCGAACCACCTGTACCTGATCCGCATGAGGTACTTCTTTCATAGTATCCCTCACAAAAGCCAGATATCCTTTACACCCTTTCTCGAGTAGCTTGGAAGCTTTCAATGCTGAAATTAAACTCGGGTATGGTGCAGCACCATCACCCCGCACCACAAATAGCTCTTCATTCGGCATATTGAATTTCAAACACTTCGCCCTGCAGTCAACTACCGCATGACATGATGCCAACCAATCCATACCTAGAATGACATCCAGGTCTACCATGTATAGTAGTCGTAGCTCCACAACTGTTTCATGACCCTCGACCACAACCACACACGACTCATAGACGTACTTGACTTGTACTGATTCACCCATCAGAGTAGAGACCATTTCTGTCTCCTTCAACCTAGTCGGGCTTTTCTCAACCTTCCGTGCAAATGCATGTGAGATGTAGGAATGTGTTGAACCAGAATCAAATAATACAAGGGCCTGGAGAGAGCATACTGAAAGTGTACCTGTCACTACTGCATTTGAGGCATGTGCATCCTGTCGAGACAAAGCAAACACCCGTGCCTGTCCTCCCCCTGGTGCACCTGGACCTTTACCTCCTGCTCTTGCTCCTCTACCTCTGCCCGTACCTGAAGTGTTAACCTGGGGTGGTACATTTCTAACTGGTGGAGCTGCAATTGGAGTACTACCCGGAGTAGGATTGCTCTTGACACTCGTATTACTCTTCCTCTGCGGACATTCCTTAGCCATATGCCCAATCTGACCACAGTTGTAACAACCTGCCTTTGTGACTCTACACTCTCCAAAATGGAATCTCCCACATGTTCCACACTGCGGTTTCTAGTTACCGCCCTGACTACTGCCTTGGAACCTCTGCCCACCTTGGGTGTTACTCCTCCCAGAACTTGTGGTGGTAATAGCAGACTGCCCACCAACTTGCCCTGCATAATTTGGAACTATACCAGAATTACCAGTTGTCTTTTGCTTCTTCTTCCATCCCTGTCCATCACTACCTGTCAGTAACTTGTTCTTGGGATTCGCCGATGTCCCAAACTTATTTCTATTTTCAATTACCCTGGCACAATCAGCAGCCTGTGCTAGAGTTTCAAACTGACCACATTGCGGCAGTAGAACTACGAATAATGGCTCTACCAACCTGTGGATAAACCTCTTAATCAACTCCCTCTCATCGGGAACCAATTCTGGAGCATATTGAGCTAGCTCCGTGAACTGCAGCTCAAACTCAGTCACTGACATATTCAGCGTCATCCACAAATCTTCAAACTGTTGACGCTTGGCATACCTCATTCCTTCAGATAGAAACCGACCGAGGAATTCCCTCTGAAAATCTTCCCAGGTCATAGGAGCAACTCTCCTTTTGCATACCTCTTCTGTACTGATTCAAACCAAACCCGTGCAGCGCCTCTTAACTGAAACGAGGCAAGTTCCACCATCTCTCCTCCTGGACACCTCAGTAACTGCCCAATTCTGATTATATCACGGAGGAAATGTTGAGGGTCCTCCTTGGTTTCAGTTCCGCAAAAGGTAAGCGGATTCAATTTTAGAAATTTAGTGATCGGCAATTCCCTCGGAACTCCCCTCGGTCCCCAGGGCACGTCCCTTTGTTGTCATTCCCTTCTTGGTTCTTCCTCCCTTTCCTCAACCATTTCAGTTTCCTGTTCAGCCGATATCACTTGCTCTTCTTAAAACTACATTCAAGGCTAACCCAAAACCCCTTATTAAGCTAAGGTCATCATTTAGAGTTCTTTTTAAGTTAAAAACAATTTATGCTTAAGTAAACAAGTCTTGCCACTTGCTCACTCTCCAAGCTCCTTCAATGAAGGATTTTGCCGAATATGGAAACTTCTCATTTTCACCATGGGTCCACACATAAAAAAAATCCAACCATTGAGCAATCTCTCATTTCATCTCAACCATTGGGAAACCTTTGAAATGACACTTAAAAGTTGGTTAAACTCATTTTAGTTGAAGGAAAAGGAACCATTCAAATTAAGGAAGAAATAACAACTTTTCAAAAACTAGAAACTTGGTAGTGTGTAAAACAGAACCGCTAACTTTCGAGAAACTTTTCAGAAAATCTAACCGTTGGACTTTTTAGTAAAAATATAACTTACAAAGCTTAGGATGTTAGCTTTCATATGGATTTGGAATCACTCAAATCCATTAAGTAAAGAATTCAGAAAACACATTTAAACAGAGCAAGATCAGATTCAAAACAGCATGCAACATTTGGCAAGCTTCATTGAAATGGTCATATCTCCTTCCATACTTAACGAAATTATTTGATTCTTCTTTCTAAATCAAGCTTAGAGATCAAATATTCTAATTATAAATTCATTACAGAAAGGATTTGAGCCATTTAAGAGCAGTAATTTAAAAACAGTAGCCAATCATTCAAAAATTCCGCATCAGTTTAGAAAACAGAACTGCTGACTTTCGAGGCAATTTCCAGAAGATCTAACCGTTGGAATATTTTGGCAAAATACAATTTAGAAGGCTTAGTATGTTAGCTTTCATATGGATTTGGAATCATGCAAATCCATCAAGAAACAAATTCAGAAAACACGTTTAAACAGAGAAAGGTCAGATTCAAAAACTCAGTTTTTGACAAAAAACATGTTCCACGAATTTCTTGTGTCTTATACCATCAAAGATTGTTGTTTTTAGAAGAACACGATGAACAAACTCAAACCCTAAACTCAAATCTCTAACCCAGCAAAATCTCAGCACAACCAACAATTAAAACATCCAATAGAAATGTTCATAACATCAAGAATGCAAAGTTTGAGCCTCCATTGTTCATAAATTCAAGAAATGGTGAGGATGAGAAAAATCATAGATGGAGGAGATTACTAAACCTACCTTTGATGGATGAATATAGATGAAGATGAAGCTTGAAAAGGTCACTTGAGTGTTGCTCCGGTCACCGGCCACCGGATTCTGGCCACCCTTCACCTTCAACCTTCAAGCTTCCTCCCAATTGCTCTCCCTTCTCTCCAAAACCCTAACCCTCACTTTCTCTCTCTAAAATGTGAAAAATGGATGTGTTATGCGTGAATGGTGGCTGGACGGGGTTTATGAGTGTGTTTATTATCTTTTGGGAAAAATTATAGTTTTTGCCACTTTCAGAAATTTCTTTTCAATTAAGTCCCAATTTCTTAGGTCCTGAATTAAATCCTAAAAATTATTTTCTACTTCTTTTCTTTCCCTTTCATTTTATTTTAAACGTCGAAAAAATTTCTTTCCGGTTTCTTTTAACTTTCATATATATTTTATTTTATTTTATTTTTTTTCTAAGGTTTTAATTCCTAGCCCCGGAATAAATCATTTTTAAATCCTCAAAATTTTTAAATAAATCATTCTTTAATCCTCGAAATTTTCCGGGGTATTACATTCTTCCCCCCTTAAGAAATTCGGTCCCCAAATTTCATCTCCTTCGTGGGGTTGTTGGCTTGTTGCCCTCCCTTCGCTGAATTTTATCTATGGTTTCCCTCAATGTGGAAGTTTTACCGTTTTACTCTACAGTTCATCTTTCTTTCCTAGAGATTCAAGGTCTCTATCTGGTTTCTACATATTCTTTCTGTGATTGTTTCCATTTTTAGTTTCGTAGTTAACCACCTCTTCGCGAGGTGTTAACTGATAGACTCTATCTGTCGTCGTATCCTTCCCCGAGGATACCTAACTTTCCTATTTTCAATTCACTTTGTGCTACAAATTTTGCAATGGAGTGTCTGGCACGTACCACATGCCATGCTTCATTTTAGTTCTCCGAGGAGTTAACTATTGCCTTCTCTAGTGAGGCTTACCTTGACTCAATCTGTTGTCCGACTAACTACCTTTGTAGTGACTTCTTATATCCGTCTTGAAACACGCCAAGACACTAGCTATTTGCATAGCACACTAGGTTCTATTTCTATAAAGTAATCCCCTACCTCGGAGTCCCCGTACCTAAGTATCCTCTACTATCAAGTAGCTACCCTTCTGCCGGTATTCCCCCGATATATTCTTTGTAAACGACTTCTCCAGAAAAGTCTGTTTACATCTTACTACACCCTCTACTCTACATTTAGACTTACCGCTTACACGGCATACACCCTACGTAGGTGTTTATACCTTGTGCCATCAGTGTACCCAACCCTTCCGAGGTTGTTACACTCACTGCCGACTCGGTTTACTCTTCTCGTGTCCTAACGAAGCTAAATGCCATGACACTAGCACAACTATGTGTTACGCTTACCATTTCTCCACCAAACGGTAAAGGATCTTACATTTATGACTCGTGTTTCCCTTTCCTTTCCGGACTTTTGCACTTACCCTTAGTGGTTTCCATAACCACTTCAGGTTACTCCCTATCGACATCCTATGTCTGACTAACTTAGACTCTTCTCTGACTACTACTTATAGTCATTTCTGTTTATAATGGAAACTCATCAGTCTCCTCCTTACCATCATACTCATTACTCTATCTCAAGCTCGGTTCGGTCTTCACATTCGAAGACCTTGCTTAACACGACTATGACTGTGGATCTATATCATCCTCAAGTTAGTCCACTTAGAGTTGCACACCCTATGCTAACTCTACTCGTTGGGTTTCCGTTGGCTTTTACCGTAACTTGGCCCACTCGGACTCCTCATCTCACTTAGATCCTGTATTCCTACTTGGAATACTCGATCCGTTAACTAGAGCACGAATTCCGGACATGCTCTACTCCCCTTGACCAAACGGGATCCACTCCCATGGTTTGATTCTTTCCTTTCTTACGGTGTGACATATGTTCACGAACATATACCGCCTTTTGCAAGTGTGTTAGCCGTTGGGTTCCAATCGCCCCCAACGGTAGCATACCCTATTTTATCATTTTTGCTTGCATCCCCAGATGCTTACCCAACTCTGTTCCCGTATTCATTCTCTTCTTTTCAATTTCGTACCTACGTGGTACTCTTCTTTCGAGTATTTCTCAATATTCGTTACTCACTAAATTCTCCTTCTCGATTAACTGTCCTTACGGTTAATTTTCCCTTTATGGCACCCACATGGCCATTTATACGTTTGGTTTATCCACTCAGTCTCCACCCATACAAGGGCTTCAGACTAACGGATTTACGGTTCACCAACCTGTGGAACTAGCTTACCTAGCTATGTCCACTACAATCTGTGTACTATACATGCACTTACGGTAGTAGTTGGTTCCCCACCTCCTACTCGACTCTTATCCTATGGGGTACTATAGGCTTCTGCTCTTCCCCCCTTATGGGACTACTTATCACTGTCTACTTTCTCTCCTCGCAGGCCTCCATGAGTCCCTTTGGGGTTTATCTCATCTCTTACGTTATCTTGTTCGAGAGCTATCTACCGTAATAGCACTCATTTTCTTATCTCTGGACGGTACCCGAAGGTCTACGCCCAATTCCACTTCTAGACCTGCTCCGGTCTAATACTTTCGGGTCCATAATCACCCTATGGCCCCCTTAATTGGTAAACCTTAGGTTTACCTGCATACTCCCTTAGCACTTTAGCACTCTCTAGTGCTTTTCAATATCTACTTAACTTTAATCACTCCAAGCGAGTGATTTCTCAACTACATCTACCATCCTTATACAGCTTACCTGTAAAAGGACTATTGTTGGGTAGGGTATTGGTCACATGAGTTAATTTTCTTAGGCACCCTACAGGTTTTAAAAATTAAGTCAAGTTTATTTCTTAGAAAATGACGCCTAAGGTTTTCGTAAATGGTTAGGGTTTAACCAATTGGAATGACACAAATTGAGAAAGAGATTTCATAAAAATTTGTCTTCCAATGGTTACCCTAGTATTTTGAAAAAAAAAAATTTGAAGGTCTTTCAGAATCTCTCACCAATGCCTTGCACTTGGTTTCATACAACCATCGTTCTCCTTGAGTTGCTTTTGGGGCCTTAGATTTGAGTTACTAAACCTCAACGTGTGTCTAAGCTATCCTACTTAAGGTTTCCTAAGGTTTGTGTAGAAGGAATTTAGAAATTCAAGAAGTTGAGCTTAGCTTGTTCCGTAAGTTGCTATTCTTGAGGGACAAGAAGGCATTTGAAATGGTTTTGATCCTTAAAAACATGGTTGGGGGTGTCCTAAGAAGTTTAGGATTGAAAATAAGAGGTTCAGACACCCCGATTTGACAAAAAAAAAGCGACTCTTGAGCTGCTGGACAGGGGCCCGGCGCTATAGCGCCAAGTTGCTGCCCAACAGCTTTTGCTGAACCAGAGGAATGGCGCTATAGCGCCGGTTCGGAGCACAGCAATTCGTTTGCTGTGCTGGGGACCAGTTTGAGCCTGTTCCGGCCCCCTTACGACCCCGGCTTCGAATCCGCACCTCACAGGTTTTGTTCCCCTACAATCCAACGACATAAATCCAACCCTAACTACTCAAATCGAAGCCCGATTCCAAATTTATCAACAAATCCCCAAATTGGAAATATTTAGAATTTTAAACCCCAAACCCTTTCAGATTCGAATTCAGCTAAACCCGAGGGTATAGCCTCGACTATTACCCCAACTAATTGTTCAAGAACACTTCCTAGGTCTCAATCTACCCTCGAAACAACCCAATCGAAGGTGGATTGAAGAAATCCCTAAAATGAAGAAATTTGGGTTTTTCGAATGAAATTGGGGTTACCAACCTTTGATCCGATTGGTGGAAGGTGTAGGAGACGTCGTGCCCGAGCCCCGGTGACTTCTCCGGCGTCGGCTAGCTCTCTCCTGCGAGTTTCCGGCGAGATTCTCCCTCTTCACCTTCTTCCTCCTTCACACCTCCTCTCCCTCTTCTCTCTTTTCTTTCTCTCTCTCTTTCTTTCTTTCTATTCTTTCTTTCTCTCTTTTTCTTTCTCACGTATGCCTTCCTCCTCCTTTTCTCTTATCTTTTTTTTTCTTTCTTACCTCCTTAAGTCACGCCCCCCGCCCCAAAATAAATAAATTAATATATATATATATATATATATATATATATATATATATATAATAATAATAATAATAAAGATTAGGTAGTAAATATCCCCAATTAAATGCTTCTCTTTCCAATTAAATTTTTTTTTTCATTTCCTCTTATATCCCAAATTACATACCCAAAAATATTCCCTACTCTCTTTTCCCCATTTAATTTAGGTTTCTCATTCCTTAGGTCCTGAATAAATTCCAAAAATTAAATTTCTATTTCTTTTCTTTCCCTTTCATCTCATTTTAAACTTCGAAAAAATTTTCCCGGGTATTACAAATGTGATATTCATTTTTCTTTATTCAATTAGTTTTCACCGATTAGTGTTTCGAGAAATTGATATTCATTTTTGTTTTTTTAATCTGTTTTTGCCGATGAGTGTTTCGAAAACTTGATATTTATTTTCCTTTTTTAATCATTTTTCGCCAATAAGTGTTTCGAAAACTTGATATTCATTTTTATTTTTTTTAATCAGTTTTCGTAGATAAGTTTTTCGAAAACTTGATATTCATTTTTCTTTTTTTAGTATGTTTTCTCTAATGAGTGTTTCGAAAACTTGATATTCATTTCTCATTTTTTTAATCAGTTTTCGTCGATGAGTGTTTTGAAAACTTGGTATTCATTTTTCTTTTTTAATTAGTTTTGGTCGATGAATGTTTCGAAAACATGATATTTATTTTTCTTTTTTTAATAACTTTTCACCGATGAGTGTTTTGAAAACCTAATATTCATATTTCTTTTTTAATTAGTTTTGGTCGATGAGTGTTTCGAAAACTGGATATTCATTTTTCTTTTTTTTAATATGTTTTCACCGATGAGTGTTTCAAAAACTTGATATTTATTTTTCTTTTTTTTAATCAGTTTTCGTCGATGAGTGTTTCGAAAATGTAATATTCATTTTTCTTTTTCTTTTTAAAATAGTTTTCGCCGATTAGTGTTTCGAAAACTTGATATTCATTTTTCTTTTTCTTATTCAGTTGTCGTCGATGAGTGTTTCTAAAACGTGATATTCATTTTTCTTTAATTAATTATTTTTCATCGATGAGTGTTTCGAAAACTTGATATTCATTTTTCTTCTTTTAATCAGTTTTCGCCGATAAGTGTTTCTAAAACTTTATATTCATTTTTATTTTTTAAATAAGTTTTCGTCGATGAGTGTTTCAAAAACTTGATATTCATTTTTCTTTTTTTAGTAAGTTTTCGCTGATGAGTGTTTCGAAAACTTCATATTAATTTTTCTTTTTTTAATCAGTTTTTCCCGATGAGTGTTTCGAAAACTTGATAGTAATTTTTCATTTTTAATCACTTTTCGCCATTAAGTATTTCGAAAACGTAATATTCATTTTTCTTTTTTTTTTAAAATAGTTTTCGTCGATGAGTGTTTCGAAAAATTGATATTCATTTTTCTTTTTTTAATTAGTTTTCGCCGATGAGTGTTCTGAAAACTTGATATTCTTTTTTCTTTTTTTTTATCGGTATTCATCGATGAGTGTTTTGAAAACTTGATATTAATTTTTCTTTTTTTAATCACTTTTCGCCGATGACTGTTTCGAAAACGTAATATTCATTTTTCTTTTTTCTTTAAATAGTTTTCCCCAATAAGTGTTTCGAAAACTTGATATTCATTTTTCTTTTTCTTAATCAGTTTTCGTCGATGAGTGTTTCGAAAACTTGTTATTCATTTTTCTTTTTTTAACCAGTTTTCACCGATGAGTGTTTTGAAAACTTGATATTCATTTTTCTTTTTTTAATCAGTTTTCGCCGATGATTGTTTTGAAAACATGACATTCATTTTTTTTAATCAGATTTCGCCGATGAGTGTTTCGAAAACGTAATATTCATTTTTCTTTTTAAATAGTTTTCGCCGATGAATGTTTCGAAAACAAACTTGATATTCATTTATATTTTTCTTAATCAATTTTCACCGGTTAGTGTTTCGAAAACATGATATTCATTTTTCTTTATTTAATTAGTTTTCACCGATGAGTGTTTCGAAAACTTGATATTCATTTTTCTTTTTTTAATAAGTTTTCACCGATGAGTGTTTCGAAAACTTGATATTTATTTTTCTTTTTTTTAATCAGTTTTCGCCGATGAGTGTTTCGAAAATGTAATATTCATTTTTCTTTTTCTTTTTAAAATAGTTTTCACCGATGAGTGTTTCGAAAACTTGATATTCATTTTTCTTTTTCTTAATCAGTTTTCGCCGATGAGTGTTTTGAAAACGTGATATTCCTTTTTCTTTATTTAATTAGTTTTCACCGATGAGTGTTTCGAAAACTTGATATTCATTTTTCTTTTTTTCATCAGTATTCGCCGATGAGTGTTTCGAAAACTTGATATTTATTTTCCTTTTGTAATCAGTTTTCGCCGATAAGTATTTCGAAAACTTGATATTTATTTTTCTTTTTGAATAAGTTTTCACCTATGAGTGTTTCGAAAACTTGATATTCATATTTCTTTTTTAATTAGTTTTGGTCGATGAGTGTTTCGAAAACTTGATATTTATTTTTCATTTTTTTAATCAATTTTCGCCGATGAGTGTTTTGAAAACTTGATATTCATTTTTCTTTTTTTATTTAGTTTTCGCCGATGACTGTTTCGAAAACGTAATATTCATTTTTGTTTTTTTTAAATAGTTTTCGCCGATTAGTGTTTCGAAAACTTGATATTCATTTTTGTTTTTTTTAAATAGTTTTCGCCGATTAGTGTTTCGAAAACTTGATATTCATTTATATTTTTCTTAATCAGTTTTCGCCGATAAGTGTTTCAAAAACGTGATATTCATTTTTCTATATTTAATTAGTTTTTACCGATGAGTGTTTCGAAAAATTGATATTCATTTTTCTTTTTCTTAATCAGTTTTTGCCGATGAGTGTTTCGAAAACGTGATATTCATTTTTCTTTATTCAATTAGTTTTCACCGATTAGTGTTTCAAAAACTTGATATTCATTTTTGTTTTTTAATCAGTTTTCGCCGATGAGTGTTTCGAAAACTTAATATTTATTTTCCTTTTTTAATCAGTTTTCGGTGATAAGTGTTTCGAAAACTTGATATTCATTTTTCTTTTTTAATAAGTTTTGGTCGATGAATGTTTCGAAAACATGATATTTATTTTTCTTTTTTTAATAAGTTTTCACCGATGAGTGTTTCAAAAAGTTGATAGTCATATGTCTTTTTTAATTAGTTTTGGTCGATGAGTGTTTCGAAAACTTGATATTCATTTTTCTTTTTTTAAAAAGTTTTCACCGATAAGTGTTTCGAAAACTTGATATTTATTTTTCTTTTTTTAATCAGTTTTCACTGATTAGTGTTTCGAAAACGTAATATTCATTTTTCTTTTTAAAAAAAAATAGTTTTCGCTGATTAGTTGTAATACCCCGAAAAATTTTGAGGATTAAAAAATGATTTATTTCGGGGCTAGGAATTAAAACGTTTAAAAAAAAGAATATAGAAAATGTATGAAAGTTAAAAGAAACCGGAACGGAATTTTTTTCGAAGATTGTAATATCCGAGGGGTATTTTTGGAATCAAGTCAAATATGTAGTAAGACTTAGAATGGTCATCATTTGCAGTTGGAATGTAAAAAAAACACAAATAAATAATATATAAACAAGTAAATAAATAGAAAAATGTGTGTATATATATATATATATATATATATATATGAGATCGACATCTTCCCATCGGATAGTTTGAGGAATCATGACGTTTGTTTTTGTGGCGTCGGTGAGGAATAGGGTAGTATAACCCTTTTCTTGAGGAATAGATACTTTTGAAGCAGAAGAATTCATGACTTTGTATTTGACTCTGTATATGAGTGCAACAGGAATAGATCCTGGCTTCATATCTAGGCCGTTTAATTGAATATTGAGTCTTAGGGCATCTAAGATGTTAGCATCTCCTAAGGCGACAGATCTATTTGGGAAGCAGTTGAAGTATACTGGTCCTGCATGCAGGCCTACTTCAACAGCTCCGAGAATTGAGTCTGTAAACTGGATGTGTCTAGCATATATATATATATATATATATATATATATATATATATAAATAATCTTAATTAAGAAATAATGCGATAATATGAAGTTGATAGATTTTTTATGTTGAGGTTGGACATTTTGACTAAATAAAATAAAAATAATTTTTTTTGGAATGAAATAAGATTTTTTGAGTTATTATTAAGATATTAATTACTTTAGATTTGAGAATTTAAGAAATTAAAATAAATAATAAATTCAAAAAGAGAAATATAAATTGGGTTAAATATGAATCATATAAATTATTTTGAGCTTATAGTTTAAATTTGAGAATTTTTCAAAAAGAAAAGTTGTACTGGCTAAAAAATTCTTATATGTTCGAGACTTAGTGACAGATATTTTTATTAGGCCTATGATTACCCAAAAATTTCTAAACTTTCGTATTCTTACCCAACAATAAATCTAAATGAGAAAATCCAATCAAAACTCTATTTTACCTTATCCCAAAACAAAGTCAAATATCCAAATTTTCTTTAAACCCAAATTGCAATTTAAGAGCACAAGTCAGACCACGCCTCTTCCTATCTTCTTTCTTCTTCCTCTCTTCTTCTCCATTCCTCATTCAATCTAGGGCATCAAGAACAAATTGAAGGATCCACTCACTTCCATCAAATTTCTAGCTTCCTCCCATCAATTCCATGCCTCATCAAGCTCCCTCCACAATTGTTAAGCATTAACAAGTTTGGGCAACCTCCATGGATTTCCAAATTCGGACTTCCCCAAAGGGTTCAAGTACTTCCTTGGAGACCAGAGTGCAAAAAGGGAATGCTAAGTGAAGCGGCCAAGGTGAGGGTTCTTCCATCTCTGCTCCTAGGGTTGTATACTTGTGTGGATTACATGAGTATGTACATCCCCTGCTTGTCTGGTATGTGATAGCTAGAGGTATAGGATGTTAAAAGAATAAAGGAACTAGAAAATAGGTTCTGGAAAGTAGCTTAGATAGGAAGACATATATAGGAGTAGAGAGTAATTGTTTGCTATGATTGGTGTGTTACAAATCCAACTCATACACTCCGGAGGCATGATGAGTATTTTATTAAAACTTTTCCACGACGGTGACAAGAGTCCTTGTACGGAAGGACAAACTTTTTATTTTGAAAACTCGTCACGACGGTGACTTAAATTATAATCATGCAAAGGGATTATTGGTGGGGTTTGGATTTGGTTATGCTAGCAATGTGAGACATCGACTAGAACAACGTCATATGGCACTTGAGACCTCAGTTTTATAATCACCATGACGATGGTCATTGCCCTATCCTAGCAATAGGGTCAGAAAGGTTTTATATTGCTATGACGATAGCTTGAGGCTCAGAGAGTGCATCTGGACGGGTATATGAGTTATATCCTGTTGAGGATACTTGTACATATTAATAAGGAGAGGAATTGTTGATCCTTCGGGAAAGATACAAAGAATCCTATTAATATGTGAGACCAAGATAAGGAGACACGGGAGGAACCTACGGATGAACCGTGAGCCTAATCTTACAGAAGAGAAATCATCCTGTGGAGTTGGTCCAGGGTGTGACAGTGGCCATGCTTCGAGACGTCGTGCCATGCCCGCCATGTGGCCTGGTTGGGTAATGGACGAGTGGGCTCAAGCTATTGCCCCACAGCAAGGGGTCAGGACGTGCCACGTGGTGGCTACGTATAGTTGTTTGATAGATAGAAGTTGATTGTGTTTGATTAATAGAATTGTCACGAGGTGACCAGTACCCAAGTGAATGGGTTAAGTATGTTTTGCCACATGGTGGCTAGCAACCCGAGTGCACGGGTTCGAGGTAGAAAAGCCATGTAGTTGCTAGTAAATACCCCAGAGTGGGGGAAGTTAAGTAGATGTATGTTATAGTGTCTGCGTGTACTTAAAGAATTGTCTGTACTTGCATATAATTGTTGATTGTGCAGCGGAGTGGTGATGTACAGGATTACGTCATCACAAAGTCTTGTTTGATTCAAACATGCTGAACGTGAGAAGACCGGTAAGTAAAAGCCGGCACTATATGTTATATGTTTACTTGCTGATTGATAACGTGGAATAAATTGTTGCATGTTTACAGTTATTAAATGCATGTGAGTGTTTGGGTGAAATTTCTGTTGTTGTGTGATCACCAAGAATGTATGCTAACAACAGTAACTAGTTCTTTTTGCATGTGGTTGTGTATGACTCCCAAACCCAGCGCTATGGCACCCACCTTGCGCCGGGGATGGGAGACTCCTCACTGAGTCGCATGGTTAAGACTCACACCTCATTTTTACTACACAGAGACAGGTTAAGTACAGGTGGAAGAAGTCTCGCTGAAACGAGGGTTGAGCAACACTTTTCCAAGACCCACAATTTGTTCATGTGGGTGAATAAACTGTTATTGTAATTTAATTTACTTTATTATTGTATCATAAAGTAAAGGGTAGACGTACCCAATTATATTGCATCACTAAATCTAGAAGTGTCAGCTTCACACACCTTAAAGATCCGGATCCGTTAGATTACGATGCAAGGAAAACTTGTTTCCAAAAATATATATATATACATATATCTGTTACATGTGAATAGGATAGGCAGCATCTTCGGATGTGTAGCCAGTACACATGTTATATATTAAGTGTGTTTTCCTATATCTATATCCTGAAGCGGCACTGGCCGTGGATTTGCTTGCCTAGGATAGGCCACCATTTCGGTGTAGCCAAGGCATTATACTACATGTGGATGTATTATCAATAATAGATATTCTGTCAATTAGGTGATAAGGCTTACAGGCATAGGGATATTCCCTGAGTCTATGCCGGTCACGGTCCTCTAAACGGGGTCGTGACATTAGTGTTTCAAAAACTTGATATTCATTTTTCTTTTTGTTAATCAGTTTTCGTCGATGAGTGTTTCTAAAACGTGATATTGATTTTTCTTTAATTAATTAGTTTTCACCGATGTGTGTTTCGAAAACTTGATATTCATTTTTCTTTTTTTAATTAGTTTTCGCCGATGAGTGTTTCGAAAACTTTATTCATTTTTATTTTTTAAATCAGTTTTCGTTGATAAGTTTTTCGAAAACTTGATATTCATTTTTCTTTTTTAGTGAGTTTTCGCTGATGAGTGTTTCGAAAACTTGATATTCATTTTCCTTTTTTTTAATCAGTTTTCACCGATGAGTGTTTCGAAAACTTGATAGTAATTATTCATTTTTCCATCAGTTTTCGCCATTGAGTGTTTCGGAAACGTAATATTCAATTTTCTTTTTTTTTTAAATAGTTTTCGCTGATGAGTGTTTCGAAAAATTGATTTTCATTTTTCTTTTTTTAATCAGCTTTTGCCGATGAGTGTTCTGAAAACTTGATATTCTTTTTTCTTTTTTTAATCATTTTTCGTCGATGATTGTTTTGAAAACTTGATATTCTTTTTTCTTTTTTTAATCAGTTTTCCTCGATGAGTGTTTCGAAAACGTAATATTCATTTTTCTTTTTTTTTAAATAGTTTTCGCCGATGAGTGTTTCGAAAACTTGATATTCATTTATATTTTTCTTAATCAGTTTTCGCCGATGAGTGTTTCGAAAACTTGATATTCATTTTTCTTTTTTTAGTAAGTTTTCGCTGATGAGTGTTTCGAAAACTTCATATTCATTTTTCTTTTTTTAATCAGTTTTCAACGATGAGTGTTTCAAAAACTTGATAGTAATTTTTCATTTTTTAATCAGTTTTCGCCGGTGAGTGTTTCGAAAACGTAATATTCATTTTTTTAAATGGTTTTCGCCGATGAGTGTTTCGAAAAATTGATATTCATTTTTCTTTTTTTAATCAGTTTTCGCCGATGAGTGTTCTGAAAACTTGATATTCATTTTTCTTTTTTTAATCAGTTTTCGTCGATGAGTGTTTTGAAAACTTGATATTCCTTTTTCTTTTTTTTAATCATTTTTCGCCGATGAGTTTTTCGAAAACGTAATATTCATTTTTCTTTTTTTTTAAATAGTTTTCCCCGATGAGTGTTTCGAAAACTTGATATTCATTTTTCTTTTTCTTAATAAGTTTTCATCGTTGAGTGTTTCGAAAATTTGTTATTCATTTTTCTTTTTTTAACTAGTTTTCGTCGATTAGTGTTTTGAAAACTTGATATTTATTTTTCTTTTTTTAATCAGTTTTCGCCGATGAGTGTTTTGAAAACTTGATATTCATTTTTCTTTTTTTTTAATCAGATTTCGCCAATGAGTGTTTCAAAAACGTAATATTCATTTTTCATTTTTTTTAAATAGTTTTCGCCGATGAGTGTTTCGAAAACTTAATTTTCATTTATATTTTTCTTAATCAATTTTCGCCGATGAGTGTTTCGAAAACGTGATATTCCTTTTTATTTATTTAATTAGTTTTCACCGATGAGTGTTTCGAAAACATGATATTCGTTTTTCTTTTTCTTAATCAGTTTTCGCCGATGAGTGTTTCGAAAACGTGATATTAATTTTTCTATATTTAACTAGTTTTCACCGATGAGTGTTTCGAAAACTTGATATTCATTTTTGTTTTTTTAATCAGTTTTCGTCAATGAGTGTTTCGAAAACTTGATATTTATTTTCCTTTTTTAATCAGTTTTCGATGATGAGTCTTTTGAAAACTTGATATTCATTTTTATTGTTTTTAATTAGTTTTCGTAGATAAGTGTTTCGAAAACTTGAAATTCATTTTTCTTTTTTTAGTATGTTTTCGCTAATAAGTTGTAATACCCCGGAAAAATTTCGAGGATTAAAGAATGAGTTATTTAAAATTTGGAGGATTTAAGAATGATTTATTCTGGGGCTAGGAATTAAAACCTTAAAAAGATTATAAAAAAATGAAAGTTAAAAGAAACCGAAAAGGAATTTTTTTTCAAGATTGTGATACCCGAGAAAACTTGGAAATTTCAAGTAAAATAAAAGATGAAAGAAATGAGTAAATTTTTTTTCGAAATTAATTCAGGACCTACGAAATTAGAAACCTAAAATAAATAGGAGTGAGAACTAAATTAAAATATTATTAGTCATTATTTATTTAATTATTAATTATTTAGTTATTAATTATATTTATATATGATTTTATTTTAATTATATTTATTTATTATAATTATTATTTAAGTGGAGTGGGGTTGACGTAGGTATATATATATATATAGAAAAGAAAGAAAAAGTGAGAAAGAAAGAGAGAAAGGCGTGAGAAAGAAAGAAGAAAAAGAGAGAGAGGGAGCCGAGGAAGAGAGAGGGGAAGAACGGAAGAGAAGAGGAAGGAGAGGGGGAATGAGGAAACGTCGCCGGAAACTGGCCGGAGAAGACGCCAGAAAAGCTCACCGAAGCTCGGTTACAACATCTTCCACACCTCCCACCAATCGAATCAAGGTTGGTAACCTCAATTTCATTCTAAACCCTCAATTTCTCCATTTTTTGGATTTCTTCGATTGACCTTCGATTGAGTTATTTCGAGGGTAGATTGAGACCTAGAAAGTGTTCTTGAACACTTAGTTGGGGTAGGAATCAAGGTTATATTCTCGGATTTGCCCAAATTCGAATTTGGAAGGATTTGGGGTTGAAATTATAATTATTTCCAAATTGGGGAAAATATTTGATAATTAGGGTTGAGCTTGGATTTGAGTAAATAGGCTTGAATTGATATTATTGAAATTATAATTATTTCCAAATTGGGGAAAATTGTTGATAATTAGGATTGAGTTTGGATTTGAGTGAATAGGCTTGAATTGATATTATTAAAATTATATAGTTGAAATATTAGCTGAACAAGACCCGTGAAGAGTTGGCCCAAGGTTACTAAGGTTGAACCTTGACGTTAACGTACCGGGTCCCTGCTCGGGTTGCCCAATTACACTTTAAGGGTGACGTTGAGAGTTTTAAATCTCACCTCTTCAATCCTAAACACCCTAGAACACTCCTAAACATGTTTTTGAGGATTAAATCACTCTAAGTACCTTCTTGTTTCTCAAGGACGAAAACTTGCGGAACAATGAAGTCCAAATTCTAAAATGGTAATTTTATTCCTTCATAATTATTAGGAAGCCTTAAGTAGGGTGAATTAGAGGTGTATCGAGGTTTAGAAACTAGATTTCTTAGAACCCAAGTAGGAACACAAGTTGAATTAAAATGCTTAGACCTTCCTAAAATTAGGATTCCTTCCAACCAAGCTAGGTAAGCTTCCTTAGATGCGGATACAAGTTAGATAGAGGTCTAATACTCAAATCCAAGTATGTTAAACACTCAAGTAGAGTGTTATATGCGAGTAAGTCAAGTGTCCGAGGAAGGATACGCATAAGTCGGGATAGAGAAGTCCGATAAGACCAAGAGCTTGACTCTGTGGCAACCATGGACTACACGTGAGAGTAATGGATAGATAAATAACAAGCTAAGCTAAGTAATAATCTTAATCAAGTAAATGTTGTTCTTATAGGAACAACGGCACGCAAAAGAGTGCAACAAGAACTCCGAGAAGACTAAAGTCACAGGAGAGGATTGCATGGAAGGCTGGCCAAGGTGAGGGATCTTCCATCTCTGCTCCTAGGGTTGTATGCTTATGTGGATTACATGAGTATGTACATTCTCTGCTTGTCTGGTATGTGATAGCTAGAGGTATAGGATATTAAAAGAATAAAGGAACTAGAAAATAGGTGGTGGAAAGTAGCTTAGATAGGAAGACATAGAAGTAGAGAGTAATTGTTTGCTATGATTGGTGTGTTACAAATCCAACTCATACACTCCGGAGGCATGATGAGTATTTTATTAAATCTTTTCCACGACGGTGGCAAGAGTTCTTATACGGAAGGACTAAACTTTTATTTTGAAACTCGTCACGACGGTGACTTAAATTATAATCATGCAAAGGGAGTTATTAGTGGGTTTCGGATTTGGTTATGCTAGCGATGTGAGACATCGACTAGAAAAACGTAAGATGGCAATTGAGACCTACGTTTTATAATCACCATGACAATGGTCATTGCCTTATCCTGGCAATAGGGTCAGAAAGGTTTTATATTTCTATGATGATACCTTGAGGCTCAGAGAGTGCATCTGGATGGGTATATGAGTTATATCCTGTTAAGGATACTCGTCCATATTAACAAGGAGAAGAATTGTTGATCCTTCGGGAAAGATACAAAGAATCCTTTTAATATGTGAGACTAAGGTAAGGAGACACGGGAGGAACCTACGAGTGAACCATGAGCCTAACCTAGTAAAAGAGAAATCATCCTGTGGAGTTGGTCCAGGGTGTGTCAGTGGCCATGATTCCAGACGTCGTGTCGTGCCCACCATGTGGCCTGGTTGGGTAATGGACGAGTGGGCTCAAGCTATTGCCCCGCAACAAGGGGTCAGGACGTGCCACGTGGTGGCTACGTATCAGTTGTTTGATAGATAGAAGTTGATTGTGTTTGATTAATAGAATTGTCACGAGGTGACTAGTACCCAAGTGAATGGGTTAAGTATTGTTTAATTAACAGAATTGTCACGAGGTGACCAGCACCCGAGTGAATGGGTTAAGTATATTTGCCACGTGGTGGCCAGCAACCTGAGTGCACGTGTTCGAGGTAGAAAAGCCATATAGTGGCTAGTAAATACCCCAGAGTGGGGGAAGTTAAGTAGATGTAGGTTATAGTATCTGCGTGTACTTAAAGAATTGTCTGTGTTTGCATATAATTGCTGATTGTGCAGCGTAGTGGTGACGTACAGGATTACATCACCACAACGTCTTGTTTGGTTTAAACATGTTGAACGTGAGAAGACCAGTAAGTAAAAGCCGGCATTATATGTTATATGTTTACTTTTTGAGTGATGATGTGAATTAAACTGCCGCATGCTTGTATCTGTTAAATGCATGTGAGTGGTTGGGTGAAATATATGTTGTTGTGTGGTCGCCAAGAATGTATGCTAATTAACAGTAACCAGTTGTTTTTGCATGTGGTTGTGTATGACAACCAATCCCAGCGCCATGGTACCCGCCTTGCGCCGAGGATGGGAGAGTTCTCACTGAGTCGCGTGGTTAAGACTCACACCTCATTTTTACTACACAGAGACAGGTTAAGTACAGGTGGAAGAAGTCTCGGTGGAACGAGGGTTGAGCAACACTTTCCAAGACCCACAACTTGTTCATGTGGGTGAATAAATTGTAATTGTAATTTAATTTACTTTATCATGGTATTATAAAGTAAAGGGTAGACGTACCCAATTATAATGTATCACTAAATCTAGAACTGTCAGCTTCACACACCTTAAGGATTAGGATCCGTTAGATTGCGTTGCAGGGAAAACTAGTTTTCAAAATATATGTATATATATATATATACTTATATCTGTTGCATGTGAATAGGATATGCAGCATCTTCGGATGTGTAGCCAGTACACAGGTTATATATTATGTGTGTTTTCCTATAACTATATCCTGAAGCGGCACTGACCGTGGATTTGCTTGCCTAGGATAGGCCACCATTCCGGTGTAGCCATGGTCTTATAATGCATGTGGATGTATTTTTCATTAATAGCTATTCTGTCAATTAGGTGAAAAGGCTTACAGGCATAGGGATATTCCCTGTGTTTGTGCCGGTCACGGTCCTCTAAACGGGGTCGTGACATAAGTGTTTCGAAAACTTGATATTCATTTCTCATATTTTTAATCAGTTTTCGCCGATGAGTGTTTTGAAAACTTGATATTCATTTTTCTTTTTTAATTAGTTTTGGTCGATGAATGTTTTGAAAACATGATATTCATTTTTCTTTTTTTAATTAGTTTTTGCCGATTAATGTTTCAAAAACTTGATATTCATATTTCTTTTTTAATTAGTTTTGATCGACGAGTGTTTCGAAAACTTTATATTCATTTTTCTTTTTTTAATAAGTTTTCACCAATGAGTTTTTCGAAAACTTGATATTTATTTTTCTTTTTTTTTAATCAGTTTTCGCCGATGAGTGTTTCGAAAACGTATATTCATTTTCTTTTTATTTTTAAAATAGTTTTCACCGATTAGTGTTTCGAAAACTTGATATTCATTTTAATTTTTTTTAATCAGTTTTCGTAGATGAGTGTTTCGAAAACTTGATATTTATTTTTCTTTTTCTTAATCAGTTTTCGCCGATGAGTGTTTCGAAAACGTGATATTCATATTTCTTTATTCAATTAGTTTTTACCGATTAGTGTTTCGAAAACTTGATATTCATTTTTGTTTTTTTAATCAGTTTTCGCCGATGAGTGTTTCAAAAACTTGATATTTATTTTTCTTTTTTAATCAGTTTTCGCCGATGAGTGTTTCGAAAACTTGATATTCATTTTTATTTTTTTAATCAGTTTTCGTAGATGAGTGTTTCGAAAACTTGATATTCATTTTTCTTGTTTTAGTAAGTTTTCGCTAATGAATGTTTTGAAAACTTGATATTCATTTCTCATTTTTTTAATCAGTTTTCGCCGATGAGTGTTTTGAAAACTTGATATTCATTTTTCTTTATTAATTAGTTTTGGTGGATGAATGTTTCAAAAACATGATATTTATTTCTCTTTTTTTAATAAGTTTTCACCGATGAGTGTTTCGAAAACCTGATATTCATATTTCTTTTTTAATTAGTTTTGGTCGATGAGTGTTTCGAAAATTTGATATTCATTTTTCTTTATTTTAATAAGTTTTCACCGATGAGTGTTTCGAAAACTTTATATTTATTTTTCTTTTTTTAATCAGTTTTCGCCGATGAGTGTTTCGAAAATGTAATATTCATTTTTCTTTTTCTTTTTAAAATATTTTTCGCCGATTAGTGTTTCGAAAACTTGATATTCATTTTTCATTTTCTTAATCAGTTTTCGCCGATAAGTCTTTCGAAAACTTTATATTCATTTTTATTTTTTAAAAAAGTTTTCGTCGATGAGTGTTTCGAAAACTTGATATTCATTTTTCTTTTTTTAGTAAGTTTTCGCTGATGAGTGTTTCGAAAACTTCATATTGATTTTTCTTTTTTAAACAGTTTTCACCGATGAGTGTTTTCAAAACTTGATAGTAATTTTTCATTTTTTAATAAGCTTTCGCCGTTGAGTGTTTCGAAAACGTAATATTTATTTTTCTTTTTTTTAAATAGTTTTCGTCGATTAGTGTTTCGAAAAATTGATATTCATTTTTCTTTTTTTAATCAGTTTTCGCCGATGAGTGTTCTGAAAACTTGATATTTATTTTTCTTTTTTTAATCAGTTTTCGCCGATGAGTGTTTTGAAAACTTGATATTCATTTTTCTTTTTTTTTAATCAGTTTTCGCCGATGAGTGTTTCGAAAACGTAATATTCATTTTTCTTTTTTTTAAATAGTTTTCGCCGATGAGTGTTTCGAAAACTTGATATTCATTTATATTTTTCTTTATCAGTTTTTGCCGATGAGTGTTTCGGAAGTGTGATATTCATTTTTCATTATTTAATTAGTTTTCACCGATGTAATACCCCGGAAATATTTTAACTAGCATCGGAAATTAAATTAAATTAATTAATTTTGGAAAGTGAAAAATGAGATAAAAATACACATCATCCTAATACATATTTTTTTTTTAAAATACCAATTAGTGTAAATCCTAATGTTTATATATACTCCTTTTCTATTTATTCATATACACCAGATTTTTTAATTAGGTGATAGGTAGATATATTAATTTAATTATATATATGTATATATGTGTAATAGAATAAGGAAAAGAGTAAAAAAAAAAAAGAAACCAGATTGTTTTATTTAGTGATATATATATATATATATGTAATAAGAAAAGAAAGAATAAGAATGAATTAAGTAAAAGAAAGGGAAAGCTACGTGAGAAAAAAAAAAGAAAACCGTGAAGGAATCAGAGCACGCAATGGAAGGGTGAAACGCGAGGGAGAGGGGGAGGAGCTCACGGAAGGTGAACGGCGTGCGAGAGTGGCCGGACGCACGCGTGGTGGCTGGAGTCGCCGTCCACCGGAACCGGAAAACGCCACTGTGTGCTAGAGAGAGAGAGTTCGGGTTAGAGAGAGAAACAAGAGGAAGAGAGCTTTCTCGCCGGAAAACGCCGTCTCTTCACCGGGGAAGGTAGCTGGGGGTCTCCTCTACTCCATATCGTCCTTCTAACCGGTTGAATTGAGGTGAGAAGTCCCGAAACTCTCAAACCCCAATTTTATCAATTTTAGGAATTTTTGGAAAGACCCCAATTGATTCAATCTGAGTATTCTGGGTCCTAAATTGAAGTATATACATGTTAGGAAGTGAGTTGGAAGCTTAGGAACCGGAACCAAATTGATGGAATTTATGCGGGTTGGAAAAAGTGTAGGAAAAGTATGATTGGAAAGGTTTAAGGGTGTTGTGGAATGATTTGGGGTGCATTGAAAGGTTGAATGATAATTATATAATTGTTAAAAATTTATTGGAATGTACGAGGGATTAAAACCCGAGTAATTCCCGTCTCACCCGGAACCCCGTTCGGGGAAAAAGAGACACTTTCCTAATTTTACGTGTATCCGGATATGTGTATTCGTGTGTAGGTAAAGTATTGAAAGTTAATTCGGTAAATGGAAATTTTAGACAAGTAGAATTTATGACTCTCTTGAGTCATAAATTCAAGACTTGGGTAATGTAAATTTCATATGGACACATAGAGATGAAATTGGGTAACCTTGCATTCCCAACTCAAGGCTTCCGAATAGTGTGATTTAGCAAGGGTTGGACACGATTAGAAGCATGCTAGGTGTCCTAAAACTAGTTGAGGGCATTTCCAAGCCAACAACTAGCCTATGGAATTAATTAGAGAGAACATGAGCACTAGCGTTGCATGTACACGATAGTGGTTGAATTTTCAAGTTTCTAAATCTCTCAAGTATATGTGTATAGGACACCATACTGTGAGTGGACTATCGGGCGCACCGAGAGCCGATCAGAGGGGCCAAACAGGTGAGGGGCTTTCCTATCCTTGCCCTATAGGGTTGACTGCGGATATGGATATATGGTTTGCCTTCTTGCCTATTTGTAGGAATTACATGTTAGATAACATGCTATTGTTATTCCTAAATTACCGTATATGTGAAAACGTGCTATATGTGTGTATGTGAATTGTAAAAGCAATGGTGGCTCAAGGAGCCTTATATGGAAAGAAGGTCCTCGGGACCTAAATGATATCGGGGGTAGGATCGAGTCAACTTTATTTGTGAGGGTCTTGTGGTATTATAAACCAACCTCATTGTTGATCACCTGAAAAGAGTGGTTGTGTATGTAACTTCTTAAAAGAGATGAACATAGGTGACTTGTTTTAAACCGAGAGCTTCCGAATTAGAAAACCACTTGGGAATTTAGAGTTGCCTAAGAAGGATAGAAATGAGTAAGCAGTGGTCCATAGGGGTCATTTATGGTACAACGTGGAAACCGAGTCGATCAAGGATAGTCCGGGTAGATTGAGTCTGTTTGTCTTGAGTCAACCCACAGAAATACAAAGTATATGAGTACACCACATTGTGGCTATTGCCTTGGGTAAACCGAGGTCAGATGAGTCGCCGGCTATGCCCCAAGTGAAGTCTTGGGGTCAGACTATTGTTCGAAGTAAAGTCTTGGGACCAGGGGTTCCTAGAATGATCAACTAGGTTCCCACATTGCTCACGTGAGATATTGCCTTCGGGCCAGATTCCCTCCTAACGGAGATATTGCCTTCGGGCCAGTTTATGATTACGGTTAATTGAATACGGGTGACCACATGGAGTTATATGTTAAATCATGATATGATGTATGTGTGAATTTAAATGTATGTAAATCCATGCTTTAAATTCCTTATTGTGAATATGATATATGTTAATTGCCTGACCACCTAATATATGAAAATTTAAACCCGTTATATGCGTATATGTTTGTGATTGGCTCCTCTTCCCCAGTTGTAGTGGTACCCGCTACTACACCAGGGATGGGAAAGCCTCTCACTGAGTCTGTTTGACTCACCCCAATGTTACATGTTACAGACACAGGTGGTATAGGCATCGGGAGCGCTTCCACTTCATCTCAGGGAGGCGGACAGACTTAGAGACCGCACGCATTGTTCGCGTGGGTAGTATTGATATATGTATTTTTTCAGGATGTATATGTACATGATCCTTTTGGTATAGCATTGTTTTGTACAGTTGCTATATGCATATATGTATATGTCACACTCTAGAACTGTCGGCTTCATACAGATTAAAGATTGGTCTGGTTGTTGGGATCATAAGTTATGATATGATGAATATCATGTGTATATATATATATGAATGTGACTTCCGCATGTGAATATCAATATGTATATTATATGTACGTGTGATTGATTATATGTATCTGTATAGACTGAAGCGGCGTTGAGCAAGCCGTGGATTGCGTGCTACTTAGGTCACCGGATAGGGATGACCATATATACGATATATTGTTTGTAATAGAAATGGGTAGTTATGCATATATAAGAATGTCAATAAGGAATTAGAGGCTTACAGGATAGGAGAAATCCTACCTCCCGTGCCGGTCACGGACGTCCGATAGGGGGTCGTGACAACCGATGCGTGTTTCGAAAACTTGATATTCATTTTTCTTTTTCTTAATCAGTTTTCGCCGATGAGTGTTTTGAAAACGTGATATTCATTTTTCTTTATTCAATTAGTTTTCACTTTTCACCGATTAGTGTTTCGAAAACTTGATATTCATTTTTGTTTTTTTAATCAGTTTTCGCCCATGAGTGTTTCGAAAACTTGAAATTTATTTTCCTTTTTTAATCAGTTTTCGCCAATGAGTGTTTCGAAAACTTGATATTCATTTTTATTTTTTTAATCAGTTTTCGTAGATTAGTGTTTCGAAAACTTGATATTTATTTTTCTTTTTCTTAATCAGTTTTCGCCGATGAGTGTTTCGAAAACGTGATATTCATTTTTCTTTATTCAATTAGTTTTCACCGATTAGTGTTTCGAAAACTTGATATTCATCAGTTTTCGCCCATGAGTGTGTCGAAAACTTGATATTTATTTTCCTTTTTTAATCAGTTTTCGCCGATGAGTGTTTCGAAAACTTGATATTCATTTTTTTTTAACCAGTTTTCGTAGATGAGTGTTTCGAAAATTTGATATTCATTTTTCTTCTTTTAGTTTGTTTTCGCTAATGAATGTTTCGAAAACTTGATATTCATTTCTCATTTTTTTAATCAATTTTCGCCGATGAGTGTTTTGAAAACTTGATATTCATTTTTCTTTATTAATTAGTTTTGGTGGATGAATGTTTCGAAAACATGATATTTATTTTTCTTTTTTTAATAAGTTTTCATCGATGAGTGTTTCAAAAACCTGATATTCATATTTCTTTTTTAATTAGTTTTGGTCGATGAGTGTTTCGAAAACTTGATATTCCTTTTTCTTTTTTTTATAAGTTTTCACCGATGAGTGTTTCGAAAACTTGATATTTATTTTTCTTTTTTTTAATCAGTTTTCGGCGATGAGTGTTTCGAAAACTTGATATTCATTTTTCTTTTTCTTAATCAGTTTTCGCCGATGAGTGTTTCGGAAACGTGATATTCATTTTTCTTTATTTAATTAGTTTTCACCGATGAGTGTTTCGAACACTTCATATTCATTTTTCTTTTTCTTAATCAGTTTTCGCCGATGAGTGTTTCGGAAACGTGATATTCATTTTTCTTTATTTAATTAGTTTTCACCGATGAGTGTTTCGAAAACTTGATATTCGTTTTTCTTTTTTAATCAGTTTTCGCCGATAAGTATTTCGAAAACTTTATATTCATTTTTATTTTTTAAATAAGTTTTCGTCGATGAGTGTTTCGAAAACTTGATATTCATTTTTCTTTTTTTAGTAAGTTTTCGCTGATGAGTGTTTCGAAAACTTCATATTCATTTTTCTTTTTTTAATCAGTTTTCACCGATGAGTGTTTTCAAAACTTGATAGTAATTTTTATTTTTTTAATAAGTTTTCGCCGTTGAGTGTTTCGAAAACATAATAGTTATTTTTTCTTTTTTTAAATAGTTTTCATCGATGAGTGTTTCGAAAAATTGATATTCATTTTTTTTTAATCAGTTTTCGCCGATGAGTGTTCTGAAAACTTGATATTAATTTTTCTTTTTTTAATCAGTTTTCGCCGATGAGTGTTTTGAAAACTTGATATTCATTTTTCTTTTTTTAATCAGTTTTCGCCGATGAGTGTTTCGAAAACGTAACATTCATTTTTCTTTTTTTTAAATAGTTTTCGCCGATGAGTGTTTCAAAAACTTGATATTCATTTATATTTTTCTTAATCAGTTTTCGCCGATGAGTGTTTCGGAAACCTGATATTCATTTTTCTTTATTTAATTAGTTTTCACCGATGAGTGTTTCAAAAACTTGATATTAATTTTTCTTTTACTTAATCAGTTTTCGCCGATGAGTGTTTCGAAAACGTGATATTCATTTTTCTTTATTCAATTAGTTTTCACCAATTAGTGTTTCGAAAACTTGATATTCATTTTTGTTTTTTTAATCAGTTTTCGCCGATGTGTGTTTCGAAAACTTGTTATTTATTTTCCTTTTTTAATCAGTTTTCTCCGATGAGTGTTTCGAAAACTTGATATTAATTTTTATTTTTTTTAATCAGTTTTCGTAGATGAGTTTTTCGAAAACTTGATATTCATTTTTCTTGTTTTAGTATGTTTTCGCGAATGAGTGTTTCGAAAACTTCATATTCATTTTTCATTTTTTAATCAGTTTTCGTCGATGAGTGTTTCGAAAATTTGATATTCATTTTCCTTTTTTTAATTAGTTTTGGTCGATAAATGTTTGGAAAACATGATATTTATTTTTCTTTTTTTAATAAGTTTTCACCGATGAGTGTTTCGAAAACTTGATATTCATATTTCTTTTTTAATTAGTTTTGTTCGATGAGTGTTTCGAAAACTTGATATTGATTTTTCTTTTTTTAATAAGTTTTCACCGATGAGTGTTTCGAAAACTTGATATTTATTTTTCTTTTTTTTTAATAAGTTTTCGCCGATGAGTGTTTCGAAAACGTAATATTCATTTTTATTTTTTTTAAATAGTTTTCACCGATTAGTGTTTTGAAAACTTGATATTCATTTTTCTTTTTTTAAATCAGTTTTCACCGATGAGTGTTTCGAAAATGTCACGACCCCCAATCGGACGTCCGTGACCGGCACGGGAAGTAGGATTTCTCCTATCCCGTAAGCCTCTAATCCCTGATTAACATTTTCACATGTTTATAACTAGCAATTTCTAATACAAACAATATATAGTATTTATGGTCATCCATATCCGGTGACCTAAGTATCGTGCAATCCACGGCTCGCTCAACGCCGCTTCAGTCTATACATATACACATAATCACACACACGTACATATATTATATAGATTGATCACACTCTTCAGGGCGGGTGATCTATCCTATTCACATGCAGAAGTCCTGTATACAATCATACATATATTCAATCACACGCTTGCATATAGTTTACATATTGATCACACGCCTCAATGCGTGTGATCTATCCTATTCACATGCGGAAGCCATATTTTCATACAATCAGGTATTCAGTCACACATATATATATAATTTACATATTGATCACACCCCTCAAGGCGTGTGATCTATCCTAGTCGCATGCGGAATTCATATATACATATACATGATATACAATATATCATAGCCTAAAGTCCCAACACCCAGACCTAACTTTAATCTGTATGAAGCCGACAATGCTAGAATATGACGTATATATATACTACAGCTGTATCTGTACAAACGCTACACCTAAAAAGGATTCATATACATATACATCACAACATATGTACGTAATCAAAATAACTACCGACGCTGTCACGACCCCCTATCGGACGTCCGTGACCGGCACGGGAGGTAGGATTTCTTCTATCCCGTAAGCCTCTAATCCCTGATTGACATATTTATATATGCATAACTGCCCATTTCTAATACAAACAATATATAGTATATATGACCATCCCTATCCGGTGACCTAAGTAGCACGCAATTCACGGCTCGCTCAACGCCGCTTCAGTCTATACATATACACATAATCAATCACACGTACATATAATATACATATTGATCACGCGCCTCAAGGCGGGTGATCTATCCTATTCGCATGCAGAATCCCTGCATACAGTCAAGTATATATATCCAATCACACACTTGCATATAATTTACATATTGATCACACGCCTCAATGCGTGTGACCTATCCTATTCACATGCGGAAGCCGTATTTTCACACAATCAAGTATTCAGTCACACATATATATAAATTTACATATTGACCACCCGCTCAGTGCGTGTGATATATCCTATTCACATGCGGAAGTCACATTCATATATATATACACATGATATTCATCATATCATAACCTATGTTCCCAACAACAAGACCAATCTTTAATCTGTATGAAGCCGACAATTCTAGAGTGTGACATATACATATATGTATATAGCAACTGTACAAAACAATGCTATACCAAAATGAATCATATACATATATATCCTGACAAAATACATATAACAATACTACCCACACAAACAATGCGTGCGGTCTCTAAGTCTGTCCGCCTCCCTGAGATGAAGTGGAAGCACCCCCGATGCCTATACCACCTGTGTCTGTAACATTTAAAATTGGAGTGAGTCAAACAGACTCAGTGAGAGGCTCTCCCATCCCTGGTGTAGTAGCGGGTACCACTACAACTGGGGGAAAGGAACCAATCACAATCACATACGCATATAACAGATTTTGAGTTTCCATATATTAAGTGGCCAGGCAATTAGCATATATCATATTCACAATGAAGAATTTAAAGCATGGTTTTACATACGTTTAAATTCATACATACGTCATATCACAGTTTAACATATAACTTCATGTGGATGTCCATGTTCAAATAACCGTAATCATAAACCGGCCCGAAGGCATATCTCCGTTAGGAGAGAATCTGGCCCGAAAGCAATATCTCCGTTAGGAGAGAATCTGGCCCGAAGGCAATATCTCACGTGAGCAATATAGGAACCTAGTTGATCAATCTAGGAACCCCTGGTCCCAAGACTTTACCTGGAACAATAATCTGACCCCAAGTCTTCACTTGGAGCATAGCCGGCGACTCATCTGACCTCGGTTTACCCAAGGCAATAGCCACAATGTGGTGTACTCATATACTTTGTATTTCTGAGTGTTTGACTCAAAACAAGAGACTCACTCTACCCGGACCATCCGTGATAGACTTGGTTCCCGCGTTGTGCCATAAATGGCCCCTATGGACCACTACTTGTTCATTTTACTTCTTGTTAGGCAATCTAGATTTCCAAGTGGTTTCTAATCCGGACTCTTCGATCAAAACAAGGTTACCTATGTTTATTTCCTTTAAGGATTTACATACAAAACCACACTTTTCGGATAATAATCAATAAGGTTTGTTTCTAGTACCACAAGACCCTCATAAATAAAATGGACTCGATCCTACCCCCGATATCATATAGGTCCCGAGGACCTTCTTTCCATATAAGGCTCCTTGACCCACCATTGCTTTTACAATTTACATATACACATACAGCACGTTATCACATATATTACAATTTAGGAACATCAATAGCATGTTATCTATCATAAAATTCCTACAAGTAGGCAAGAAGACAAACCATATATCCATATCCGCAGTCAACCCTATAGGGCAAGGATAGGAAAGCCCCTCACCTGTTTGGGCCCTCTGATTGGCTCTCGGTGTGCCCGAAGGTCCAGTCACAGTATGATGCCCTACACACATGTACTAGAGCAATTTAGAAACTTAGAATTCAGCCACTATCGTGTACATGTCATGTTAATGTTCATGTTCTCTCTAATTACTTCCATAGACTAGTTGTTGGCTTGGAAATGCCCTCAACTAGTTTTAGGACACCTATCATGCTTCTATTCATGTCCAACCCTTTCTTAATTACACTATTCGGAAGCTTTGACTTGGGAATGCAAGGTTACCCAATTCCACCTTTATGTGTTCATATGAACTTCCATTACCCAAGTCTTGAATTTATGGCTCAAGAGAATCATAAATCCTACTTGTCCAAGCTTTCCATTTATCAAACTAACCTTGAACACTTCACCTACACATGAATACACATACCCGAATACTCGTAAAATTAGAAAATTGTCTCTTTTTCCCCAAACGGGGTTCCGGGTGAGACGGGAATTACTCGGGTTTTAATCCCTCGTACATTCTAATAATTTTAACAATTATATAATCACAATTTCCACCTATTAATGCACCCCCAATCAGTTCACAACACCCTTAAACCTTTCCAATCATACTTTTCCTACACTTTTTCCAACCCGGATAAATTCCATCAATTTGGTTACGGTTCCTAAGCTTCCAACTCAATTCCTAACATACAAATACTTCAATTTAGGACCCAGAATACTCAGATTGAATCAATTGGGGTCTTTCTAAAAATCCCTAAAATTGATAAAATTGGGGTTTGAGAGTTTCGGGACTTCTCACCTCGATTCAACCGGTTAGAAGGACGATATGGAGTAAAGGAGACCCCCAGCTACCTTCCCCGGTGAAGAGACGGCGTTTTCCGGCGAGAAAGCTCTCTCCCTCTTGTTTCTCTCTCTAAACCGTCACTCTCTCTCTCTCTAGCACCAAGACGGCACGAGCTCCGGCGGACGCGACTTCGGCCTCCGTCTCGCGTATGTCCGGCCGCCACGTGAGCTCCTCCCCTCTTCCCTCGCGTCTTCTCCGTTCTTCCCTCTCCACTCTCGCGTTTTTCCCGTTGATGGCCTCCCCTCACGTCTGTTTCCTTTCCTTTATTCTCTTTTATTTCTCTTTTCTTATCTTACTCTTTCCTTATATAATACATATATATATAATTAACTAATATATATACATATCACATACATACATCACATAAAAAAAACACATCTGATATAATAATAATTAAGAAAAATAAATATATATATAAAAAAATAATTAGGATTTACTTTAATTTATATTTAAAAAATATAAGTAGTAGGATAGTGTGTGCTTCTATCCATTTTCAACTTTAAATAAATAAATTAATTAAATTAAACCAATGATGTTAATTAAATATTCTCGGGTATTACAGACGCGGACTAAGCGTACGGTCCCCAGATCTGTCCACCTCCTTGAGAAGAAGTGGATGCGTTTCCGACTCTTGAACTACCTGTATCTGAAACATGTAAACAGGGGGTGAGTCGAACAGACTCAGTGAGAAGCTCCCCCATCCCTGGCGTAGCAGCGGGTACCACTACAGCTGGGGGAAGGGAGTAACCACAACCACATGCGCATGAAACGGATTTATATTGTGACCTTTAATATGATCAGGCAATCAATATATCATATTCACAATTAAAAATCCCAATTCATGCTCCTAACATGTTTATTAATCCGCATGTAAACCAATCATAAACTTATATAATATCTTTTCATAAGTCATACATAGTTATGCTCGTAGGCATTCACTTTCTGTCTCCTGCATTACGTTAAGAGAAATACTATCCCGAAGGCATTCACTTTCTGTCTCCCGCGTTACGCTAAGAGAAATACTGGCCCAGAGGCATTCACTTTCTATCTCCTGCGTTACGCTAAGAGAAATACTGGCCCGAAGGCAATGTCTTATTCGAACCTAGTTGATCAAACTAGGAACTTTCTGACTCCAAGGCACGCTTAGAGTAATAGCCGGCAACTTATCTGACCCCGGTTAAACCAAGGTAATGGCCACTATGTGGCATACTTACGGTTAACTGAATCCTGTCTGTCCGACCAGGATAACCGACTCGATCTACCCGAGGGCCTCCACGAGTCCCTTTGGGGTTTATCTCTTACGTTATCTCGTTTGAGAGCTATCTACTCCAATAGCACTCATTTTCTTATCTCTGGACGGTACCCGACGGTCTACGCCCATTTCCACTTCTAGACCTGCTCCGTCTAATGATTTTGGGTCCATAATCACCGTATGGCCCCCTTAATTGGTAACCCTTAGGTTTACCTGTATACTCCCTTGGCACCTTAGCACTCTCTAGGGCTTTTCGATGTCTACTAAACTTTAATCACTCCCAGCGAGTGATTTCTCAACTACATCTACCATCCTTATACAACTTACCTGTAAAAGGACTATTGTTTGGTAGGGTATTGGTCACATGAGTTAGTTTTCTTAGGCACCCTGCGGTTTTAAAAATTAATTCAAGTTTATTTCTTAGAAAATGATACCTAAGGTTTTCATAAATGGTTAGGGTTTAACCAATTGGAATGACACAAATTGAGAAAGAGTTTTCATGAAAAATTTGCCTTCCAATGGTTACCCCTAGTATTTTCAAGAAAAGTTTGAGGGTCTTTCAGAATCTCTCATCCGGAAAGACCAAAAAGATTTTTATAAAAATTTCTCATGTGATTAATATCCTATTCTTTATGCTCTTCCTTAAGCAACCTAAGACAGTTTGGTTGGGCTTAATCCCTTCTTTGCCCCTTGTTTGCTTAAGGAACTAGCAATTCATGGATCAAGCACAAGGTTGGACTACGCTCCTTCCCTATGCCTTACCATTTAGTTTGTTTCCTGCTCGGCATATGGTCACGCTCTACACGTTTACATATGCCTCTACTTCTTAACATCTATCTCTACGGCATATGGTTCGGCCACTTTGCCCTTCCATATACCGTATCCTGATTTTCTAGTCCATAGACTTGTACTTCTATACTGTGGCATACACCACCTCTTTCTCTGTTTACTTTCTAGGAAGGACATCTCACTTCCTTCAGCCATAGCATACCGCACAGTCATGACCCATTCTCGTGGTCTTCTTCCTATCGGTCTCATGCCCCCTGGCTATGTTTATTCTTGTCTGTACACTTTCCATTTCAATCGCCCCATGGGCTTACTTTCTTTTCTACACGCCAAGCGTGTCTTTTCTTTCACTTTACAAACCATTCCTAGCCTGAACTACCATTCACTGCATATTTCTATTCTACTTGCATTCCATACTATAGTCAAACAACTTGTGCCTATACCATAGCATACAATGCGCCGCTAACAGAGCAGACACATCGTATCATTTAACACCTGCAAAACAATCACCCATTGTAGCGCATTCCTGCCTACAATTCAACCAAATGTGTCTATGTCTAGGTAGCATCCTCCATGGATGTCTCCTTTCCCTATTAATGTGTCCTAAGGTTTCTGGGGTCACTGCCACCCCACCTTACGCCTTAGTGCTCATCGGCACTTGTGTACTGTACAGGTTATATGCTTTGCATAGAATTTCACAAACAAATTCTATGCCTAAAGCGATGACTCGAAAGAATTTATGACTCAACATCCTGAGCAACCTCACAAGTGCCCGTCGGAACTACCGTTACGTTCGGATTCGTAATGGCTAGCCCAACTGACACCCGAGACTACTACTTAGCTTCACACCCTTAAAGAAAAACCAGGCTCTGATACCAAGTTTGTCACGACCCCCGTTTAGAGGACCGTGACCGGCACAGACACAGGGAATATCCCTATGCCTGTAAGCCTTATCACCTAATTGACAGAATATCTATTATTGAAAATACATCCACATGCAGTATAATACCATGGCTGCACCGAAATGGTGACCTATCCTAGGCAAGCAAATCCACGGCCAGTGCCGCTTCAGGATATAGATATAGGAAAACACACATAATATATAACATGTGTACTGGCTACACGTCCGAAGATGCTGCCTATCCTATTCGCATGCAACAGATATATGTATATATATATATATATTAGAAACAAGTTTTCCTTGCATCATAATCTAACGGATCCTGATCTTTAAGGTGTGTGAAGCTGACAGTTATAGATTTAGTGATACAATATAGTTGGGTACATCTACCCTTTACTTTATGATACATGATAAAGTAAATTAAATTACAATTACAATTCATTCACCCACATGAACAAGTTGTGGGTCTTGGAAAGTTTTGTTCGTTCCTCGCTCCACCGAGACTTCTTCCACCTGTACTTAACCTGTCTCTGTGTAGTAAAAATGAGGTGTGAGTCTTAACCACACGACTCAGTGAGGACTCTCCCATCCCCGGCGCAAGGTGGGTACCATAGCGCTGGGTTTAGGAGTCATACATAACCACATGCAAAAAACAACTAGTTATTTTTAGTTAGCATACATTCTTGGTGATCACACAACAACATAAATTTGACCCAAACACTCACATGCATTTAACAGATAAAAGCATGCAAGAAATTATTCCATCTCGTCAATCAGCAAGTAAACATGTATCATATAGTGCCAGCTTTTACTTACTGGTCTTCTCAAGTCCAGCATTTTTAATCAAACAAAACGTTGTGGTGACGTAATCCTGTACGTCGTCACTACGCTGCACAATCAACAGTTATATGCAAACACAGACAATTTGTACATACACACAGATGCTATAGCATACATCTACTAAATTTCCCGCACTCAGGGGTGTCTACTAGCCACTACGTGACCTTTCTACTTCGAACCCGTGCACTCGGGTTGCCAGCCACCACGTGGCAAAACATACTTAACCCATTCCCTTGGGTACTGGTCACCTCGTGACAACTCTATTAATCAAACACAATCAATCTCTATCTATCAAAAAACTGATTCATAGCCACCAAGTGGCACGTTCTGACCCCTTGCTATGGGGCAATAGCTTGAGCCCACTCGTCCATTACCCAACCAGGCCACATAGCGGGCACGGCACGACGTCTCGAAGCATGGCCACTGACACACCCTGGACCAACTCCACAGGATGATTTCTCTTTTACTAGGTTAGGCTCACGGTTCACCCGTAGGTTCCTCCCGTGTCTCCTTACCTTATTCTCACATATTAATAGGATTCTTTGTATCTTTCCCGAAGGATCAACAATTCCTCTCCTTATTAATATGTACAAGTTTCTTCAACAGGATATAACTCATATACCCGTCTAGATGAACTCTCTGAGCCTCAAGCTATCGTCATAGCAATATAAAACCTTTCTGACCCTATTGCCAGGATAGGGCAATGACCATCGTCATGGTGATTATAAAAACTGAGGTCTAAAGTGTCATCTGACGTTGTTCTAGTTGATGTATCACATCACTAGCATAATCAAATCCGAAACCCACCAATAACTCCCTTTGCATGATTATAATTTAAGTCACCGTCGTGACGAGTTTTCAAAATAAAAGCTTAGTCCTTCCGTACAAGGACTCTTGCCACCATCGTGGAAAAGATTTAATAAATTACTCATCATGCCTCCAGAGTGTATGAGTTGGATTTGTAACACACCAATCATAGCAAACAATTACACTATACTCCTATGTCTTCCTATCCAAGCTACTTTCCACCACCTATTTTCTAGTTCTTTTATTCTTTTAGCATCCTATACCTCTAGCTAACACATATCAGACAAGCAGAGAATATACATACTCATGTAATCCACATAAGCATACAACCCTAGGAGCAGAGACGGAAGAACCCTCACCTTGGCCAACCTTCCATGCAATCCTCTCCTGTAACTTTAGTCTCCTCGGAGTTCCTGTTGTACTCTATTGCGTGTTGTAGTTCCTATAAGAACAACATTTACCTCAATAAGATTATTACTTAGCTTAACTTTTTATTTATCTTTCCATTATTCTCACGTGTAGTCCATGGTTGCCACAGAGTCAAGCTCTTGGTCTTATCGGACTTCTCTATCCCGACTTAATCTTTCCTCGGACACTTGACTTACTCGCATATAACACTCTACTTGAGTGTTTCACATACTTGGATTTGAGTATTAGACCTCTACCTAACTTGTATTCGCATCTAAGGAAGCTTATCTAGCTTGGTTGGAAGAAATCCTAATTTTAGGAAGGTCTAAGCATTTTGATTCAACTTGTGTTCCTACTTGGGTTCTAAGAAATCTAGTTTCTAAACCTCAATATACCTCCAATTTATCTCACTTAAGGTTTCCTAAAGTTTGTGAAAGAATATGGTTGAAATTCACGAAGTTAGACTTAATTTGTTCCGCAAGTTTCCATCCTTGAGAAACAAGAAGGTACTTGGAGTGATTTAATTCTCAAAAATATGTTTAGGAATGTTCTAGGGTGTTTAAGATTGAAAAGAAGAGGTTTAATACTCTCAACGTCACCCTTAAGTGTATTTGGGCCAACCGAGCAGGGACCCGGCACGTTAACGTCAAGGTTCAACCTTAGTAACCTCGGGCCAGCTCTTCACGGGTCTTGTTCAGCTAATATTCCAACCATATAATTTCAGTAATATCAATCCAAGCCTATTTACTCAAATCTAAGCTCAATCCTAATTATTAACAATTTTCTCCAATTTGGAAATAATTATAATTTCAATAATATCAATCTAAGCCTATTTACTCAAATCCAAGCTCAATCCTAATTATCAACAATTTTCCCAATTTGGAAATATTTATAATTTCAACCCCAAATCCTTCCAAATTTGAATTTGGCTAAATCCGAAGATATAATCTCGATTCCTACCCCAACTAAGTGTTCAAGAACACTTTCTAGGTCTCAATCTACCCTCGAAACAACCCAATCAAAGGAATCCCTAAAAATGGAGAAATTGAGGGTTTCGAATGAAATTGGGGTTACCAACCTTGATTCGATTGGTGGGAGATGTGGAAGAGGTTGGAGTTGAGCTCCGGTGGTCGTGGCCGGCGTCATACCGCTCTTCTCCGGCCAGTTTCCGGCGAACCGCCCTCCTCCCCTTCTTCTTCTGCATCCACTCCTCCCTCTCTCTCTATCTCTTCCATTTCGTTTCTCTTCTTTCCTTCTCTCGGTTCTCTTTCCTCTCTTTCTCTTTCTTTATCTTTTCTATTTCTTCTCTTTCTTTTTCTTTTCTACCTACGCACCTTTTCTCTTTTTTTTTTTAAATTCTTTCTTTCCTTTTATTTAAGCAAAACTCACTTCCCCCCCCCCCCTTTTCAAATAATTAAAATAAATAACTAAATAAATTTAATTAAAATAAAATAAAATAAAATAATAAAATAATAAATAAATATTATTAAAAATAAATAAATTAATAATTAAATAAATAATAACTAATATGTTTTTAATTTAGTTCCCACTCCTATTTATTTTGGGTTTCTAATTTCGTAGGTCCTGAATTAATTCTAGGAAAAATATTTTATTTCTTTCCTTCATCTTTTATTTTATTTTAAACCTCGAAGAATTCTCTAGTTCCTTTCCGGTTTCCCTTAGCTTTCATACTTATTTTTTTTCTATATTCTTTTTAAAGTTTAAAATTCCTAGACCCGAAATAGATCATTCTTTAAATCCTCAAAATTTTAAATAAATCATTGTTTAATCCTCGAAATTTTCTGGGGTATTACATAACCTAAACAAGTTCAAATAATCTATTCGACCTTGAAAGACGCCCTATTAATAACTAACTGAATATTACTCGTGTGAATTAGCTAGGCCTAGTTTCCCCCGTTTCAATTATGCAAGCCTCTCGCTCACAATTAACAACCTAGGTTCATTTTCCTCAATGTACCATACGGTCAAAACCTTTGCACGATGATCAAATTAAATAGGTTTCTAATATTAATAAAGCCTCACATGTGAAATTCCGACTCAATCCTACCCACGGTATCACATAAGGCTCGGTGAGCCAAAATAGCACATATACACCTTGAGGTTAATCATATAAGCACATATACTATTGCACGTTGACTGCTTACTTGCAAATCATACACGTCTAACACAAATTTATTCATATAAATATATTCCATATATCAATTTGCACAAAATAGAGCATACCACATTTTCCACGTAGTCATCCAACCCTGTGGGGCAGTGATGAGAGAGCCCCTCACCTCGTTGGCCCTCCTGTTCAGTCCTCGGAGTGCCTGAAGCTCTAATCGCTCTGTGGTGCCCTATACACATATATATTTAGGAAATTTAGAACGTGTAACTAAGCATCTAAAAATGCACGTGTCAGGCTAATGCTCATGTACCCTCTAGATATTTCTAAGAACTAATTATTTAGTTCGTTACGTCGTCTTATTTACTCTTTCTGAAAGTCCAGAATGTCTCATATTCGACTTTCACACTTTAAAAGCCATTTAGAACCTCTAATTGCTTAGGTTAGATATTCTCACTTGTCTAAATTTCCCTTCATGTGTTCATATGGGTATTTAACTAATAAAAGAATTAAATTCACGGTTCAAAAGAGGCTCTAGCTTACTCATTCCACCGTCTCCCTTATTCGCCGAGTAAAAGTTTAATTATTACCTCTTTAATTATATATAAAAATATAATTTGGTATAATTGGAGCCTTGGGACCAATTTAACGGGTCTTAGGTGTCCACCACAGACTTAGACCGAGGTGTCCAACCCACCGCACAGCTCTTTACGGTACTGTGGCTTAGTATTTCGCCTCCTTTTCACCGGATTGGGTTCCGGTTGAGACGGTAAATACTCGGGCTTTATTCCCTTGTTTATTTCCAGCGATTACAACACTTATACTACTCCAATCCAAGCCTAAACATGCATCGGTTTTTGCTTCTGCGTGCTTCTTTCTTTTTCTATTTTAATGTGTGTGCTTTAAATGGTTTGGTCCCCCCCCCCCACTATCCTAATATTTTTTTTTTATTATTGGTGTGTGTGAGTAATGGGAGGGGGTCACGGTTGGCACCCCCCATATATATTTTTATATATATTATATTTCTTTTCTTCTTTTTTGCTTAGTACATAATAATAATAATATTAATAATTATTATTATAATATATATATATATATATATATATATATATTATTTTTTATTTAGTTATTTTATTTTCTTTTACCCCATCTTTTTTTTCCCATTCCTTTTAGGTCCTAGAAAATTTTCATATATTCCTTATTATTTTCTCCTTTATTTTATTTTAACTCTTTAATTCTTTAATTTAATTTATTTTTCTTTTTTAAAGAAAAAAATAAATTAAATATTAATGAAAATAATTAAATCTAAATATCTCGGATATTACAATCTTCCCCCCTTAAGAAATTCGGTCCCTGAATTTCAAACAAAAGACTAACCTTAGTCTCGAAACAGATGAGGATACGTCCTGTGCATTTCACCCTCGACCTCCCATGTAGCTTCTTCGGTCGAGTGATTTCTCCACAGAACTTTAACCAATGGAATCTCTTTCGTTCTGAGTTTCTTCAACTGCCGATCTAAGATTTCCACTGGCTCCTCTTCATATGTCAGATTTTCGATTAGTTGCACGTCTTGCGATTTGATTACGTGCGAGGGATCGGGAAGATATTTCCGAAGCATTGATACATGAAAGACAGGATGTACTCCCTCTAATTCCGTAGGCAATTCCAACCGGTACGCTACATTCCCAATTCGTTCTAGGATTTGAAACGGTCCGATATACCGAGGACTCAGCTTCCCTTTCTTACTGAACCGCATCACGCCTCTCATCGGTGATATTCTCAAGAACACCTGTTCATCAATGGCGAATTCAAGTTCTCTCCTTCGATTGTCTACATAAGACTTTTGCCTACTCTGAGCCGTTAACAATCTTTCTCTTATGCACTTCACCTTCTGGAAGGCATCTTGTAACAATTCTGGGCCGATTAGACTAGTCTCTCCGACCTCGAACCACCCAATCGGGGATCTGCACCTACGACCGTACAGAGCCTCAAAAGGTGCCATTTGGATACTCGCTTGATAACTGTTATTGTAAGCAAACTCGGCCAAAGGTAAATACCTTTCCCAACTTCCGCTGAAATCTATAATACACGCCCGAAGCATGTCCTCAAGAATCTGAATGGTTCTTTCTGATTGCCCGTCGGTCTGTGGGTGGAACGCAGTACTCAAATCAACTCTAGTTCCTAACACTTCCTGAAATGACTTCCAAAACCTGGAAGTGAACTGTGGCCCTCTATCAGATATTATGGACACTGGCACACCGTGCAATCTAACGATTTCTGATAGATAAATCTGTGCATATTGACTCACTCCGTAAGTGTTCTTAACTGGCAGAAAGTGCGCGGACTTAGTCATGCGATCCACTATCACCCAAACCGAATCAAATCCCTATTGTGATCTTGGCAACCCCGTTACAAAGTCCATCGTTATTCTTTCCCATTTCCACTCAGGTATTTCTATCTGTTGTAATGTTCCGACGGGCTTCTGGTGTTCAGCCTTGACTTGCTGACACACTAAACACATGGCTACATAGTTTGCAACGTCCCTTTTCATGTCATTCCACCAATATAGCTGTTCCAGGTCCTGGTACATTTTATTTGCTCCCGGATGGATTGTATAAGCTGTCCGGTGTGCTTCTTCAAGGATTCTTTCTTTCAAGTTATCAACCATAGGCACACACAACCGTCACTCCAACCGAAGTACCCCGAAATCATCAATAGAGAATCGGACGTCGTCCCCTTCTCTTTAGTTACTGTATCCTTGATTTGCTTGAGGTCGATATCTTCATCCTGTCTAGCTTTCACTTCTTCTACCAGAGAGGATTTAGCTTGCAAATGGGCTAAAAGTGAGTTGGAACTTCCAATCTCAAACTGATTCCCCGTTTGTTCTAGCTCGTGCAACTTTCTGATCAACGGTCTTCTTTCTTCACTTATATGAGCAAGACTGCCCATAGATTTCTGGCTCAGAGCATCGGCTACCACATTAGCCTTTCCTGGATGATAAAATATCGTGCAGTCGTAGTCTTTCAACAACTCTAACCATCGACGTTGTCTCAAGTTCAATTTTTTCTGCTCGAAAATGTATTTGAGGCTTTTATGGTCCGTATAAATTTCACACGTCTCACCGTACAGGTAATGTCTCCATATTTTCAAAGCGAACACTACAGCAGCCATCTCAAGGTCGTGAGTCGGGTAGTTCTTCTCATGTTTCCTCAGTTGTCGCGATGCATACGCAATCACCTTGCCATGCTGCATCAAGACACACCCTAACCCGATCCTCGACGCATCACAGTATACCACATAGCTTCCTGTGCCTTCAGGTAATGCCAACACCGGAGCGGTAGTGAGGCTATCTTTCAGCTTCTAAAAACTCTGCTCACACTTATCATCCCATAAGAACTTCACTCCCTTCTGAGTCAACTTAGTCATAGGTGCAACAACCTTAGAGAAGTCCTGCACAAATCTTCTATAGTATCCGGCCAAGCCCAAGAAACTGCGAATTTCAGTAACTGAGGTAGGCTGGGACCAATTCTTTATCGCCTCTACCTTACTTGGATCAACGTGGATTCCCTCTGATGATGCCCGTAACCCAAAAAGGCAACTCTGTCAAGCCAGAATTCACACTTGGAGAACTTGGCATACAATTTCTCTTCTCTCAACTTCTGCAATGCTAATCTCAAGTGTTTCGCATGTTCCTCAGAATTCTTTGAGTAAACCAAGATGTCATCAATGAAGACAATGACAAATCGGTCCAGAAATGGTTTGAAGACCCTGTTCATCATGTCCATGAACGCTGCAGGAGCATTAGTTAATCCGAAAGACATCACCAAGAACTCGTAATGTCCATATCAGGTCCGGAATGCGGTCTTAGGTATGTCTGATTCTCGAATCTTTAGTTGATGGTACCCAGATCGCAAATCAATCTTGGAAAATCGCTTTGCGCCCTGCAACTGATCAAATAAGTCATCTATCCTCGGCAGTGGGTATTGATTGCGGATCGTCACCTTGTTTAACTTTTGGTAATCGATACACAACCGCAAAGATCCGTCCTTCTTCTTTACAAAAGGGCCGGTGCACCCCAAGGAGAGAAGCTGGGTCTTATAAAACCCTTGTCAAGCAATTCTTGCAATTGTGTATGTAACTCCTTCAACTCTTTCGGAGCCATCCGGTAAGGTGGTGTGGAGATAGGTTGGGTGCCAGGTTGCAGCTCAATTTCAAATTCAATCTCACGATCGGGCGGTAACCCCGGCAATTCTTCTGGAAACACATCCAAGAACTCTCGCACTATCGGTACTTGAGTCGGTGCAAGTACTGCTTTCGTGGAATCTTGGACCAAGGCCAAATACCCTTTGCAAGTAACTTGGATGCCCTCAAAGTCGAGATCAAGCTTGGATACGGTGCAGCTCCGTCACCCCGTATCACAAAAGGCTCCTCGTTTGGCATATTAAACTTCAAACATTAAGCCCTGCAGTCCACAATCGCATGGCAAGACGATAACCAATCCATTTCGAGGATCACATCAAGATCAACCATACACAACAACCGAAGGTCTACCACGGTCTCATGACCATCGACCGCCACAATGCAAGACTTGTGCACATACTCTACTTGTACCGGTTCTCCCATTGGAGACCGGTACTGTTTCTTTCATTCTAGACGGACTTTTGTTGAATTTAGAGGCAAATGCATGTGACACATAAGAATGAGTGGAGCCGGAATCAAACATAACTCCTGCTTCAAGAGAGCAAACAATAAGGGTACCTGTCACAACTGCATTCGATGCATGAGCGTCCTGCTGAGAAAGTGCAAATACCCGCGCTTGTCCTCCACCTACTGCACCTGGTCCTCTGCCACTAGATCCTGCACACGACCTCTAGCTGCACCTGTACTTGCTAGCTGTGGTGGTATGGTTCTTACTGGTGGGGCTGGAATAGGTGTACCCCTAGGCGTCGGATCACTTCTCACACTTGTACCCTATTTTCTCTTTAGACACTCTCTAGCCATATGGCCCACCTGGCCGCAGTTGTAACACCCACCTGTCAGTCTCCAACATATTCCAAAATGAAATCTGCCGCAAGTCGCACACTGGGGCCTTGTCTTACCGGCATTTCCACCCCCTTGCACTCTCTGTCCCCCTTGAAAATTACTTCTTGTACCTATTTCATGGGTGGTGGTTGAGGATTGTCCCCCTGCGGACCCTGAGTATCCTGCACCTCCACCTGTTGTCTTCCTTTTCTTACTTCCACCTCCTTGGTTGTCACTGCTTGTAATTAACTTGACCTTGGGATCAATAGAAGTCCCGTACCTCTTCCTGGTTTCAATCATCCTAGCACAGTCTGCTGCTTGAACTAAGGTCTCAAATTGTCTTCTCTGGGGTAACAAAGCAGTAAATAATGGCTCCGTGAGACGGTGTATAAACCTCTTGATCCTCGCCTCTTCATCAGGAAGCAACTCAGGTGAGAATTGAGCTAGTTCTGTAAAAACTAATTCATACTCCGTCACGGTCATATTAGGCGTCATCCACAACTCCTCGAATTGTTGACGCTTTGGATCTTTGGTGCCTTCAGATAAAAACCGACCCAGGAATTCCCTCTAAAATCTTCCCATGTCATCGGTGCCGCTCTTCTTGAATACCTCGTCTGTATGGACTTTATCCATACTCTAGCAGCTCCCCTCCCTGGAATGAAGCTAATTCCACTAACTCATGTCCTGAGCACCTCAGCATGTGCCCAATTCTGGCTATGTCTCTCACAAAGTACTGTGGGTCCTCTTTCTCACTAGTTCCGCAGAAAGTGGGTGGATGAAGCTTCAGAAATTTTGAAATTGGCAGCTCTCTGGGTGCTGCCCGTGGCTCACGAGGCATTTCCTGTGGTTGTTGCCATTCCCTATCCTCTTCCTCAACAACCTCCATCTCTTGATTGCTAGGAACTCTCTCTTGTTCTTCCTCGCCGACTACTAACCAGCGTACTTCCCTCTGTATTTGTCTCGTCATCTCTTCTCTTAGTTCCTGAAATCCTGCCGTGAGCATTTCCACCACAGAAGGTGCACCTGTCTCTACTTGAGGTTGAGGTTCCAGTGACTGTCTCCTCTCTTCCCCTCTCACTTTCCCTCTCCCTCGACCTCGGGCACGACCTCTACCTCGGCCTCCGGTGGGCATTCGCTCCTCCCGAACTGATTCTCGATCAATTTCAGCAGGAGTTCTCCCTCCACCCCTAGTCTGTCTCGTGATCGGTGGCATCCCTATACTGCACAAGGACCACACCTAATGAGTACACGTATATCAATGATATTTCATATCAAAGAGAGTAGAAAGAAAAGGTTGACTCAATTTCTTGGGTACTTCCACAAGTGCCTTTTTACTCCCACGTTGCGCTCGGGTTCACAACGAGGCGTAAACTGACATCCGGTCATACCTATGGCTTCATACAGTTTAAAGTAAACCTGGCTCTGATACCAAGTTTGTCACGACCCCCAATCGGACGTCCGTGACCGGCACGGGAAGTAGGATTTCTCCTATCCCGTAAGCCTCTAATCCCTGATTGACATTTTCCCATGTTTATAACTACCCATTTCTAATACAAACAATATATAGTATTTATGGCCATCCATATCCGGTGACCTAAGTATCGTGCAATCCACGGCTCGCTTAACGCCGCTTCAGTCTATACATATACACATAATCACTCACACGTACATATATTATACAGATTGATCACACTCTTCAGGACGGGTGATCTATCCTATTCACATGCAGAAGTCCTGTATACAGTCATACATATATTCAATCACACGCTTGCATATAGTTTACATATTGATCACACGCCTCAATGCGTGTGATCTATCCTATTCACTTGCGGAAGCCATATTTTTATACAATCAGGTATTCAGTCACACATATATATGTATAATTTACATATTGATCACACCCCTCAAGGCGTGTGATCTATCCTAGTCGCATGCGGAATTCATATATACATATACATGATATACAGTATATCATAGCCTAAAGTCCCAACACCCAGACCTAACTTTAATCTGTATTAAGCCCACAATGCTAGAATAGGACGTATATATATACTGCAACTGTATCTGTACAAACGCTACACCCAAAAAGGATTCATATACATATACATCACAGCATATGTACGTAATCAAAATAACTACCGACGCGGACTAAGTGTACGGTCCTCAGATCTGTCCGCCTCCCTGAGAAGAAGTGGACGCGTTTTCGACTCCTGAACTACCTGTATCTGAAACATGTAAACAGGGGGTGAGTCGAACAGACTCAGTGAGAAGCTCCCCCATCCTTGGCGTAGCAGCGGGTACCACTACAGTTGGGGGAAGGGAGCAACCACAACCACATGCGCATGAAACGGATTTATATTGTGACCATTAATATGATCAGGCAATCAATATATCATATTCACAATTAAAAATCCTAATTCATGCTCCTAACATGTTTATTAATCCGCATGTAAACCAATCATAAACATATATCATATCTTTTCATAAGTCATACATAGTTATGCTCGTAGGCATTCACTTTCTGTCTCCTGCATTATGCTAAGAGAAATACTGGCCCGAAGGCATTCACTTTCTGTCTCCCGCGTTACGCTAAGAGAAATACTGGCCCGAAGGCATTCACTTTCTGTCTCCCGCGTTACGCTAAGAAAAATACTGGCCCGAAGGCATTCACTTTCTGTCTCCCGCGTTACGCTAAGAGAAATACTGGCCCGAAGGCAATGTCTTATTCGAACCTAGTTAATCAAACTAGGAACTTTCTAACTCCAAGGCACGCTTAGAGTAATAGCCGTCAACTTATCTGACCCCGGTTAAACCAAGGTAATGGCTATGTGGCATACATACTGTTAACTGAATCCTGTATGTCCGACCAGGATAACCGACTCGATCTACCCGAACTAACCTAAACAAGTTCAAATAACCTATTCGACCTTGAAAGACACCCTATTAATAACTAACTGAATATTACACGTGTGAATTAGCTAGGCCTAGTTTCCCCCATTTCAATTATGCAACCCTCTCGCTCACAATTAACAACCTAGGTTCATTTTCCTCAATGTACCATACGGTCAAAACCTTTGCACAATGATGAATTTAAATGGGTTTCTAATATTAATAAAGCCTCACATGTGAAATTCATACTCAATCCTACCCACGGTATCACATAAGGCTCAGTGAGCCAAAATAGCACATATACACCTTGAGGTTAATCATAGAAGCACATATACTATTGCACGTTGACTGCTTACTTGCAAATCATACACGTGTAACACAAATTTATTCATATAAATATATTCCATATATCAATTTGCACAAAATAGAGCAAACCACATTTTCCACGTAGTCATCCAACCCTGTGGGGCAGGGATGGGAGAGCCCCTCACTTCGTTGGCCCTCCTATTCAGTCCTCGGAGTGCCTGAAGCTCCAATCGCTCTATGGTGCCCTATACACATATATATTTAGGAAATTTAGAACGTGTAACTAAGCATCTAAAAATGCGCGTGTCAGGCTAATGCTCATGTACCCTCTAGATATTTCTAAGAACTAATTATTTAGTTCATTACGTCGTCTTATTTACTCTTTCTGAAAGTCTAGAATGTCTTATATTTGACTTTCACACTTTCGAGCCATTTAGAACCTCTAATTGCTTAGGTTAGAGATTCCCACTTGTCTAAATTTCCCTTCATGTGTTCATATGGGTATTTAACTAATAAAAGAATTAAATTCACGGTTCAAAAGAGGCTCTAGCTTACTCATTCCACCGTCTCCCTTATTCGCTGAGTAAAAGCTTAATTATTACCTCTTTAATTATATATAAAAATATAATTGGGTATAATTGGAGCCTTGGGACCAATTTAACGGGTCTTAGGTGTCCACCACATACTTAGACCGAGGTGTCCAACCCACCGCACAGCTCTTTACGGTACCGTGGCTGAGTATTTCGCCTCCTTTTCACCGGATTGGGTTCCGGTTGAGACGGTAAATACTCAGGCTTTATTCCCTTGTTTATTTCCAGCGATTACAACACTTATACTACTCCAATCCAAGCCTAAACATGCATCAAACTATCAATTTCGAATTTTAAAGTAATTTCCTAATCCAATTTTCCTAATTTCCATACTCGGTCAATTCCTACGGTTTAACTTCGATTCTGAACCTCACTAAGCTTTCAATAACATCCACTAAGCTCAAATTTAACCCCGGAATGCCCCGATTGAAAGTATTTGAAGAATTTCTAAAATACCCAAAATTGGAGAAATTGGGGTTTTGAATGATTGGGGCTTCCATACCTTAATTCAATCGGTTAGAAAGCTTGGTGGGGATGAAAGAAGACTCCAGGCACCTTTTCCGATCACCGGCGCACAATCTCCAGCGAGAAACCGGCCCAAAACCACCATGCTCCACCTTCTCTTGCTCTTAGGTCTGTTGCTCTCGTGCTTGGCTGCTTCGGTTTTTGCTTCTGCGTGCTTCTTTCTTTTTCTATTTTAATGTGTGTGCTTTAAATGGTTCCCCACCCCCCACTATCCTAATATATATATTTTTTATTATTGGTGTGTGTGAGTAATGGGAGGGGGTCACGGTTGGCCTCCCATATATTTTAATATATAATATATTTCTTTTTTTTTTTTTGCTTATTACATAATAATAATAATGATAATTATTATTATTATAATAATAAAATATATATATATTTTTTATTTAGTTATTTTATTTTCTTTTACCCCATCTTTTTTTTCCATTCCTTTTAGGTCCTAGAAAAATTTCATATATTCCCTATTATTTTCTCATTTATTTTATTTTAACGCTTTAATTCTTTAATTTAATTTATTTTTCTTTCTGAAAGAAAAAATAAATTAAATATTAATGAAAATAATTAAATCTAAATATCTCAGATTTTACAGAAAACTTGATATTCATTTTTCTTTTTTTAATCAGTTTTCGCCGATGAGTGTTTCGAAAACTTTATATTCATTTTTATTTTTTAAATCAGTTTTCTTCGATGAGTGTTTCGAAAATTTGATATTCATTTTTCTTTTTTAGTAATTTTTCGCTGATGAGTGTTTCGAAAACTTGATATTCATTTTCCTTTTTAAATCAGTTTTCGCCGATGAGTGTTTCGAATACATGACATTCATTTTTATTTTTTTAATCAGTTTTCGTCGATAAGGGTTTCAAAAACTTGATATTCATTTTTCTTTTTTTAGTAAGTTTTTGCTAATGAGTGTTTCGAAAACTTGATATTTATTTTTCTTTTTTTAATCAGTTTTCACCGATGAGTGTTTCGAATACTTGATATTGATTTTCCTTTTTTTAATCAGTTTCGCCGATGAGTGTTTTGAAAACTTTATATTCATTTTTATTTTCTTAATCAGTTTTCGTCGATGAGTGTTTCGAAAACTTGATATTCATTTTTCTTTTTTTAGTAAGTTTTCGCTGATGAGTGTTTCGAAAACTTGATATTCATTTTTATTTTTTTAATCAGTTTTTGCCGATGAGTGTTTCGAAAACGTGATCAAGTCAGATATATAGTAAGACTTAGAATGGTCATCATTTGTAGTTGAAATGTAAATAAAAGAAAATAAAATAAATACATAATATAATGGAATAATAATAAATAAACAAGTAAATAAATAATAACTGTGTGTATATATATAGATAAATGAACTTACTTAAGATTTGATGGGATAATATAAAATTGATAGAATTGTGATATTGATGTTACACATTTTTTACTAAAGAAAGTAAAAATAATTTTTTTAGGATGGAATAAGATTTTTTATATATATTAAGATTTTAATAGGTTTGGGGTTGAGAATTTAAGAAATTAAAATAAACATTAAAATTCAATACACAAGATTATAATTTAGTTAAAATGTGATTACATGAATTTTACTGATCTCACAGTTTAAATTTGGAAATTTTGCGATCATAAAAATTATACTGGGTAGGAAATTTTTATCTGCAAGAGACTTAAAGACAGATATTTTTAATAGGCCTATCATTTTGCAAAATTTTCTAAACTTTCCCATTTTTACCCATAAATAAATCTAAATAAGAAAGTCCCATCAGAAATTTATTTTACCATACCCCAAAAGTTGTCAAATGTCCAAATTACCCTTAAATTCCAAACCCAATATAAGTGAGCATCTTCTTCTCCAACAAAAGGAAGAACCACGCCATTCTTCTCCATTCCTTTTATCTCTTCTTCTTCTTCTTCACATTTTTATCTTGCTTCCTCCCACCAATTCCATGCCTCATCAAGCTCCCTCCACCATTGTTAAGCATTAACAAGTTTGGGCAACCTCCATAGATTTCCAAATTCGGACTTCCCCAAAGGTTAGCATCAAAATCTTGTTTTCACCGGTTTCTTGATGGGAATGAGTTACCTATCAATAATATATCACCTTAGGATCATTTTTGAACATAGAGATCACCCAAATATTGAGTTCTATGGAGATTTCTACCCTAGGGTTTCTAACCTACGAATTTTGGCAAAATTTATGGAATTTATAAATTTTCTTAAACTTGATGGCATGAATGGACTTCAAATGAATTATTTAGGTATTCTAAATGATTTGTAAGAATGCCCAATAATTGGAATAATGATATGTGAACATTTGGTGAAAATGAGAACTTTTCATATTTGGCAAATTCTCCATTGATGGAGGTTGGAGAGTGAACAAGTTTGTAAACTTGTTTATTTATGCATTAATTGAGTTGAACTAAAAGAGAACACCAAATGATGACCATAGGTCAAGTAAATGAACTTGGGGGTTGGATAAATGTAAGAATTCATAAGAAAAGAAACTAGGAAATTGTATGAAATTTGATATCGATTGAATTGATTGTATGTGATAGGGTTCATGTACTTCCTTGGAGACCAGAGTGCTCAAAGGGAATGCTAAGTGAAGCGGCCAAGGTGAGGGCTCTTTCATCTCTGCTCCTAGGGTTGTATGCTTATGTGGATTACATGAGTATGTGTATTCTCTGCTTGTCTGATATGTGCTAGCTAGAGGTATAGGATGCTAAAAGAATAAAAGAACTAGAAAATAGATGGTGGAAAGTAGCTTGGATAGGAAGACATATGAGTAGAGTGTAATTGTTTTCTAAGATTGGTGTGTTAGAAATCCAACTCATACACTCCGGAGGCATGATGAGTAATTTATTAAATCTTTTCCACGACGGTGGCAAGAGTCCTTGTACGGAAGGACTAAGCTTTTATTTTGAAAACTCGTCACGACGGTGACTTAAATTACAATCATGCAAAGGGAGTTATTGGTGAGTTTCGGATTTGATTATGCTAGCGATGTGATACATCGACTAGAACAACGTCATATGGCACTTGAGACCTCAGTTTCATAATCACCATGACGATGGTCATTGCCCTATCCTGTCAATAGGGTCAGAAAGGATTTATATTGCTATGACGATAGCTTGAGGTTCAGAGAGTGCATTTGGACGGGTATATGAGTTATATTCTGTTGAGGATACTTGTCCATATTAACAAGGAGAGGAATTGTTGATCCTTCGGGAAAGATACAAAGAATCCTATTAATATGTGAGACTAAGGTAAGGAGACACGGGAGGAACCTACGGGTGAACCGTGAGCTTAACCTAGAAAAGAGAAATCATCCTATGCAGTTGGTCCAGGGTGTGACAGTGGCCATGCTTCGAGACGTCGTGCCATGCCCGCCATGTGGCCTGGTTGGGTAATGGACGAGTGGGCTCAAGCTATTGCCCCGTAGTGAGGGGTCAGGATGTGCCACTTGGTGGCTACGGATCAGTTGTTTGATAGGTAGATGTTGATTGTGCTTGATTAACAGAATTGTCACGAGGTGACTAGTACCCATGTGAATGGGTTAAGCATTGTTTGATTAACAGAATTGTCACGAGGTGACCAGTACTCAAGTAAATGGGTTAAGTATGCTTTTCCATGTGGTGGCCAGTAACCCGAGTGCGCGAGTTTGAAGTAGAAAAGTCACGTAGTGGCTAGTAGATACCCTAGAGTAGGGGAGATTAAGTAGATGTATGTTATAGTATTTGTGTGTAGGTACAACTTGTCTGTGTTTGCATATGATTGCTGATTGTGCAGTGTAGTAGTGACGTACAGGATTACGTCACCACAACGTCTTGGTTGATTCAGATATGCTGAACGTGAGAAGACCGGTAAGTAAAAGCCGGAATTATATGTTATATCTTTACTTGTTGAGTGATGATGTGAATTAAACTTCTGCATGCTTGTATCTGTTAAATGCATGTGAGTGGTTGGGTGAAATATCTGTTGTTGTGTGGTCGCCAAGAATTTATGCTAATTAATAGTAACTAGTTGTTCTTGCATGTGGTTGTGTATGACTCCCAAACCCAGCGCTATGGTACCCACCTTGCGCCGGGGATGGGAGAGTCCTCACTGAGTCGCGTGGTTAAGACTCACACCTCATTTTTACTACACAGAGACAGGTTAAGTACAGGTGGAAGAAGTCTCGGTGGAACGAGGGTTGAGAAACACCTTCCAAGACCCATAACTTGTTCATGTGGGTGAATAAAGTGTAATTGTAATTTAATTTACTTTATTGTTGTATCATAAAGTAAAGGGTAGATGTACCCAATTAGATTGTATTACTAAATCTAGAACTGTCAGCTTCACACACCTCAAAGATCAGGATTTATTTTCCTGCGATACAGGGAAAATTTGTTTTCAAAATATATATATATATATACATATATCTGTTGCATGTGAATAGGATAGGCAGCATCTTCGGATGTGTAGCCAGTAGCCCAGTACACAGGTTATATATATTATGTGTGTTTTCCTATATCTATATCCTGAAGCGGCACTGGCCGTGAATTTGCTTGCCTAGGATAGGCCACCATTTCGGTGTAGCCATGATATTATAATGCATGTGAATGTATTTTCAATAATAGATATTCTGTCAATTAGGTGATAAGGCTTACAGGCATAAGGGTATTCCCTGTGTCTGTGCCGGTCACGGTCCTCTAAACGGGGGTCGTGACAAACTTGGTATCAGAGTCAGGTTGTTCTTTAAGGGTGTGAAGCTAACTAGTAGTCTCAGGTGTCAGTTGGGCTAGCCATTACGAATTCGGACGTAACGGTGGTTCCGACGGGCACTTGTGAGGTTTCTCAGGATGTTGAGTCATAAATTCTTTCGAGTCATCGCTTAAGGCATAGAATTTGTATGTGAAATTCAATGCAAAGCATATAACTTGTATAGTACACAAGTGCCGATGAGCACTACGGCGTAAGGTGGGGTGGCAGCGACTCCGGGAACCTTAAGACGCCATAATAGGGAAATGAGACATCCATGGAGGATGCTAGCTAGACACAGACACATTCATATATATATATATATATATATACACACATCACAACATATATACATAATCAAATTAACTACCGACGCGAACAACCACATGCGCATACGCATGAAACGGATTCGTATTATGATCTTTAACATGATCAAGCAATCAGTAAATCATATTCACAATTAAAAATCCTATTTCATGCTTCTAACATATTTATTAATCCGCATGGAAATCAATCATAAACATATAACATATGGTTCATAGTTAACATATACTTGTGCACGTAGGCACTCACTTTCTGTCTCCCGCATTACGCTATGAGAAATACTGGACCGAAGACAATTTCATGTACGAACCTGGTTGATCACACCAGGAACTTTCTGACTCCAAGGCATGCTTAGAGTAATAGCCGGCAACTTGTCTGACCTCATTTTAAACCAAGGTAATGGCCACTATGTGGCATACTTGCTGACGTCATAATCCTGTCTGTCCGATCAGGATGACCGACTCGATCTACCCGAACAACCTAAACAAAATCAACTAACATATTTAACCTTCAAAGACACCCTATTTGTAACTAACTGAATATCATACGTGTTCTTTAGTTAGGCCTAGATTTCCCCCGTTTTCGCTGATGAGTGTTTCGAAAAATTCATATTCATTTTTCTTTTTTAATCAGTTTTCACCGATGAGTGTTTTGAAAACTTGATAGTAACTTTTCATTTTTTAATCAGTTTTCGCCGTTGAGTGTTTCAAAAACGTAATATTCATTTTTCTTTTTTTAAATAGTTTTCGTCGATGAGTGTTTCGAAAAATTGATATTCATTTTTCTTTCTTTAATCAGTTTTCGCCGATGAGTGTTTTGAAAACTTGATATTCATTTTTCTTTTCTTAATCAGTTTTCTCCGATGAGTGTTTTGAAAACTTGATATTCATTTTTCTTTTTTTTAATCAGTTTTCGCCGATGAGTGTATCGAAAACGTGATATTCATTTTTCTTTATTCAATTAGTTATCACCGATTAGTGTTTCGAAAACTTGATATTCATTTTTGTTTTTTTAATCAGTTTTTGCCGATGAGTGTTTCGAAAACTTGATATATATTTTCCTTTTTTAATCAGTTTTCTCCGATGAGTGTTTTGAAAACTTGATATTCATTTTTATTTTTTTTAATCAGTTTTCGTAGATGAGTTTTTTGAAAACTTCATATTCATTTTTCTTTTTTTAGTATGTTTTCGCTAATGAGTGTTTCGAAAACCTGATATTCATTTCTCATTTTTTTAATCAGTTTTCGCCGATGAGTGTTTTGAAAACTTGATATTCATTTTTCTTTTTTAATTAGTTTTGGTCAATGAATGTTTCGAAAACATGATATTTATTTTTCTTTTTTTAATAAGTTTTCACCGATGAGTGTTTCGAAAACCTGATATTCATATTTCTTTTTTAATTAGTTTTGGTCGATAGTGTTTCGAAAACTTGATATTCATTTTTCTTTTTTTCAATAAGTTTTCACCGATGAGTGTTTCGAAAACTTGATATTTATTTTTCTTTTTTTAATCAATTTTCGCTGATGAGTGTTTCGAAAATGTAATATTCATTTTTCTTTTTCTTTTTAAAATAGTTTTCGCCGATTATTGTTTCGAAAACTTAATATTCATTTTTCTTTTTCTTAACCAGTTTTCGCCGATGAGTGTTTCTAAATCGTGATATTCATTTTTCTTTAATTAATTAGTTTTCACCGATGAGTGTTTCGAAAACTTGATATTCATTTTTCATTTTTTAATCAGTTTTCGCCGATAAGTCTTTCGAAAACTTTATATTCATTTTTATTTTTTAAATATGTTTTCGTCGATGAGTGTTTCGAAAACTTGACATTTATTTTTCTTTTTTTAGTAAGTTTTCCCTGATGAGTGTTTCGAAAACTTCATATTCATTTTTCTTTTTTTAATCAGTTTTCACCGATGAGTGTTTTGAAAACTTGATAGTAATTTTTCATTTTTTAATCAGTTTTCGCCGTTGAGTGTTTCGAAAACGTAATATTCATGTAATACCCGAGAATATTTTAACTAGTATCATTAATTAAATTAAATTAAATTAATTTAAGAGTGGAAAATATTTCTTTTTTTATTATTATTATTGTTGTATCAGGTTTCTTTTTCTTTTTGTGATATGTATATATATATATATATATATATATATATATTAATTAGGTATATATATATTATATATAAGAAAAGAATAAGAAAAGAGTAAAGAAAAGAAGGAAGCAGAATCGTGAGGGGAGAGACACGGAGGCAGAGAGAGCTGGACGAGTAGCACGAACGAAGAGAGAGGGCACGGGAGCATCTTCGTGCGGGCTGAGCAACGTGAGGAGGAGCCGGACGGGGACGTGCTAGGAGAGGCCGGAGTCGCCGTCTGCCGGAGCTGGTCGCCGTCGTTGTGGCTGGAGGAGAGAGAGTGACGGGCTAGAGAGAGAAACCAAGAGGGAGAGAGTTTCTCGCCGGAAAACGCTGTCTCTTCGTCGGGGAAGGTGGCTGGGAGTCTCCTCTACTCCATATCGTCCTTCTAACCGGTTGAATCGAGGTGAGAAGTCCCGAAACTCTCAAACCCCGATTTTATCAATTTTAGGGATTTTTGGAAAACCCCCATTTGATCCACTCTGAGTATTCTGGGTCCTAAATTGAAGTATTTGCATGTTAGGAAGTGAGTTGGAAGCTTAGGAACCGGACTAAATTGATGGAATTTATCCGAGTTGGAAAAATTGTAGGAAAATGTAGTTGGTAAGGTTTAAGGGTGTTGTGGACTGATTGGGGGTGCATTAATAGGTGGAATTGTGATTATATAATTGTTAAAATTATTGGAATGTACGAGGGATTAAAACCCGAGTAAGCACCGTCTCACCCGGAACCCGGTTCGGGGAAAAAGAGACAATTTTCTAATTTTACGCGTATCCGGATATGTGTATTCATGTGTAGGTAAAGTGTTTAAAGTTATTTTGGTAAATGAAAATCTTGGACAAGTAGGATTTATGCCTCTCTTGAGCCATAAATTCAAGACTTGGGTAATGGGAACTACACATGGACACATAGAGGTGGAATTGGGTAACTTTGCATTCCCAAATCAAGGTTTTCAAATAGTTCCAATAGTGTGAATAAGCAAGGGTTGGACACAAATAGAAGCATGCTAGGTGTTCCGAAAACTAGTTGAGGGCATTCCAAGCCAACAACTAGTCTCTGGAATTAATTAGAGAGAGCATGAGCATTTGCGTTACATGTACACGATTGTGGTTGAAATTCAAGTTTCTAAATCTCTCAAGTATATGTGTATAGGGCACCATACAGTGAGTGGACCTTCGGGCAAACCGAGAGCCGATCAGAGGTGCCAACCAGGTGAGGGGCTTTCCTATCCTTGTCCTATAGGGTTGACTGCGAATATGGATATATGGTTTGCCTTCTTGCCTAGTTGTAGGAATCATATATTAGATAACATGCTATTGGTGTTCCTAAATTATAATATATGTGATAACGTGCTATATGTGTATATGTGAACTGTAAAAGCGATGGTGGCTTAAGGAGCCTTATATGGAAAGAAGGTCCTCGGGACCTATATGATATCGGGGGTAGGATCGAGTCAAATTTACTGTGAGGGTCTTGTGGTACTGGAAACCAACCTCATTGATTATTTTCTGAAAAGTGTGGTTGTGTATGTAAATTCTTAAAGAAAATGAACATAGGTGACTTTGTTTTAAACCGAGAGATTCCGAATTAGAAAACCACTTGGAAATTTAGATTTGCCTAAGAAGAGATAAAAATGAATAAGTGGTGGTCCATAGGGGTCATTTATGGTACAACGCGGGAACCGAGTCCGTCATGGATGGTCCGGGTAGATTGAGTCTCTTGTCTTGAGTCAAACTCACAGAAATACAAGTATATGAGTACACCACATTGTGGCTATTGCCTTGGGTTAACCGAGGTCAGATGAGTCGCCGGCTATGCTCCAAGTGAAGTCTTGGGGTCAGACTAATGTTCCAAGTAAAGTCTTGGGGCCAGGGGTTCCTAGAATGATCAACTAGGTTCCTATATCGCTCACGTGAGAAATTGCCTTTGGGCCAGATTCTCTCCTAATGGAGATATGCCTTCGGGCCAGTTTATGATTACGGTTATTTGAACATGGATATCCACATGAAGTTGTATGTTAAACTGTAATATGATGTATGTATGAATTTAAACGTATGTAAAACCATGCTTTAAATTCTTTATTGTGAATATGATATATGCTAATTGCCTGACCACTTAATATATGAAAATTCAAAATCTGTTACATGCGTATTTGATTGTGATTGGCTCCCTTCCCCCAGTTGTAGTGGTACCCGCTACTACACCAGGGATGAGAGAGCCTCTCACTGAGTCCGTTTGACTCACCCCAATGTTAAACGTTACAGACACAGGTGGTATAGGCATCGGGGGCGCTTCCACTTCATCTCAGGGAGGCGGACAGACTTAGAGACCGCACGCATTGTTCGCGTGGGTAGTATCGATATATGTATTTTGTCAGGATATATATATATATATATATATATATATATATATATCTGATTCTTTTGGTATAACATTGTTTTGAACAGTTGCTATATATATACATGTATATGTCACACTTTAGAATTGTCGACTTAATACAGGTTAAAGATTGGTCTTGTTGTTGGGAACATAGGTTATGATATGATATATATCATGAGTATATATATATGTATATGACTTCTGCATGTGAATAGGATAGATCACACGCATTGAGCGTGTGATCAATATGTAAATTATATATATGTGTGATTGAATGCTTGAGTGTATGAAAATACGGCTTCCGCATGTGAATAGGATAGGTCACACGCATTGAGGTGTGTGATTGAATATATATACTTGACTGTACACAGGATTTCTGCATGTGAATAGGATATATCACTTGCCCTGAAGCGCGTGATCAATATGTATATTATATTTACGTGTGATTGATTATGTGTATATATATAGACTAAAGCGGCGTTGAGCGAGCCGTGGATTGCACGTTACTTAGGTCACCAGATATGGATGGCCATAAATACTATATTGTTTGTATTAGAAATGGGTAGTTATGCATATATAGAAATGTCAATCAGGGATTAGAGGCTTACGGGAGAGGAGAAATCCTACTTCTCGTGCCGGTCACAGACGTTCGATAGGGGGTCGTGACCAAGGTTGTCAAAATCTAGATTTTAGGTAAAATCGTGGAAGGGGGGATAAAATCGTATCGTAAAATCGTAAGAGTTTACCTATGACAAAATCTTATGAATTTACATATATATATATAATATTTATATCTTAGTTATATAAAAAATTAGACATTTATCATTCAATATTCATAGTTCAATACATATTTAATAGTTGAATAATTTATAGACGCACAATTAAATTGAAGAAATTAAACTACATTTTCAACTAAGTTCATCAAATTCATTTGATTCTTTTTCACTACCACAATTACTATTACCATCAACACCACTTGGTATTTCATTCCTAATGTTATGTAAACTCAAACACATACATCATATGAAGTACTATCAACTCAGATATCATCAACATTAAAACCTGGGAAGGGAATGAGTTATGTGGGGTAGGGGAGTCCGATATAGACATTAGGTTTTTAGGAAATAGGTGGGGTTTTTTTTTTAGTTGGGACAAGTGATGGATATATACACAAACATACTAATTTTTTTTTTATCAAAAATTACAAATGAACCATTTTTTGGACTGCGGTAAAATCGTAGAACCGCTGGTAAAATCGAGATTTCATGGAATTTTACCTGATTTTACCGATTCTACCGCGATTTTGCACCAACACGATTTTGTACAAGATTTAACAAGGTTTAAGGATGTAAAATCGTAAAATCGTAAGATTTTAAGATTTAAATCTAGATTTTAACAACCATGGTCGTGACAATTCATTTTTCTTTTTTTTTAAATAGTTTTCGTCGATGAGTGTTTCGAAAAATTGATATTCATTTTTCTTTTTTTAAACAGTTTTCGCCGATGAGTGTTCTGAAAACTTGATATTCATTTTTCCTTTTTAATCTGTTTTCGCCGATGAGTATTTTGAAAACTTGATATTCATTTTTCTTTTTTTTAATCAGTTTTCGTCGATGAGTGTTTCGAAAATGTAATATTCATTTTTCTTTTTTTTTTAAAATAGTTTTCGCCGATGAGTGTTTCGAAAACTTGATATTCATTTATATTTTTCTTAATCAGTTTTCGCCGATGAGCCTTTCGAAAACGTGATATTCATTTTTCTTTATTTAATTAGTTTTCACCGATGAGTGTTTCGAAAACTTGATATTCATTTTTCTTTTTCTTAATCAGATTTCGCCGATGAGTGTTTGAAAACGTGATATTCATTTTTCTTTATTCAATTAGTTTTCACCGATTAGTGTTTCGAAAACTTGATATTCATTTTTGTTTTTTTAATCAGTTTTCACCGATGAATGTTTCGAAAACTTGATATTTATTTTCCTTTTTTAATCAGTTTTCGCCGATTAGTGTTTCGAAAACTTGATATTCATTTTTATTTTTTATAATCAATTTTCGTAGATGAGATTTTCGAAAACTTGATATTCTTTTTCTTTTTTTAGTATGTTTTCGCTAATGAGTGTTTCGAAAACTTGATATTCATTTTTCATTTTTTTAATCAGTTTTCGCCGATGAGTGTTTCGAAAATGTAATATTCATTTTTCTTTTTCTTTTTAAAATAGTTTTCGTCGATTAGTGTTTCGAGAACTTGATATTCATTTTTCTTTAATTAATTAGTTTTCACCGATGAGTGTTTCGAAAACTTGATATTCATTTTTCTTTTTTTAATCAGTTTTCGCCGATAAGTGTTTCGAAAACATAATATTCATTTTTCTTTTTTTGAAATAGTTTTCGCCGATTAGTGTTTCGAAAACTTGATATTCATTATTCTTTTTCTTAATCAGTTTTCGCCGATAAGTGTTTCTAAAACGTGATATTCATTTTTCTTTAATTAATTAGTTTTCACCGATGAGTGTTTCGAAAACTTGAGATTCATTTTTCATTTTTTAATCAGTTTTCGCCGTTGAGTGTTTCGAAATCGTAATATTCATTTTTCTTTTTTTAAATAGTTTTCGTCGATGAGTGTTTCGAAAAATTGATATTCATTTTTCTTTTTTGATCAGTTTTCGCCGATGAGTGTTATGAAAACTTGATATTCATTTTTTTTAATCAGTTTTCGCCGATGAGTATATCGAAAACGTAATATTCATTTTTCTTTTTTTTTTTAAATAGTTTTCGCCGATGAGTGTTTCGAAAACTTGATAATCATTTATATTTTTCTTAATCAGTTTTCGCCGATAAGTGTTTCGAAAACGTGATATTCATTTTTCATTATTTAATTAGTTTTCACCGATGAGTGTTTCGAAAACTTGATATTCATTTTCTTTTTCTTAATCAGTTTTCGCTGATGAGTGTTTCGAAAACGTGATATTCATTTTTCTTTATTCAATTTGTTTTCACCGATTAGTGTTTCGAAAACTTGATATTCATTTTTGTTTTTTAATCAGTTTTAGCCGATGAGTGTTTCGAAAACTTGATATTTATTTTCCTTTTTTAATCAGTTTTCGCCGATGAGTGTTTCAAAAACTTGATATTTATTTTTATTTTTTTAATCAGTTTTCGTAGTTGAGTTTTTCGAAAACTTGATATTCATTTTTCTTTTTTTGGTATGTTTTCGCAAATGAGTGTTTCGAAAACTTCATATTCATTTCTCATTTTTTTAATCAGTTTTCGCTGATGAGTGTTTTGAAAACTTGATATTCATTTTTCTTTTTTAATTAGTTTTGGTCTATGAATGTTTCGAAAACATGATAGTTATTTTTCTTTTTTTATAAGTTTTCACCGATGAGTGTTTCGAAAACTTGATATTCATATTTCTTTTTTAATTAGTTTTGGTCAATGAGTGTTTCGGAAACTTCATATTCATTTTTCTTTCTAATTATCAGTTTTCACCGATGGGTGTTTCAAAAACTTGATAGTAATTTTTCATTTTTTAATCAGTTTTTGCCGTTGAGTGTTTCGAAAACGTAATATTCATTTTTCTTTTTTTTTAAATAGTTTTCGTCGATGAGTGTTTTGAAAAATTGATATTCATTTTTCTTTTTTTAATCAGTTTTCGCCGATGAGTGTTCTGAAAACTTGATATTCATCTTTCTTTTTTTAATCAGTGTTCGTGGATGAGTGTTTTGAGAACTTGATATTCATTTTTCTTTTTTAAATCACTTTTCGCCGATGTGTGATTCGAAAACGTAATATTCATTTTTCTTTTTTTCTTAAATAGTTTTCCTCGATGAGTGTTTCGAAAACTTGATATTCATTTTCCTTTTTCTTAATCAGTTTTCGCCGATGAGTGTTTTGAAAACTTGATATTCATTTTTCTATTTTTTAATCAGATTCCGCCGATGAGTGTTTCGAAAACGTAATATTCATTTTTCTTTTTTTTCAAATAGTTTTCGCCGATGAGTGTTTCGAAAACTTGATATTCATTTATATTTTCTTAATCAGTTTTTGCCGATGAGTGTTTCTAAAACGTGATATTCATTTTTCTTTATTTAATTAGTTTTCGCCGAAGAGTGATTCGAAAACTTGATATTCATTTTTCTTTTTCTTAATCAGTTTTCGCAGATGAGTATTTCGAAAACGTGATATTCATTTTTCTTTATTTAATTAGTTTTCACCGATGAGTGTTTCAAAAACTTGATATTCATTTTTGTTTTTCAGGACCCAAGGAATTGGAAACCTGAATTAAATGGTGAAAAGAGAGTAGGGAATATTTTTGGGTATTTAATTTGGGATATAAGAGGAAATGAAAATTTTAATTGGAAAGAGGAGGATTTAATTGGGGATATTTTCCACCTAATCTTTATTATTATAATAATTATTATTATTTAGTTATTATTTATTTATATTGATTATTTAATTATTTTAAATTTTGGGGTCAGGGCGTGACTTAAGGAAATAAGAATAAAAAGAAATAAGAGAAAAGGAGGAGGAAGGTATTTACGGGAAGAAAGAGAGAGAAGAAGAAGAAGAAGAAAGAGAAAGAAGAAGAAGAAGAAGAAGAAGAAGAAGAGGAAGGGTTGGGGTTCGCCGGAAAAGTGACCGGGGAGAGCTAGTCGACGCCGGAAAAGTCATCGGGGCTCGGGTACGACGTCTCCTAAACCTTCCACCAATCGAATCAAAGGTTGGTAACCCCAATTTCATTCGAAACCCCCAATTTTTTCATTTTAAGAATTTCTTCAATCCACCTTCGATTGGGTTGTTTTGAGGGTAGATTGAGACCTAGGAACTGTTCTTGAACACTTAGTTGGGGTAATAATCAAGGCTATACTCTCGGGTTTAGCCGAATTCGAATTTGAAAGGGTTTGGGGTTTAAAATTCTAAATAGTCCCAATTTGGGGATTCGTTGATAAATTTGGAATCGGGCTTGAATTTGAGTAGTTAGGGTTGGATTTATATCGTTGGATTGTAGGTGAACAAAACCCGTGAGGTGCGGAGTCGAAGCCGTGGTCGAAAGGGGGCCGGAACAAGCCCAAACCAGCCCACAGCACAGCAAATGAATTGCTGTGCTGCAAACCGGCGCTATAGCGCCAAAAATCGGCGCTATAGCGCTAGCTCTCGGGTGCACCAGAAGTTGCTGGGCAGCAGCTTGGCGCTATAGTGCCAAAATCGGCGCTACAGCGCCGAGCCTCTGCCCAGCATGCCCAAAATTCATTTTTAAACCAATCCGGGGCGTCCGAACCTCCTATTTTCAATCCGAAACATCTTAGGATACCCCCAACCATGTTTTTAAGGATCAAAATCATTTCAAATGCCTTCTTTTCCCTCAAGAGTAGCAACTTACGAAACAAGCTAAGCCCAACTTCTTGAATTTCTAAATTCCTTCTACACAAACCTTAGGAAACCTTAAGTAGGATAGTTTAGACACACGTTGAGGTTTAGTAACTCAAATCCAAAGCCCCAAAAGCAACTCAAGGAGAGCGATAGCGGTACGAAACCAAGTGCGAGGCACTTGAGACTCTCATAGAAGAGAGGGAAGACGGATAAGACCAAGGACTCGGTTCTTGGCAACGTCTAGATGCATTTTAGGCAGAGCATGTAGTATGCATATGAATTGCGTATAGATGAGATGTTAACCACTTGAATGCATTCGTTAGGAAACCACGACTCATCCAGAGCGGGAGTTACTCCAGGACAAGCGCAAGGAAGCCGTCCAGGTGAGGAGTTTCCCATCCTTGCCCTACAGGGTTGATTGAGGATGTGGATATGTGGTTTTCCTACTTGCCTATTTGTAAGAATTGGTTAGTGGTTAACATACTATTGTTGTTCCTAAACTGTTATCTATGAAAGTATTTGTATATGTGTGTTTGACTACAGGTAAAGAGGTACTAGAGGGTATCCACGTGATGACATGAGATACGCAGAACAGTACAAGCAAGGGGGTAAGTTGTTGATTGAGTCCAAGGTTTGTTTTACCCTATAAATTAGAAACTCATTAAAGAAATCATATAGAAGTTGTTAGTAAACGTCGACGTTTCACGGTAATTGAACTTAGGGAAGACCTTAGAGCTAGCTTATGATCTAAACCAAGGGCTTGGGAACAATATGAGGATTAATATGATCTCTTAATTGATTAGTGAGTCGTAGGGATGTTCACACTACCTAGGTAAAGTTAGTTTAGGATAGTAATGGGTAGATAGGGTCAGGATCCCAGCTGAAAGCTTGGAAAGAGAAACAAATTAAAACAATTGCCCGTTGAGGCTATTGCCTTAGCCTGGTACTAGGGTCAGTTAAAGAGTAAAGTATTTGCCCGTTGAGGCCATTGCCCGTTGAGGCCATTGCCCGTTGACGTACGTTCACTCTAGACTTGTCGGCTTCACATGTATTTAAAGACAGGGTCCAGTTGGGGATAAACTAGGATATATGTTTGAGTATATAAACTTCTGCATGTGAATAGGATAGATCGTACGCATTGAGACGTACGGTCAATATGATATGGATATATATAATATGTGTGCTTGCTGCATGTGAATAGGATAGACCGTACGTATTGAGACGTACAGTCAATATGATATTAATATTTACATTATGAGTGCTGATAAATATATCTATACGCTGGATTGAGCTGAAGCGGTATTGAGCGAACCGCGGATTGCAGGTTAATTAGGCCACTAATGAGGCGTGGCCACTAGTATGATATATATATATATATATATATATATATATATTGATTGTATAGCAGGGTAGTTATAATCATGTCTACAGGATAAGGCTTATGGGTTTAGAGATAAAAATCTATTCCCGTGCCGGTCACGTGCTCCCGTATTGGGGTCGTGACAAGTGTTTCAAAAACTTGATATTCATTTTTATTTTTTTAATTAGTTTTCGCCAATGAGCGTTTCGAAAACTTGATATTCATTTTGTTTAATCAGTTTTCGTCGATGAGTGTTTCGAAAACGTGATATTCTTTATCTATTTTTAATCAGTTTTCGCTGACGAGTGTTTCGAAAACTTTATATATATTTTTATTTCTTTTAATCAGTTTTCGCCGAGGAGTGTTTCTAAAACTGGATATTCATTTTTCTTTTTTTAAATAAGTTTTCGCATATGAGTGTTCTGAAAACTTGATATTCATTTTTCTTTTTTTTAATCAGTTTTCGCCGAAGTGTGTTTCGAAAACTTGATATTAATTTTTCTTTTTCAATTAGTTTTTGTCGATGTCTATTTCGAAAACTTGATATTCATTTTTTCTTTTTTTAATCATTTTTCGCCGATAAATGTTTCGAAAACTTAATATTCATTTTTCTTTTTTAATTAGTTTTCGCCGATGAGTGTTTCGAAAACTTGATATTTATTTTTCTTTTTAAATCGGTTTTCGCCGATGAGTGTTTCGAAAATTTGATATTCATTTTTTTTTCTTTAATCAATTTCGCCGATGAGTGTTAGGAAAACTTGATATTCAATTTCCTTTTTAATCAGTTTTCGACAATGAGTGTTTCGAAAATGTGATATTCATTTTTCTTTATTTAATTAGTTTTCACCGATGAGTGTTTCGCAAACTTAATATTCATTTTTTCTTTTTTTAATCAGTTTTTGCCGATGAGTGTTCTGAAAACTTGATATTTATTTTTTTAATCAATTTTCGCTGATGTGTGTTTCCAAAACTTGATATTCATTTTTCTTTAATTAATTAGTTTTCACCGATGAGTGTTTCGAAAACTTGATATTTATTTTTCTTTTTTAAATCAATTTTCGCCGATGAGTGTTTCGAAAACTTGATATTCATTTTTCTTTTTTTAATCAATTTCGCCGATTAATGTTACGAAAACTTCATATTCAATTTCCTTTTTTAATCAGTTTTCGACGATGAGTGTTTCGAAAACTTGACATTCAATTTTATTTTTTTTTAATCAGTTTTCGCCGATTAGGGTTTCGAAAACTTGATATTCATTTTTCTTTTTTTTTCAGTTAGTTTTCGCTAATGACTGTATTGAAAACTTGATATTCATTTTTCTTTTTTTAATCAGTTTTCACCGGTTAGTGTTTCGAAAACTTGATATTCATTTTCTTTTTTTAATCAGTTTTCGTCGATGAGTGTTTTGAAAACGTGATATTCCTTTTCTATTTTTAATAAGTTTTCGTTGATTAGTGTTTCCAAAACTATATATTCATTTTTATTTCTTTTAATCAGCTTTCGCCGAGGAGTGTTTCTAAAACTGGATATTCATTTTTCTTTTTTAGTAAGTTTCCGCTGATAAGTATTTCGAAAACTTGATATTTATTTTTCTTTTTTTAATCTGTTTTCGCCGATGAGTGTTTTCGAAAACTTGATATTCATATTTATTTTTTTAATCAGTTTTCGCCGATATTTGTTTCGAAATCTTGATATTAATTTTTCTTCTTTTTAATCAGTTTTCGCCGATGAGTGTTTCGAAAACTTGATAGTCATTTTTCGTTTTTTAATCAGTTTTCGCTGATGAGTGTTTCGAAAACGTAATATTCATTTTTATTTCTTTTAAATAGTTTTCGCCGATGAGTGTTTCGAAAACTTGATATTGATTTTTTCTTTTTCTTAATCAGTTTTTGTCGATGAGTGTTTCGAAAACGTGATATTCATTTTTCTTTATTTAATTAGTTTTCACCGATGAGTGTTTCGAAAACTTGATTTTTATTTTTCTTTTTTTAATCAGTTTTCGCCGATGAGTGTTCTGAAAACTTGATATTCATTTTTCTTTTTTTTAATCAGTTTTCGCCGATGTGTGTTTCGAAAACTTGATATTAATTTTTCTTTTTTAATCAGTTTTCGCCGATGAGTGTTTCGAAAACATGATAGTCATTTTTCGTTTTTGAATCAGTTTTCGCCGATTAGTGTTTCTAAAACATAATATTCATTTTTCTTTCTTTTAAATAGTTTTCGCCGATGAGTGTTTCGAAAACTTGATATTCATTTTTCTTTTTCTTAATCAGTTTTCGCCGATGAGTGTTTCAAAAACGTGATATTCATTTTTCTTTATTTAATTAGTTTTCACCGATGAGTGTTTCGAAAACATGATATTCATTTTTCTTTTTTTAATCAGTTTTCGCTGACGAGTGTTCTGAAAACTTGATATTCATTTTTCTTTTTCTTTTTTAATCAGTTTTCGCCGATGAGTGTTTTGAAAACTTGATATTTATTTTTCTTTTTTTAATCATTTTTCACCGATTAGTGTTTCGAAAACTTGATATTCTTTTTTCTTTTTTTAATCATTTTCACCGATGAGTGTTTCGTATAATTGATATTCATTTTTCTTTTTTTAATAAGTTTTCGCCGATGAGTGTTCTGAAAACTTGATATTCATTTTTCTTTTTTTTAATCAATTTTCGCCGATGAGTGTTTTGAAAGCTTGATATTCATTTTTCTTTTTTTAATCAGTTTTCGCCGATCAGTGTTTCGAAATCTTTATATTCATTTTTATTTTTTTAATCATTTTTCGTCGATGAGTGTTTCGAAAACTGGATATTGATTTTTCTCTTTTTAGTAAGTTTTCGCGGATGAGTGTTTCGAAAACTTGATATTCATTTTTCTTTTTTTTTTTTAATCAGTTTTCGTCGATAGGTGTCACGACCCCCTATCGGGCGTTCGTGACCGGCACGGGAGGTAGGATTTCTCCTATCCCGTAAGCCTCTAATCCCTGATTGACAGTTTTATATATGCATAACTACCCATTTCTAATATAGACAATATATAGTATATATGGTCATCCCTATCCGGCGACCTAAGTAGCACGCAATCCACGGCTCGCTCAATGCCGCTTCAGTCTATACATATACACATAATCAATCACACGTACATATAATATACATATTGATCACGCGCTTTAGGGCGGGTGATCTATCCTATTCACATACAGAATTCCTGTGTACAGTCAAGTATATATATTCAATCACACACCTGCATATAATTTACATATTGATCACACGCCTCAATGCGTGTGATCTATCCTATTCGCATGCGGAAGCCGTATTTTCACACAATAAAGTATTCAGTCACACATATATATAAATTTACATATTGACCACACGCTCAGTGCGTGTGATCTATCCTATTCACATGCGGAAGTCACATTCATATATATATATACACATGATATTCATCATATCATAACCTATATTCCCAACAACAGGACCAATCTTTAACCTGTATGAAGCCGACAATTCTAGAGTGTGACATATACATATATATATAGCAACTGTACAAAGCAATGCTATACCAAAAGAATCATATACATATATATATCCTGACAAAATACATATATCAGTACTACCCACGCGAACAATGCGTGCGGTCTCTAAGTCTGTCCGCCTCCCTGAGATGAAGTGGAAGCGCTCCCGATGCCTATACCACCTATGTCTGTAACATGTAACATTGGGGTGAGTCAAACGGACTCAGTGAGAGGCTCTTCCATCCCTGGTGTAGTAGCGGGTACCTCTACAACTGGGGGAAGGGAGCCAATCACAATCACATACGCATGTAACAGATTTTGAATTTCCATATATTAAGTGGTCAGGCAATTAGCATATATCATATTCCCAATAAAGAATTTAAAACATGGTTTTACATACATTTAAATTTACACATACATCATATCATAGTTTAACATACAACTTCATGAGGATATCCATGTTCAAATAACCGTAATCATAAACTGGCCCGAAGGCATATCTCCGTTAGGAGAGAATCTTGCTCGGAGGCAATATCTCACGTGAGCGGTATAGGAACCTAGTTGATCATTCTAGGAACCCCTGGCCCCAAGACTTTACTTGGAACAATAACCTGACCCCAAGACTTCACTTGGAGCATAGCCAGCGACTCATCTGACCTCGGTTTACCCAAGGCAATAGCCACAATGTGGTGTACTCATATACTCTATATTTCTGTGAGTTTGACTCAAGACAAACAGACTCAATCTACCCGGACTATCCGTGATAGACTCGGTTCCCACGTTGTACCATGAATGACCCCTATGGACCACTACTTACTCATTTCTCTTCTTCTTAGGCAACTCTAAGTTTCTAAGTGGTTTTCTAATCCGGAGTCTCTCGGTTTAAAACAAAGTCACCTATGTTCATTTTCTTTAAGAATTTACATACACAACCACCCTTTTCAGATAATCATCAATGAGGTTGGTTTCTAGTACCACAAGACCCTCACAAATAAAATTGACTCGATCCTACCCCCGATATCATATAAGTCCCGAGGACCTTCCTTCCATATAAGGCTCCTTGAGCCTCTATCACTTTTTACAGTTCACATATACACATATAGCACGTTATCACATATATTATAATTTAGGAACAACAATAGCATGTTATCTATTATATGATTCCTACAAGTAGGCAAGAAGGAAAACCATATATCCATATCCGCAGTCAACCCTATAGGACAAGGATAGGAAAGCCCCTCACCCTGTTTGGCCCCTCTGATCGGCTCTCGGTGTGCCCGAACATCCACTCACCGTATGGTGCCCTATACACACATACTTGAGAGATTTAGAAACTTGAAATTCAGCCACTATCGTGTACATGTAACGCTAATGCTCATGTTCTCTCTAATTAATTCCATAGACTAGTTGTTGGCTTGGAATGCCCTCAACTAGTTTTCGGAACACCTAGCATGCTTCTATTCGTACCCAACCCTTGCTCAATCACACTATTCGGAAGCCTTGATTTGGGAATGCTAAGTTACCCAATTCCACCTCTATGTGTCCATGTGAAGTTTCCATTACCCAAGTCTTGAATTTATGGCTCAAGAGAGTCATAAATTCTACTTGTCCAAGACTTCCATTTACTAAAATAACTTTCAACACTTTACCTACACATGAATACACATATCCGGATACGCGTAAAATTAGAGAATTGTCTCTTTTTTCCCGAACCGGGTTCTGGGAGAGACGGTCTTACTCGGGTTTTAATCCCTCGTACATTCCAATAATTTTAACAATTATATAATCAAAATTCCACCTATTAATGCACCCCCCAATCAGTCCACAACACCCTTAAACCTCACCAACCACATTTTCCTACAATTTTTCCAACCCGGATAAATTCCATCAAATTTGTTCCGGTTCCTAAGCTTCCAATTTACTTCCTAACATGCAAATACTTCAATTTAGGACCCAGAATACTCAGATTGAACCAAATGGGGGGTTTTCCAAAAATCTCTAAAATTGATAAAATTGGGGTTTGAGAGTTTCGGGACTTCTCACCTCGATTCAACCAGTTAGAAGGACGATATGGAGTAGAGGAGACTCCCAGCCACCTTCCCCGGTGAAGAGACAGCGTTTTCCGGCGAGAAACCCTCTCCCTCTTGGTTTCTCTCTCTAGCCCGCGACTCTCTCTCCTCTAGCACAACGACGGCGAGCTCCGGCGGACGGCGTCGCACTCCAGCTTCGGCTCGCACGTCCGGCTCCTCCACACGTGCTGTCTTCCTCCTCGAGCTCCTCCGTGCACGACGCTCCCGTGCTCTCTCTCCATGCGTTTTCCTTCCCATTTCTTTCCTCCTCACGTCTGCTTCTTCTCCTTTTCTTTATTTCTTTTCTTATATAATATATATATATATATATATATATATATATATCTAATTACTTAATATATATATACATATCACAAAAAGAGAAAAGAAACCTGATATAAATAAATAATAAAAAAATATTTTCCACTCTTAAATTAATTAATTTAATTTAATTACTGATGCTAGTTAAAATATTCTCAGGTATTACAATCTTCCCCCCTTAAGAAATCCGGGCCGACTAGGCTAGCTTCTCCGACCTCGAACCACCCAATCGGGGATCTGCATCTGCGACCGTACAGAGCCTCGAAAGGTGCCATTTGAATACTTGCTTGATAACTGTTATTGTACGCAAACTCAGCTAAAGGTAAGTACCTTTCCCAACTTCCGTCGAAATCCATAATACACGCCCGAAGCATGTCCTCAAGAATCTGAATGGTTCTTTCTGATTGCCCGTCGGTCTGTGGGTGGAACGCATTACTCATATCAACTCTAGTTCCCAACACTTCCTGCAATGACTTCCAAAACCTGGAAGTGAACTGTGGCCCTCTATCAGATATTATGGTCACTGGCACACCGTGCAATCTAACGATTTCTGATAGATAAATCTGTGCATATTGACTTACTCCGTAAGTGGTCTTAACTGGAAGAAAGGGTGCGGACTTAGTCATGCGGTCCACTATCACCCAAACCGAATCGAATCGCCGTTGTGATCTGGGCAACCCTGTTACAAAATCCATCGTTATCCTCTCCCATTTCCACTCAGGTATTTCTATTTGTTGCAATGTTCCGGCGGGCTTCTGGTGTTCAGCCTTGACTTGCTGGCGCACTAAACACCTGGCTACATAGTTTGCGACATCCTTTTTCATGCCATTCCACCAATACAACTGTTTTAGGTCATGATACATTTTATTAGCTCCCGGATGGATTGTATACGTTGTCCGGTGTGCTTCTTCAAGAATTCTTTCTTTCAAGTTATCAACCATAGGGACACACAACCGTCCCTCCAACCGAAGTATCCCGAAGTCATCGATAGAGAATCGGACGTCATCCCCTTTCCCTTTAGTTACCGTATCCCTGATTTGCTTGAGGTCGGTATCTTCATCTTGTCTAGCCTTCACCTCTTCTACCAAAGAGGACTTAGCTTGCAAATGGGCTAAAAGTGAGTTAGAACTTCCAATCTCAAACTGATTTCCCGTTTGTTCTAGGTCGTGTAGTTCCCTAATCAACGGTCTTCTTTCCTCACTTATATGAGCAAGACTACCCATGGATTTCCGACTCAGAGCATCAGCTACCACATTAGACTTTCCTGGATGATACAAGATCGTGCAGTCGTAGTCTTTCAACAACTCCAACCATCGACGTTGTCTCAAGTTCAAGTCTTTTTGCTCGAAAATGTATTTAAGGCTTTTGTGGTCTGTATAAATTTCACAAGTCTCACCATATAAGTAGTGTCTCCATATCTTCAAAGCGAATACTGCAGCCGCCATTTCGAGGTCGAGAGTCGGGTAGTTCCTCTCATGCTTCCTCAGTTGTCGTGATGCATACGCAATCACCTTGCCATGTTGCATCAAGACACACCCTAACCCGATCCTCGACGCATCACAGTATACCACATACCCTCCTGTGCCTTCAGGTAATGCCAGCACCGGAGCGGTAGTGAGGCTGTCCTTCAGCTTCTGAAAACTCTGCTCACACTTGTCATCCCATACAAACTTCAGTCCTTTCTGAGTCAATTTAGCCATAGGTGCAGCAACCTTAGAGAAGTCCTGCACAAATCTTCTATAATATCCAGCCAAACCCAAGAAACTGCAAATTTCAGTAACAGAGGTAGGCTGGGACCAATTCTTCACTGCCTCTACCTTACTTGGATCAACGTGGATTCCCTCTGATGATACCACGTGACCCAAAAAGGCAACTCTGTCAAGCCAAAATTCACACTTGGAGAACTTGGCATACAATTTCTCTTCTCTCAGCTTCTGTAATGCTAATCTCAAGTGTTCCGCATGTTCCTCAGAATCCTTTGAATAAACCAAGATGTAGTCAATGAAGACAATGACAAATCGGTCCAGAAATGGTTTAAAGACCCTGTTCATCAGGTCCATGAACGCTACAGGAGCATTAGTTAATCCGAAAGACATCACCAAGAACTCGTAATGTCCGTATCGGGTCCGGAATGTGGTCTTAGGTATATCTGATTCTCGAATCTTTAATTGGTGGTACCCAGATCGCAAATCAATCTTAGAAAATCTCTTTGCGCCCTGCAACTGATCAAATAGGTCATCTATCCTCGGCAATGGGTATTGATTGCGGATCGTCACCTTGTTTAACTTTCGGTAATCGATACATAACCGCAATGATCCGTCCATCTTCTTTACAGAAAGGATCGGTGCACCCCAAGGAGAGAAGTTGGGTCTTATAAAACCCTTTTCAAGCGATTCTTGCAATTGTGTATGTAGCTCCTTCAGCTCTTTCGGAGCCATACGGTAAAGTGGTGTGGAGATAGGCTGGGTGCCAGGTTGCAGCTCATTTCCAAATTCAATCTCACGATCGGGTGGCAACCCCGGTAATTCTTCTGGAAATACATCCAAGAACTCTCGCACTACCGGTACTTGAGTCGGTGAAAGTACTGCTTTCGTGGTATCTTGGACGAATGCCAAATACCCTTTGCATCCCTTTGCAAGTAACTTGGATGCCTTCAAAGCCGAGATCAAGCTTGGATACGGTGCAGCTCCATCTCCCCGTATCACAAAAGACTCCTCGTTTGGCATATTAAATTTTATACATTTAGCCCTGCAGTCCACAACCGCATGGCAAGACGACAACCAATCCATTCCGTGGATCACGTCAAGATCAACCATACAAAACAAACGAAGGTCTACCATAGTCTCATGACCATCGACCTCCACCATGCAAGACTTGTGCACATACTCTACTCGTACCGATTCTCCCATTGGAGTAGAGACCAGTACTGTCTCTTCCATTCTAGATGGACTTTTGTTGAATTTAGAGGCAAATACATGCGACACATAGGAATGAGTGGAGCCGGAATCAAATAAGACTCGTGCTTCAAGAGAGCAGACAATAAGAGTACCTGTCACGACTGCTTTTGATGCATGAGCATCCTGCTGAGAAAGTGTGAATACCCGCGCTTGTCCTCCACCTGCCGCCCCTGGCCCTCGGCCACTAGATCCTGCACCACGACCTCTAGCTTTACCTGTACATGCTGGTTGTGGTGGTACGGTTCTTACAGGTGGGGCTGGAATAGGTGTACTTCCCGGCGTCGGATTACTCCTCACACTTGTACCCTCTTTTCTCTTAGGACACTCTCTAGCCATATGGCCCACCTGGCCGCAGTGGTAGCATCCCCCTGTCAGTCTCCGACACACCCCAAAATGATACCTGCCACAAGTCGCACACTGGGGTCTTATTTTTCCAGCATTTCCACCCCCTTGCACTCTCTGTCCCGCTTGAGAATTATTTCTTGTACCTGTTTCATGAGTGGTAGTTGAAGATTGTCCTCCTACGGACCCTGAATATCCTGCACTTCCACCTCTTGTCTTCCTTTTCTTACTTCCACCTCCTTGGCTGTCACTACCTGTAATTAACTTAACTTTGGGATCAACAGAGGTCCCATACCTCTTCTTGGTTTCAATCATTCTAGCACAATCTGCTGCCTGAGCTAAAGTCTCAAACTGTCTCCTCTGAGGTAACAGAGCAGTGAACAACGGCTCCGTGAGTCGGTGTATGAATCTCTTGATCCTCGCCTCTTCATCAGGAACTAACTCAGGTGAGAATTGAGCCAGTTCCGTAAAAAGTAATTCATACTCCGTCACGGTCATGTTAGGCGTCATCCACAATTCCTCGAATTGCTGACGCTTTGCATCTTTGGTGCCTTCAGGTAGAAACCGACCCAGGAATTCCCTCCGAAAATCTTCCCAGGTCATCGGTGCTACTCTACGTGAATACCTCATCTGTACGGACTCTATCCATACTCTAGCCGCTCCCCTCAGCTGGAATGAAGCTAATTCCACTAATTCATGGCCTGAGCACCTCAGCATGCGCCCAATTCTGACCACATCTCTGAGAAAGTATTGCGGATCCTCTTTCTCACTAGTTCCGCAGAAAGTGGGTGGATGAAGCTTCAGAAATTTTGAAATTGGCAGCTCTCGGGGTGTTGCCCGTGGTTCACGAGGCATTTCCTGTGGTTGTTGCCATTCCCAATCCTCTTCCTCAACAACCTCCATCTCTTGATTGTTGGGAACTCTCTCTTGTTCTTCCTCGCCGACTACCAACCGGCGTACCTCCCTCTGTATTTGCCTCGTCATCTCTTCTCTTAGTTCCTGAAATCCTGTCGTGAGCATTTCCGCCATGGAAGGTGCACCTGTCTCTACTTGAGGTTGAGGTTCCGGTGACTGTCTCCTCTCTTCCCCTCTCACTTGTGCTCTCCCTAGACCTCGAGCACGACCCCTACCTCGGCCTCGAGTATGGCCTCTACCTCAGCCTCGGGTGGGCACTCCCTCCTCCCGAACTGATTCTCGATCAATTTCAGCAGGAGTTCCCCCTCCACCCCTAATCTGTCTTGTGATAGGTGGCATCCCTATACTGCACAAGGACCACACCTAATAAGTGCACATATATTAATGATATTTCATATCAAAGAGAGTAGAAAGAAAGGCTGACACAATTTTCCTGGGTACTTCCACAAGTGCCTTTTGACTCCCACGTTGTGCCCGGGTACACAAAGAGGGGTAAACCGACACCCGGTCACACCTATGGCTTCATACAGTTTAAAGAAAACCAGGCTCTGATACCAAGTTTGTCACGACCCCCTATTGGGCATCCGTGACCGGCACGGGAGGTAGGATTTCTCCTATCACGTAAGCCTCTAATCCCTGATTGACAATTTTATATATGCATAACTACCCATTTCTAATACAGACAATATATAGTATATATGGTCATCCCTATCCGGTGACCTAAGTAGCACGCAATCCAAGCTAATGCTCATGTTCTCTCTAATTAATTCCATGGACTAGTTGTTGGCTTGGAATGCCCTCAACTTGTTTTCGGAACAGCTAGCATGCTTCTATTTGCATCCAACCCTTGCTCAATCACACTATTCGGAAGCCTTGATTTGGGAATGCAAAGTTACCCAATTCCACCTCTATGTGTCCATGTGAAGTTTCCATTACCCAAGTCTTGAATTTATGGCTCAAGAGAGGCATAAATTCTACTTGTCCAAGACTTCCATTTACTAAAATAACTTTCAACACTTTACCTACACATGAATACACATATCCGGATACGCGTAAAATTAGAGAATTGTCTCTTTTTCCCCGAACCGGGTTCCGGGAGAGACGGTGCTAACTCGGGTTTTAATCCCTCGTACATTCCAATAATTTTAACAATTATATAATCAAAATTCCACCTATTAATGCACCCCTAATCAGTCCACAACACCCTTAAACCTTACCAACCACATTTTCCTACAATTTTTCCAACCCGGATAAATTCCATCAAATTTGTTCTGGTTCCTAAGCTTCCAATTTACTTCCTAACATGCAAATACTTCAATTTAGGACCCAGAATACTCAGATTCAACCAAATGGGGGGTTTTCGAAAAATCCCTAAAATTGATAAAATTGGGGTTTGAGAGTTTCGGGACTTCTCACATCGATTCAACCGGTTAGAAGGACGATATGGAGTAGAGGAGACTCCCAGCCACCTTCCCCGGTGAAGAGACGGCGTTTTCTGGCGAATTTTCGGCGAGAAACCCTCTCCCTCTTGGTTTCCCTCTCTAGCCCGCGACTCTCTCTCCTCTAGCACAACGACGGCGAGCTCCGGCGGACGGCGTCGCACTCCGACTCCAGCTCGCACGTCCGGCTCCTCCACGCGTGCTGTCTTCCTCCTCGAGCTCCTCCGTGCACGACGCTCCCATGCTCTCTCTCCGTGCGTTTTCCTTCCCGTTTCTTTCCTCCTCACGTCTGCTTCTTCTCCATTTCTTTATTTCTTTTCTTATATATAATATATATATATATATATATATATATAGAAAAGAAACCTGATATAAATAAATAATAAAAAAAATATTTTCCACTCTTAAATTAATTAATTTAATTTAATTACTGATGCTAGTTAAAATATTCTCGGGTATTACAATGAGTGTTTCAAAAACTTGATATTCATTTTTCTTTTTTTAATTATTTTTCGCCGATGAGTGTTTCGAAAACTTGATATTCAATTTTCTTTTCTTAATCAGTTTTCGCCGATAAGTGTTTCGAAAACTTGATATTCATTTTTCTTTTTTTAATCAGTTTTCACCGATGAGTGTTTCGAAAACTTGATATTCATTTTTCTTTTTTAATCAGTTTTCGCCAATGTGTTTCGAAAACTTGATATTCATTTTTCTTTTTTTTTAATCAATTTTCGCTGATGAGTGTTTCGAAAACTTGATATTCATTTTTCTTTTTTTAATCAGTCTTCACCGATGAGTGTTTCGAAAACTTGATATTCATTTTTATTTTTTTTAATAAGTTTTCTTCGATGAGTATTTCGCAAAATTTATATCATTTTTTTATTTTTAATCAGTGTTCGTCGATAAGTGTTTCGAAAACTTTATATTCATTTTTATTTTTTTAATCAGTTTTCGCGGATGAGTGTTTCAAAAACTTGATATTTATTTTTCTTTTTTTAATCAGTTTTCGCCAATAAGTGTTTCGAAAATTTGATATTAATTTTTCTTTTTTTAATTAGTTTTCGCCGATGAGTGTTTCAAAAACTTGATATTCATTTTTATTTTTTTAATTAGTTTTCGCCGATGAGCGTTTCGAAAACTTGATATTCCTTTTTCTTTTTTTTAATCAGTTTTCGCCGATGAGTGTTTCGAAATCATGATATTCATTTTCTTGTTTTTTATTAGTTTTCGCCGATGAGTATTTCGAAAACTTGATATTCATTTTTCTTTTTTAATAAGTTTTCATCGATAAGTGTTTCGAAAACTTTATATTCATTTTTATTTTTTTAATCAGTTTTCGCCGATTAGTGTTTCGAAAACTGGATATTATTTTTTCTTTTTTTAGTAAGTTTTCGCTGATAAGTGTTTCGAAAACTTGATATTCATTTTTATTTTTTTAATAAGTTTTCGTCGATGTGTGTTTCCAAACCTTGATATAAATTTTTCTTTTTTTAATCAGTTTTCGCCGATGAGTGTTTCGAAAACTTGATAGTCATTTTTCGTTTTTTAATCGGTTTTCGTCGATGAGTGTTTCCAAAACTTGATATTCATTTTTCTTTTTCTTAATCAGTTTTCGCCGATGAGTGTTCTGAAAACTTGATATTCATTTTTCTTTTTTCAATCAGTTTTCGCCGATAAGTGTTTTGAAAACTTGATATTCATTTTTCTTTTTCAAATCATTTTTCACCGATGAGAGTTTCGAAAACTTGATATTCATTTTTCTTTTTTTAATCAGTTTTCACCGATCACCGTTTCGAAAACTTGATATTCATTTTTCTTTTTTAAATCAGTCTTCACTGATGAGTGTTTCGAATACTTGATATTCATTTACCTTTTTTAATCAGTTTTCGCCGATGAGTGTTTCGAAAACTGGATATTCATTTTACTTTTTTTAGTAAGTTTTCGCTCATGAGTGTTTCGAAAATGGATATTCATTTTTCTTTTTTTTAATCAGTTTTCTTTTTTTAATAATTTTTCACCGATGAGTGTTTCGAAAACTTGATATTCATTTTTTTTAGTTAGTTTTCACCGATGAGTGTTTCGAAAACTTGATATTCATTTTTCTTTTTTTAATCAGTTTTCGCCGATGAGTGTTTCGAAAACTTGATAGTCATTTTTCGTTTTTTAATCAGTTTTCGCCGATTAGTGTTTCGAAAACGTAATATTCATTTTTCTTTCTTTTAAGTAGTTTTCGCCGATGAGTATTTCGAAAACTTGATATTCATTTTTCTTTTTCTTAATCAGTTTTCGCTGATGAGTGTTTCGAAAACGTGATATTCATTTTTATTATTTAATTTGTTTTCACCGATGAGTGTTTCGAAAACTTGATATACATTTTTCTTTTTTTAATAAGTTTTCGCCGATGAGTGTTCTGAAAACTTGATATTCTTTTTTCTTTTTTTAATCAGTTTTCAACGATGTGTGTTTCCAAAACTTGATATTAATTTTTTTTAATCAGTTTTGGCTGATGAGTGTTTCGAAAACTTGATAGTCATTTTTCGTTTTTAAATCAGTTTTTGCCGATGAGTGTTTCGAAAACGTAATATTCATTTTTCTTTCTTTTAAATAGTTTTCGCCGATGAGTGTTTAAATATTCATTTTTCTTTTTCTTAATTAGTTTTCGCAGATTAGTGTTTCGAAAACGTGATATTCTTTTTTCTATATTTAATTAGTTTTCACCGATGAGTGTTTCGAAAACTTGATATTCATTTTTCTTTTTTTAATCAGTTTTCGCCGATGAGTGTTTCGAAAACTTGATATTTATTTTTCTTTTTTTAATCAGTTTTCGCCGTTGAGTGTTTCGAAAAGTTGATATTCATTTTCCTTTTTTAATCAGTTTTCGCCGATGAGTGTTTCGAAAACTTGATATTCATTTTTATTTTTTTAATCAGTTTTCGCCGATGAGTGTTTTCGAAAACTTGATATTCATTTTTCATTTTTTAATCAGTTTTCGCCGATAAGTGTTCTGAAAACTTGATATTCATTTTTATTTTTTTTAGTCAGTATTCGTCGATGAGTGTGATACCCGAGACTATTCTAATTAGCACCATTAATTAAATTAAAGTAATTAATTTTAAAAGTGGAAAGTGAGATAGAAAGACACACTAGCTTATCACTTATTATGTGTTAAATATAAATTTTTGTAAAATCCTAATGCTTATATATATTTTTTTTATTAAATCAGATTTCTTTTTTTTTTTTTTTTAAGTGATATATATATATATATATATATATGTGTGTGTGTGTGTGTGTGTATGTGTGTGTGTGTGTGTGTGTGTGTGTAATAAAATGGGAAAAGGAAGCAGATTTGTTTTAGTGATATATACATACATACATACATATATATATATATATATATATATATATATATATATATATATATATATTAATATAAGGAAAGAAAAGAAAAGAAAGCAGAGTGTGAAGAAAGGGAGGGGTCGACGGGAAAGCAAGAAGCAAACGGGAGAGAGGGGCTGGGCGAACGGAGAGAGAGGGCTGGACGAGAGGGCTCACGGATGGAAGCCACGCGGGGAGGTTGGCCAGACGCACGGAGGAGGAGCCGGAGTCCCGTCACCGGAGTCCGTCACCGTCTTTGTGGCTATAGAGAGAGAGAGCTCGGGTTAGAGAGAGAAACAAGAGGAAGAGAGCTTCTCGCTGGAAAACGCCGTCTCTTCACCGGGGAAGGTAGCCTGGAGTCTCCTCTACTCCATATCGTCTTTCTAATCGGTTGAATCGAGGTGAGAAGTCCCGAAACTCTCAAACCCCAATTTTATCAATTTTAGGGATTTTTGGAAAGACCCCAATTGATTCAATCTGAGTATTCTGGGTCCTAAATTGAAGTATTTGCATGCTAGGAAGTGAGTTGGATGTTTAGGAACCGGAACTAAATTGATGGAATTCATCCGGGTTGGAAAAAGTGTAGGAAAATGTGATTGTTAAGGTTTAAGGGTGTTGTAGAATGAGTTGGGGTGCATTGAAAGGGTGAATGATAATTATATAATTATTAAAAATTATTGGAATGTACGAGGGATTAAAACCCGAGTAATTCCCGTCTCACCCGGAACCCCGTTCGGGAAAAAAGAGACACTTTTCCAATTTTAAGCGTGTCCGGATATGTGTATGCATATGCAGGTAAGGTGTTGAAAGTTAATTCGGTAAATGGAAATTTTAGACAAGTAGAATTTATGACTCTCTTGAGTCATAAATTCAAGACTTGGGTAATGGGAATTTCATATGTACACATAGAGATGAAATTGGGTAACCTTGCATTCCCAAGTCAAAGCTTCCGAATAGTGTGATTAAGAAAGGGCTGAACACGAATAGAAGCATGCTAGGTGTTCTGAAAACTAGTTGAGGGCATTCCAAGCCAACAACTAGTCTATGGAATTAATTAGAAAGAACATGAGCATTAGCGTTACATGTACACGATAGTGGTTGAAATTGCAAGTTTCTGAATCTCTCAAGTATATGTGTATAGGGCACCATACTGTGAGTGGACTTTCGGGCGCACCGAGAGCCGATCAGAGGGGCCAACCAGGTGAGGGGCTTTCCTATCCTTGCCCTATAGGGTTGACTGCAGATATGGATATATGGTTTGCCTTCTTGCCTATTTGTAGGAATTACATGTTAGATAACATGCTATTGTTATTCCTAAATTACAGTATATGTGAAAACGTGCTATATGTGTGTATGTGAATTGTAAAAGCAATGGTGGCTCAAGGAGCCTTATATGGAAAGAAGGTCCTCGGGACCTAAATGATATCGGGGGTAGGATCGAGTCAACTTTATTTGTGAGGGTCTTGTGGTATTATAAACCAACCTCATTATTGATCACCTGAAAAGGGTGGTTGTGTAAGTAACTTCTTAAAAAGAGATAAACATAGGTGACTTGTTTTAAACCGAGAGCTTCCGAATTAGAAAACCACTTGGGAATTTAGAGTTGCCTAAGAAGGAGAGAAATGAGTAAGCAGTGGTCCATAGGGGTCATTTATGGTACAACGTGGAAACCGAGTCGATCAAGGATAGTCCGGGTAGATTGAGTATGTTTGTCTTGAGTCAACCCACAAAAATACAGAGTATATAAGTACACCACATTGTGGCTATTGCCTTGGGTAAACCGAGGTCAGATGAGTCGCCGGCTATTGCTCCAAGTGAAGTCTTGGGGTCAGACTATTGCTCCAAGTAAAGTCTTGGGACCAGGGGTTCCTAGAGTGATCAACTAGGTTCCCACATTGCTCACGTGAGATATTGCCTTCGGGCCAGATTCCCTCCTAACGGAGATATTGCCTTCGGGCCAGTTTATGATTACGGTTAATTGAATACGGGTGACCACATGGAATTATATGTTAAATCATGATATGATGTATGTGTGAATTTAAATGTATGTAAATCCATGCTTTAAATTCTTTATTGTGAATATAATATTTGTTAATTGCCTGACCACCTAATATATGAAAATCTAAACCCGTTGTATGCGTATGTGTTTGTGATTGGCTCCTCTTCCCCAGTTGTAGTGGTACCCGCTACTACACCAGGGATGGGAAAGCCTCTCACTGAGTCTGTTTGACTCACCCCAATGTTACATGTTACAGACACAGGTGGTATAGGCATCCGGGGCGCTTCCACTTCATCTCAGGGAGGCGGACAGACTTAGAGACCGCACGCATTGTTCGCGTGGGTAGTGCTGTTATATGTATTTTGACAGGATATATATGTATATGATTCATTTTGGTATAGCATTGTTTTGTACAGTTACTATATGCATATATGTATATGTCACACTCTAGAATTGTCGGCTTCATACAGATTAGAGATTGGTCTTGTGGTTGGGAACCTAGGTTATGATATGATGAATATCATGTGTATATATATATATATGGATGTGACTTCCGCATGTGAATAGGATAAATCACACGCACTGAGCTTGTGGTCAATATGTAAATTATATATATGTGTGACTGAATACTTGATTGTGTGAAAATATGGCTTCCGCATGTGAATAGGATAGGTCACACGCATTGAGGCGTGTGATCAATATGTATATTTTATGCAGGTGTGTGATTGAATATATATGCTTGACTGTACACAGGGATTCTGCATGTGAATAGGATAGATCACCCGCCCTGAAACGCATGATCAATATGTATATTATATGTACGTGTGATTGACTATGTGTATATGTATAGACTGAAGCGGCGTTGAGCGAGCCGTGGATTGCCTGTTACTTAGGTCACCGGACAGGGATGACCATATATACCATATATTGTTTGTAATAGAATTGGGTAGTTATGCATATATAAGAATGTCAATCAGGGATTAGAGGCTTACGGGATAGGAGAAATCCTACTTCCCGTGCCGGTCATGGACGTCCGATAGGGGATCGTGAAAAACTTGGTATCAAAGGCAGGTTACTTTAAACTGTATGAAGCCATAGGTATGACCGGGTGTCGGTTTACCCCTCTTTGTGTACCCGGGCACAACGTGGGAGTAAAAAGGCACTTGTGGAAGTACCCAGGAAATTGTGTCAGCCTTTCTTTCTACTCTCTTTGATATGAAATGTCATTAGTATATGTGTACTTATTAGGTGTGGTCCTTGTGCAGTATAGGGATGTCACCTATTACGAGACGGACTAGGGGTGGAGGGAGAACTCCTGCTGAAATTGATCAATAGTCAGTTCGGGAGGAGGGAATGCCCACCCGAGGCCGAGGTAGAGGCCGTACCCGAGGCTGAGGTAGAGGTCGTGCTCGTGGTCGAGGTAGAGCACAAGTAAGAGGGAAAGTGAGGAGACAGTCACCGGAACCTCAACCTCAAGTAGATACAGGTGCACCTTCCGTGGCGGAAATACTCACGGCAGGATTTCAGGAACTAAGAGAAGAGATGACAAGACAAATACAGAGGGAAGTACGCCGGTTAGTAGTCGGCGAGGAAGAACAAGAGAGGGTTCCTAGCAATCAAGAGATGGAGGTTGTTGAGGAAAAGGACAGGGAATGACAACAACCACAGGAAATGCCTCGTGAACCACGGGCAGCACCCCGAGAGCTGCCAATTTCAAAATTTCCGAAGCTTCATGCACCCACTTTCTGCGGAACTAGTGAGAAAGAGGATCCGCAGTACTTTATCAGAGATGTGGTTAAAATTGGGCGCATGCTGAGGTGCTCAGGCCATGAATTGGTGGAATTAGCTTCATTCCAACTGAGGGGAGCGGCTAGAGTATGGATAGAGTCCGTACAGACGAGGTATTCACGCAGAGTGGCACCGATGACCTAGGAAGATTTTCAGAGGGAATTCCTGGGTCGGTTTCTATCTAAAGGCACCAAAGATGCAAAGCGTCAGCAATTCGAGGAATTGTGGATGACGCCTAACATGACCGTGACGGAGTATGAATTACTTTTTACAGAACTAGCTCAATTCTCGCCTGAGTTGGTTCCTGATGAAGAGGCAAGGATCAAGAGATTCATACACCGACTCACGGAGCCGTTGTTTACTGCTTTGCTACCTCAGAGGAGACAATTTGAGACTTTAGCTCAAGCAGCAGACTGTGCTAGAATGATTGAAACCAGGAAGAGGTATGGGACATCTGTTGATCCCAAAGTGAAGTTAATTACAGGCAGTGACAACCAAGGAGGTGGAAGTAAGAAAAGGAAGACAACCGGTGGAGGTGCAGGATATTCAGGGTCCGCAGGAGGACTATCCTCAACTACCACCTATGAAACAGGTACATGAGGTAATATTCAAGGGGGACAGAGAGAGCAAGGGGGTGGAAATGTCGGTAAGACAAAGCCTCAGTGTGCGACTTGCGGCAGATTTCATTCCGGTATATGTCGGAAACTGACAGGTGGATGCTACCATTGCGGCCAGATGAGTCATATGGCTAGAGAGTGTCCAAAGAAGAAAGAGGGTACAAGTGTAAGAAGCAATCCGACGCTGAGGAGTACACCTATTCCAGCTCCACCAGTGAGAACCGTGCCACCACAGGTAGCAAGTACAGGTGCAGCTAGGGGTCGTGGTGCAGGGTCTAGTGGCCGAGGGCTAGGGGCGGTAGGTGGAGGACAGGTGCGGGTATATGCACTCTCTCAACAGGATGCTCATGCATCAAATGCGGTTGTGACAGGTACTCTTATTGTCTGCTCTCTTGAAGCACGAGTCTTATTTGATTCCGGCTCCACTCATTCCTATGTGTCGCATGCATTTGTCTCTAAATTCAACAAAAGTCCATCTAGAATGGAAGAAACAGTACTGGTCTCTACTCCAATGGGAGAATCGGTACAAGTAGAGTATGTACACAAGTCTTGCATTGTGGAGGTCGATGGTCATGAGACTGTGGTAGACCTTCGGTTGTTGTGTATGATTGATCTTGACGTGATCCTCGGAATGGATTGGTTGTCGTCTTGCCATGCGGTTGTGGACTGCAGGGCTAAATGTATAAAATTTAATATGCCAAACGAAGAGCCTTTTGTTATACGGGGTGATGGAGCTGCACCGTATCCAAGCTTGATCTCGGCTTTGAAGGCATCCAATTTGCTTGCAAAGGGATGCAAAGGGTATTTGGCATTCGTCCAAGATACCACGAAAGCAGTACTTTCACCGACTCAAGTACCTGTAGTGCGAGAGTTCTTGGATGTATTTCCAGAAGAATTACCGGGGTTGTCGCCCGATCGTGAGATTGAATTTGGAAATGAGCTGCAACCTGGCACCCAGCCTATCTCCACACCACTCCATTTTCTGACGGACACAAGCCGTCAAACAAGCGGTCAGTTTTTTTGGCGTCAAAAAATATTTCTGACGGACACCATATCGGTCAGAAACGTTTCTGACGCTATTAATTGCCGTCAAAAATAGTCTTGACGGACAAAGGGTGCCGTCAAAAGTGTTTCTGACCGAATAAGGCCGTCAAAAAAATTCTGACAGATATAAGGTCCGTCGGAAATATTTTTGCCGCCAAGAAACTGACCGAATTATTGACGGCTTATATCCGTCAAAAACGATCGTTATTTTGACGGAAGTGTAGAAGAAACTATAGATCTTTGTTTGGGAGTGTAGAAGACCCAACCGATCTAACCAAAGGTTGTGATGGTGGTGAAGGAATAGGCATCCCATAACTAACTAGAAGTTGCTCCATTATTTGCTTCTTCATATCTTGCATTTCCTTTTGCATCTCTTGACGAACCTCTTCCCGTATCCTTTTTTCCACATCTTGCAAGTTCTCTTGACTAGTAGAATTTGACACATGTGAAGTAGATTGAGTGGTTTCAATACAAACTGTTGAAGCTAATGATCCAAGACCATAAATTCTTCCCTTAGATGGGCCACCAACAACCTTGGTCCAAATAGATAACTCTTTTTTGGTAGTGGCCTCAACGATATCTACATCATCATCATTGTTGTTGTCCTCTGATGCGTTATTAAATGACTCTCTCATCTGACTTTGAAACTTCTCCTGAAAGAGGGAATTCACAATATGACTGAGTACTTTAACCAAAAAGAAGGAATTCACAATATTATTCATTAATCTTAAATTCACACAAAAGGAAGGAATTCACAATATGTTTTTACACACTGAACTTACTTACACCTTTTAAGCATTCAAAGAAGATGTCTCAAGTGAGGAGAAACTAAACCAGCAACCAACAACACATTTACGCAGTTGCAAACATCACTTTAGAACTTAAAAGAAACAAATATATATTCTATATCAACATCAACATATTATAAATAGAAAATAAATACATGTCTAAGTTTGGTTTCAAAAATAGAGAACAAGGCCACAAATCCAATTGCCATTAACATTGAAATGTTTGGCACATTCCAAAACAAAGAACAAGGCCACAAATCCAATTGCCATTAACATCGAAGTGTTTGGCAAATTCAAAAACAGAAAAAAGGCCACAAATCCAATGAAGCAACTCAAGTTCTTAAAATCCTTTCAAAGTTCAATCCGTTCTAATATAACATATTCCAGCAACTCAAGTCCCTCACAAATTCACAAGTTTCAGAAGAAAGCATCAATAACTCAAAAGAGAAGGAAAAGAAGCAGCATGTAATAAACAATAAAAAATATGGAACTCAAGCCCATTATCGATGCAAGCTACTATTTTCTAGTTTCATGTCCAAGTTTCAGCCACCTAGTTCAACTAATATCTAAAAAATGTACATTTGGTTTTTCAGCTAATCATGACAGTAGTAGAAATAATACCAAAACAGCAACCATGACAATAACACAGCAACAAATCAACCAAACAGTAGTAGAAATAATGACAATAACACATCAACCAAACAACAGCAGAAATAATACCAAAACAATTCAGAGACTTTATCCAATGAGAAAAATTTAATCATAAAAATTCAATTCGTGTGCAACTAATTAAAAATAATAGACTCACAGCACCATTAGAACAACAGTACAACCATCAGCACCTATATTAAAAAATAGTAATTGAAAGAAAAAAAAAATTAAAGACTTTACCCATGTTGCCTTTGATTTGCTGTCAACAAATTCTCCGGTCTTCTTACACTTATGAGTAATTAAGAACAATTCAGATGGTGTAGGTTTCTTCCCTGTTGCCTCCTCCTAAAGTCAAACAAAAAAGAAAACGTTAAACATCCAAATAAAGTTGGAAAAAAATTGGAAAGGAAATATATTTACATATTTTCTCTTATGTTCAGAATATGGTATTGATCCTCCAGTGTGGCATGATGGACCAAGTCCCTCCCCATGGCTAAGTCTGTTCTTCTGATTAATTGCAGACACCATTTTGGCATGCGGATCATCTTGTTTTTTCGAAATCACATCCCAATCGTCATTGCTTGTCCACTTGGGCTTTATTCCTTTATCCTTGTAGGCTTTTTTTGCATAGTAAATTAAGTTTTTCACCGTTCTTCTTCCACATTGGACAAAATTTTTCTTAGTTGCAACATCAAATTTCTCTTCCCAAATGAAAAGTCTCTATAATAATAGGAAATAACAAAAGTTAGCTAGTTTTAAGTATAAATTAAGTTTGACGTTAGCAAATACACAATTAACTTGAAGGCATATTAAGTGCAAATTACCTTAAATTCGGAGAACCATAAGTCCGTTACTTCTTGAGGAACTTCATTCCATACAATCCAACTCCCACCAAATTGTTTCTGAATTATTTTTCCAATCTCGCGAACAGCTTGGTGTGGATGAAACCTAAGAAAATGAAGTTAATAATCATGAACTTGCATGTAAGAAACCAAAGAAATTTTAGAAATTTAAGACTTTAAGTTTTAGACAAACGAATTATCATATGGTTCTACGTAGATGCGTCCATCTGGAGACTTGCGAAGCTGCTTAGTCTTAGTTTGTTGAGTCTGAGTAGTGTTAGACTGTGGAATCTGAGTAGTGTCAGTCTGTTGAGTCTCAGTGCAAGAGGGCACACCATTATTTGGATGGTCATTAGATATTGGTTGATGTACATACTCTTCGACATGATTTCTTCCATCGCCAACTTGCACAGGAATGGTGGCTCAATGAGCCTTATATGGAAAGAAGGTCCTCGGGACCTAAATGATATCGGGGGTAGGATCGAGTCAACTTTATTTATGAGGGTCTTGTGGTATTATAAACCAACCTCATTATTGATCACCTGAAAAGGGTGGTTGTGTATGTAACTTCTTAAAAGAGATGAACATAGGTGACTTGTTTTAAACCGAGAGCTTCCGAATTAGAAAACCACTTGGGAATTTAGAGTTGCCTAAGAAGGAGAGAAATGAGTAAGCAGTGGTCCATAGGGGTCATTTATGGTACAACATGGAAACCGAGTCGATCAAGGATAGTCCGGGTAGATTGAGTCTGTTTGTCTTGAGTCAACCCACAGAAATACAGAGTATATAAGTACACCACATTGTGGCTATTGCCTTGGGTAAACTGAGGTCAGATAGGTCGCCGACTATTGCTCCAAGTGAAGTCTTGGGGTCAGACTATTGTTCCAAGTAAAGTCTTGGGACCAGGGGTTCCTAGAGTGATCAACTAGGTTCCCACATTGCTCACATGAGATATTGCCTTCGGGCCAGATTCCCTCCTAACGGAGATATTGCCTTTGGGCCAGATTCTCTCATAACGGAGATATTGCCTTCAGGCCAGTTTATGATTACGGTTAATTGAATACGGGTGACCACATGGAATTATATGTTAAATCATGATATGATGTATGTGTGAATTTAAATGTATGTAAATCCATGCTTTAAATTCTTTGTTGTGAATATAATATATGTTAATTGCCTGACCACCTAATATATGAAAATCTAAACCCGTTATATGCGTATGTGTTTGTGATTGGCTCCTCTTCTCCAGTTGTAGTGGTACCCGCTACTACACCAGGGATGGGAAAGCCTCTCACTGAGTCTGTTTGACTCACCCCAATGTTACATGTTACAGACACAGGTGGTATAGGCATCGGGGGCGCTTCCACTTCATCTCAGGGAGGCGGACAGACTTAGAGACCGTACGCATTGTTCGCGTGGGTAGTGCTGTTATATGTATTTTGACAGGATATATATGTATATGATTCATTTTGGTGCAGCATTGTTTTGTACAGTTGCTATATGCATATATGTATATGTCACACTCTAGAATTGTCGGCTTCATACAGATTAGAGATTGGTCTTGTGGTTGGGAACCTAGGTTATGATATGATGAATATCATGTGTGTGTATATATATGGATGTGACTTCCGCATGTGAATAGGATAAATCACACGCACTGAGCTTGTGGTCACTATGTAAATTATATATATGTGTGATTGAATACTTGATTGTGTGAAAATATGGCTTCCGCATGTGAATAGGATAGGTCACACGCATTGAGGCGTGTGATCAATATGTATATTTTATACAGGTGTGTGATTGAATATATATGCTTGACTGTACACAGGGATTCTGCATGTGAATAGGATAGATCACCCACCCTGAAACGCGTGATCAATATGTATATTATATGTATGTGTGATTGACTATGTGTATATGTATAGACTGAAGCGGCGTTGAGCGAGCCGTGGATTGCCGGTTACTTAGGTCACCGGACAGGGATGACCATATATACCATATATTGTTTGTAATAGAATTGGGTAGTTATGCATATATAAGAATGTCAATCAGGGATTAGAGGCTTACGGGATAGGAGAAATCCTACTTCCCGTGCCGGTCACGGACGTCCGATAGGGGGTGACAATGAGTGTTTGGAAAACTTGATATTCAATTTTCTTTTTTTAATCAGTTTTTGCCGATGAGTGTTTCGAAAACTTGATATTCTTTTTCTATTTTTTAACCAGTTTTCGTCGATGAGTGTTTCGAAAACTTGATATTCATTTTTCTTTTTGTAATCAGTTTTCGCCGTTGAGTGTTTAGAAAACTTGATATTCATTTTTCTTTTTTAATCAATTTTCGCCGATGAGTGTTTCGAAAACTTGATATTCTTTTTCTATTTCTAATCAGTTTTCACCGATGAGTGTTTCAAAAACTTTATATTCATTTTTAATTTTTTTAATCAATTTTTACCGATGAGTCTTTCGAAAACATGATATTTTTTAATCCGTTTTCGCCGATTAGTGTTTTGAAAACTTGATATTCATTTTTATTTTTTTAATCAGTTTTCGTCGAAGAGTGTTTCGAAAACTTGATATTCATTTTTCTTTTTTTTAATCATTTTTCGCCGATGAGTGTTTCGAAAACTTGATAGTCATTTTTCGTTTTTTAATCAGTTTTAGCTGATCTGTGTTCCGGGAACTTGATATTCATTTTTCTTCTTTTAATCATTTTTCGCCGACGAGTGTTTCGAAAACTTGATTTTTTTTCTTTTTTTAATCATTTTTCGCCGATGAGTGTTTCGAAAATTTGATATTGATTTTCCTTTTTTTAATCAGTTTTCGCCGATTAGTGTTTTGAAATCTAGATATTCATTTTTCTTTTTTTAATCAGTTTTCGCCGATAAGTGTTTCAAAAACTTGATATTCATTTTCTTTTTTTAATCAGTTTTTGCCGATGAGTGTTTCGTAAACTTGATATTCACTTTTATTTTTTTAATCAGTTTTCGTCGATGAGTGTTTCGAAAACTTGAAATTCATTTTTATTTTTTTTAATCAGTTTTCGCCGATGAGTATTTCGAAAACTTGATATTCATTTTTCTTTTTTTTATCAGTTTTCGTCGTTCAGTGTTTCGAAAAGTTGATAGTCATTTTTCAATTTATAATCATTTTTCGCCGATGAGTGTTTCGAAAACGTAATATTCATTTTTCTTAAATAGTTTTCGCCGATGATTGTTTCGAAAACGTGATATTCATTTTTCTTTTTTTAATCATATTTCGTCGATAAATGTTTCGAAAACTTGATATTCATTTTTCTATTTTTTAATCAGTTTTCGCCGATGTGTGTTTCAAAAACGTGATATTTACTTTTCTTTTTTTTTAATCAGTTTTCGCCGATAAGTGTTTCGAAAACTTGATATTCATTTTCCTTTTTTAATCAGTTTTCGCCGATGAGTGTTTGGAAAACTTGATATTCATTTTTATTTTTTTTAATGAGTTTTCGCCGATGAGTGTTTTCGAAAACTTGATATTCATTTTTCATTTTTTAATCAGTTTTCGCCGATGAGTGTTCTGAAAACTTGATATTCATTTTTATTTTTTTTAATCAGTATTCGTCGATGAGTGTATGGAAAACTTGATATTCATTTTTCTTTTTTCAATCAGTTTTTGCCGATGAGTGTTTCGAAAACTTGATATTCATTTTATTTTTCTTAATCAATTTTCGCCGATGAGTGTTTCGAAAACTTGATATTCTTTTTCTATTTTTTAACCAGTTTTCGTCGATGACTGTTCCGAAAACTTGATATTCATTTTCCTTTTTTAATCATTTTTCGCCGATAAGTGTATCGAAAATTTGATATTGATTTTTCTTTTTTAATCAGTTTTCGCCGATAAGTGTTTAGAAATCTTGATATTCATTTTTCTTTTTTTAATCAGTTTTCGCCGATATGTGTTTCGAAAAGTTGATATTCATTTTCCTTTTTAATCAGTTTTCGCAGATGAGAGTTTCGAAAACTTGATATTCATTTTAATTTTTTGAAATCAGTTTTCGTCGACGAGTGTTTCAAAAACTTGATATTCATTTTTCTTTTTTTAATCAGTTTTTGCCGATGAGTATTTCGAAAACTTGATATTCATTTTACTTTTTTTAATCAATTTTCGTCGATGAGTGTTTCGAAAACTTCATATTCTTTTTCTATTTTTAATCAGTTTTCGCCGATGAGTGTTTCGAAAACTTGATATTCTTTTTCTATTTTTTAACCAGTTTTCGTCGATGATTGTTCCGAAAACTTGATATTCATTTTCCTTTTTTAATCATTTTTCGCCGATGAGTGTTTCGAAAATTTGATATTGATTTTTCTTTTTTTAATCAGTTTTCGCCGATAAGTGTTTAGAAATCTTGATATTCATTTTTCTTTTTTTAATCAGTTTTCGCCGATATGTGTTTCGAAAAGTTGATATTCATTTTCCTTTTTAATCAGTTTTCGCAGATGAGTGTTTCGAAAACTTGATATTCATTTTTATTTTTTCAAATCAGTTTTCGTCGACGAGTGTTTCAAAAACTTGATATTCATTTTTCTTTTTTAATCAGTTTTTTGCCGATGAGTATTTCGAAAACTTGATATTCATTTTACTTTTTTTAATCAATTTTCGTCGATGAGTGTTTCGAAAACTTCATATTCTTTTTCTATTTTTAATCAGTTTTCGCCGATGAGTGTTTCGAAAACTTGATATTCTTTTTCTATTTTTTAACCAGTTTTCGTCGATGAGTGTTCCGAAAACTTGATATTTATTTTCCGTTTTTAATCATTTCTCGCCGATGAGTGTTTCGAAAATTTGATATTGATTTTTCTTTTTTTAATCAGTTTTCGCCGATAAGTGTTTAGAAATTTTGATATTCATTTTTCTTTTTTTAATCAGTTTTCGCCGATATGTGTTTCGAAAAGTTGATATTCATTTTCCTTTTTAATCAGTTTTCGCAGATGAGTGTTTCGAAAACTTGATATTCATTTTTATTTTTTCAAATCAGTTTTCGTCGACGAGTGTTTCAAAAACTTGATATTCATTTTTCTTTTTTTAATCAGTTTTTGCCGATGAGTATTTCGAAAACTTGATATTCATTTTACTTTTTTTAATCAATTTTCGTCGATGAGTGTTTCGAAAACTTCATATTCTTTTTCTATTTTTAATCAGTTTTCGCCGATGAGTGTTTCGAAAACTTGATATTCTTTTTCTATTTTTTAACCAGTTTTCGTCGATGATTGTTCCGAAAACTTGATATTCATTTTCCTTTTTTAATCATTTTTCGCCGATGAGTGTTTCGAAAATTTGATATTGATTTTTCTTTTTTTAATCAGTTTTCGCCGATAAGTGTTTAGAAATCTTGATATTCAGTTTTCGCCGATATGTGTTTCGAAAAGTTGATATTCATTTTCCTTTTTAATCAGTTTTCGCAGATGAGTGTTTCGAAAACTTGATATTCATTTTTATTTTTTCAAATCAGTTTTCGTCGACGAGTGTTTCAAAAACTTGATACTCATTTTTCTTTTTTTAATCAGTTTTTGCCGATGAGTATTTCGAAAACTTGATATTCATTTTACTTTTTTTAATCAATTTTCGCCGATGAGTGTTTCGAAAACTTCATATTCTTTTTCTATTTTTAATCAGTTTTCGCCGATGAGTGTTTCGAAAACTTGATATTCTTTTTCTATTTTTTAACCAGTTTTCGTCGATGAGTGTTCCGAAAACTTGATATTCATTTTTCGTTTTTAATCATTTTTTGCCGATGAGTGTTTCGAAAATTTGATATTGATTTTTCTTTTTTTAATCAGTTTTCGCCGATAAGTGTTTAGAAATTTTGATATTCATTTTTCTTTTTTTAATCAGTTTTCGCCGATATGTGTTTCGAAAAGTTGATATTCATTTTCCTTTTTAATCAGTTTTCGTAGATGAGTGTTTCGAAAACTTGATATTCATTTTTATTTTTTCAAATCAGTTTTCGTCGACGAGTGTTTCAAAAACTTGATATTCATTTTCTTTTTTAATCAGTTTTTTGCCGATGAGTATTTCGAAAACTTGATATTCATTTTACTTTTTTAATCAATTTTCGTCGATTAGTGTTTCGAAAACTTCATATTCTTTTTCTATTTTTAATCAGTTTTCGCCGATGAGTGTTTTTGAAAACTTGGTATTCATTTTTCTTTTTTTAATCAGTTTTCGCCGATAAGTGTTCTGAAAACTTGTTATTCTTCTATATTTTTATTAATCAATTTTCGTCGATGAGTGTTTCGAAAACTTGATATTCATTTTTCTTTTTTTTAATCAGTTTTCACCGATTAGTGTTTTGAAAACTTGATAGTCATTTTTCATTTTTTAATCAGTTTTCGCCGATGAGTGTTTCGAAAACTTGATTTTCATTTTTCTTTTTCTAATCAGTTTTCGCCGATGAGTGTTTCGAAAACTTGATATTCATTTTTCTTTTTTAAATCAATTTTCGTCGATGAGTGTTTCGAAAACTTGATATTCATTTTCCTTTTTTAATATGTTTTCGCCGATGAATGTTTCGAAAACTTGATATTCATTTTTTTGAATCAGTTTTCGTCGATGAGTGTTTCGAAAACTTGATATTCATTTTTCTTTTTTTAATCAGTTTTCGCCGAGTAGTGTTTCGAAAACTTGATATTAATTTTACTTTTTTTAATCAATTTTCACCGATGAGTGTTTCGAAAACTTGATATTCTTTTTCTATTTTTAATCAGTTTTCACCGATGAGTGTTTCGAAAACTTTATATTCATTTTTATTTTTTTTTAATCAATTTTCGCCAATGAGTGTTTTCGAAAACTTGATATTCATTTTTCTTTTTTTAATCAGTTTTCGCCGATTAGTGTTCTGAAAACTTGATATTCATTTATATTTTTTTTAATCCGTTTTTGTCGATGAGTGTTTCGAAAACTTGATATTCATTTTCCTTTTTCTTAATCAGTTTTCGTCGATGAGTGTTTCGAAAACTTGATAGTCATTTTTCAATTTTTAATCAATTTTCGTCAATGAGTGTTTCGAAAACGTAATATTCATTTTTCTTTTTTTAATCAGTTTTCGCCGATTAGTGTTCTGAAAACTTGATATTCATTTATATTTTTTTTAATCCGTTTTTGTCGATGAGTGTTACGAAAACTTGATATTCATTTTCCTTTTTCTTAATCAGTTTTCGTCGATGAGTGTTTCGAAAACTTGATAGTCATTTTTCAATTTTTAATCAATTTTCGTCAATGAGTGTTTCGAAAACGTAATATTCATTTTTCTTTTTTTAATCAGTTTTCGCCGATTAGTGTTCTGAAAACTTGATATTCATTTATATTTTTTTAATCCGTTTTTGTAATACCCGGGAAAATTTTTCGAAGGTTAAAATGAAATAAAAGGGAAAGAAATAAAGTAGAAAATAATTTTTGAACTTAATTCAGGACCTAAGGAATTGGAAACCTGAATTAAATGGGGAAAAGAGAGTAGAGAATATTTTTGGGTATTTAAATTTGGGGTATAAGAGAAAATAAAATTTATTGGAAAGAGGAGGGATTTAATTGGGGATATTTTTCCACCTCTTATTTATTATAATTATTATTATTAGTGATTAATTATTAGTTATTTTATAATTTAAGTATGTAATTATTTTTATCATTATTATTATTATTATATTATTATATATATATATACGTTTAATTAATTTTGGGGGGTGCGTGGGTTTGTTAAATGAAGAAAAGAAAGAATTAAGAAAGAAAAGAGAGGAAGAGAGAGAGAGAAATGCTCGAAAGGAAAGAAAGAAAAGAGAGGAAGAGAGAGAGAGGGTGGAGACGCGTGAGGGAAGAAGAAGGGGGAAGAAGGAGGAGGAATCTCACCGGAATCTCGCCGGAGGAGAGCTAGTCGACGCCGGAAAAGCTCACCGGAGCTCGGGTACGACGTCTCCTACACCTTCCACCAATCGAATCAAAGGTTGGTAACCCCAATTTCATTCGAAAATCCCAATTTTTTCAATTTTAGGGATTTCTTCGATCCACCTTCGATTGGGTTGTTTCAAGGGTAGATTGAGACCTAGGAAGTGTTCTTGAACACTTAGTTGGGGTAAGAATCGAGACTATACTCTCGGGTTTAGCCGAATTCGAATTTGAAAGGATTTGGGGTTGAAATTCTAATTATTCATAAATTGGGAAAATTGTGATAATTAGGATTGAGCTTGGATTTGAGTAAATAGACTTGGATTGGAATTACTGAAATTATATTGTTGAAGTATTAGCTGTATAAGACCTGTGAAGAGCTGGCCCGAGGTTACTAATGTGGAACCTTGACATTAACGTGTCGGGTCCCTGCTCGGATTGCCCAATTACACTTTAAGGGTGATATTGAGGGCTCCAAACCTCTTCTTTTCAATCATAAACACCCTAGAATAATTCTAAATATGCTATCAAGCATCAAGAATTATTTTAGGTACCTTGTTGTTTCTCAAGGATGGAAACTTGCGGAACAATAAAGTCCAAAATTTAAAATGGCAATTTAATTCTTTCGTAATTATTAGGAAACCTTAAGTAGGATAATTTAGAAGCATATCGAGGTTTAGTAACTCAAATCCAAGGCTCTAAAATTAATTCAAGGTGAGCGGTAATTATACGAAACCAAATATGTAGCACTTGAGACTCTCATGGAAGAGAGGAAAGAAGGATAAGACCAAGAACTCGGTTCTTGGCGACGTCTAGGTGCATTTTTAGGCACGAGCATATCATACGCATATGAGTTGCATATAGTTAAGATTGTTAACCACGTGAATGCAATTGCTAGGGAACCACGATTCGTCCGGAGCGGGAGTTACTCCAGGACAAATGCAAGGAAGCCGTCCAGGTGAGGGGTTTCCCATCCTTGCCCTACAGGGTTGATTGATGATGTGGATATGTGGTTTGCCTACTTGCCTATTTGTAAGAATTATTTAGCGGTTAACATGCTATTGTTGTTCCTAAACTGTTATATATGAAAGTATTTGTATATGTGTGTTTGACTGCAGGTAAAGAGGTACTTGTAATACCCGGAAATTTTCCAATCAACGTTAAGGTCCTAATTTAATTTTTTATTTTAATTTGGAAGAAAAAGGAGAAAATTTAAAACAAATGAAATTTTATTTGGACAAATTAGGACCTAACGGGAAATATTGGGTGTAAGTCTATTAACCCCAAAGTTAATTTTAACAATAGATAATAATTCAAAATATGTTCTTTTATTTATTTAGCTATATTTATATATTAAATATGTATATATATAATTTTTTTTAAAAAAATGGGAATATAGGCTGGAAGGTGTGACCCCCCTTAAATGAAGTCAATAAGGACCTAAACACCCCACTTCCTTCTTTCTCTAGAGAGCAGCCCGAGTATTGAAGCAGAAATTGAGGACCACGCGACGCTAAGGGCTTCAGCGGGAAGGGAACGACCGTGACGCGGGGAGGCAAAACGAAGCTGTAGCGCCGCCGTTCGCCGAGGCAGGGACCGTCGACGGCGATGCTGGACGCCGGAGGAAGTGGGTCCGGTGTGGGTTTCACGGGGAGAAGAGGGAAATGACGGGAATAGTGATTTTTGCCGGAATTTTCGCCGGAATCCGCTGTTTCGAAGTCGGGGAAGGTGACCGGGAGTTCTTTCTACCCCATTCCATCATCCTATCCGATTGAATCGAGGTAAAAAGTCCCGAATCCCTCAAACCCCAAATTTATCTATTTTAGGGATTTTTGGAAAATTCCTAATTGGTATGAATAAATTACTTTGGGTCCTAATTTGAAGCTATTGGGTTGTTTAGAAGTATTTGGAAGTATATTTGTTGGAAAATTGATGATGGAAATCACCCACTTTGAAAACCATAGGACAATGGAATTTAAAGTGAGATAAAGTGTAATATAAATTGATTTGGGATTGATTGGTGTGTTGGATTGGTGTTATAGAATGGTAGGAATTGTTGAAATAGGCGGGGGATTAACGCCCGAGAAATTCCATCTCAACCGGAAACCAATTCGGTATTAAAAGAGACATTTTTCAATCCAAACTAGAATATGGAGCTAAGATTTGAGTAGGAATTTAGATTAGACCGTGGTGGATGCTCGGGATTGATTTAAATAGTGAAATGCTTTTATTAGGTGAATTATTAATTTTAAAGGATATCCGGCCACATGTGTTGTATGTGGATATGAGTTGAAAGGTTGGTTTGGAAATTGACAACCATTGATAATTTGAGGCCATGACTAACATAGGCCATAAATTAAACCTTGGGTTGTGGAAAATTAAATACGAACACTTGTAGGTGAAAATGAGTATTCAAAGAAAGAGATAAAGAGATGAGGATAAGTGTGAAACACTTGGAAACAGTATTAAAGAGAGGAGGAAGGTTAAGACCAAGGACTTGGTTCTTGGCAAAGTTTAATGTACTTATAAGGCATGAGCATAGCATATGCATACAATTTGCATATAATAAAGATGATAATAATGTAAATATGTTTGTTAGATAACCACGAATTGTCTGGAGCAGGAGTGACTCCAGGACCAGAAACAGGAAGCCGTTCAGGTGAGGGGTTTCCCATCCTTGCCCTACAGGGTTGAATGAGGATGTGAATACGTGGTTTGCTTACTTTCTTGTTTGTAAGAATTGTTAGGAAATAACATGCTATTGTTGTTCCTAAACTGTTAATTGTGAAAATAGTTGTATATATGTGATTGATTAAAGTTGAAGTGGTACTGGAGGGTATCCATGTGATGACATGGGATACGCCAAACAGTACAAGTAAAAAGGGGTAGGATATTGATTTCGTTCAATTTTTGGTTTGTCCTAATAATTAGAAACCCACTAAGGAAATGAAATTGACTTATTTATACACGTCGACGTGATTTGTGGTAAATGAACTTAGGAAATACCTTAGAGCTAGGTTATCATCTAATCAAGGGCTGGGTACTAAGCAAAGAATAGAAAATCTCATAATTGATTAGAAATTCTTAGTGGAGTTCACACTGCTGAGGTAAAGACACTTTAGAGTAGAAATGGGTAGTCCGTGTTACAAACCCCACTGAAAGTAAGAGAGTGAAATATGACGTCAGACATTTGCCCGTTGTGGCTATTGCCCTAGCCTGGCACTAGGGTGGTGCATTTCATATACATGGTTGCCCGTCGTGGCTATTGCCCTAGCCTGGCACTAGGGTGGTGCATTTCATATACATGGTTGCCCGTTGTGGCTATTGCCCTAGCCTGGCGCTAGGGTGGTGCATTTCATATACATGGTTGACCGTTGTGGCTATTGCCCTAGCCTGACACTAGGGTGGTGCATTTCATATACATGGTTGCCCGTTGTGGCTATTGCCCTAGCCTGACACTAGGGTGGTGCATAGCATTTGATAGACTTGCCCGTTGTGGCTATTGCCCTAGCTTGGCACTAGGGTGGTGCATAGCATTTGAAAGACTTGCCGTTGAGGCTATTGCTCTAGCGTGGCACTAGAGTCGATTGTATGATTTATAGTTTTGATATGAAATGTCTCATGTTTTTGGTTGCTTATGAGTAGCAGGATTGAGGAGCATGATTCTTAGGTTTATCTGTGATGTAACGTTATATTAATGTTGCCTGATCATTATATAACTTATGACAAACTGGTATTTCGTGCGCATGTGGTTGTGAGTGGTTCCCTTTCCCCAGCTGTAGTGGTACCCGCCGCTACGCCGAGGATGGGGAGCTTCTCACTGAGTCTGTTGGACTCACACCCTCTGTTTAAATGTTACAGATACAGGAATCGGGCAGGCTTCGACGTCCGAACAGTGATACGGACATCTATCCACTTGCAACCGCATTTGTTCGCGTGGGTGGACATCTTTTGATTATTTAGCCTTCATTATTTTGAGTTGTATATATTCTAAAGTTGTAAATGCGATGTAATATTTGCAGCTTTTGAATTATGCTATATCTAGACACGTCGGCTTCACATGTGCTTACTGATAGGATTCTGGGTGTTGGAAAAGTCTTGATATACCTATATATATACATATCTGCGTATGTGAATAGGATAGATCACACACAATGGTGTGTGATCAATATGTATATGCTATATATACGTGTGACTTGGTATATGTTGGATGGAAAATATAAATATCTGCATGTGAATAGGATAGATTACACGTATTGAGACGTGTAATCACTATGTATACTTAACTGTGCGTGTGAGTGTACATGTGTGATTATGACAGGTTATACATATATTGTGTGTGAATAGGATAGATCATTCCTTTGGGGTTGATCACTATGTATATATATATTTATGTGTGAATGTCTTGAGTGTATGGATGTTTGTATATATACGTGAAATGGGCTGAAGCGGCATTGAGCGCCGTAGATTGCAGGTTAACTAGGCCACCAATGATGGTGTGGCCACTATATACACTATGTGAATATTGTATGATGATTGTGTATAAGGGTAGATAATTTATGATTATAGATAAGGCTTACGGGTTTAGAGGCTAAATTCTATTCCCGTGCCGGTCACGGATCCCTGTAACTGGGGTCGTGACAAAGTTGGTATCAGAGCCAGGTTTATCTTTAAGTCATGTGAAGCCATTGGTATAACCGGGTGTCGGTTTAGCCTTCTTTGTGTACCCGGGCACAACGTGGGAGTAAAAAGGCACTTGTGGGAATACCCAGGATGTTGAGTCATGAATTTTTTCGTGTCATCGCTCGGGCGTATAATTGGTATGTGAAATTCTATCTAGAGTACGTAACCTGTAACAGTACATAAGTGCCAAGGAGCACTAAGGCGTAAGGTGGGGTGGGAGTGACCCCGGAAACCTTAGAACGCCACAGTATGGAAAGGTGACATCCATAGAGGATGCTACCTAGACACATATGCATCCAGTTGAATTGTAGGCAGGAATGCACTACAGTATGTAATTAACGATGCATTGTGTGCTACAGTATAGACGCAAAGGATTTGGATATAGTATGGAGTGCCAATAGAATAGAAACGTAAGTACGTGGCATGGGAAGGACACGGGAGAACCATGCACCCTATGTGAATGATGCGTAATTGGAAACATGGGAAGGAGCAAAGGCAGAACCATGTGACCAATCGTGAATCAGAATAGTGATATACGGTAAATGGTACTTTCAGCCAGAAGTGGTTTGTAAAGTAAAAGAAAAGGCACACTTGACGTGTAGAAAGGAAAGTAAGCCCATGGGGCGATTGAAATTGAAAAGTTATAGATAAGAATAAACAGGGTTATGGGGTATTAGGTCGACAGTAAGATGACCACGTAACTGGGTCACAACTGTGCGGTAGACTATGGCTAAAGGAAGTGAGTTGTCCTTCCTAAAATGTAAACAGAAATGAGGTGGTGAATGCCACAGAAAAGAAGTGAAAGTCTACGGACTAGAACACTCAGGAAAAGCGGTATATGGGAGGGCAAAGTGGCCGAACCTTATGCCGTAGAAATAGATATTAAGAAATAAAGGCATATGTGAACGCGCAGAGCGTGACCGTACGCCGAGTAGGAGGAAGAGTAAATGGTAAAGCACAGGGAAGGAGCCTAGTCCAACCCTGCGCTTGATCCATGAATTGCTAGCTTCTTAAGCAAACGAGGGGGAAAGGAAGGGAGTTAGCCCAACCAAACTCTTTTGTGTTGTTTAAAGAAGAGCATAAACGATAGGATATTGCTCACATGAAAGTTTTGTTAGAAATCTTTTCGGTCTTCCCGGATATGAGATTCTGAAAGACCCTTAAATTTTTCTTGAAAATATTAGGAATAACCGTTGGAAGGCAAAATTTTCCTGAAGGCTCATTTTAAAAGTGTGTCATTCCAATCGGTTAAACCCAAATCAATTACGAAAATCTTAGGCATTGTTTTTCTAAGAAATAAACTTGAATATATTTTTGAAACTTGCTAGGTGCCTAAGAAATTTAACTCATGTGATCAATACTCTATCAAGCAAGAGTCCTTTTACAGGTAAACTGTATAAGGATGGTTGAAGCAGAAGAAAAATCACTCACTTGAAGTGATTAAAGTTAAGCAAACATCGAAAATCACTAAACAGTGCAAAAAAAAATGTTCGGGTAAACCTAAGGGTTACCATTAAGGGACCATAGAGTGATTATGGACCCGAAGGAGTTAAATCGAAGAAAGTAAAGAAGTGGAAATGGGCGTATCCTTTCGGGTACAGTCCAACATTGAAGAAAATGAGTGCTATTGCAATAAATAGCTCTCGGATGAAAGAAAAAAAAAAAGGTAGACGGAGTAAGAAGTTTCATAAGAGAAGTAGAAGAGCGGAAATCTATAGGAGTTAGAACCCCATAAGATAAGAGTTAGGTAGGAGTGGGAAAACCGACTATTACAGTAAGTGTAGGTATAGTACACAAATTGTAGTGGACATAGCTAGGTGAGCTTGTCCCACGGGTTGGTGAACCGTAAACCTGTTAGTCTGAAGCCCGTGTATGGGTGGAGACTGAGTAAACGAACCAAATGTACAAATGGCTCTGTGATTGCCATACCAGGAAAGTTAACCATAAGGACGGTTAATCGAGGGTTATAATTTGGTTAGTAGTGAGTATTTGAAAATACTCAAAGAAAAGGGCACCACGTAGGTATGAAAGGGAAAACAAAAGAGAGAATACGAGAACGGAGTCGGGTGAGCATCGAGGGGATGCAAGCCAGAATGATAAAACAAAGTTTGTTACCATTGGGGGCAATTGGAACCCAATGGGCAACACAATTACAAGAGGCGGTGTGTGTTCGTGAACATACGCCACAATGTAAGAAAAGAAAGAGTCTAAACATGGGAGCGGATCCTGTTTAGTCAAGAGGAGTAGAGCATGTCCGAAAAGGTTCATGCTGAAGTTAACGAGATCAAGTATTCCAAGTAGGAATACAAGGTCTAAATGAGTTGAGGAGTCCGAGAGGGCCAAGTTGGTGTAAAGGCCAACAGCAACCCAAAATGAGTGGAGTTAACATAGGGCATGCAACCCTAAGTGGACTAAACTGAGGATGGTATAAATCCACAGTCATAGTCGTGTTAAGTGAGGTCTCCGGATGTGAAGACCGAACTGAGCATGAGGTAGGGTTATGAGTATGATGGGAGACTGATGAGTTTCCATTATACATAAAAATGGCTACAAGTAGTAGCCATAGAAGAGTCTAAGTGAGTCGAACATGGGATGTCGGCAGGGAGTAACCTAAAGTGGTTATGAAAACCACTAAGGGCGAGTGTAGAAGCCCAGAAAGGAAGAGTGAAACACGGGTCATAAATCAAGGAACGGTAAGTGGGATATGTAACGGGGCTAGTATCATGACATTAAGCGTCGTTAGGACACGAGTAGGATAAATCGAGTTGAAAGTAAGTGTAACAACCTCGAAAGGGTTGGGTACACTGATGGTAAAGTGTAAACACCTACGTAGGGTGTATGACGTGTAAGAGGTAAGTATAGATGAAGTGTAGAGGGAGTGGTGAGATGTAAACGAACTTTTCTGGAGAAGTCGTTTACAAAGAAATTGTCGGGGGGAAATACCAACAGAAGGGTAATTGCGTGGAAGTAGATGATATGTAGGTACAAGGACTCCGATGGTGGGAGTTAGAGTTTATGGAAATAGAACCTAGTGTGCCACACAAACCGCTAATATCCAGGCGCGTTCCAAGACGAATATAAGGAGCCTCTACGGACGTAGCTAGTTTGACGGGCAGACTGAGTTAAGGTGAACCTCATTAGAAAATGCAACTGTTAACTCCTCGGAGAACTAATTGCATCATACTCACCGTTGTGGTCAAGAACAGTCTGGAACTCAATTCGAAGTTTGAATTCCAACTGTTTCTAGCCATATGCAAGCTAAGTCCTTGTTCATGGAAATGGTGAAGCCTGGACAGAATAAAGGTACCGACCTCTAACAAATCAAGATACAGTAACTAACGGGGGAAAAAAAAGGGATGATATCCGACCCCTGTATTGGTAAAATTGGAGTACTTCGGTTGGAGAGACGGTGGTGTGTTCCTATAGTTGATAACTAGGAAGCAAGAATTCTTGCGGAAACACACCGAACCGTTTATAACATTCATCTAGGAATCAATAATATGGATAATTATTGAAATAGTTATATTGGTAGAGTGCCATGAGTAAGGATGTTGCAAACTATGCAGCCAGGCGTTTAATGTGTCAGCAAGTCGAGGCTGAACACCAGAAACCGCTGGAAGGTTACAACAGTTAGGAGTATCAAAGAGTAAATGGAAAAGGGTGACAATGGATTTTGGTAACAGAGTTACCAAGATCACAACGTTCATTTGATTTGTTTTGGGTGATAAGTGGACCGTATGACTAAGTTCGTGCACTTTTTGCCAGTTAAGACCACTTGCGGAGTGAGTCAATAAGAGCAGCTTTATCTATCAGAAATCGTTATATTGCACGAGGTGCCAGTATCCATAGTATCTGATAGAGGGCCACAGTTCACTTCCAAGTTTTGGAAGTCTATGCAGAAAGTGTTGGGGACTAGAGTTGATTGAGTAATGCTTTTCACCCACAGACATATTAGGAGTCGGAAAGAACCACTCAGGTTCTTGAAAACATGCTTCGGGCGTGTATTATGGATTCCGACGGAAATTGGGAAAGGTAATTACCTCCGGCTGGGTTTGCATACAAAAATAGTTGTCAACTGAGTATACCATTGGCACCTTTCGAAGCTTTATATGGTCGAAGGTGTAGATCCCCGATTGGGTGGTTCGAGGTCGGAGAGGCCAAGTTAGTTGGTCCAGAACTTGTTCAGGAAGCGTTGGACAAGGTAAAGGTAATTAGAGAAAAGCTTGTGACGGCTCAGAGTAGGCAGAAGTCATATGCCGACAATTGGAGAAGAGAATTAGAATTCGCTGTAGGTGAGCAGGTCTTTTTGAAAGTTTCACCAATGAGAGGCGTAATGAGGTTTGGCAAGAAAGGCAAACTAAGTCCAAGATATGTCGGACCGTTTGAGATACTTGAACGTGTGGGAAATGTTGCCTACCGTCTTCAGTTGCCGGCGGAACTAGAAGGAGTTCATCCGGTGTTTCATGTATCAATGCTTCCCAAGTACTTGCCAGATCCGTCTCATGTAATCCAACCCCAAGAAGTACAACTAACCGAAGATTTGACGTATGAGGAGATACCAGTGAAAATCTTAGATCGACAATTGAAGAAGTTGAGATCGAAAGAAATACCATTGGTGAAAGTCCTGTGGCGAAACCATTCGGTCGAGGAAGCTACGTGGGAAGTTGAGGCTGATATGCGCAGGACGTATCCTCACTTAATTGAAAACTAAGGTTAGTATGTGGTTGAAATTCGGGGACCGAATTTCTTAAGGGGGGAAGATTGTAATACCCGGAAATTTTCCAATCAACGTTAAGGTCCTAATTTAATTTTTTATTTTAATTTGGAAGAAAAAGGAGAAATTTAAAACAAATGAAATTTTATTTGGACAAATTAGGACCTAACGGGAAATATTGGGTGTAAGTCTATTAACCCCAAAGTTAATTTTAACAATAGATAATAATTCAAAATATGTTCTTTATTTATTTAGCTATATTTATATATTAAATATGTATATATATAATTTTTTTTAAAAAAATGGGAATATAGGCTGGAAGGTGTGACCCCCCTTAAATGAAGTCAATAAGGACCTAAACACCCCACTTCCTTCTTTCTCTAGAGAGCAGCCCGAGTATTGAAGCAGAAATTGAGGACCACGCGACGCTAAGGGCTTCAGCGGGAAGGGAACGACCGTGACGCGGGGAGGCAAAACGAAGCTGTAGCGCCGCCGTTCGCCGAGGCAGGGACCGTCGACGGCGATGCTGGACGCCGGAGGAAGTGGGTCCGGTGTGGGTTTCACGGGGAGAAGAGGGAAATGACGGGAATAGTGATTTTTGCCGGAATTTTCGCCGGAATCCGCTGTTTCGAAGTCGGGGAAGGTGACCGGGAGTTCTTTCTACCCCATTCCATCATCCTATCCGATTGAATCGAGGTAAAAAGTCCCGAATCCCTCAAACCCCAAATTTATCTATTTTAGGGATTTTTGGAAAATTCCTAATTGGTATGAATAAATTACTTTGGGTCCTAATTGAAGCTATTGGGTTGTTTAGAAGTATTTGGAAGTATATTTGTTGGAAAATTGATGATGGAAATCACCCACTTTGAAAACCATAGGACAATGGAATTTAAAGTGAGATAAAGTGTAATATAAATTGATTTGGGATTGATTGGTGTGTTGGATTGGTGTTATAGAATGGTAGGAATTGTTGAAATAGGCGGGGGATTAACGCCCGAGAAATTCCATCTCAACCGGAAACCAATTCGGTATTAAAAGAGACATTTTTCAATCCAAACTAGAATATGGAGCTAAGATTTGAGTAGGAATTTAGATTAGACCGTGGTGGATGCTCGGGATTGATTTAATAGTGAAATGCTTTTATTAGGTGAATTATTAATTTTAAAGGATATCCGGCCACATGTGTTGTATGTGGATATGAGTTGAAAGGTTGGTTTGGAAATTGACAACCATTGATAATTTGAGGCCATGACTAACATAGGCCATAAATTAAACCTTGGGTTGTGGAAAATTAAATACGAACACTTGTAGGTGAAAATGAGTATTCAAAGAAAGAGATAAAGAGATGAGGATAAGTGTGAAACACTTGGAAACAGTATTAAAGAGAGGAGGAAGGTTAAGACCAAGGACTTGGTTCTTGGCAAAGTTTAATGTACTTATAAGGCATGAGCATAGCATATGCATACAATTTGCATATAATAAAGATGATAATAATGTAAATATGTTTGTTAGATAACCACGAATTGTCTGGAGCAGGAGTGACTCCAGGACCAGAAACAGGAAGCCGTTCAGGTGAGGGGTTTCCCATCCTTGCCCTACAGGGTTGAATGAGGATGTGAATACGTGGTTTGCTTACTTTCTTGTTTGTAAGAATTGTTAGGAAATAACATGCTATTGTTGTTCCTAAACTGTTAATTGTGAAAATAGTTGTATATATGTGATTGATTAAAGTTGAAGTGGTACTGGAGGGTATCCATGTGATGACATGGGATACGCCAAACAGTACAAGTAAAAAGGGGTAGGATATTGATTTCGTTCAATTTTTGGTTTGTCCTAATAATTAGAAACCCACTAAGGAAATGAAATTGACTTATTTATACACGTCGACGTGATTTGTGGTAAATGAACTTAGGAAATACCTTAGAGCTAGGTTATCATCTAATCAAGGGCTGGGTACTAAGCAAAGAATAGAAAATCTCATAATTGATTAGAAATTCTTAGTGGAGTTCACACTGCTGAGGTAAAGACACTTTAGAGTAGAAATGGGTAGTCCGTGTTACAAACCCCACTGAAAGTAAGAGAGTGAAATATGACGTCAGACATTTGCCCGTTGTGGCTATTGCCCTAGCCTGGCACTAGGGTGGTGCATTTCATATACATGGTTGCCCGTCGTGGCTATTGCCCTAGCCTGGCACTAGGGTGGTGCATTTCATATACATGGTTGCCCGTTGTGGCTATTGCCCTAGCCTGGCGCTAGGGTGGTGCATTTCATATACATGGTTGACCGTTGTGGCTATTGCCCTAGCCTGACACTAGGGTGGTGCATTTCATATACATGGTTGCCCGTTGTGGCTATTGCCCTAGCCTGACACTAGGGTGGTGCATAGCATTTGATAGACTTGCCCGTTGTGGCTATTGCCCTAGCTTGGCACTAGGGTGGTGCATAGCATTTGAAAGACTTGCCGTTGAGGCTATTGCTCTAGCGTGGCACTAGAGTCGATTGTATGATTTATAGTTTTGATATGAAATGTCTCATGTTTTTGGTTGCTTATGAGTAGCAGGATTGAGGAGCATGATTCTTAGGTTTATCTGTGATGTAACGTTATATTAATGTTGCCTGATCATTATATAACTTATGACAAACTGGTATTTCGTGCGCATGTGGTTGTGAGTGGTTCCCTTTCCCCAGCTGTAGTGGTACCCGCCGCTACGCCGAGGATGGGGAGCTTCTCACTGAGTCTGTTGGACTCACACCCTCTGTTTAAATGTTACAGATACAGGAATCGGGCAGGCTTCGACGTCCGAACAGTGATACGGACATCTATCCACTTGCACCGCATTTGTTCGCGTGGGTGGACATCTTTTGATTATTTAGCCTTCATTATTTTGAGTTGTATATATTCTAAAGTTGTAAATGCGATGTAATATTTGCAGCTTTTGAATTATGCTATATCTAGACACGTCGGCTTCACATGTGCTTACTGATAGGATTCTGGGTGTTGGAAAAGTCTTGATATACCTATATATATACATATCTGCGTATGTGAATAGGATAGATCACACACAATGGTGTGTGATCAATATGTATATGCTATATATACGTGTGACTTGGTATATGTTGGATGGAAAATATAAATATCTGCATGTGAATAGGATAGATTACACGTATTGAGACGTGTAATCACTATGTATACTTAACTGTGCGTGTGAGTGTACATGTGTGATTATGACAGGTTATACATATATTGTGTGTGAATAGGATAGATCATTCCTTTGGGGTTGATCACTATGTATATATATATTTATGTGTGAATGTCTTGAGTGTATGGATGTTTGTATATATACGTGAAATGGGCTGAAGCGGCATTGAGCGCCGTAGATTGCAGGTTAACTAGGCCACCAATGATGGTGTGGCCACTATATACACTATGTGAATATTGTATGATGATTGTGTATAAGGGTAGATAATTTATGATTATAGATAAGGCTTACGGGTTTAGAGGCTAAATTCTATTCCCGTGCCGGTCACGGATCCCTGTAACTGGGGTCGTGACAGTACTGAAGGGTATCCATGTGATGACATGAGATACGCCGAACAGTACAAGCAAGGGGGTAAGTTGTTGATTGAGTCCAAGATTGGTTTACCCTATTAATTAGAAACTCATTAAAGAAATTGTATAGAAGTTGTTAGTAGACGTCGACGTTTTAGGGTAATTGAACTTAGGAACGACCTTAGAGCTAGGTTATGATCTAATCAAAGGTTTGGATATTGAATAAGGATTTAAAAGATCTCATAAATGGATTAGTGAGTCATAGGAGGTTCACACCACCTAGGTAAAGTCAGTTTAGGATAGAAATGGGTAGATAGAGTCAGAATCCCAGCTGAGAGCTCTGGGAGAGAAACGAGTCAAATATGAAAAGATTTGCCCGTTGAGGCCATTGCCCTAGCCTAGCACTAGGGTCAGTTAAAGATTTAAAAGAAATTGCCCGTTGAGGCCATTGCCCTAGCTTGGTACTAGGGTCAGTTAAGTGATTTACAGTTTTCATATTATATGTTAAAATGTGATTGCTTGTTTAAGAGAAGCATGATCCGTAGGTTTATCTGTGATTTTAATGTTATATTAATATTGCCTGATCGTAATATAACATTTGATAAACTGGACTTTCATGCGCATGTGATTGTGGGTGTTTCCCTTTCCCCAGCTGTAGTGGTACCCGCCGCTACGCCGAGGATGGGAAGCTTCTCACTGAGTCTGTTTAACTTACTCCCTCTGCTTCAATGTTTCAGATACAGGGATCGGGCAGGCATCGACGTCCGGGCAGTGATACGGACATCAGACCATCCTTACGCACTTGTTCGCGTGGGTGGACACCTTTTGGTTATTTTGATTTCACTTGTTGTATATATTTTAAAGTTGTAAGACTTGTATACATACATTTACAGCTTTTGATATGTACTTACTCTAGAATTGTCGGCTTCACATGTACTTAAAGACAGGGTCCAGTTGGGGATAGACTAGGATTTATATTTGAGTATATAAACTTCTGCATGTGAATAGGATAGATCGTACGCATTGAGGCGTACGGTCAATATGATATGGATATATATTATGTGTGCTTGCTGCATGTGAATAGGATAGATCGTACGTATTGATACGTACGGTCAATATGATATTAATATTTACATTATGAGTGCTGATGAATATATCTATACACTGGATTGAGCTGAAGCGGTATTGAGCGAACCGTGGATTGCAGGTTAATTAGGCCACCTGTGAGGTGTGGCCACTAGTATGATAAATATATATTGATTGTATAGTAGGGTAGTTATAATCATGTTTACAGGATAAGGCTTACGGGTTTAGAGGTAAAAATCTATTCCCGTGCCCATCACGTACTCCCTATTTGGGGTCGTGACAGTTTTCATTGATGAGTGTTTCGAAAACTTGATATTCATTTTCTTTTTTCTTAATCAGTTTTCGTCGATGAGTGTTTCGAAAACTTGATAGTCATGTTTCAATTTTTAATCAATTTTCGCCAAAGAGGGTTTCGGAAACGTGATATTCATTTTTTTTATTTAATTAGTTTTCATCGATGAGTGTTTCGAAAACTTGATATTCATATTTCTTTTTTTAATCAGTTTTCGCCGATGAGTGTTCTGAAAACTTGATATTCATTTTTCTTTTTTTAATAAGTTTTTGCCGATGAGTGTTCTGAAAACTTGATATTCATTTTTCATTTTTTTAATCAGTTTACGCCGATGTGTATTTCCAAAACTTGATATTAATTTTTCTTTTCTTAATTTCATATTCATTTTTATTTTTTTTAATCAGTTTTCGTCGATGAGTGTTTCGAAAACGTGATATTCATTTTTCTTTATTTAATTCGTTTTCACCGATGAGTGTTTCGAAAACTTGATATTCATTTTTCTTTTTTTAATCAGTTTTCGCTCGATAAGTGTTTTGAAAACGTGATATTCATTTTTCTTTATTTAATTAGTTTTCACCGATGAGTGTTTCGAAAACTTGATATTCATTTTTCTTTTTTTAATCAGTTTTCGCGGATAAGTGTTCTGAAAACTTGATATTCATTTTTCTTTTTTTTTCATCATTTTTTGCCGATGTGTGTTTCCAAAACATGATATTAATTTTTCTTTTTTTTTAATCAGTTTACGCCCATGAGTGTTTCGAAAACTTGATAGTTATTTTTCGTTTTTTAATATGTTTTCGCCGATGAGTGTTTCGAAAACGTAATATTCATTTTTCTTTCTTTTAAATAGTTTTCGCCGATGAGTGTTTCGAAAACTTGATATTCATTTTTCTTTTTCTTAGTCAGTTTTCGCCGATTAGTGTTTTGAAAACGTGATATTCATTTTTTTATTTAATTCGTTTTCACCGATGAGTGTTTCGAAAACTTGATATTCATTTTTCTTTTTTTAATCAGTTTTCGCCGATCAGTGCTCTGAAAACTTGATATTCATTTTTCTTTTTTTTAATCAATTTTCGCCAATGAGTGTTTTGAAAACTTGATATTCATTTTTCTTTTTTAATTATTTTTCACTGATGAGTGTTTCGAAAACTTGATATTCATTTTTCTTTTTTTAATCAATTTTCACCGATGAATGTTTCGAACGAATACTTGACTTTCATTTTCCTTTTTTAATCAGTCCTCGCCGATGAGTGTTTTGGAAAACGTGATATCCATTTTTCTTTATTTAATTAGTTTTCACCGATGAGTGTTTCGAAAACATGATATTCATTTTCCTTTTTAAATTAGTTTTCGCCGATGATTGTTCTGAAAACTTGATATTAATTTTTCTTTTTTTTAATCAGTTTTCGCCGATGAGTGTTTCGAAAATTTGATATTCTTTTTCTATTTTTAATCAGTTTTCGCCGATGAGTGTTCCGAAAACTTTATATTCATTTTTATTTTTTTAAATAAGTTTTCGCCAATGAGTGTTTCGGAAACTTGATATTTCTTTTTCTTTTTTTTAATCAGTTTTTGCCGATGAGTGTTTCGAAAACCTGATAGTCATTTTTCAATTTTTAATCATTTTTCACCGATGAGTGTTTCGAAAAAGTAATATTCATTTATCTTTTATTATTTTAAATAGTTTTCGCCGATAATTGTTTTCAAAACATGATATTCGTTTTTCTTTTTTAATCATATTTCGCCGATAATTGTTTCGAAAACTTGATATCATTTTTTTGTTTTTTAATCAGTTTTCGCCGATGAGTGTTTCAAAAACTTGATATTTATTTTTCTTTTTTTTAATTAATTTTCGCCGGTAAGTGTTTCGAAAATTTGATATTGAATTTTCTTTTTTTAATCAGTTTTCGCCGATCAGTGTTTCGAAAAGTTGATATTCATTTTTCTTTTATTAATTAGTTTTCACCGAGGAGTGTTTCAAAAACTTGGTATTCATTTTCCTTTTTAAATCAGTTTTCGCCGATTAGTGTTTCGAAAACTTGATATTCATTATTATTATTATTTTTAATCAGTTTTTGTCCATAAGAGTTTCGCGAACTTGATATTCATTTTTCTTTTTTAAAACAGTTTTCACCCCAAAACTTGATATTCAATTTCCTTTTTAATCCGTTTTCGCCGATTAGAGTTTTCAAAACTTGATATTCATTTTTATTATTTTTAATCAATTTTCGTCGATGAGTGTTTCGAAAAATTGAGATTCATTTTTCTATTTATTTATCAGTTTTCGCCGATGAGTGTTTCGAAAACTTGATAGTCATTTTTCGTTTTTTAATCAGTTTTAACTGATCTGTGTTTCGAGAACTTGATATTCGTTTTTCTTCTATTAATCATTTTTCGCCGATGAGTGTTTCGAAAACTTGATTTTTTTCTTTTTTTAATCTTTTTTCGCTGATGAGTGTTTCGAAATCTTGATATTCATTTTTCTTTTTTTAATCAGTTTTCGCCGATAAGTGTTTCGAAAACTTGATATTCATTTTCCTTTTTTAATCAGTTTTCGCCGATGAGTGTTTCGAAAACTTGATATTCATTTTATTTTTTTTTAATCAGTTTTCGTCGATAATTGTTTCGAAAACTTGATATTCATTTTTCTATTTTTAATCAGTTTTCGCCGATGATTGTTTTGAAAACTTGATATTCATTTTACTTTTTTTAATCAATTTTCGCCGATGAGTGTTTCGAAAACTTGATATTCTTTTTCTATTTTTAATCAGTTTTCGCCGATGAGTGTTTCGAAAACTTTATATTCATTTTTATTTTTTTTAATCAGTTTTCGCCGATGAGTGCTTTTGAAAACTTGATATTCATTTTTCTTTCTTTTAAATAGTTTTCGTGGATAAGTGTTTCGAAAACTTGATATTCATTTTTCTTTTTCTTAATCAGTTTTCGCCGATGAGTGTTTCGAAAATGTGATATTCATTTTTCTTTATTTAATAGTTTTCGCCGATAAGTGTTTCGAAAACGTGATATTCATTTTTCTTTATTTAATTAGTTTTCACCGATGAGTGTTTCGAAAACTTGATATTCATTTTTCTTTTTTTAATCAGTTTTCGTCGATGAGTGTTCCGAAAACTTGATATTCATTTTTCTTTTTTTAATAAGTTTTTGTCGATGAGTGTTCTGAAAACTTGATATTCATTTTTCTTTTTTTTAATCAGTTTACGCCGATGTGTGTTTCCAAAACTTGATATTAATTTTTCTTTTTTTTAATTAGTTTTCGCCGATTAGTGTTTCGAAAACTTGATAATCATTTTTATTTTTTTAATCAGTTTTCGTTGATGATGAGTGTTTCGAAAACTTGATATTCATTTTTCTTTTTTTAATCAGTTTTTGCCGATGAGTGTTTTCGAAAACTTGATATTATTTTTCTTTTTTTCGTCTGTTTTCGTCGATAAGTGTTTCGAAAACTTGATATTCATTTTTCTTTTTTTAATCAGTTTTCGCCGATGAGTGTTCTGAAAACTTGATATTCTTTTTTCTTTTTATAATCAGTTTTTGCCGATGAGTGTTCTGAAAACTAGATATTCATTTTTCTTTTTTTAATCAGTTTATGCCGATGTGTGTTTCCAAAACATGATATTAATTTTTCTTTTTTTTAATCAGTTTTCGCCGATTAGTGTTTCGAAAACTTGATATTCATTTTTATTTTTTTTAATCAGTTTTCGTCGATGTGTGTTTCGAAAACTTGATATTCATTTTTCTTTTTTTAATCAGTTTTTGCCGATGAGTGTTTCGAAAACTTGATATTCATTTTACTTTTTTTTAATCAATTTTCGCCGATGAGTGTTTCGAAAAATTTATATTCATTTTTATTTTTTTAATCAGTTTTCGTCGATGAATGTTTGTAAAACTTGATATTCATTTTTCTTTTTTTAATCAGTTTTCGCCGATGAGTGTTTCGAAAATGTAATACCCCGGAAAAATTTCAAGGATTAAAGAATGATTTATTTAAAATTTCGAGGATTTAAGAATGATTTATTTCTGGGCTAGGAATTAAAATTAAAAAAAATATAGAAAATGTATGAAAGTTAAAAGAAATCGAAAATGAATTTTTTTTCGAAGATTGTAACACCCGAGGGGTATTTTTGGAATCAAGTCAAATATATAGTAAGACTTAGAATGGTCATCATTTGGAGTTGGAATGTAAAATAATAATAATAATATATAAACAAGTAAATAAATAGAAATATGTATATATATATATAGATAAATAATCCTAATTAAGAAATGATGGGATAATATGAAATTGATAGAATTTTTATGTTGAGGTTGGACATTTTGACTAAATAAAATAAAAATAATTTTTTGGAATGAAATAAGAATTTTTGGGTTATTATTAAGATTTAATTGCTTTAGATTTGGGAATTTGATAAATTAAAATAAATAATAAATTCAAATACAAAAATATAAATATATTGGGTTAAATATGAATCATATGAATTATTTGGAGCTTATAGTTTAAATTTGAGAATTTTTCAGAAATCAAAATTGTACTGGGTAGAAAATTCTCATCTGCTAGAGACTCAGTGACAGATATTTTTAATAGGCCTATGATTACCCAAAATTTTCTAAATTTTCCTATTCTTACCCAAAAATAAATTTAGATGAGAAAATTCAATCAAAACTCTATTTTACCATATCCCAAAAGTTGTCAAATGTCTAAATTACCCATAAATCTCCCAACAACTCATTAGAAGACATTTTTTTTTAACTCCGGAGGAGCATTCTCACGCCACTTCCCTTCCACTCATCTTCTTCCTCTTCCTCCCAACTCTCTCTTAGGGCATGGAAGATTTTGCAAAATCTTCACATTCCAACTAGATTTGTTACTTCCTACCAATCTAAAACTCTCTCAAGCTTCCAAAATCGAATTTCCTCAAGGTGAGTCACTAAAATCTTGTCTCCACCACTTAAATTATAGATTTCTTGTTAGAAATGAGTTATCTATCAATAGTATATCACCTTAGAATGATTTTTGAGCATAGAGATCATCCAAATATTGAGTTTTATGGAGATTTCTACTCTATGGTTCATGACCTACGAATTTGGAGAAAATTTTGGAAATTGTGGATTTCCTTGATGCTTGGTGGTATGTATGAACTTTAAATTATATGTTTAGATACTTTAAATGATTTGGAATGATGCCCAATGGTTAGGTTGGTGATATGTGAACCCTTGATGAAAGTTAGGACTTCCCATATTTGGCAAAATTTCCATTAATGGAGCTTGGAGAGTGAACAAGGTTGTGAGATTAATTAATTATGTATTAAATTGTGTTTAATCTAGAAAGAACACCAAATGATGACCATAGGCCAAGTAAATGAACTTGGGGGTTGGATAAATGTAAGAAGTCATAAGAAAAGAAACTAGGAAATTGTATGAAATTTGATATCGATTGAATTGGTTGTATGTGATAGGGTTCAAGTACTTCCTTGGACACCAGAGTGCTCAAAGGGAATGCTAAGTGAAGCGGACAAGGTGAGGGTTCTTCCATCTCTGCTCCTAGAGTTGTATACTTGTGTGGATTATATGAGTATGTACATTTTCTGCTTGTCTAGTATGTGATAGCTAGAGGTATAGGATGTTAAAAGAATAAAGGAACTAGAAAATAGGATGTGGAAAGTAGCTTAGATAGGAAGACATAGGAGTAAAGAGTAATTGTTTGCTATGATTGGTGTGTTACAAATCCAACTCATACACTCTGGAGGCATGATGATTATTTTATTAAATCTTTTCCATGACGGGGCAAGAGTCCTTGTACGGAAGGACTAACTTTTTATTTTGAAAACTCATCACGACGATGACTTAAATTATAATCATGCAAACGGAGTTATTGGTGGGTTTCGGATTTGGTTATGCTAGCAATGTGAGACATCGACTAGAACAACGTCATATGACACTTGAGACCTCAGTTTTATAATCACCATGATGATGGTCATTGCCCTATCCTGGCAATAGGGTCATAAAGGTTTTATATTGCTATGACGAAAGCTTGAGGCTCAGAGAGTGCATCTGGACGGGTATATGAGTTATATCCCGTTGAGGATACTTGTACATATTAATAAGGAGAGGAATTGTTGATCATTCGGGAAAGATACAAAGAATCCTATTAACATGTGAGACCAAGATAAGGAGACACGAGAGGAACCTACGTGTGAACCGTGAGCCTGATCTTACAGAACACAAATCATCCTGTGGAGTTGGTCCTGGTTGTGACAGTGGCCATGCTTGGAGACGTCGTGCCATGCCCGCCATGTGGCCTGGTTGGGTAATGGACGAGTGGGCTCAAGCTATTGCCCCGCAGCAAGGGGTCAGAACATGCCGCGTGGTGGCTACGTATCAGTTGTTTGATAGATAGAAGTTAATTGTGTTTGACTAATAGAATTGTCACGAGGTGACCAGTACCCAAGTGAATGTGTTAAGTATATTTTGCCACCTGGTGGCTAGCAACCCGAGTGCACGGGTTCGAGGTAGAAAAGCCATGTAGTGACTAGTAAATACCCCAGAGTGGAGGAAGTTAAGTAGATGTATGTTATAGTGTCTGCGTGTACTTAAAGAATTGTCTGTGTTTGCATATAATTGTTGATTGTGCAGCGGAGTGGTGACGTACAGGATTACGTCATCACAAAGTCTTGTTTGATTCAAACATGCTGAACGTGAGAAGACCGGTAAATAAAAGCCGGCACTATATGTTACATGTTTACTTGCTGATTGATGACGTGGAATAAATTGTTGCATGTTTACAGTTATTAAATGCATGTGAGTGTTTGGGTGAAATTTCTGTTGTTGTGTGATCACCAAGAATGTATGCTAACAACAGTAACTAGTTGTTTTTGCATGTGGTTGTGTATGACTCACAAATCCAGCGCTATGGCACCCACCTTGCGCCGGGGATGGGAGAGTCCTCACTGAGTCGCGTGGTTAAGACTCACACCTCGTCTTTACTACACAGAGACAGGTTAAGTACAAGTGGAAGAAGTCTCGGTGGAACGAGGGTTGAGCAACACTTTCCAAGACCCACAACTTGTTCATGTGGGTGAATAAAGTGTAATTGTAATTTAATTTACTTTATTATTGTATCATAAAGTAAAGGGTAGACGTACCCAATTATATTGTATCACTAAATCTAGAACTGTCAGCTTCACACACCTTAAAGATCAGGATCCGTTAGATTACGATGCAGGGAAAACTTGTTTCCAAAAATATATATACATATATCTGTTGCATGTGAATAGGATAGGCAGCATCTTCGGATGTGTAGCCAGTACACAGGTTATATGTTATGTGTGTTTTCCTAAATCTATATCCTGAAGCGGCACTGGCCGTGGATTTGCTTGCCTAGGATAGGCCACCATTTCAGTGTAGCCATGGTATTATACTGCATGTGGATGTATTTTCAATAATAGATATTCTGTCAATTAGGTGATAAGGCTTACAGGCATAGGGATATTCCCTGTGTTTGTGCCGGTCACGGTTCTCTAAACGGGAGTCGTGACAAACTTGGTATCAGAGGCAGGTTGTTCTTTAAGGGTGTGAAACTAACTAGTAGTCTCGGGTGTCAGTTGGGCTATCCATTACGAATCCGGACGTAACGGTGGATCCGACGGGCACTTGTGAGGTTGCTCAGGACGTTGAGTCATAAATTCTTTCGAATCATCGCTTTAGGCATAGAATTTGTATGTGAAATTCTATGCAAAGCATATAACCTGTACAATACACGAGTGTCGATGAGCACCAAGGCCTAAGGTGGAGTGGTAGTGACCCCGGGAACCTTCGGACGCCGTAATATGGAAAGGAGATATCCATGGAGGATGCTACCTAGACACAGACACATTTGGTTGAATTGTAGGCAGGAATGCGCTACAATGTGTGATTGTTTTGCAGGTGTTGAATGAGACGATGCATCTGCTCTGTTAGTGGCGCATTGTGTGCTATGGTATAGGCACAAGTTGTTTGATTATCGTATGGAATGCAAGTAGAATAGAAATATGCAGTGAATGGTAGTTTAGGCTAGGAATCGTTTGTAAAGTGAAAAAAGACACGCTTGGCGTGTAGAAAAGAAAGTAAGCCCATGGGGCGATTGAAATGGAAAGTTTACAGACAAGAATAAACAGGGCCAGGGGGCATGAGACCGACAGGAAGATGACCATGAGAATGGGTCACAACTCTGCAGTATGCTATGGCTGAAGGAAGTGAGTTGTCCTTCCTAGAAAGTAAACAGAAAAGAGGTGGTGTATGCCACAGTATAGAAGTAGAAATCTACGGACTAGAAAATCAGGATATGGTATATGGAAGGGCAAAGTGGCCGAACCATATGCCGTAGAGATAGATGTTAAGAAATAGAGACATATGTAAACATGTAGAGCGTGACCATATGCCGAGCAGGAGACAGAGTAAATGGTAAGGCACAGGGAAGGAGCCTAGTCCAACCCTGTGCTCGATCCATGAACTGCTAATTTCTTAAGCAAACAAGGGGGAAAAGAAGGGATTAAGCCCAACCAAACTTTCTTGGGTTGCTTAAGGAAGAGCATAAAGAATAGGATTTTGATCACATGAGAAATTTTTATAAAAATCTTTTTGGTCTTTCCGGATGAGAGATTCTGAAAGACCCTCAAACTTTTCTTAAAAATACTAGGGATAACCATTGGAAGGCAAATTTCATGAAAGCTCTTTCTCAATTTGTCTCATTCCAATTGGTTAAACCCGAACCATTTACGAAAACCTTAGGCATCATTTTCTAAGAAATAAAATTGAATTCATTTAAAAAAAAACCGCAGGGTGCCTAAGAAAACTAACTCATGTGACCAATACCCTACCAAACAATAGTCCTTTTATAGGTAAGTCGTATAAGAATGGTAGATGTAGTTGAGAAATCACTCGCTTGGAGTGATTAAAGTTAAGTACACAAAAGCACTAGAGAGTGCTAAAGTGCCAAAGGAGTATACAGGTAAACCTAGTGGTTACCAGTTAAGGGACCATAGGGTGATTATGGACCCGAAAGTATTAGACCGGAGCAGGTCTAGAAGTGGAAATGGGCGTAGACCTTCGGGTACTGTCCAGAGATAAGAAAATGAGTGCTATTGCGATAGATAGCTCTCGAACGAGATAACGTAAGAGATAAACCCCAAAGAGACTCGTGGAGGCCCGAGGGGAGAGAAAGTAGACATGGATAAGTAGTCCCATAAGGGGGGAAGAGCGGAAGCCTATAGGACCCCATAGGATAAGAGTCAAGTAGGAGGTGGAGAACCAACTACTACCGTAAGTGCATGTATAGTACACAGATTGTAGTGGACATAGCTAGGTAAGCTAGTTCCACAGGTTGGTGAACCATAAATCCGTTAGTCTGAAGTCGTGCATGGGTGGAGACTGAGTGGACAAACCAAACGTATAAATGGTCATGTGGGTGCCATAAAAGGAAAATTTTCCGTAAGGACGGTTAATCGAGAAGGAGAATTTAGAGAGTAATGAGAATTGAGAAATACTCGAAGAAAGAGTACCACACGTAGGTACGAAATGGAAAAGAAGAGAGTGAATACGGGAACGGAGTCGGGTAAGCATTTGGGGATGCAGGCCAAAATGATAAAACAGGTATGCTACTGTTGGCGGCGATTGGAACCCAACGGGTAACACACTTGCAAGAGGCGGTATATGTTCGTGAACATATGCCACACCGTAAGAAAGGAAAGAGTCAAACCGTGGGAGAGGATCCCGTTTGGTCAAGGGGAGTAGAGCATGTCTGGAAAGGTTCATACTGGAATTAACGGATCAAGTATTCCAGGTAGGAATACAGGATTTAAGTGAATTGAGGAGTCCGAGTGGGCCAGGTTGGGGTAAAAGCCAACGGAAACCCAAAGAGTAGAGTTAGCATAGGATGTGCAACTCTAGGTGGACTAACCTGAGGATGGTATAGATCCACAGTAATAGTCGTGTTAAGCGAAGTCTTCGGATGTGAAGACCGAACTGAGCCTGAGGCAGAGTAATGAGTATGATGGTAAGGAGGAGATTGGTGAGTTTCCATCATAGACAGAAATGACTACAAGTAGTAGTTAGAGAAGAGTCTAAGTCAGTCAGACATGGGATGTCGACAGGGAGTAACCTGGAGTGCTTATGGAAACCACTAAGGGTAAGTGTAGAAGTCCGGAAAAGAAAGGGAAACATAAGTTATAAATGTAAGATCTCTTACCGTTTGGTGGAGAAACGGTAAGTGTAATACATAGTGGTGCTAGTGTCATGACATGTAGCTTCGTTAGGACACGAGAATGGTAAACCAAGTCGACAGTGAGTGTAACAACCTCGGAAGGGTTGGGTACACTGATGGCACAAGGTATAAACACCTACGTAGGGTGTATGCCGTGTAAGCGGTAAGTCTAAATGTAGAGTAGAGGGTGTAGTAAGATGTAAACGGACTTTTCTGGAGAAGTCGTTTACAAAGAATATATCGGGGGAATACCGGCAAAAGGGTAGCTGCTTGATAGTAGAGGATACTTAGGTACGGGGACTCCGAGGTAGGGGGTACTTTATAGAAATAGAACCTAGTGTGCTATGCAAATAGCTAGTGTCTTGGCGTGTTCCAAGACGGATATAAGAAGTCAGTACGAAGGTAGTTAGTTGGACAAGCAGATTGAGTCAAGGTAAGCCTCACTAGAGAAGACAATAGTTAACTCCTCGGAGAACTAAAATGGAGCATGGCATGTGGTGCGTGCCAGACACCCCATTGCAAAATTAGTAGCGCAAAGTGAATTGAAATTTAGAAAGTTAGGTATCCTCGGGGAAGGATGCGATGACAGATGGAGCTTGTCGGTTAACACCTCGCGGAGGGGTGGTTAACTACGAAACTAGGAATACAAATGGTCACAGAAAGAAGATGTAGACACCAGATAGAGACCTTGAGTCTCTAGGAAAGAAAGATGAAATCGTAGGGTAAAACGGTAAAACTTCCACATTGAGAGGAACCATATGTGAAATTGAGCCAAGGGGATGACAACAAGCCAACAACCCCATGAAGGAGATGAAATTCGGGGACCGAATTTCTTAAGCGGGGAAGAATGTAATACCCTGGAAAAATTTCAAGGATTAAAGAATGATTTATTTAAAATTTCGAGGATTTAAGAATGATTTATTTCGGGGCTAGGAATTAAAACTTAAAAAAAAATATAGAAAATGTATGAAAGTTAAAAGAAACCGAAAAGGAATTTTTTCGAAGATTGTAATACCTGAGGGGTATTTTTGGAATCAAGTCAAATATATAGTAAGACTTAGAATGGTCATCATTTGGAGTTGGAATGCAAAATAATAATAATAATATATAAACAAGTAAATAAATAGAAATATGTATATATATATATATATATATATATATATAAATAATCCTAATTAAGAAATGATGGGATAATATGAAATTGATAGAATTTTTATGTTGAGGTTGGACATTTTGACTAAATAAAATAAAAATAATTTTTTGGAAAGAAATAAGAATTTTTGGATTATTATTAAGATTTTAATTGCTTTAGATTTGGGAATTTGATAAATTAAAATAAATAATAAATTCAAATACAAAAATATAAATAAATTGGGTTAAATATGAATCATATGAATTATTTGGAGCTTATAGTTTAACTTTGAGAATTTTTCTGAAATCAAAATTGTACTGGGTAGCAAAATTCTCATCTGCTAGAGACTCAGTGACAAATATTTTTAATAGGCCTATGATTAACCAAAATTTTCTAAATTTTCCTATTCTCACCCAAAAATAAATCTAGATGAGAAAATCCAATCAAAACTCTATTTTACCACATCCCAAAAGTTGTCAAATGTCTAAATTACACATAAATCTCCCAACAACTCATTAGAAGACATTTTTTTAACTCCAGAGGAGCATTCTCACGCCACTTCCCTTCCACTCATCTTCTTCCTCTTCCTCCCAACCCTCTCTTTGTAATACCCGAGAATATTTTAACTAGCATCATTAATTAAATTAAATTAATTAATTTAAAAGTGGAAAATGAGATAAAAATACGCACTATCCTACTACTTATTATTTTGTAGATACAAATTATTTTGATGTGTGTTTCCAAAACTTGATATTCATTTTTCTTTAGTTAATTAGTTTTCACCAATGAGTGTTTCAAAAACTTGATATTTATTTTTCTTTTTTAAATCAGTTTTCGCCGATGAGTGTTTCGAAAACTTGATATTCATTTTTCTTTTTTTAATCAATTTCGCCGATTAATGTTACGAACACTTGATATTCAATTTCCTTTTTTAATCAGTTTTCAACGATGAGTGTTTCGAAAACTTGACCTTTAATTTTATTTTTTTAAATCAGTTTTCGTCGATTAGGGTTTCGAAAACTTGATATTCATTTTTCTTTTTTCAGTTAGTTTTCGCTAATGACTGTTTTGAAAACTTGATATTCATTTTTTTTAATCAGTTTTCACCGATTAGTGTTTCGAAAACTTGATATTCATTTTTCTTTTTTAATCAGTTTTCGCCGATTAGTGTTTCGAAAAGTTGACATTCATTTTTATTTTTTTAATTAGTTTTCGCCGATGAGCGTTTCGAAAACTTGATATTCTTTTTTTAATCAGTTTTCGTCGATGAGTGTTTTAAAAACGCGATATTCTTTTTCTATTTTTAATAAGTTTTCGCTGATTAGTGTTTCGAAAACTATATATTCATTTTAATTTCTTTTAATCAGTTTTTGCCGAGGAGTGTTTCTAAAACTGGATATTCTTTTTTCTTTTTTTAGTAAGTTTTCGCTGATATGTGTTCCGAAAACATGATATTTATTTTTCTTTTTTTAATTAGTTTTCGTCGATGAGTGTTTTCGAAAACTTGATATTCATTTTTCTTTTAATCAGTTTTCGCCGATATTTGTTTCGAAATCTTGATATTAATTTTTCTTTTTTTTAATCAGTTTTCGCCGATGAGTGTTTCGAAGACTTGATATTCATTTTCCGTTTTTTAATCAGTTTTCGCCGATAAGTGTTTCAAAATCGTAATATTTATTTTTCTTTCTTTTAAATAATTTTCGCCGATAAGTGTTTCGAAAACTTGATATTCATTTTTCTTTTTCTTAATCAGATTTTGCCGATGAGTGTTTCGGAAACGTGATATTCATTTTTCTTTATTTAATTAATTTTCACCGATGAGTGTTTCGAAAATTTGATTTTCATTTTGCTTTTTTTAATCAGTTTTTGCCGATGAGTGTTTTGAAAACTTGATATTCATTTTTCTTTTTTTTTAATCAGTTTTTGCCGATGTGTGTTTCGAAAACTTAATATTAAATTTTCTTTTTTAATCAGTTTTCGCCGATGAGTGTTTCGAAAACATGATAGTCATTTTTCGTTTTTTAATTAGTTTTCGCCGATTATTGTTTCGAAAACGTAATATTCATTTTTCTTTCTTTTAAATAGTTTTCGCCAATGAGTGTTTCGAAAACATGATATTCATTTTTCTTTTTCTTAATCAGTTTTCGCCGATGAGTGTTTCGAAAACGTGATATTCATTTTTCTTTATTTAATTAGTTTTCACCGATGAGTGTTTCGAAAACTTGATATTCATTTTTCTTTTTTTAATCAGTTTTCACCGACGAGTGTTTTGAAAACTTGATATTAATTTTTCTTTTTTTTAATCAGTTTTCGTCAATGAGTGTTTTGAAAACTTGATATTCATTTTTCTTTTTTTAATCATTTTTTACCGATTAGTATTTCGAAAACGTGATATTCATTTTTCTTTTTTAATCAGTTTTCGCCGATGACTGTTTTCGTAAACTTGATTTTCATTTTTCTTTTTTTAATCAGTTTTCGCCGATTTGTGTTCCGAAAACTTGATATTCATTTTTCTTTTTTTTGTAATCTGTTTTCGTCGATGGGTCCATCGAAGACTAGATATTTATTTTTCTTTTTTTAATCAGTTTTCGCCGATGAGTCTTTCGAAAACTTGATAGTCCTTCTCTAATTTTTAATCATTTTCGCCGATGAGTGTTTCGAAAACTTTATATTCATTTTTCTTTTTTTTAATCAGTTTTCTCCGATGAGTGTTTCGAAAACTTGATATTCATTTTTCTTTTTTTAATCAGTTTTCGCCGATTAGTGTTTCGAAAAGTTGATATTCTTTTTCCTTTCTTAATCAGTTTTCGCCGATGAGTGTTTCGAAAACTTGATATTCATTTTTCTTTTTTTAATCAGTTTTCGCCAATGAGTGTTTCGAAAACTTGATAATCATTTTTCTTTTTTTAATCAGTCTTCACCGATAAGTGTTTCGAAAACTTGATATTCATTTTCCTTTTTTAAACAGTTTTCGCCGATAAGTGTTTCGAAAACTTGATATTCATTTTTATTTTTTTTAATCAGTTTTCGTCGATGAGTGTTTCGAAAACTTTATATCCATTTTTCTTTTTTTAATCAGTTTTCGTCGATAAGTGTTTCGAAAACTTTATATTCATTTTTATTTTTTTAATTAGTTTTTGCCGATGAGTGTTTCAAAAACTTGATATTTATTTTTCTTTTTTTAATCAGTTTTCGCCAATAAGTGTTTCGAAAACTTGATATTCATTTTTCATTTTTTAATTAGTTTTCGCCGATGAGTGTTTCGAAAACTTGATATTCATTTTTATTTTTTTAATTAGTTTTCGCCGATGAGCGTTTCGAAAACTTGATATTCCTTTTTCTTTTTTTAATTAGTTTTCGCTGATGAGTGTTTCGAAATCTTGATATTCATTTTCTTGTTTTTTATCAATTTTCGCCGATGAGTATTTCAAAAACTTGATATTCATTTTTCTTTTTTAATAAGTTTTCACCGATAAGTGTTTCGAAAACTTTATATTCATTTTTATTTTTTTAATCAGTTTTCGCCGATTAGTGTTTTGAAAATTGGATATTCTATTTTCTTTTTTTAGTAAGTTTTCGCTGATAAGTGTTTCGAAAACTTGATATTCATTTTTATATTTTTAATCAGTTTTCGCCAATGTGTGTTTCCAAACCTTGATATTAATTTTTCTTTTTTTTAATCAATTTTCGCCGATGAGTGTTTCGAAAACTTGATAGTCATTTTTTGTTTTTTAATCAGTTTTCGTCGATGATGTAATACCCGAGAATAATTTAACTAGCGTCAATAATTAAATTAAATTAATTAAGTTAAAAGTGGAAAATGAGATAAGAAGAAAACACTATCCTACTACTTATTATTTTGTAGATACAAATCATATTTAGTCTTAAGTATTTTAATTTTATATATTATTATTCCATCAGATTTTTTTTATATGTATATATATTAATTTATTATATATATATATATATATAAGTAAGTAAAAGAAAGAAAGAAAACAAAAGAAAAGAAGCAGAGAAGAAAACGCACGGAGAGAAAGAGAGGGTTGGCCATCGCACGGAGGAAGCTCACGGACGAGCGGAAAACGCACGGACTGAGCACGGTGGTGGCTGGAGAGAGAGAGAGTTCGGGCTAGAGAGAGAAACAAGAGGGAGAGAGCTTTCTCGCCGGAAAACGCCATCTCTTCACCGGGGAAGGTAGCTGGGAGTCTCCTCTACTCCATATCGTCCTTCTAACCGGTTGAATCGATGTGAGAAGTCCCGAAACTCTCAAACCCCAATTTTATCAATTTTAGGGATTTTTGGAAAGACCCCAATTGATTCAATCTGAGTATTCTGAGTCCTAAATTGAAGTATTTGCATGCTAGGAAGTGAGTTGGAAGCTTAGGAACCGGAACCAAATTGATGGAATTTATCCGGGTTGGAAAAAGTGTAGGAAAATGGGGTTGTTAAGGTTTAAGGGTGTTGTGGAATGATTTGGGGTGCATTGAAAGGTTGAATGATAATTATATAATTATTAAAAATTATTGGAATGTACGAGGGATTAAAACCCGAGTAATTCCCGTCTCACCCGGAACCCGGTTCGGGGAAAAAGAGACACTTTACTAATTTTACGCGTATCCGGATATGTGTATTCGTGTGTAGGCAAAGTATTGAAAGTTAATTCGGTAAATGGAAATTTTAGACAAGTAGAATTTATGACTCTCTTGAGTCATAAATTCAATACTTGGGTAATGGGAATTTCATATGGACACATAGAGATGAAATTGGGTAACCTTGCATTCCCAAGTCAAAGCTTCCGAATAGTGTGATTAAGCAAGGGTTGGACACGAATAGAAACATGCTAGGTTTTCCGAAAACTAGTTGAGGGCATTCCAAACCAACAACTAGTCTATGGAATTACTTAGAAAGAACATGAGCATTAGCGTTGCATGTACACGATAGTGATTGAATTTTCAAGTTCTGAATCTCTCAAGTATATGTGCATAGGGCACCATACTGTGAGTGGACTTTCGGGCGCACCGAGAGCCGATCAGAGGGGTCAACCAGGTGAGGGGCTTTCCTATCCTTGCCCTATAGGGTTGACTGTGGATATGGATATATGGTTTGCCTTCTTGCCTATTTGTAGGAATTACATGTTAGATAACATGCTATTGTTGTTCCTAAATTACAGTATATGTGAAAACGTGCTATATGTGTGTATGTGAATTGTAAAAGCAATGGTGGCTCAAGGAGCCTTATATGAAAAGAAGGTCCTCGGACCTAGATGATATCGGGGTAGGATCGAGTCAACTATATTTGTGAGAGTCTTGTGATATTATAAACCAACCTCATTGTTGATCACTTGAAAAGGGTGGTTTTGTAAGTAAGTCCTTAAAGAGAATAAACCTAGGTGACCTTGTTCTGAACCAAGAGTCCGAATTAGAAACTACTTTGAAATCTATATTTGCCTAAGAAGAAGTAAAATGAACAAGTAGTGGTCCTTAGGGGTCATTTATTGTACAACGCGGGAACCGAGTCTATCACGGGTGGTCCGGGTAGATTGAGTCTCTTGTCTTGAGTCAAACCACAGAAATACAGAGTATATGAGTTCACCACATTGTGGCTATTACCTTGGGTAAACCGAGGTCAGATGAGTCGCCGGCTATTGCTCCAAGTGAAGTCTTGGGGTCAGACTATTGTTCCAAGTATAGTCTTGGGACCAGGGGTTCCTAGAATGATCAACTAGGTTCCCATATTGCTCACGTAAGATATTGCCTTCGGGCCAGATTCTCTCCTAACGGAGATATTGCCTTCGGGCCAGTTTATGATTATGATTACTTGAATACAGAGGACCACATGGAATTATATGTTAAATCATGATATGATGTATGTGTGAATTTAAATGTATGTAAATCCATGCTTTAAATTCTTTATTGTGAATATGATATAAGCTGATTGCCTGACCACTTAATATATGGAAATTTAACCCGTTATATGCGTATGTGTTTGTGATTGGCTCCTCTTCCCCAGTTGTAGTGGTACCCGCTACAACACCAGGGATGGGAAAGCCTCTCACTGAGTCTATTTGACTCACCCCAATGTTACATGTTACAAACACATGTGGTATAGGCATCGGGAGCACTTCCACTTCATCTCAGGGAGGCGGACAAACTTAGAGACCGCACGAATTGTTCGCGTGGGTAGTATTGATATATGTATTTTGTCAGGATGTATATGTATATGATTCTTTTGGTATAGCATTATTTTGTACAGTTGCTATATGCATATATGTATATGTCACACTCTAGAACTGTCGGCTTCATACAGATTAAAGATTGGTCTGGTTGTTGGGATCATAGGTTATAATATGATGAATATCATGTGTATATATATATATATATGGATGTGACTTCCGCATGTGAATAGGATAGGCCACTCGCACTGAGCGTGTGGTCAATATGTAAACTTATATATATGTGTGACTGAATACTTGATTGCGTGAAAATACGGCTTCCGCATGTGAATAGGATAGGTCACACGCATTGAGGCGTGTGATCAATATGTATATTTTATGCAGGTGTGTGATTGAATATATATGCTTGACTGTACACAGGGATTCTGCATGTGAATAGGATAGATCACTCGCCTTTTAGTGCGTGATCATTATGTATATTGTATGTACATGTCATTGATTACGTGTATATGTATAGACTGAAGCGGCGTTGAGCGAGCCGTGGATTGTGTGCTACTTAGGTCATCGGATAGGGATGACCATATAAATACTATATTGTTTGTATTAGAAATGGGTAGTTACGCATATATAAGAATGTAAATCAGGAATTAGAGGCTTACGGGATAGGAGAAATCCTACCTCCCGTGCCGGTCACGGACGCCCGGTAGGGGGTCGTGACAAACTTGGTATCAGAGCCAGGTTACTTTAAACTGTATGAAGCCATAGGTATGACCGGGTGTCGGTTTACCCCTCTTTGTGTACCCGGGCACAACGTGGGAGTAAAAAGGCACTTGTGGGAGTACCCAGGAAATTGTGTCAACCTTTCTTTCTACTCTCTTTTATACGAAATGTCATTAATATACGTGTACTTTTTAGGTGTGGTCCTTGTGCAGTATAGGGATGTCACCTATTACGAGACGGACTAGGAGAGGAGGGAGAACTCCTGCTGAAATTGATCAAGAGTCAGTTCGGGAGGAGGTAATGCCCACCCGAGGCCGAGGTAGAGGTCGTACCCAAGGCCGAAGTAGAGGTCGTGCTCGAGGTCGAGGTAGAGCACAAGTAAGAGGGGAAGAGAGGAGACAGTCACCGGAACCTCAACCTCAAGTAGAGACGGTTGCACCTTCCGTGGCGGAAATGCTCACGGCAGGATTTCAGGAACTAAGAGAGGAAATGACAAGACAAATACAAAGGGAAGTACGCCGGTTGATAGTCGGCGAGGAAGAACCAGAGAGGGTTCCTAGTAATCAAGAGATGGAGGTTGTTGAGGAAGAGGATAGGGAATGGCAACAACCATAGGAGATGCCTCGTGAACCGCGGGCAGCACCCAGAGAGCTGCCAATTTCAAAATTTCTGAAGCTTCATCCACCCACTTTCTGCGGAACTAGTAAGAAAGAGGACCCGCAGTACTTTATCAGAGATGTGGTCAGAATTGGGCGCATGCTGAGGTGCTCAGACCATGAATTAGTGGAATTAGCTTCATTCCAGCTGAGGGGAGCGGCTAGAGTATGGATAGAGTCCGTACAGACGAGGTATTCACGCAGAGTGGCACCGATGACCTGGGAAGATTTTCAGAGTATATGAGTTCACCACATTGTGGCTATTACCTTGGGTAAACCGAGGTCAGATGAGTCGCCGGCTATTGCTCCAAGTGAAGTCTTGGGGTCAGACTATTGTTCCAAGTATAGTCTTGGGACCAGGGGTTCCTAGAATGATCAACTAGGTTCCCATATTGCTCACGTGAGATATTGCCTTCGGGCCAGATTCTCTCCTAACGGAGATATTGCCTTCGGGCCAGTTTATGATTATGATTACTTGAATACAGATGACCACATGGAATTATATGTTAAATCATAATATGATGTATGTGTGAATTTAAATGTATGTAAATCCATGCTTTAAATTCTTTATTGTGAATATGATATAAGCTGATTGCCTGACCACTTAATATATGGAAATTTAACCCGTTATATGCGTATGTGTTTGTGATTGGCTCCTCTTCCCCAATTGTAGTGGTACCCGCTACTACACCAGGGATGGGAAAGCCTCTCACTGAGTCTATTTGACTCACCCCCAATGTTACATGTTACAGACATAGGTGGTATAGGCATCGGGAGCGCTTCCACTTCATCTCAGGGAGGCGGACAAACTTAGAGACCGCACGCATTGTTCGCGTGGGTAGTATTGATATATGTATTTTGTCAGGATGTATATGTATATGATTCTTTTGGTATAGCATTGTTTTGTACAGTTGCTATATGCATATATGTATATGTCACACTCTAGAACTGTCGGTTTCATACAGATTAAAGATGGTCTGGTTGTTGGGATCATAGGTTATGATATGATGAATATCATGTGTATATATATATATATGGATGTGACTTCCGCATGTGAATAGGATAGACCACTCGCACTGAGCGTGTGGTCAATATGTAAACTTATATATATGTGTGACTGAATACTTGATTGCGTGAAAATACGGCTTCCGCATGTGAATAGGATAGGTCACACGCATTGAGGCGTGTGATCAATATGTATATTTTATGCAGGTGTGTGATTGAATATATATGCTTGACCGTACACAGGGATTCTGCATGTGAATAGGATAGATCACCCGCCGTTAAGTGCGTGACCATTATTTATATTGTATGTACATGTGATTGATTACGTGTATATGTATAGACTGAAGCGGCGTTGAGCGAGCCGTGGATTGTGTGCTACTTAGGTCATCGGATAGGGATGGCCATATAAATACTATATTGTTTGTATTAGAAATGTGTAGTTACGCATATATAAGAATCTAAATAAGGAATTAGAGGCTTACGGGATAGGAGAAATCCTACCTCCCGTGCCGGTCACGGACGCCCGGTAGGGGGTCGTGACAGATGAGTGTTTCCAAAACTTGATATTCATTTTTCTTTTTCTTAATCAATTTTCGCCGATGAGTGTTCTGAAAACTTGATATTCATTTTTCTTTTTTTAATCAGTTTTCGCCGATGAGTGTTTTGAAAACTTGATATTCATTTTTCTTTTTTAAATCATTTTTCACCGATGAGTGTTTCGAAAACTTGATATTCATTTTTTTTAATCAGTTTTCACCGATCAGCGTTTCGAAAACTTGATATTCATTTTTCTTTCTTAAATCAGTCTTCACCGATGAGTGTTTCGAATACTTGATATTCATTTACCTTTTTTAATCAGTTTTCGCCGATGAGTGTTTCGAAAACTTTATATTCTTTTTTATTTTTTTAATCAGTTTTCGTCGATCAGTGTTTCGAAAACTGGATATTCATTTTTCTTTTTTTAGTAAGTTTTCGCTCATGAGTGTTTCGAAAATGGATATTCATTTTTCTTTTTTTTTAATCAGTTTTCACAGATGAGTGTTTTGAAAACTTGATATTCTTTTTTCTTTTTTTAATAATTTTTCACCGATGATTGTTTCGAAAATTTGATATTCATTTTCTTTTAATCAACTTTCACCATGAGTATTTCGAAAACTTGATATTCATTTTTCTTTTTTTAATCAATTTTCGCCGATGAGTGTTTCGAAAACTTGACAGTCATTTTTCATTTTTTAATCTTTTTTCGACGATGAGTGTTTCGAAAACTTGATAGTCATTTTTCGTTTTTTAATCAGTTTTCGCCGATTAGTGTTCCGAAAACGTAATATTCATTTTTCTTTCTTTTAAATAGTTTTCGCCGATGAGTGTTTCGAAAACTTCATATTTATTTTTCTTTTTCTTAATCAGTTTTCGTCGATGAGTGTTGCGAAAACGTGATACTCGTTTTTTATTTTTTAATTAGTTTTCACCGATGAGTGTTTCGAAAACTTGATATTCATTTTTCATTTAATCAGTTTTCGCCGATGAGTGTTCTGAATACTTGATATTCTTTTTTCTTTTTTTAATCTGTTTTCAACTATGTGAGTTTCCAAAACTTGATATTGATTTTTTTTAATCAGTTTTAGCCGATGATTGTTTCGAAAACGTAATATTCATTTTTCTTTCTTTTAAATTGTTTTCGCCGATGAGTGATTTGAAAACTTGATATTGATTTTTCTTTTTCTTAATCAGTTTTTGCGGATTAGTGTTTCAAAAACGTGATATTCTTTTTTCTATATTTAATTAGTTTTCACCGATGAGTGTTTCGAAAACTTGATATTCATTTTTCTTTTTTTAATCAGTTTTCGCCGATGAGTGTTTTGAAAACTTGATATTCATTTTTCTTTTTTAATCATTTTTCACCTATGAGTGTTTCGAAAACTTGATATTCAATTTTTTTTTAATCAGTTTTTGCCGATGAGTGTTTCGAAAACGTGATATTCATTTTTCTTTATTTAATTAGTTTTCACCGATGAGTGTTTCGAAAACTTGATATTCATTTTCATTTTTTTAATCAGTTTTCGTCGATTAGTGTTTCGAAAACTTTATATTCATTTTAATTTTTTTAATTAGTTTTCGCCGATGAGTGATTCGAAAACTTGATATTTATTTTTCGTTTTGTAATCAGTTTTCGCCGATGAGTGTTTAGAAAACTTGATATTCATTTTTCTTTTTTTAATCAATTTTCGCCGTTGAGTGTTTCAAAAAGTTGATAATCATTTTCTTTTTTAATCAGTTTTCGCCGATTAGTGTTTCGAAAACTTGATTTTCATTTTTATTTTTTTTAACCACTTTTCGCCGATGAGTGTTTTCGAAGACTTGATATTCATTTTTCATTTTTTAATCAGTTTTCGCCGATGAGTGTTCTAAAAACTTGATATTTTTTAATCAGTATTCGTCGATGACTGTTTGGAAAACTTGATATTCAATTTTCTTTTTTTATCTGTTTTCGCTTATGAGTATTTCGAAAACTTGATATTCATTTTATTTTTCTTAATCAATTTACGCCGATGAGTGTTTCGAAAACTTGATATTCTTTTTCTTTTTTTTAATCAGTATTCTTCGATGAGTGTTTCGAAAATTTGATATTCATTTTTCTTTTTGTAATCAGTTTTCGCCGATGAGTGTTTAGAAAACTTGATATTCATTTTTCTTTTTTCAATCAATTTTCGCCGATGAGTGTTTCGAAAAGTTGATATTCTTTTTCTTTTTCAAACAGTTTTCGCCGATGACTGTTTCAAAAACTTTATATTCATTTTTATTTTTTTTAAACAGTTTTCGCTGATGAGTGTTTCGAAAACTTGATATTTGGTTTTCTTTTTTTTTAATCAGTTTTCGCTGTTGAGTGTATCGAAAACTTGATAGCCATTTTTGAATCTTTAATCATTTTTCGCCGATGAGTGTTTCAAAAACGTAATATTCATTTTTCTTTTTATTTAAATAGTTTTCGCCGATGATTGTTTCGAAAATGTGATATTTATTTTTCTTTTTTTAATCATATTTCGCCGATAAGTGTTTCGAAAACTTGATATTCATTTTTCTATTTTTTAATCAGTTTTTGCCGATAAGTGTTTCGAAAACATGATATTTATTTTTCTTTTTTTAATCAGTTTTCGCCGATCAGTGTTTCGAAAAGTTGATATTCATTTTTCTTTTTTAATTAGTTTTCACCGAGGAGTGTTTCAAAAACTTGGTATTCATTTTCCTTTTTTAATCAGTTTTCGCCGATTAGTGTTTCAAAAACTTGATATTCATTTTTATTTTTTTTAATCAGTTTTCGTCGATGAGTCTTTCGAAAACTTGATATTCATTTTTCTTTTTTTAATTAGTTTTCGCTGATTAGTATTTCGAAAACTTGATATTCATTTTTCTTTTTTTTTTATCAGTTTTCGTCGTTGAGTATTTCGAAAACTTGATAGTCATTTTTAAAATTTTAATCATTTTTCGCCGATGAGTGTTTCGAAAACGTAATATTAATTTTTCTTTTTTTAATCAGTTTTTGTCGATGAGTGTTTCGAGAACTTGATATTCATTTTCCTTTTTTAATATGTTTCCGCCGATGAATGTTTCAAAAACTTGATATTCATTTTTTTTAATCAGTTTTCGTCGATGAGTGTTTTGAAAACTTGATATTCATTTTTCTTTTTTTAATCAGTTTTCGCCGATGAGTGTTTCGAAAACTTGATATTCTTTTTTTCTTTTTGTAATCAGTTTTCGCCGATGAGTGTTTAGAAAATTTGATATTCATTTTTCTTTTTTTAATCAATTTTCGCCGATGAGTGTTTCGAAAACTTTTTATTCATTTTTATTTTTATAATCATTTTTCGCCAATGAGTGTTTTCGAAAACTTGATATTTATTTTTCTTTTTTTAATCAGTTTTCGCCGATGAGTGTTCTGAAAACTTGATATTCTTTTTTATTTTTTTAATCAGTTTTCGCCGATGAATGTGTCGAAAACGTAATATTCATTTTTCTTTCTTTTAAATTGTTTTCGCCGATGAGTGTTTCAAAAACTTGATATTCATTTTTCTTTTTCTTAATCAGTTTTCGCCGATTAGTGTTTCGAAAACGTGATATTCTTTTTTCTTTATTTAATTAGTTTTCACCGATGAGTGTTTCGAAAACTTAATATTCATTTTTCTTTTTTTAATCAGTTTTCGCCGATGAGTGTTATAAAAACTTGATATTCATTTTTCTTTTTTTAATTAGTTTTTGCCGATGAGTGTTCTGAAAACTTGATATTCATTTTTCTTTTTTTTAATCAGTTTACGCCGATGTGTGTTTCCAAAACTTGATATTAATTTTTCTTTTTTTAATTAGTTTTCGCCGATTGATGTTTCGGAAACTTGATATTCTTTTTTATTTTTTTAATCAGTTATCGTCGATGAGTGTTTCGAAAATGTGATATTCTTTTTTCTTTATTTAATTAGTTTTCACCGATGAGTGTTTCGAAAACTTGATATTCAATTTTCTTTTTTAATCAGTTTTCGCCGATGAGTGTTCTGAAAACTTGATATTCATTTTTCTTTTTTTAATCAGTTTTTGCCGATGAGGTTTCTGAAAACTTGATATTCATTTTTCTTTTTTTTAATCAGTTTACGCCGATGTGTGTTTCCAGAACTTGATATTAATTTTTCCTTTTTTAATCAGTTTTCGCCGATTAATGTTTCGGAAACTTGATATTCTTTTTTATTTTTTTTAATAAGTTTTCGTCGATGAGTGTTTCGAAAATTTGATATTCATTTTTCTTTTTTTTTTAATCAGTTTTCGCCGATGAGTGTTTCGAAAACTTGATATTCATTTTACTTTTTTTAATCAATTTTCGCCGATGAGTGTTTCGAAAACTTGATATTTTTTTTTCTATTTTTAATCAGTTTTAGCCGATGAGTGTTTCGAAACTTGATATTCATTTTACTTTTTTTAATCAATTTTCGCTGATGAGTGTTTCGAAAACTTGATATTCTTTTTTATTTTTTTTAACCAGTTTTCGCCGATGAGTGTTTCGAAAACTTGATATTCATTTTTTTAATCAGTTTTCGCCGATGAGTGTTTCAAAACCTTGATATTCATTTTACTTTTTTTAATCAATTTTTGCCGATGAGTGTTTCGAGAACTTGATATTCATTTTTCTTCTTTTAATCATTTTTTGCCGATAATTGTTTCGAAAACTTGATTTTTTTTTCTTTTTTTAATCATTTTTCGCTGATGAGTGTTTCGAAAACTTGATATTGATTTTTCTATTTTTAATCAGCTTTCGCCGATGAGTGTTTCGAAAACTTGATATCCATTTTTCTTTTTTTAATCAGTTTTCGCCGATGAGTGTTTCGAAAACTTGATATTCAGTTTCCATTTTTAATCAGTTTTCGCCGATTAGTGTTTCGAAAACTTTACATTCATTTTTATTTTTTTTAATCAGTTTTCTCCGATGAGTGTTACGAAAACTTGATATTCATTTTTCTATTTTTAATCAGTTTTCGCCGATGAGTATTTCGAAAACTTGATATTCATTTTTATTTATTTTTAATAAGTTTTCGTCGTTGAGTGTTTCAAAAACTTGATTTTGATTTTTCTTTTTTAATCAGTTTTCGCCGATGAGTGTTTCGAAAACTTGATATTCATTTTACTTTTTTTAATCAATTTTCGCCGATTAGTGTTTCGAAAACTTGATATTTTTTTTCTATTTTTAATCAGTTTTCGCCGATAAGTGTTTCGAAAACTTTATATTCATTTTTCTTTTTTTAATCAGTTTTTGCCGTTGAGTGTTTCGAAAACTCGATATTAATTTTTCTTTATTTAATTAATTTTTCCCGATGAGTGTTTCGAAAACTTGATATTCATTTTTCTTTTTTTAATCAGTTTTTGCCGATGAGTGTTCTGAAAACTTGATATTCATTTTTCCTTTCTTAATCATTTTGGCCGATGAGTGTTTCGAAAACTTGATATTCATTTTTTTTAATCAATTTTCGTTGATAAGTGTTTCGAAAACTTGATATTCATTTTTCTTTTTTTAATCAGCTTTCACCGAGGAGTGTTTCGAAAACTTGATATTCATTTTCCTTCTTTAATCCGTTTTCGCCGATTAGTATTTTGAAAAGTTGATGTTCATTTTTATTTTTTTTAATCAATTTTCGTTGATGAGTGTTTTGAAAACTTGATATTCATTTTTTTTACTCAGTTTTCGCCGATGAGTGTTTAGAAAACTTGATTGTCATTTTTCGTTTTTTAATCAGTTTTAACTAATCTGTATTTCGAGAATTTGATATTCATTTTTCTTCTTTTAATCTTTTTTCGCCGATGAGTGTTTCAAAAACTTGATTTTTTATTCTTTTTTTAATCGGTTTTCGCCGATTAGTGTTTCGAAAACTTGATATTGATTTTTCTTTTTTAATAAGCTTTCGCCGATGAGTGTTTCGAAAACTTGATATTCATTTTTCTTTTTTTAATCAGTTTTCGCCGATCAGTGTTTCGAAAACTTGATATTCATTTTTATTTTTTTAATCAGTTTTCGTCAATGAGTGTTTCGAAAACTTGATATTCATTTTTCTTTTTTTAATCAGTTTCCGCCGATTAGTGTTTCGAAAACTTGATATTCTTTTTACTTTTTTTAATCAATTTTCGCCGATGAGTGTTTCGAACACTTGATATTCTTTTTCTATTTTTAATCAGTTTTCTCCGATGAGTGTTTCGAAAACTTTATATTCATTTTTATTTTTTTAATCAGTTTTCGCCGATGAGTGTTTTCGATAACTTGATATTCATTTTCCTTTTTTTAATCAGTTTTCGCCGATGAGTGTTCTGAAAACTTGATATTCATTTTTATTTTTTTTAATCAGTTTTCGCCGATGAATGTGTCGAAAACGTAATATTCATTTTTCTTTCTTTTAAATAGTTTTCGCCGATGAGTGTTTCGAAAACTTGATATTCATTTTTCTTTTTCTTAATCAGTTTTCGTCGATTATTGTTTCGAAAACGTGATATTCTTTTTTCTTTATTTAATTAGTTTTCACCGATGAGTGTTTCGAAAACTTGATATTCATTTTTCTTTTTTTAATCAGTTTTCGCCGATGAGTGTTCTGAAAACTTGATATTCTTTTTTATTTTTTTTTAATTAGTTTTTGCCGATGAGTGTTCTGAAAACTTGATATTCATTTTTCTTTTTTTTTAATCAGTTTACGCCGATGTGTGTTTCGAAAACATGATATTCATTTTTCTTTTTCTTAATCATTTTTCGCCGATTGATGTTTCGGAAACTTGATATTCTTTTTTATTTTTTTAATCAGTTATCGTCGATGAGTGTTTCGAAAATGTGATATTCTTTTTTCTTTTTTTAATCAGTTTTCACCGATGAGTGTTCTGAAAACTTGATATTCATTTTTCTTTTTTTTTTAATCAGTTTACGCCGATGTGTGTTTCCAAAACTTCATATTAATTTTTCTTTTTTTTAATGTTTCGAAAACTTGATGTTTTTTTTTCTTTTTTTAATCAGTTTTCGTCGATGAGTGTTTCGAAAACTTGATATTCATTTTTCTTTTTTTTAATTAGTTTTCGCCGATGAGTGTTTTGAAAACTTGATATTCATTTTTCTTTTTTTAATCAGTTTTCGCCGATTAATGTTTCGAAAACTTGATATTCTTTTTTATTTTTTAATCAGTTTTCGTCGATGAGTGTTTCGAAAACTTGATATTCATTTTTCTTTTTTTTAATCAGTTTTCGCCGATGAGTGTTTCGAAAACTTGATATTCATTTTACTTTTTTTAATCAATTTTCGCCGATGAGTGTTTTGAAAACTTGATATTCTTTTTTCTTTTTTTTAGTCAGTTTTCGTTGATGAGTGTTTCGAAAACTTGTATTCATTTTTCTTTTTTTTTAATTAGTTTTCCCCGATGAGTGTTTCGAAAACTTGATATTCATTTTACTTTTTTTAATCAATTTTCGCCGATGAGTGTTTCAAAAACTTGATATTTTTTTTTCTATTTTTAATCAGTTTTCGCCGATGAGTGTTTCGAGAACTTGATATTTATTTTTCTTCTTTTAATCATTTTTCGCCGATAAGTGTTTCGATAACTTGATTTTTTTTCTTGTTTTTTAATCATTTTTCGTTGATGAGTGTTTCGAAAATTTGATATTGATTTTTCTTTTTTTAATCAGCTTTCGCCGATGAGTATTTCGAAAACTTGATATTCATTTTTCTTTTTTTAATCCGTTTTCGTCGATGAGTGTTTCGAAAACTTGATATTCATTTTACTTTTTTTAATCAATTTTCGCCGATGAGTGTTTCGAAAACTTGATTTTTTTTTCTATTTTTATTCAGTTTTCGCCGATGAGTGTTTCGAAAACTTTATATTCATTTTTATTTTTTTTAATCAATTTTCGCCGATGAGTGTTCTGAAAACTTGATATTCATTTATATTTTTTTTAATCAGTTTTCGTCGATGAGTGTTTCGAAAACTTGATATTCATTTTGCTTTTTTTTAATCAGTTTTTGGCGAGGAGTGTTTCGAAAACTTGATAGTCATTTTTCGTTTTTTAATCAGTTTTTGCCGACGAGTGTTTCGAAAATGTAATATTCATTTTTCTTTCTTTTAAATAGTTTTCGCCGATAAGTGTTTCGAAAACATGATATTCATTTTTCTTTTTCTTAATCAGTTTTCGCCGATGAGTGTTTCGAAAACGTGATATTCAATTTTTTATATTTAATTAGTTTCCACCGATGAGTGTTTCGAAAACTTGATATTCATTTTTCTTTTTTTAATAAGTTTTTGCCGATGAGTGTTCTGAAAACTTGATATTCATTTTTCTTTTTTTAATCAGTTTTCGCCGATGAGTTCTCCCTCCACCCGTAGCCTGTCTTGTAATCGCTGGCATCCCTATACTGCATAAGGACCACACATAATATGTACACGTATATTAATGATATTTCATATCAAAGAGAGTAGAAAGAAATGGCTGACTAATTTTCTTGGGTACTTCCACAAGTGCCTTTTTACTCCCACGTTGCGCCCGAGTTCACAACGAGGCGTAAACCGACATTCGGTCATACCTATGGCTTCATACAGTTTAAAGATAACCAGGCTCTGATACCTAGTTTGTCACGACCCCCTATCGGACGTTCGTGACCAGCACGGGAAGTAGGATTTCTCCTATCCCGTAAGCCTCTAACCGCTGATTGAGATTTCCACCTGTTTATAACGACCCTTTTCTAATACAAACAATATATAACATATATGGTCATCCCTTTCCGGTAACCGAAGTAGTTTGCAATCCACGGCTCGCTCAACGCCGCTTCAGTCTATACATATACACATATTCATTCACAAGTACATATAATATACATATTGATCACGCTCTTTAGGGCGGGTGATCTATCCTATTCACATGCAGAAGTCCTGTATACAGTCATACATATATTCAATCACACGCTTACATATAGTTTACATATTGATCACACGCCTCAATGCGTGTAATATATCCTATTCACATTCGGAAGCCATATTTGTACACAAACAGGTATTCAATCACACATACATATAATTTATGTATTGATCACACGCCTCAATGCGTGTGACCTATCCTAGTCGCATGCAGAAGTCATATACGTATATACATGATATATATTATATCATAGCCTATATTTCCATCACCAAGACCTAACTTTAATCTGTATGAAGCCGAAAATACTAGAGTTCGATATATATATACAGCCGTTGTATAAGTACAAAAGCTACATCCAAAAAGGAATCATATATACATACATATCCTGATTTAATTACATATACCAAAATACACTACCGACGCGGACTATGTGTACGGTCTTCAGAGTTGTCCGCCTTCTTGAGAAGTGGACGCGTTCCCGACTTCTCAACCACCTGTATCTGAAACATGTAAACAGGGGGGTGAGTCGAACAGACTCTGTGAGAAGCTCCCCCATCCCTGGCGTAGCAGCGGGTACCACTACAGCTGGGGGAAGGGAGCAACCACAACCACATGCGCATGAAACGGATTTGAATTATGATCCTTAATATGATCAGACAATCAGTAAATCATATTCACAATTTAAAATCATATTTCATGCTTCTAACATATTTATTAATCCGCATGTAAATCAATCATAATCATATAACATATGGTTCCATAGTTAACATATACTTGTGCACGTAGGCACTCACTTTCTGTCTCCCGCATCACGCTAAGAAAAATACTGGCCCGAAGGCAATTTCATGTACGAACCTGGTTGATCACACCAGGAACTTTCTGACTCCAAGGCACGCTTAGAGTAATAGCCGACAACTTGTCTGACCTCAGTTTAAACCAAGGTAATGGCCACTATGTGGCATACTTGCTGACGTCATAATCTTGTCTGTCCGATCAGGATGACCGACTCGATCTACCCGGACAACCTAAACAAACTCAACTAACATATTTAACTTTGAAAGACGCCCTAAGATAAACTACTGAATATTACACGTGGTTATTAATTAGGCCTAGTTTCCCCCTTTTCAATTTATGCGGCACTCTCACTCATATTCAACAACCTAGGTTCAGTTTTCCTCAACAAACCATACGAATGAGATCTTTAAGTGACGATCAATATGATTTGTTTCTAATGTTACTGAACTCTCACATAGGAATTCACGACACAATCCTACCCACGGTAACATATAAGGCTCAATGAGCCACAATAGCACATATATACTTGAGATTAGCACAGTCAAAACGGGCCGGACCAGCCTGGCCCGCACTGGCCCGTGACGGGCTGGCCCGTTTATTTGGCGGGCTTGGAATGTAATGCCCAAGCCCGCCCGTAATGACCCGCGGGCCACTTTTTTTATTTTTTAAAAATATATTTTTTATAAAAATTAATTATAAAATTATATATTTACTTAAAAATTAGTAATTTTTTAACTTTTAATTAATATTTTATTAATTTTAATTATTATTTATATACTTTATTAGAATAAAATTATTATTTAACACATAAAATTATCTAAAATATATATATTTATACATATTTTAAACAAATATATATTAGTTTTTTATTTTCTTTTTTTTTTAAAAATTTTTTGGCGGGCCGGCCCGCGGGGCCTGCAGGCTAGCCCGTTTAGCCCGCGGGCTTAAACGGGCTAACCCGTTTAGGCCCGTTTTTAAATGGGTCTATTTTTGCTTACCCAAGCCCGCCCATTTAGCGGGCGGGCCGGGCTAGCCCGCGGGCTCCGGCCCGTTTTTGACAGTGCTACTTGAGATTAATCATATAAGCACATATACTATTGCACGTTGACTACTTACTTGCAAATCATACACGCGTAACACAAATTTATTCATATAAATATATTCCGTATATCAACTTGCACAAAATAGAGCAAACCACATTTTCCACATAGTCATCCAACCCTGTGGGGCAGGGATGGGAGAACGCGTAACTAAGCATCTACCATGCACGTGTCATGCTAATGCTCATGCACCCTCTAGCTATTTTTCAAGAACTAATTATTTAGTTCGTTACGTCGTTTTATTTGCTCTTTCCGAAAGTCCAGAATGCCCCATATTCGACTTTCACACTTCCGAGCTATTTAGAACCTCTAATTGCTTAGGTTAGAGATTTCCACTTGTCTAAATTTCCCTTCGTGTGTTCATATGGTTTAAAAGAGGCTCTAGCTTACTCATCCCACCGTCTCCCTTATTCACCGAGTAAAAGCTTAATTACTACCTCTTTAATTATATATAAAAATATAATTGGGTATAATTAAAGCCTTGAAACCAATTTAGCAGTTCTTAGGTGTCCACCACGGACTAGACCAAGGTGTTCAACCCACCGCACAGCTCCTTACGGCACTGCGGCTTAGTATTTCGCCTCTTTTTCACCGGATTGGGTTTCGATTGAGACGGTAAATACTCGGGCTTTATTCCCTTGATTATTTCCAGCACTTATAACACTTATACTACTCCAATCCAAGCCTAAACATGCATCGAATTATTAATTTCGAATTTTATAGCAATTTTCTAGCTAAATTTTCCTAATATCCATACCCGGTCAATTCCTACGGTTTAGCTTCGATTCTGAACCTCACTAAGCTTTCAATAACACCCAGTAAGCTCAAATTTAACCTCGGAATGCCCCGATTGGAAGTATTTGATGAATTCCTAAAACACCCAAAATTAGAGAAATTGGGGTTTTGAAAGATTGAGGCTTCCATACCTTGATTCAATCGGATGGGGAGCTTAGTGGTGGCGGAAGATGAGGTCCGGTCACCTTCTCCGGCACCGGCGAGTCTTCTCCGGCCAGAAACCGCCGTCCGTCGCCTTCCACTTTCTTCTCGCGTGGGTGCTTGGGTCCGTGCGTTTTGTGCCTCTTTGCTTTGCTTTCTCTTATTTTCTCTTTTTAAATGTGTGTGTGCGGTTTTTGCTGCTTCTGCATCTATTATTTTTTTTATATGTTTTAAGTGAATTGGATGGGTGTGTGTGTGTTTTTATTTTTTACGTGTGTGAGTTAATGAAAAGGGGGGTCACGTGGCCCCCCATATATATTCTATTATATATATATATATATATATATATATATATATATATATATATATTTTTTTTTATTATATTGTTTTTAGTAAATAATAATATTAATAATTATTATCATAATATATATATATATATATATATATATATTTATTTAGTTATTTTATTTTTTTTTCCTTTTTTTTATCCCTATTCCTTTGAGGTCCTAAAAATTTATAAATATTCCCTATTACTTTCTTCTTTATTATATTTTTAACCCTATAATTCTTTAATTTAATTTATTTTTCTTTCCCAAAGAAAAATAAATTAATAATAATGATAATAATAAAAATTAATATCTCGGGTATTACAGAATGTTTGTAAAACTTGATATTCATTTTTTTTTAATCAGTTTTCACCGATGAGTGTTTCGAAAACTTGATATTCATTTTACTTTCTTTAATCAATTTTCGTCGATGAGTGTTTCGAAAACTTGAAATTCTTTTTCTATTTTTAATCAGTTTTCGCCGATGAGTGTTTCGAAAACTTTATATTCATTTTTATTTTTTTTAATCAGTTTTCGCCGATGAGTGTTTTCGAAAACTTGATATTCATTTTTCTTTTTTTAATCAGTTTTTGCCGAGGAGTGTTCTGAAAACTTGATATTCATTTTTTTTAATCAGTTTTCGCCAATGAGTGTTTCGAAAACTTGATAGTCATTTTTCATTTTTTAATCAGTTTTCGCCGATTAGTGTTTCGAAAACGTAATATTCATTTTTCTTTCTTTTAAATAGTTTTTGCCGATAAGTGTTTTGAAAACTTCGAATTCATTTTTCTTTTTCTTAATCAGTTTTCGCCGATGAGTGTTTCGAAAACGTGATATTCATTTTTCTTAATTAAATTAGTTTTCACCGATGAGTGTTTCGAAAACTTGATATTCATTTTTCTTTTTTTAATCAATTTTCACCGATGAGTATTTTGAAAACTTGATATTACTTTTTATTTTTTTTAATCAGTTTTCGCCGATGAGTGTTATGAAAACTTGATATTTATTTTTCTTTCTTTTAATCAGTTTTCGCCGATGTGTGTTTTCAAAACTTGATATTAATTTTTCTTTTTTAATCAGTTTTAGCAGATGACTGTTTCGAAAACTTGATAGTCATTTTTAGTTATTTAATCAGTTTTCGCCGATGAGTGTTTCGAAAACGTAATATTCATTTTTCTTTCTTTTAAATAGTTTTCGCCGATAAGTGTTTCGAAAACTTGATATTCATTTTTCTTTTTCTTAATCAGTTTTCGCCGATTAGTGTTTCGAAAACGTGATATTCATTTTTCTTTATTTAATTAGTTTTCACCGATGAGTGTTTCGAAAACATAATATTCATTTTCCTTTTTTATAAGTTTTCGCCGATGAGTGTTCTGAAAACTTGACATTCATTTTAATTTTTTTTAATTAGTTTTCTTCGATGAGTGTTTCGAAAACTTAATATTCTTTTTTCTTTTTTTTTAATCAGTTTTCGCCGATGAGTGTGTCGAAAACTTGATATTCATTTTACTTTTTTTAATCAATTTTCGCCGATGAGTGTTTCGAAAACTTGATATTCTGTTTCTATTTTTAATCACTTTTAGCCGATGAGTGTTTCGAAAACTTGATATTAATTTTTATTTTTTTAATCAGTTTTCGACGACGAGTGTTTCGAAAACTTGATATTCATTTTTCTTTTGTCAATCAGTTTTCGCCGATGAGTGTTTCGAATACTTGATATTCATTTTCCTTTTCTAATCAGTTTTCGGCGATGAGTGTTTCGAAAACGTGATATAAATTTTTCTTTATTTAATTAGTTTTCACTGATGAGTGTTTCGAAAAGTTGATATTCATTTTCCTTTTTTAATCAGTTTTCGCCGATAAGTGTTCTGAAAACTTGATATTCATTTTTATTTTTTTTAATCAGTTTTCGTCGATGAGTGTTTCGAAAACTTGATATTCATTTATCTTTTTTTTAATCAGTTTTCGCCGATAAGTGTTTCGAAAACTTGATAGTCATTTGTCGTTTTTTAATCAGTTTTAACTGATCTGTGTTTCGAGAACTTGATATTCATTTTTCTTCTTTTAATCATTTTTCGCCAATGACTGTTTCCAAAACTTGATTTTTTTTCTTTTTTTAATCATTTTTCGCCGATGAGTGATTCGAAAACTTGATATTCATTTTTCTTTTTTTAATCAGTTTTCGCCGATGAGTGTTCTGAAAACTTCATATTCATTTTTTCTTTTTTTTTTAATTAGTTTTCGCCGATTAGTATTTTGAAAACTTGATATTCATTTTTCTTTTTTTAATCATTTTTCACCGATGAGTGTTTCGAAAACTTGATATTCATTTTTCTTTTTTTAATCAATTTTTACCGATGAGTGTTTCGAATACTTGACATTCATTTTCCTTTTTTAATCAGTTTTCGCTGATGACTATTTCGAAAACGTGATATTCATTTTTGTTTATTTAAGTAGTTTTCACCGATGAGTGTTTCGAAAACCTAATATTCTTTTTCTATTTTTTATCAGTTTTCGCCGATGAGTGTTTCGAAATCATTATATTCTTTTTTATTTTTTTAATCAGTTTTCGCCGATGAGTGTTTTCGAAAACTTGATATTCATTTTTCTTTTTTTAATCAGTTTTCGTCGATGAGTGTTCTGAAAACTTGATATTCATTTTTATTTGTTTTAATCAGTTTTCGTCGATGAGTGTTTCGAAAACTTGATATTCATTTTTCTTTTTTTTTAATCAGTTTTCGCAGATGAGTGTTTCGAAAACTTGATAGTCATTTTTAGTTTTTTAATCAGTTTTAACTGATTTGTGTTTCGACAAGTTGATATTCATTTTTCTTCTTTTAATCATTTTTCGCCGATTAGTGTTGTCACGACCCCCTACCGGGCGTCCGTGACCGGCACGGGATGTAGGATTTCTCCTATCCCGTAAGCCTCTAATCTCAGATTGATATTTTATATATGCATAACTACCCATTTCTAATACACTCAATATATGTTATATATGGTCATCGCTATCCGGTGACCTAAGTAGCACGCAATCCACGGCTCGCTCAACGCTGCTTCAGTCTATACATATACACATAATCAATCACACATACATATAGTATACATATTGATCACGCGCCTCAAGGCGGGTAATCTATCCTATTCACATGCGGAGTCCCTGTATACAATCAAGTATTTATATTCAATCACAAACCTGCATATAATTTACATATTAATCACACGCCTCAATGCGTGTGATCTATCCTATTCACATGCAGAAGCCGTGTTTTCATACAATCAAGTATTCAGTCACACATATATTTAAATTTACATATTGACCACACGCTCAGTGCGTGTGATCTATCCTATTCACATGCGGGAGTCACATTCATATATATATATATATATATATATATATATATATATATATATATATATGTACACATGATATTCAGCATATCATAACCTATATTCTCAACCACAAGACCAATCTTTAATCTGTATGAAGCCGACAGTTGTAGAGTGTGACATATACATATATACATATAGCAACTGTACAAAACAATGCTATACCAAAAGAATCATATACATATACATCCTGACAAAATACATATATCAATACTACTCACGCGAACAATGTGTGCGGTCTCTAAGTCTGTCCGCCTCCCTGAGATGAAGTGGAAGCGCTCCCGATGCCTATACCACCTGTGTCGGTAACATGTAACATTGGGGTGAGTCAAACAGACTCAGTGAGAGGCTTTCCCATCCCTGGTGTAGTAGCAGGTACCACTACAACTAGGGAAGAGGAGCCAATCACAAACACATACGCATATAACGGGTTTAAATTCTCATATATTAGGTGGTCAGGCAATTAACATATATCATATTCACAATAAAGAATGTAAAGCATGGATTTACATACATTTAAATTCACACATACATCATATCATGATTTAACATATAACTCCATGTGGTCACCCGTATTCAATTAACCGTAATCATAAACTGGCCCGAAGGCAATATCTCCGTTAGGAGAGAATCTGGCCCGAAGGCAATATCTCACGTGAGCAATATGGGAACCTAGTTGATCATTCTAGGAACCCCTGGTCCCAAGACTATACTTGGAACAATAGTCTGACCCCAAGACTTCACTTGGAGCATAGCTGACGACTCATCTGACCTCGGTTTACCCAAGGCAATAGCCACAATGTGGTGTACTCATATACTCTGTATTCTTGTGGGTTGACTCAAGACAAGAGACTCAATCTACCCAGACCACCCGTGATAGACTCGGTTTTCGCGTTGTACCATAAATGACCCCTATGGACCACTACTTGCTCATTTTACTTCTTCTTAGGCAAATCTAGATTTCCAAGTGGTTTCTAATTCGGACTCTTGGTTCAGAACAAAATCACCTAGGTTTATTCTCTTTAAGGACTTACTTACAAAACCACACCCTTTAGATAATATTTACTCGATCCTACCCCCGATAACGCATAGGTCCCGAGGACCTTCTTTTCCATATAAGGCTCTTTGAGCCACCATTGCTTTTACAATTCACATACACACATATAGCACGTTTTCACATATACTATAATTTAGGAACAACAATAGCATGTTATCTAACATGTAATTCCTACAAATAGGCAAGAAGGCAAATCATATATCCATATCCGCAGTCAACCCTATAGGACAAGGATAGGAAAGCCCCTCACCTGGTTGGCCCCTCTGATCGGCTCTCGGTGCGCCCGAAAGTCCACTCACAGTATGGTGCCCTATACACATATACTTGAGAGATTTAGAAACTTGCAATTTCAACCACTATCGTGTACAGGTAACGCTAATGCTCATGTTCTTTCTAATTAATTCCATAGACTAGTTGTTGGCTTGGAACACCCTCAACTAGTTTTCGGAACACCTAGCATGTTTCTATTCGTGTTCAGCCCTTTCTTAATCACACTATTCGGAAACTTTGACTTGGGAATGCAAGGTTACCCAATTCCACCTCTATGTGTCCATATGAACTTCCATTACCCTAGTCTTGAATTTATGACTCAAGAGAGTCATAAATTCTACTTGTCTAAAATTTCCATTTACCGAATTAACTTTCAACACCTTACTTGCATATGCTTACACATATCCGGACACGCTTAAAATTGGAAAAGTGTCTCTTTTTCCCCGAATTGGGTTCCGGTGAGACGGTGAGTACTCGGGTTTTAATCCCTCGTACATTCCAATAATTTTTAACAATTTTATAATTATCCTTCAACCTTTCAATGCACCCCAATTCATTCCACAACACCCTTAAACCTTAATAATCATATTTTCCTACTAGTTTTCCAACCCGGATAAATTCCATCAAATTAATTCCGGTTCCTAAGCTTCCAACTCACTTCCTAACATGCAAATACTTCAATTTAGGACCCAGAATACTCAGATTGAATCAATTGGGGTCTTTCCAAAAATCCCTAAAATTGATAAAATTGGGGTTTGAGAGTTTCGGGACTTCTCACCTCGATTCAACCGGTTAGAAGGACGATATGGAGTAGAGGAGACTCCCAGCTACCTTCCCCGGTGAAGAGACGGCGTTTTCCGGCAAGAAGCCCTCTTCCTTCGTTTTCTCTCTCTAAGCCGAGCTCTCTCTCTCCTCCAGGCACAAGACGGCGTTTTCCGGCACCGACTCGCACGTTCGGCCACCCCACGCGTCCTCTCCGTCCAGCTCCGGCCTTCCTCTGTGTACGCCTCAAGCTGCTCCATCTCCTCGTGCGTGTTCTTCTCGTGCGTGTTCTTCTCATGCGTCTCAGCCTCACGTCTTGTTTCTTTTCCTCTATTCTCACGGGTTCTCTTTTTCTTTCCTTTACTAATCCTTTTCTTTTCTTTACATATATATATATATATATATATATATATATATATATATATATATATATATATTTATATTTATATATATTTAATTAATATGTATTCATATCACCTAATTAAAAAAAATCTGGTATATATAAAAATATAAATAATAAAAATAAATACATATATAAAAAAAAATTAGGATTTAAAAATTTTATGTTTATAACATAATAAATGATAAGCTAGTGTATTTTTTTTCATCTCATTTTCCTCTTTTAAATTAATTAATTTAATTTAATTTCCGCTGCTAGTTAAAATATTCCCGGGTATTACAATCTTTCCCCCTTAAGAAGTTCGGTCCCTGAATTTCAAACAAAATACTAACCTTAGTCTCGAAATAGATGAGGATACGTTCTGCGCATTTCACCCTCGACCTCCCATGTAGCTTCTTTGGTCGAGTGGTTTCTCCACAGAACTTTAACCAATGGAATCTCTTTCGTTATGAGTTTCTTCAACTGCCGATCTAAGATTTCCACTGGCTCCTCTTCATACGTCATATTTTCGGTTAGTTGCACGTCTTGCGATTGGATCACGTGCGAGGGATCGGGAAGATATTTCCGAAGCATCGATACATGAAAGACAGGGTGTACTCCCTCCAATTCCGTAGGCAATTCTAACCGATACGCTACATTCCCAACTCGTTCTAAGATTTTAAACGGTCCGATATACCGAGGACTCAACTTCCCCTTCTTTCCGAACCGCATCACGCCTCTCATCGATGATATTCTTAAGAACACCTAATCACCAACGGCAAACTCCAGTTCTCTCCTTCGATTGTCTGCATAAGACTTCCGGCCGTCAGCAATCTCTCCCTCATACACTTTACTTTCTGCAAGGCATCTTGTAACAATTTCGGACCGACTAGGCTCGCTTCTCCGACCTCGAACCACCCAATCGGGGATCTGCATCTACGGCTGTACAGAGCCTCGAAGGGTGCCATTTGAATACTTGCTTGATAACTGTTATTGTGCGCAAACTCAGCCAGGGGTAAATACTTTTCCCAACTTCCGCCGAAATCCATAATACACGCCCGAAGCATGTCCTCAAGAATCTGAATGGTTCTTTCAGATTGCTCGTCGGTCTGTGGGTGGAACGCAGTACTCAGATCAACTCTAGTTCCCAACACTTCCTGCAATGACTTCCAAAACCTGGAAGTGAACTATGGCCCTCTATCAGATATTATGGACACTGGCACACCGTGCAATCTAAAGATTTCTGATAGATAAATTTGTGCATATTGACTCACTCCGTAGGTGGTCTTAACTGGCAGAAAGTGTGCGGATTTAGTCATGCGATCCACTATTACCCAAACCGAATCAAATCCTCGTTGTGATCTTGGTAACCCTGTTACAAAATCCATCGTCATCCTCTCCCATTTCCACTCAGGTATCTCTATCTGTTGTAATGTTCCGGCGGGCTTCTGGTGTTCAGCCTTGACTTGCTGGCACACTAAACACCTGGCTACATAGTTTGCGACACCCTTTTTCATGCCATTCCACTCATACAACTGTTTCAGGTCATGATACATTTTATTAGCTCCCGGATGGATTGTATACGCTGTCCGGTGTGCTTCTTCAAGAATTCTTTCTTTCAAGTGATCAACCATAGGGACACACATCCGTCCCTCCAACCGAAGTATCCCAAAATCATCTATAGAAAATCGGACGTCGTCCCCTTTCCCTTTAATTACAGTATCCCTGATTTGCTTGAGGTCGGTATCTTCATCTTGTCTAGCCTTCACCTCTTCTACCAAAGAGGACTTAGCTTGCAAATGGGCTAACATTGAGTTAGAACTTCCAATCTCAAACTGATTCCCCGTTTGCTCTAGTTCGTGCAGTTCTCTAATTAACGGTCTTCTTTCTTCACTTATATGAGCAAGACTGCCCATGGATTTCTGACTCAGAGCATCGGCTACCACATTAGCCTTTCCTGGATGATACAAGATCGTGCAGTCGTAGTCTTTCAACAACTCTAACAATCGACGTTGTCTCAAGTTCAAGTCTTTCTGCTCGAAAATGTATTTGAGGCTTTTGTGCTCTGTATAAATTTCACAAGTCTCACCATATAAGTAGTGTCTCCATATTTTCAAAGCGAATATTACAGCCGCCATTTCGAGGTCGTGAGTCGGGTAGTTCCTCTCGTGCTTCCTCAGTTGTCGCGATGCATACGCAATCACCTTGCCATGTTGCATCAAGACACACCCTAACCCGATCCTCGACGCATCACAGTATACCACGTACCCTCCTGTGCCTTCAGGTAAGGTCAGCACCGGAGCGGTAGTGAGGATGTCCTTCAGCTTCTGAAAACTCTGCTCACACTTGTCATCCCATACAAACTTCACTCCTTTCTGAGTCAACTTAGTCATAGGTGCAGCAACCTTAGAAAAGTCCTGCACAAATCTTCTATAATATCCAGCCAATCCCAAGAAACTGCGAATTTCAGTAACATAGGTAGGCTGGGATCAATTCTTCACTGCTTCCACTTTGCTCGGATCAACGTGGATTCCCTCTGAAGACACCACGTGACCGAGAAATGCAACCTTATCAAGCCAAAACTCGCATTTTGAAAACTTAGCATACAATTTCTCCTCTCTCAGCCTCTGCAATGCTAGTCTCAAATGCTCTGCATGTTCCTCAGCATTCTTGGAATAAACTAGAATGTCATTTATGAATACAATGACAAACCAGTCTAGAAATGACTTGAAACCCGATTTATCATGTCCATAAAAGCTGCTGGTGCATTACCTTATTCGACTTTCGGCAATCGATGCCCAATGTTAAGGTTCCACCCTTCCTCTTTACGAATAGAACTGGTGCATCACAAGGTGAAAAACTGGGTCTGGTGAAACCCTTATCAAGTAATTCCTATAACTGCGTGTGTAGCTCCTTCAACTCACTTAGATCCTGTATTCCTACTTGGAATATTTGATCCGTTAACTCCAGCATGAATCTTTCTGGACATGCTCTACTCCCCTTGACCAAACAGGATCCGCTTCCACGGTTTGACTCTTTCCTTTCTAACGGTGCGGCATATGTTCATGAACATATACCACCTCTTGCAAGCGTGTCACCCGTTGGGTTCCAATCGCCCCCAACGGTAACATACCTGTTTTATCATTTGGCTCGCATCCCCCGATGCTCGCCTGACTCCGTTCTCGTATTCACTCTCTTCTTTCCATTTTTGGCCCTACGTGGTACTCTTTCTTCGAGTATTTCTCAATACTCGTTATTCACTACATCCTTCTTCTCGATTAGTCGTCCTTACGGTTAATTTTCCCTTTATGGCACCCCCATGGCCATTTATACGTTTGGTTTGTCCACTCAGTCTCCACCCATACACGGGCTTCAGACTAACGGATTCACGGTTCACCAACTTGTGGAACTAGCTTACCTAGCTATGTCCACTACGACCTGTGTCCTATACATGCACTTACGGTAGTAGTTGGTCCTCCACCTCCTACTTGACTCTCATCCTATGGGGTCCTATAGGCTTTTGTTCTTCCCCCCTTATGGGACTACTTATCCCTGTCTACTTTCTCTCCCCTCGGGCCTCCACGAGTCCCTTTGGGATTTATCACTCACGTTATCTCGTTCGAGAGCTATCTACCGCAATAACACTCATTTTCCTATCTCTGGACGGTACCCGAAGGTCTACGCCCGTTTTCACTTCTAGACCTGCTCCGGTCTAATACTTTCGGGTCCATTATCACCATACGGCCCCTTAGTTGGTAACCCTTAAGTTTACCTGCATACTCCCTTGGCACCTTAGCACTCTCTAGTGCTTTTCGATGTCTACTTAACTTTAATCACTCCAAGCGAGTGATTTCTCAACTACATCTACCGTCCTTATACAGCTTACCTGTAAAAGGATTGTTGTTTGGTAGGGTATTGGTCACATGAGTTAGCCTTCTTAGGCACCCTGTGGGTTTTGAAATTAATTCAAGTTTATTTCTTAGAAAATGACGCCTAAGGTTTTCATAAATGGTTAGGGTTTAACCAATTGGAATGACACAAATTGAGGAAGAGTTTTCATGAAAATTTGCCTTCCAATGGTTATCCCTTGTATTTTCAAGAGAAATTTTAGGGTCTTTCGGAAGCTCTCATCCAGAAAGACCAAAAATACTTTTACAAAAAATTTTCATGTGGTCAATATCCCACCCTTTATGCTCTTCCTTAAGCACCCAAGAGAGTTTGGTTGGGCTTAATCCCTTCCTTTCCCACTTGTTTGCTTAAGGAACTAGTAATTCATGGATCGAGCGCAGGGTTGGCCTAGGCTCCTTCCTTGTGCCTTACCATTTACTCTATTTCCGGCTCGGCATATGGTCACGCTCTACATGTTTACATATGCCTCTACTTCTTAACATCTATCTCTATGGCATACGGTTCGGCCACTTTGCCCTTCCATATACCGTATCCCGATTTCCTAGTCCGTAGACTTCTACTTCTACACTGTGGCATACACCACCTCTTTTCTGTTTACTTTACAAACCACTTCTAGCCTAGACTACCATTCATGGCACTATTCTACTTGCATTCTCTACTATAGTCAAATAACTTGTGCCTATACCGTAGCACACAATGCGCGCTAACAGAGCAGACGCATCGTCTCTTTTAACAACTGCAGCGCAATCACACATTGTAGCGCATTCCTGCCTACAATTTAATCAAATGTGTCTGTCTCTAGGTAGCATCCTCATGCATGTCTCCTTTCCCTATTATGGCGTCCTTAGGTTCCTAGGGTCACTACCACCCCACCTTACGCCTTAGTGCATCGTTGTACTGCACAAGGATCTCACCTGATAAGAATTTTCATAATCCATCATAGATTAAGAAGGAAATGAAAGAAAGGCTGACTCAATTTTCCTGGGTACTTCCACAAGTGCCTTTTTACTCCCACGTTGTGCCCGGGTACACAAAGAGGGGTAAACCGACACCCGGTCATACCTATGGCTTCATACAGTTTAAAGTAACCAGGCTCTGATACCAAGTTTGTCACGACCCCCTACCGGGCGTCCGTGACCGGCACGGGAAGTAGGATTTCTCCTATCCCGTAAGCCTCTAATCCCTGATTGACATTTTATATATGCATAACTACCCATTTCTATTACAGACAATATATGTTATATATGGTCATCCCTATCCGGTGACCTAAGTAGCACGCAATCCAAGGCTCGCTCAACGCCGCTTCAGTCTATACATATACACATAATCAATGACACATACATATAGTATACATATTGATCACGCGCCTCAAGGCCGGTGATCTATCCTATTCACATGCGGAGTCCTTGTATACAATCAAGTATATATATTCAATCACACACCTGCATATAATTTACATATTGATCACACGCCTCAATGCGTGTGATCTATCCTATTCACATGCGGAAGCCGTATTTTCATACAATCAAGTATTCAGTCACACATATATATAAATTTACATATTGACCACACGCTCAGTGCGTGTGATCTATCCTATTCACATGCGGGAGTCACATTTATATATACATATATATATATATATATACATATACATGTATATGTATATATATATATATATATACATATACATGTATATATATATATACACATGATATTCAACATATCATAACCTATATTCTCAACCACAAGACCAATCTTTAATCTGTATGAAGCCGACAGTTCTAGAGTGTGACATATACATATATACATATAGCAACTGTACAAAACAATGCTAGACCAAAAGAATCATATACATATACATCCTGACAAAATACATATATCAATACTACCCATGCGAACAATGCGTGCGGTCTCTAAGTCTGTCCGCCTCCCTGAGATGAAGTGGAAGCGCTCCTGATGCCTATACCACCTATGTCTGTAACATGTAACATTGGGGTGAGTCAAACAGACTCAGTGAGAGGCTTTCCCATCCCTGGTGTAGTAGCGGGTACCACTATAACTGGGGAAGAGGAGCCAATCACAAACACATACGCATGTAACGGGTTTAAATTCTCATATATTAGGTGGTCAGGCAATTAACATATATCATATTCACAATAAAGAATGTAAAGCTGGATTTACATACATTTAAATTCACACATACATCATATCATGATTTAACATATAACTCCATGTGGTCACCCGTATTCAATTAACCGTAATCATAAACTGGCCCGAAGGCAATATCTCCGTTAGGAGAGAATCTTGGCCCGAAGGCAATATCTCCGTTAGGAGGGAATCTGGCCCGAAGGCAATATCTCACGTGAGCAATATGGGAACCTAGTTGATCATTCTAGGAACCCCTGGTCCCAAGACTATACTTGGAACAATAGTCTGACCCCAAGACTTCACTTGGAGCATAGCCGACGACTCATCTGACCTCGGTTTACCCAAGGCAATAGCCACAATGTGGTGTACTCATATACTCTGTATTTCTGTGGGTTGACTCAAGACAAGAGACTCAATCTACCCGGATCACCCGTGATAGACTCGGTTTCCGCGTTGTACCATAAATGACCCCTATGGACCACTACTTGCTCATTTTACTTCTTCTTAGGAAAATCTAGATTTCCAAGTGGTTTCTAATTTGGACTCTTGGTTCAGAACAAAATCACCTAGGTTTATTCTCTTTAAGGACTTACTTACAAAACCACACCCTTTAGATAATATTTACTCGATCCTACCCCCGATATCGCATAGGTCCCGAGGACCTTCTTTTCCATATAAGGCTCCTTGAGCCACCATTGCTTTTACAATTCACATACACACATATAGCACGTTTTCACATATACTGTAATTTAGGAACAACAATAGCATGTTATCTAACATGTAATTCCTACAAATAGGCAAGAAGGCAAACCATATATCCATATCCGCAGTCAACCCTATAGGACAAGGATAGGAAAGCCCCTCACCTGGTTGGCCCCTCTGATCGTCTCTCGGTGCGCCCGAAAGTCCACTCACAGTATGGTGCCCTATACACATATAATTGAGAGATTCAGAAACTTGCAATTTCACCCACTATCGTGTACAGGTAACGCTAATGCTCATGTTCTTTCTAATTAATTCCATAGACTAGTTGTTGGCTTGGAACGCCCTCAACTAGTTTTCGGAACACCTAGCATGTTTCTATTCGTGTTTAGCCCTTTCTTAATAACACTATTCGGAAACTTTGACTTGGAAATGCAAGGTTACCCAATTCCACCTCTATGTGTCCATATGAACTTCCATTACCCAAGTCTTGAGTTTATGACTCGAGAGATTCATAAATTCTACTTGTCTAAAATTTCCATTTACCGAATTAACTTTCAACACCTTACCTGCATATGCATACACATATCCGGACACGCTTAAAATTGGAAAAGTGTCTCTTTTTCCCCGAATTGGGTTCCGGTGCGACGGTGAGTACTCGGGTTTTAATCCCTCGTACATTCCAATAATTTTTAACAATTTTATAATTATCCTTCAACCTTTCAATGCACCCCAATTCATTCCACAATACCCTTAAACCTTAATAATCATATTTTCCTACTAGTTTTCCAACCCGGATAAATTCCATCAAATTAATTCCGGTTCCTAAGCTTCCAACTCACTTCCTAACATGCAAATACTTCAATTTAGGACCCAGAATACTCAGATTGAATCAATTGGGGTCTTTCCAAAAATCCCTAAAATTGATAAAATTGGGGTTTGAGAGTTTCGGGACATCTAACCTCGATTCAACCGGTTAGAAGGACGATATGGAGTAGAGGAGACTCCCAGCTACCTTCCCCGGTGAAGAGACGGCGTTTTCCGACGAGTTTTCCGGCGAGAAGCCCTCTTCCTTCGTTTTCTCTCTCTAAGCCGAGCTCTCTCTCTCCTCCAGCCACAAGACGGCGTTTTTTCGGCACCGGCTCGCACGTCCGGCCAACCCACGCGTCCTCTCCGTCCAGCTCCGGCCTTCCTCCGTGTACGCCTCAAGCTGCTCCAGCTCCTCGTGCGTGTTCTTCTCATGCGTCTCAGCCTCACGTCTTGTTTCTTTTCCTCTATTCTCACGGGTTCTCTTTTTCTTTCCTTTACTAATCCTTTTCTTTTCTTTACATATATATATATATATAAAATTAATTAATATGTATTCATATGACCTAATTAAAAAAAAATCTGGTATATATTAAAATATAAATAATAAAAAGAAATACATATATAAAAAAAATTAGGATTTAAAAATTTTATGTTTATAACATAATAAATGATAAGCTAGTGTTTTTTTTTCATCTCATTTTCCTCTTTTAAATTAATTAATTTAATTTAATTTCTGATGCTAGTTAAAATATTCCCGGGTATTACAAGTGTTTTGAAAACTTGATTTTTTTTCTTTTTTTAATCATTTTTCGCCGTTAAGTGTTTCGAAAACTTGATATTCATTTTTTTAATCAGTTTTCGCAGATGAGTATTTCGAAAAATTGATATTCATTTTTCTTTTTTTAATCAGTTTTCGCCGATGAGTGTTTGGAAAACTTGATATTCATTTTCCTTTTTTAATCAGTTTTCGCCAATGAGTGTTTCGAAAACTTGATATTCATTTTATTTTTTAATCAGTTCTCGCCGATGAGTGTTTCGAATACTTGATATTTATTTTTCTTTTTTAATCAGTTTAGACGATGACAGTTTCGAACACTAGATAGTCATTTTTCAATTTTTAATCATTTTTGGCCGATGAGTGTTTCGAAAACGTAATATTCATTTTTCTTTTTCCTTTTTAAATAGTTTTCGGCGATGATTGTTTCGAAAACGTGATATTCATTTTCTTTTATTAAACATATTTCGCCGATGAGTGTTTCAAAAACTTGATATTTATTTTTCTTTTTTTTAATCAATTTTCGTCGATAAGTGTTTCGAAAACTTGATATTCATTTCTGTTTTTTAATCATTTTCGCCGATTAGTGTTTCGAAAACGTAATATTCATTTTTCTTTCTTTTAAATAGTTTTCGCCGATAAGTGTTTCGAAAACTTGATATTCATTTTTCTTTTTCTTAATCAGTTTTCGCTGATGAGTGTTTCGAAAACGTGATATTCATTTTTCTATATTTAATTAGTTTTCACCGATGAGTGTTTCGAAAACTTGATATTCATTTTTCTTTCTTAATCAGTTTTCGCCGATGAGTGTTCTGAAAACTTGATATTCATTTTTCTTTTTTTAATCAGTTTTCGCCGATGAGTGTTTCGAAAACTTGATATTCATTTTTCTTTTTTTAATCAGTTTTCGCCGAAGAGTATTTCGAAAACTTGATATTCATTTTCCTTTTTTAATCAGTTTTCGCCGATGAGTGTTTCGTAAACTTGATATTCATTTTTATTTTTTTTAATCAGTTTTTGTCGATGAGTGTTTCGAAAACTTGATATTCATTTTTCTTTTTTTAATCAGTTTTCGCCGATGAGTGTTTCGAAAACTTGATATTCATTTTACTTTTTTTTAATCAATTTTGCCGATGAGTGTTTCGAAAACTTGATTTTCTTTTTCAATTTTTAATTAGTTTTTGCAGATGAGTGTTTCGAAAACTTTATGTTCATTTTTAATTTTTTAATCAATTTTCGCCGATGAGTATATTCGAAAACTTGATATTCATTTTTCTTTTTTTAATCAGTTTTCCCCGATAAGTGTTCTGAAAACTTGATATTCATTTTTATTTTTTTTAATCAATTTTCGTCAATGAGTGTTTCGAAAACTTGATATTCATTTTCTTTTTTTAATCAGTTTTCGCCAATGAGTGTTTCGAAAACTTGATAGTCATTTTTCGTTTTTTAATCAGTTTTGGCCGATGAGTGTTTTTGTTGGATATATGGGGGTCTTCGCGACTAAATATTCGCCTATATTAGAGTCCGATCGGGTCAAGTGAGGATCCATTGGAAAGTTCGCAGGGAGACGAAGAGAACGAAACGAAAATGACTCTCATTGGAGGTCATACGAGCCCGTACTCGTGGCCCAAAGTGGGCTAGGTGATCATGATGGAAGCATGATATTTTGTTCACATTCCAAGTCCCACATTGCTTGCGTCAGTGATGGGAGCTCTCTCATCCTCCTATAAATAGGAGTGACTCCACACCTTTCTAGTTGTTAATTCCATGTGTTGGACAAGGGGGGTCCCGTTTGGGAAACCCCACTCAGTCTAATATTTTTCTCTTTCTCTTGAGTCCTCTTCCGCGCATCAGTCGTGGACATGTGACTCTACCTCTCGTAGGTAGAGTTCTCCGTTTCGTGCGGCCCTTTTTGGAGCTCATCGATTGGAGGTCAGCCCTGGTGGAGAAGAGGCAATGGCAAGATCCGAGGTTTTAGCGATGACGTTCAGGTTAGTAGCTTCCGCAATATTTATTTTTGCCCTGGATTTATTTTTGGTTTTTTCTTTTAGGTCCCTGGGTCGGGTCGGGTCATGTGGATCCGGGCTTTTCCCTACATTGGTATCAGAGCCAGGTTTATGCTAGAGCTCTGTTCTCCAGGGATTGATGAACCGAAAAGGGTTAGAAACATGTTTAGGGTTTAATATGATTTTATTTTATTTAAAACTTAGGAACATGAATAGGTTCCCAGTTTTAATTAAATATTTTAATTTTTGATTTAAAACATGTGATAATCATATATTGTAGGGTAGGGTCCTATGATTTTTGAATTTAAATTATGTGTTAATTTTTTAATTCAATATTGATTGGTAACTCGTACCCTAAAACCTAGAAACATATTTAGGTTCACCTTTCAATATTAAAGACCCTAATTTGCGTGCATGTATATATTATTTAAGGTATGTGTACCCTACGAATTAGATATATACTTGTGGATGTATGCTACAGCTTTGGGGATGGGGAATGTTGACTGAAGAAGTTGACCAGCAAAGCAGGTCGTCGACGGTGGCCGACCAGCGAAGGTCCGGCAGCTGCCGACAGTGATTCACCAGCGAGTGGTGCGGCCGCCGGCGGAGGTCCGGTGACCTCCGCCGCCGAGGGTCGCCGGTCGGAGAGTCTCCGGCGACCGCCGCCACCGCGAGAGCCAGTGGTCGCCGGCGGTGATCCGGCGCCGGCGCGGCCATTGACCGCCGGCGACTACCAAAGGTCAACGGTTGACCTTTTATTGGTCAATGCCAACCGTTGACCAGTGTTGCGAAGTTTTTTGTCGCGCATAATTTCTCCGTTTTAGCTCCGATTTCGATGATTTTTGAGTCATTTTTCTTGTTTTCGCGTGACGAATACAAATATGGGGAGAAATTATGGTGAATTGGAGTTTAAAGAGTGGATATGACCATCTCTTAACTCATTCACATACATAACGAGAAAGAAGATTTAAGCGATTTGTGATCGTTTAAATTACCTTAAGTGTTTTACTCGAGTGGGAGCTAGGGACAGCATGTGGTAAACTCATAACTCGATGTAAATGCTTATCCATGTGGGAATTTAAATAGTAAGTGACTATTTAAATGATCGTAAGCGTTGTAGTTAAGTGAAAATTCGAGGTTGTGCTTGTGGCGACACAATGTCTTTCTTGATCGCTTACATAGTGGGAATCCAAAAGGGATTTTTGAATACTATGTGATTATTCTATGAAAATTGTTGAGTCAAGCAGAGAAAGGTGTACATATATAGGCTCTCTGTGTGATGAGGGTGGTTAACCCTACTTCTCGAATGCAGAGACTGACTATATCTACACTCGTCTTGCGTTGATTACAATTTTCTAGAGTTGTGTGTTGTGTAATAAGGAGCTGTGGAATTAGTGTTAGCGTTTAGGATTGACTGATAATATAACTACAAAACTTGTAAATGTAGATCACATTAGAGATATCGCTTTGGTGACACTGTGGCCACCAAACTGAGGCAGCTTACAATCAAGTTTGATTCCTCCAAGATGCGCTCTAACAAGAGAATGAAGACACATCTAAGGGAGAAATCAAACATAATTTGGGAGTGTGAGTAAGCTTGAACACTCCCCACTGGTAAACAGTGAGTTCAAACTGTTGCCAGATATCTTCCCTCCTATTGGGAGTGCATATAGGTATTTCCGACCTCCACTAATATCATCAAGTTTCTTGATGATATTAAACACCACCCAGTACTCAAGGATAGGTGGCACAAGGTCGCGAAATCTATTGAGCACGTAGCCTAAGTGGCTAAAGTTTCTTAGAGCTATAGGCTCCAAGAATAAGGACAATGGGTCCAAGAGACGTGGTGCTAGGAAGAGAAAGGTTGAATGTAAGGTAAGTAGCCTCAGTTCAAAGGAAAAGCAAGAGAGGAAAAGAGATTTTGGCCAAGGTCAAATGTTCCTTGTGCCAACCCATATGACGCTAAGCACAAAAGTTGTTTGCAACAATCATTTTCCTCTCACCCATGAACATTGGTTCATGGAGTTTTGTCCTCTGCCCATTGGGAGCAGAAGTATCTTCGTGGGAACAAAGCATTATTAAAGTTAAGAGGTTGGGCAGCTACAAAATGAAGTTGCGTAGTGATCACTCTTTATCTTTATATATGTTTTGTGTTCTAGATACTGAACGGAACTTATTATGAGCTGCTTTTCCGTCAGAGAACTTAGGATATAATGTGATCTACATGTTTATCATGACTCCTTAGTGTTAGTTCTGATTTTATGACAATGGTTGTGTTGTGATAGATTTTGAATTACATTCCCGTAATTCAACTAGTTGCTTTGCTGTGTCTTCCTCTGTGGTTGATACACCTGTTTTTGGAAAATGCGTGTGGGACGCAATTACGTATTAGCAAAGGAGAATTTGTGAGGACAAATTCCCAATGCTAGTTTGTAAACATTGCCTTACAGACAAAGCAACCTGAAAACCATTCAGTCATGAAAACAGAAAACCTGCTTTCATTAAATTAGTCCACTCGGACATCAGCGGTCCAATAAGCGTAAGGGTGAGGCAAGAGGCCTAGTATTTTCTCACAGTTACGTGATGAAATTGGGATAGTTAGACAACTAACTATTACACACACTCCACAGCAAAATGAGTTGCTCCTGGAGTTGATTAAGTTGATAATGACTCAAGTGAACATTCTCATTGGGGAGATGTTTTGCCAACAGTCACTTTCGTACTTAACCATATGCCCTTTCAAATTATGTGAGTGACTCCTTATGAGTTCTAGTTAGGTAAAAGACCTGATTAGAGTATGCTGAGACCATGAGGGTATACAACATACTTAATCCTTCCTGTGAGTATGGGAAGCTTGACCCTATAGGCAAGTAGCGTGTCTTGGTAAGATAGCTTGGTCACTCAAAAGGATACGTCTTCATTAGCGAGAATGAAGACACTCCGGTCACATAATTGGAGTCTAAGGATGTAGTGGTCCTTAAGACAAACTTTTCTAGAGCAAGAGAGACGGATTTTGGGATGTGCATCTTTATTGAAAGAAGGTGGACCTACAACACGTTGAGAGGAGCGTATAGACGCATCTCCAGTTGCTGAGTCTAGTGGGAGTAATGCTTACGAGGAGCATATCTTCCACGAAGCACAATCCAAGAGGAGTACTAAATTATCAAGTAGAGCCTTTGATAGTTCAAAAAGCTCTCTCCGGCCCTACTAGTAAAAGTTGGACTAAAACGATGGAAGAAGAAAAGACGAAGTCTATAAGGACATACCAAGTATAAGGCTTGGTGGATCTGCCCCACGTCGCAAGGCATTTTGAGAACAAGTGTGCTCTCAAAAGTTAAGGGAGGCAGATTGGTCAATCGACCACTACTAGACACATTAAGCAGTGAAGAAGTAAACACAACAAGAAGGTATCGACTGTCACGAAATCTTCTCGTTTGTTGTGTGGTCAGAGTCTGGTTCTAGCTTTGGTCACCAGTTTAAGTCTGGGAGTACATCGATTAGAATGTCAAGACGCTTTCTTGTATGGCAAACTAGGTGAAGGGATCTATGTGCAAAAGCACATAGGTCTCAAGGAAAAAGGCCAGGAGCGCAGAGTATGCCGACTCTAAGGATCTGTCAAGATCTCACATATTCAACTAGACTCGTGGTAATTGACCACTTAGTTCATTTCACGAAAGCTGAGAGTATTTCATTACCCTCACGCTATATGTAGAAGACATATGGCTAGCTAGAAATAACATAGAGGCTGCTTTAGCCAATTGAGGATGGCTATCCTTTTATTTTTTTAAAGATAAAGGAAATGGGTTAGACAGTGAGAGTCAAGATTCATGGAGAATTCTCCAAGAATTGACTCACTCTGTCACAAGAATCCTATGAAGTAGAGATTCTTGGTAGATTCCATTTGAGGGAACCTGAACCCGAATGATGTGCTAGTAGCAAGAGGCAAGAGTTTGAGTCTTGCTACACGTCTTTAGACTAAGTCAGAGATGGAGTCATTGGATAGTATTTTGATACATGTGGTTGGTAGCTTGAAGTACAATTAGGATTGTACTCGCTTCAACGTGCTTTTTGTAGTCGGCTTTGTGAGCCGTTATCAGTCAAACCTGGGTCAGACACACTGTTTAGAGTGTTCTGAGGTACTTGTAGGACGCTGCTGACAATCTGTTGTTTTCATCATATTAGTGACCCAGAAACGGCAGGCCAAACATTGATGTCGATTGGGTAAGAGACTTGGATGATAGGACATCCACGTTTTGGTGTGCTTTGCTAAGCATTGGAACCATCTTGCAGAGAAGCAAGTAAGGATTATGCATTTCTCTGTCCACTAGGGACATGGAGTTCATTGCATGATCATCAACAGTACAGGGCAGTTTGAATTGGAAGATCTAAAGTCACTTATAGATCACAGAAGAGCTGTTGACCTAGTGACATTGATCTCATCAAGTCAAACAGCTATGGTTTACACCAAAGAAAGCCTAAGTACCACAAGAGAACGCAACATAACTTTCTATGAGACATCGTTACAAAAAGTAGGTAACTACCCTGTTGTGTCAGTCTAAGCATCAAGTGACCGAGAGAGGGTCCTCACAGTATGACCTATGATAGAGCATTGGCTCTATACCTCACGGACCCGCATTGGTGGGGTGGCTGTATAGAGATACAAGCCGTAAACTAGTGTTTTAGATACATAAGATTGCTTAGAACCAGGGTGATTTAACATAGTTTATGTCATGAGAACAAGCTTTGTGAAAGCTTTATTTCGTGATCATAAGTAAAGTGTAATGCCTAGACTTACTTTATTTTGTGTGGATCAAGAAGTAGAAGTACTTATTACACAATATATAAAGTATGTCGTACAAGGTTTGGGAGGTGGCTTCTCTCACACGAGCAACCACCATGGACACGCAAGTGTGTGGGCCAAGATGAGACTTGGGTGCTTTTTCCTTGAACACCAAAATGGGATATAGTGTGAATATCTAGAGGCAGCTGAAAAGCGTCGAGTGTTGGACAGGAAAACGCCACTGAGAATTGATAAGTCGCCCTAGTAAGTGTACTAGGATGAGATCCACTAAGATGATGAGGTCTTATGATCGAATTATGAATTCCCGCTAATCATAATGCCTGTAGCCAGATGTGAGTGCTCCACTTGGCGCTATGTGAAGCGAGCGAAGTGTGGTAGCAAACTCAGGTCAGATTCTAAGTGAGTCTGGACTAAGGTCTGTGTGGTGTAATACGCTCGAGAATACCACAAACGTGCTTTTCATACCGCATGTGCTTTAAGTACCGCAAGGGAAGCATGTGAATGAATCCCTGCTTCAACGCTGTGTGAGTCCCTGAAAGGATGCATCAATCCTTTCGAAGGGTAGCCTTATGCACTTTGACTCTCTCATGAAGAGATAAGGTAGTGCTTGGTACTTTGATATCATTCCAAGAGGCTATGGAAAAATACGGCCCGATGGAAGACTATCAAGAAAGCAGCTATGTTTGATTGAACTGATAAGAGTCGAAAGGAAGATTGTGTTGACATATGCATGTGTGATAGTATCCTGAGGTCGACCCATTATGTGATCCCTTTGAGGTTCTCATGGATGTGGATACCTATCGCAACTGAGTGTGGCTGAAGTCCTAGTCTTATTGTAGACTTAGAGGGATTGGACTAGCCAGTATATGAACACGTCTAGGGAACCCATGGCACTATTTTTCGGTGAGACATGTGGTCACATCATCAGGACACTGGGTTGTAGCATCACTTATAGCTGGGCCATAACAGGCTTCTAGTATAAGGCTCCCACATATCGTGCCAAGCGGTCACGACTGACACGGAGTATGAAAGAAGACGATGAGAGAAAGAGAAATAGAAAAGTCCTTTGTGATAAGGATAGTCATGGGCCTCCCTCCATGTGCGAGTGGGAGTATGTTGGATATATGGGGGTTTTCGGGACTAAATATTCGCCCATGTTGGAGTCCGATCGGGTCAAGTGAGGATCCGTTGGAAAGTTCGCAGAGAGACGAAGAGAACAAAATGAAAATGACTCTCATTAGAGGTCACACGAGCCTGTACTCGAGACCCAAAGTGGGCTAGGTGATCATGATGGAAGCATGATATTTTGTTCACATTCCAAGTCCCACATTGCTTGCGTCAATGATGGGAGCTCTCTCATCCTCCTATAAATAGGAGTGACTCCACACCTTTCTAGTTGCTAATTCCATGTGTTGGAAAAGGGGGGTCCCGTTTGGGAAACCGCACTCAGGATAATATTTTTCTCTTTCTCTTGAGTCCTCTTCCGCGCATCAGTCGTGGACATGTGGCTCTACCTCTCGTAGGTAGAGTCCTCCGTTGGGTGCGGCCCTTTTCGGAGCTCATCGATAGGAGGTCAGCCCTGATGGAGCAGAGGCAATGGCAAGATCCGAGGTTTTAGCGATGGCGTCCAAGTTAGTAGCTTCCGCAATATTTATTTTTGGCTTGGATTTATTTTCGGTTTTTTTCTTTTAGGTCCTTGGGTCGGGTCGGGTCATGTGGATCCGGGCTTTTCCCTACAGTTTCGAAAACGTAATATTCATTTTTCTTTCTTTTAAATAGTTTTCGCCGATAAGTGTTTCGAAAACTTAATATTCATTTTTCTTTTTTCTTAATCAGTTTTCGCCGATGAGTGTTTCGAAAACGTGATATTCATTTTTCTATATTTAATTAGTTTTCACCGATGAGTGTTTTCGAAAACTTGATATTCATTTTTCTTTTTTTAATCAGTTTTCGCCGATGAGTGTTCTGAAAACTTGATATTTAATTTTCTTTTTTTAATTAGTTTTTGCCGATGAGTTTTCTTAAACTTGATATTCATTTTTCTTTTTTTAATCAGTTTTCGCCGATGTGTGTTTCCAATACTTGATATTAATTTTTCTTTTTTTTTTTAATCAGTTTTCGCCGATGAGTGTTTCGAAAACTTTATATTCATTTTTATTTTTTAAATCAGTTTTCGTCGATGGGTGTTTCGAAAACTTGATATTCATTTTTCTTTTTCAATCAGTTTTTGCCGATGAATGTTCCGAAAACTTGATATTCATTTTACTTTTTTTAATCAATTTTCGCCGATGAGTGCTTCGAAAACTTGATTTTCTTTTTCTATTTTTAATCAGTTTTCACAGATGAGTGATTCAAAAACTTTATTTTATTTTTATTTTTTAATCAGTTTTCGCCGATGAGTGTTTTCGAAAACTTGATATTTATTTTTCTTTTTTTAATCAGTTTTCACCGATGAGTGTTCTGAAAACTTGATATTCATTTTTATTTTTTTTAATCAGTTTTCGCCGATGAGTGTTACGGAAACTTGATATTCATTTTCCTTTTTTAATCAGTTCTCGCCGATGAGTGTTTCGACAACTTGATAGTCATTTTTTTGTTTTTTAATCAGTTTTCGCCGATGAGTGTTTCGAAACCGTAATATTCATTTTTTTTCTTTTAAATAGTTTTCACCGATAAGTGTTTCGAAAACTTGATATTCATTTTTCTTTTTCTTAATCAGTTTTCGCGGATGAGTGTTTCGAAAACGTGAAATTCATTTTTCTTTATTTAATTAGTTTTCACCGATGAGTGTTTCGAAAACTTGATATTCATTTTTCTTTTTTTAATCAGTTTTCGCCGATAAGTGTTTTGAAAACTTGATATTTATTTATTTTTTTAATAAGTTTTTGCCGATGAGTGTTCTGAAAACTTGATATTCATTTTTCTTTTTTTTAATCAGTTTACGTCGATGTGTGTTTCCAAAACTTGATATTAATTTTTCTTTTTTTTTAATCAGTTTTCGTCGATGAGTGTTTCGAAAACTTTATATTCATTTTTATTTTTTAAATCAGTTTTCGTCGATGGGTGTTTCGAAAACTTGATATTCATTTTCCTTTTTTAATCAGTTTTCGCCGATGAGTGTTTCGAATACATGATATTCATTTTTATTTTTTTAATCAGTTTTCGTTGAAAAGGGTTTCGAAAACTTGATATTCATTTTTCTTTTTTTAGAAAGTTTTCGCTAATGAGTGTTTCAAAAACTTGATATTTATGTTTCTTTTTTTAAACAGTTTTCACCGATGAGTGTTTCGAAAACTTGATATTCATTTTCTTTTTCTAATCAGTTTCGCCGATGAGTGTTTCGAAAACTTTATATTCATTTTATTTTCTTTAATCAGTTTTCGTCGATGAGTTTTCGAAAACTTGATATTCAATTTTCTTTTTTTAGTAAGTTTTCGCTGGTGAGTGTTTGAAAACATGATATTCATTTTTATTTTTTTAATCATTTTTGCCGATGAGTGTTTCGAAAACGTGATATTCATTTTTCTTTTTTAATCAGTTTTCGCCGATGAGTGTTTTCGAAAACTTGATATTCATTTTTCTTTTTTTAATAAGTTTTCGCCGATTAGTGTTCTGAAAACTTGATATTCATTTTTTTAATCAGTTTTCGCCGATGAGTGTTTTGTAAACTTAATATTCATTTTTCTTCTTTTAATCAGTTTTCGCCGATTAGTGTTCTGAAAACTTGATAATTATTTTTCTTTTTTTAATCAGTTTTCAGCGTTGAATCTTTCGAAAACTTGATATTTATTTTCGTTTTTTAATCAGTTTTCATCGATGAGTGTTTCGGAAACTTTATATTCATTTTTATTTTTTTAATCAGTTTTCGTCGATGAGTGTTTCGTAAAGTTGATATTCATTTTTCTTGTTTTAGTAAGTTTTCGCTAATGAGTGTTTCGAAAACTTGATATTCATTTTTCTTTTTTTAATCTGTTTTTGCCGATGAGTGTTTCAAAAACTTGATATTCATTTTTCTTTTTTAAGCAGTTTTTGCCGATAAGTGTTTTCGAAAACTTGATATTCATTTTTTTTTTTAATCAGTTTTCACCGATTAGTGTTCTGAAAACATGATATTCATTTTTTTTTTTTTAATCAGTTTTCGCCGATGAGTGTTTCGAAAACTTGATATTTATTTTTCTTTCTTTTAATCAGTTTTCGTCGATGAGAGTTTCGAAAACGTAATATTCGTTTTTCTTTTTTTTAAATAGTTTTCGCCGATGAGTGTTTCGAACACTTGATATTCATTTTTATCTTTCTTAATAAGTTTTCGCTGATGGCTGTTCAGAAAATGTGATATTCATTTTTCTTTATTGAATTAGTTTTCACCGATGAGTGTTTCGAAAACTTGATATTCATTTTTCTTTTTTTAATCATTTTTCGCCGATTAGCGTTTCGAAAACTTGATATTCATATTTCTTTTTTTAATAAATTTTCGCCGATTAGTGTTTCGAAAACTTGATATTCATTTTTCTTTTTTTAATCAGTTTTCGCCGATGAGTTTTTCGAAAACTTTATATTCATTTTTATTTTTTTAATCAGTTTTCGTCAATGATTGTTTCAAAAACTTGATATTCATTTTTGTTTTTTAGTAAGTTTTCGCTAATGAGTGTTTCGAAAACTTGATATTCATTTTCGTTTTTTAATCAATTTTCGCCCATGAGTGTTTCGAAAACTTGATATTCATTTTTTTTCTTAATCAGTTTTCGCTGATCAGTGTGTCGAAAACGTGATATTCATTTTGTGACAACCTACCCCTAAATATTTAAGAGGAATTAATTAAATTAGTTTTAGATGAGAAATGAGATATTATAGAAGTAAATAAATAAATACTAAAAAAAAGATAAAGAAAATTCCCGTTAGTTAAAAAAAAAGAAAGAAGAAAAGAAAAAAAAAACCAAATATGTATTAGGAGGAGGAAATTGATGGGTCTCTTGAATAATAATTCCCAACTAAATTAAATAAATAAAGCTGAAAAAAAAAATTATATTAAGAGATCAATTACTTAAAGAGAAATTTTTTTTTTTGGTATCCTAAATAGAAATCCAATCGTACATGTTAATAATAAAGTAACAATAATAATAATAATAATAATAACATAATAAAATGAAATCTACTTCCCTTACCTCATGTGAAATATTAAGATATGTTTAAAGGTGGTGGGCTATTGTCAGGAAGGCACCTCGTGCTTTTTCTCCACATGTCCTCACCCTAAGAAAACCTCCCATCCACATAAATCCTTCCCTACAATCCTATCCCATTAAGTTTTAAGAGAGGAAAAAAAAGAATACCTAAAAATCCCTTTTTCAGTTTTACCCACTCTTCCTTCTTAGGGTAACCGAGACAAAGAGCAAGTGGGAGAGAGAGAGATGTCGAAGAGAGTGGAAGGAGATTAAGAATGGGAGAGAGGGCTTGAACGGGCAAGGGTGACCGACGGTGGGTGAGAGAGAAAACATGGTACTCCATCGTGGACCTTCAATTTTGGATGAGAAATATGCTGGGAATAGATAAGGTTCGATTTAGTCAGAGATTTGAAGTTACCTTTGGGTTTCTTTTGAAATGGAGAGCTAGGATGCCAGGTACCGAAGCTCACACTCTCCATGGGCATTATAAGTTTCAATTGCAGTTGAAATATCTGTTCTCACTATATTTTTTTTAGGAATATGTCCTTGTATGTATGAGGGTTGAAATGTTAACTTCTTTTCTGTTATTGTGGGTCTATTTCGTGGGATAAATCAACAAATTGGGTTAATAGAATAAAGGAGTACTAGCTTGTAAGACCATAACTTGAGCATGAATCATTACAAGTTGAGACCGAAAGAGAATGGGGTTAAGCAGACATAATATAATATATAATATAATATATATATATAATATATATATATATATATATATATATATATTAAGGATGATATTAAGAAATAAGAACCTAAAAGTAAGCCTTGCTAACTTCGTATTAATTGATGATAATTATTTAAAAAGTCGTTATTTTCAATTGGGAGATGTTTTTGAATGCTGGATAAGTTCGTAGTTAGAGGAAAATTTATGTTCTTAAGCAATTTCTTAAGGACAAACATGAAATTTAAGGACTAAACAAAATGTTTATAAATTTTAGGTAATAAGTTCAAAATACAAGTTAAATAAATATCCCAGAATTAATTGATTAAATTTTTAGAAGGTTCATTGAATTATTATGGAATTTAGAAATTGCTAGGGACTAAAATATAACTTTTACAAGTGCAACTTATATATTGAGAACGCCTGGAAGTAAATGCAAAAATAGAAACTTAAGAAAGATTATTAAACTCATGTATAGATAAGCAAGTAATTGGTGTGGATCTATGTGGTAGGACCCAAAGTGTCACGACCCCCTATCGGACGTCCGTGACCGGCACGGGAGGTAGGATTTCTCCTATCCCGTAAGCCTCTAATCCCTGATTGACATTCTTGTATATGCATAACTACCCATTTCTATTACAAACAATATATAGTATATATGGTGATCCCTATCCGGTGACCTAAGTAGCAGGCAATCCACGGCTCACTCAGCGCCGCTTCAGACTATACATATACACATAGTCAATCACATGTACATATAATATACATATTGATCACGCGCTTCAGGGCGGGTGATCTATCCTATTCACATGCAGAATTCCTGTGTACAGTCAAGCATATATATTCAATCACACACCTGCATAAAATATACATATTGATCACACGCCTCAATGCATGTGAAACTATCCTATTCACATGCGGAAGCCGTATTTTCACACAATCAAGTATTCAGTCACACTATAATAAATTTACATATTGACCACACGCTCAGTGCGTGTGATCTATCCTATTCACATGCGGAAGTCACATTCATATATATATATATACACATGATATTCATCATATCATAACCTATGATCCCAACAACCAGACCAATCTTTAATCTGTATGAAGCCGACAATTCTAGAGTGTGACATGTACATATATGCATATAGCAACTGTATAAACCAATGCTATACCAAAATGAATCATATACATATATATCCTGTCAAAATACATATAACTGTACTACCCATACGAACATTGCGTGCGGTCTCTAAGTCTGTCCGCCTCCCTGAGATGAAGTGGAAGCGCTCCCGATGCATAGACCACCTGTGTCTGTAACATTTAACATTGGGGTGAGTCAAACGGACTCAGTGAGAGGCTTTCCCATCCCTGGTGTAGTAGCGGGTACCACCTACAACTGGGGAAGGGGTCAATCACAAACACATACGCATATAATGGGTTTAAATTTTCATATATTAGGTGGTCAGGCAATTAAAATATATCATATTCACTATAAAGAATTTAAAGCATGAATTACATACATTTAAATTCACACATACATCATATCATGATTTAACATATAATTCCATGTGTCACCCGTATTCAATAACCGTAATCATAAACTGGCCCGAAGGCAATATCTCCGTTAGGAGGGAATCTGGCCCGAAGGCAATATCTCACGTGAGCAATAGGGAACCTAGTTGATCATTCTAGGAACCCCTGGTCCCAAGACTATACTTGGAACAATAATCTGACCCCAAGACTTCACTTGGAGCATAGCCGGCGACTCATCTGACCTCGGTTTACCCAAGGCAATAGCCACAATGTGGTGTACTCATATACTCTGTATTTCTGTGGGTTGACTCAAGACAAGAGACTCAATCTACCCGGACCACCCGTGATAGACTCGGTTCCCGCGTTGTACCATAAATGACCCCTATGGACCACTACCTATTCATTTCACTTCTTCTTAGGCAAATCTAGATTTCAAAGTGGTTTCTAATTCGGACTCTTGGTTCAGAACAAAGTCACCTAGGTTTATTCTCTTTAAGGACTTACATACAAAACCACACCCTTCAGATAATATTTACTCGATCCTACCCCCGATATCGTCTAGGTCCCGTGGACCTTCTTTTCATATAAGGCTCTTGAGCCACCATCGCCTTTAGAATTCACAACACACATATAGCACGTTTTCACAGATACTGTAATTTAGGAACAACAATAGCATGTTATCTAACATGTAATTCCTACAAATAGGCAAGAAGGCAAACCATATATCCATATCTGCAGTCAACCCTATAGGACAGGGATAGGAAAGCCCTCACCTGGTTGGCCCCTCGTATCGGCTCGTCTGTGCCCGAAGGTCCGCTCACTGTATGGTGCCCTATACATATAGATTTGAGAGGTTCAGAAGCTTGAAAATGCAACCATATCGTGTACATGCAACGCTAGTCTATGTCATGTTCTTCTAATTAATTCCATAGACTAGTTGTGGCTTGGAAATGCCTCAACTAGTTTTAGGACACCTAGCATGTTTCTATTCGTGTCAAACCCTTTCTTAATCACACTGTTTGGAAGCCTTGAGGGGAATGCAAGGTTACCCAATTTTACCTCTATGTGTCCATATAAAATTCCCATTACCCAAGTCTTGAATTTATGGCTCAAGAGAGTCGTAAATTCTAGTTGCCAAAAATTTCCATTTACCGAATTAACTTTCAACCCTTTACCTGCACATGAATACAAATATCCGGATACGCGTAAAATTAGAAAATTGCCTCTTTTTCCCGAACGGGGTTCCGGGTGAGACGGGAATTACTCGGGTTTAATCCCTCGTACATTCCAATAATTTTAACAATTTATAATTATTATTCAACCTTTCATGCACCCGAAATCATTCCACAACACCCTTAAACCTTAACAACCACATTTTCCTACACTTTTTCCAACCCGGATAAATTCCATCATTTGGTTTCGGTTCCTAAGCTTCCGGCTCACTTCCTAACATGCCTATACTTCAATTTAGGACCCAGAACACTCAGATTCATCAATTGGGTCTTTCCAAAAGTCCCTAAAATTGATAAAATTGGGGTTTGAGAGTTTCGGGGACTTCTCACCTCGATTCAACCGGTTAGAAGGACGATATGGAGTAGAGGAGACTACCCAACTACCTTCCCCGGTGAAGAGACGGCGTTTTCCGGCGAGAAAACTCTCCCCCTTTGCTTTCTCTCTCTAACCCGCGACTCTCTCTCCTCCTTCAGCTCAACGACAACAGCGACGGACTCCGGCCGGCTTCCTCGCACGTCCGGCCAACCCCCACGAGCTTGCCTTCCTCCGTCCGTGAGCTTCCCGTGAACGGAGTGGTGGCCCCTTCCCTTCTCTCGCCTTTCACGTCGTGGGTCTCTCTCTCTCACGCCTTCTTCCTTTTTTTTTTTCTCAATCTGCTTTCTTTTCTTTTCTTTCCTTACTCTTTTCTTATATTAACATATATATATATATGTATATACATATATACATATGTATATACATATATACATATGTATATATGTATATACATATGTATATATGTATATATATATATTATAAATCAATATACATACTTATCACAAAAAAAAAAGAAATCTGATTTGGTAATAATTAAAAAGGAAATATAGAAATATTAGGATTTACACAAATTTATATTTTTTTTAAAAAATATGCAGTAGGATAGTGTGTATTTTTATCTCATTTTTCCACTTTAATTAAATTAATTACTTTAATTTAATTATTGATGCTAATTAAAATATCCCCGGGTATTACACAAAGATTCCCTTTGAGGGTAAGGAGTTCAAGGGGATTGCTTGGAGAAGCGGCCAAGGTGAGGGGTTTCCCATCCCTGCCCCACAGGGTTGGATGACTACGTGGAAATGTGGTTTGCTCTATTTTGTGCAAATTGTTATATGAAACATGTCTATCTGAATGAATTTGCGTTACGCATATATGATTAGCAAGTAAACAGTGGGCGTGCCAACTATTTACGTGTTTATATGTTTATTCTCAAGTGAATATGTAATATTGTGGCTCACCGAGCCTTATATGTTACCGTGGGTAGGATTGAGTCGGAATTTCATATGTGAGGGTTCATTAATATTAGAAACCCATTTATATTGATCATCGTGGTAAAGATTTTGACCGTATGGTACATTGAGGAAACTGAACCTAGGCTGTCAAGTGTGAGTAAGAGTGTTGCATAATTGAAAAGGGGGAAACTAGACCTAACTAATAATCACGTATAATATTTAACTAGTTTCTCATAGGTCATCCTTCAAGGTTAAATATGTTAGTTGAACTCGTTTAGGTTAGTTCGGGTAGATCGAGTCGGTTATCCTGGTCGAACAGACAGGATTTTGTTAACAGTAAGCATGCCACATACTGGCCATTACCATGGTTTAACCGATGTCAGACAAGTTGCCGGCTATTACTCTAAGCGTGCCTTGGAGTCAGAAAGTTCCTAGTGTGATCAACTAGGTTCGAACAAGAAATTGCCTTCGGGCCAGTATTTCTCTTAGCGTAATGCGGGAGGTAGAAAGTGAATGCCTATGTGTATAAGTAGGTGTTAACTATGAAACCATATGATATATGTCTGTGATTGATTTACGTGTGGAGAAAAAAAATTATGTTAGGAGCATGAATTATGATTTTAATTGTGAATATGATATATTGATTGCCTGATCATATTAAAGGTCACAATATGAATTTGTTTCATGCATATGTGGTTGTGGGTGTTTCCCTTTCCCCAGCTGTAGTGGTACCCGCCGCTACGCCGAGGATGGGAAGCTTCTCACTGAGTCTGTTTGACTCACTCCCTTTGCTTCAATGTTTCAGATATAGGGATCAGGCAGACATCGACGTCCGGACAGTGATACGGACATCAGACCATCCTTACGCTCTTGTTCGCGTGGGTGGACTCCTTTTGGTTATTTTGCTTTCTTTTGTTGTACATATTTTAAAGTTGTAAATGTTGTAAATATTTACAGCTTTTGATGTACGTTCACTCTAGACTTGTCAGCTTCACATGTATTTAAAGACAGGGTCCAGTTTGGGGGTAAACTAGGATTTATGTATGAGTACATAAAATTCTGCATGCGAACATGATAGATCGTACGCATTGAGGCGTACGGTCAATATGATATGGATATATATATTATGTGTGCTTGCTGCATGTGAATAGGATAGATCGTACGTATTGAGACGTACGGTCAATATGATATGAATATTTACATTATGAGCGCTGATATATATATATCTATACACTGGGCTGAGCTGAAGCGGTATTGAGCGAACCGCGGATTGCAGGTTAATTAGGCCACCAGTGAGGTGTGGCCACTATTATGATATATATATATATTGATTGCATAGCAGGGATTTATAGTTATGTTTACAGGGTAAGGCTTACAGGTTTAGAGATAAAAGGCTATTCCCGTGCCGGTCACGTACTACGGATTTGGGGTCGTGACACATTTCCCTTTTTTAATTAGTTTTGGCCGATGAGTGTTTCAAAAACTTGATATTCATTTTTATTTTTTTAATCAATTTTCGTCGATGAGTGTTTCGAAAACTTGATATTTATTTTTCTTTTTTAAATCATTTTTCGCCGATGAGTGTTTCGAAAACTTGATATTCATTTTTGGTTTTTTAATCAGTTTTCGCCGATGAGTGTTTCGAAAACCTGATATTCATTTTTCTTTTTTTAATCAATTTTCGCCGACGAGCGTTTCGAAAACTTGATACTCAATTTTATTTTTTAATCAGTTTTCGCCGATGAGTGTTTCGAAAACTTGACATTCATTTTATTTTTTTTAATCAGTTTTCGTCGATGAGGGTTTCGAAAACTTGATATTTATTTTTGTTTTTTTAATCAGTTTTTGCCGATGAGTGTTTCGAACACTTGATATTCTTTTTTCTTTTTCTTAATCAGTTTTCGCCGTTGAGTGTTTTCGAAAACTTGATATTCATTTTCCTTTTTTTAATCATTTTTCGCCGATGAGTGTTTCGAAAACTTGATATTCATTTTTCTTTTTTTAATCAGTTTTCGCCGATTAGTGTTTCGAAAACTTGATATTCATTTTCCTTTTTTTAATCTATTTTCGCCGATGATTGTTTCGAAAACTTGATATTCATTTTTCTTTTTTAATCAGTTTTCACCGTTGAGTGTTCGAAAACTTGACATTTATTTTATTTTTTTAATCAGTTTTCGTGGATGAGGGTTTTCGAAAACTTGATATTCTTTTCTTTTTTAGAAAGTTTTCCCTAATAAGTGTTTCGAAAACTTGATATTTATTTTTCTTTTTTTAATCAGTTTTCACCGATGAGTGTTTCGAAAACTTGATATTCATTTTCCTTTTTTAATTAGTTTCCGCCGATGAGTGTTTCAAAAACTTTATATTCGTTTTTATTTTTTTAATCAGTATTCGTCGATGAGTGTTTCGAAAAAAGGATATTCATTTTTCTTTTTTTAGTAAGTTTTCGCTGATGAGTTTTTCGAAAACTTGATATTCATTTTTCTTGTTTTAATCAGTTTTCACCAATGAGTGTTTCGAAAACTTGATATTCTTTTTCTTTTTTTAATCAGTTTTGACCGATGAGTGTTTCGAAAACTTTATATTCATTTTTATTTTTTTGAATCAGTTTTTGCCGATTAGTGTTTCGAAAACTTGATATTCATTTTCCTTTTTTTAATCAATTTTCGCCGATGAGTGTTTCGAAAACTTGATATTCATTTTCCTTTTTTAATCAGTTTTCACCGATGAGTCTTTCGAAAACTTGACATTTCTTTTTATTTTTTTTAATCAGTTTTCGTGGATGAGGGTTTCGAAAACTTGATATTCATTTTTCTTTTTTTAGTAAGTTTCGCTAATAAGTGTTTCGAAAACTTGATATTCATTTTTCTTTTTTTAATCAGTTTTCACCGATAAGTATTTCGAAAACTTGATATTCATTTTCCTTTTTTAATCAGTTTTCGCCGATGAGTGTTTCGAAAACTTTATATTCATTTTTATTTTTTTAATCAGTATTCGTTGATGAGTGTTTCAAAAACAGGACATTCATTTATCTTTTTTTAGTAAGTTTTCGCTGATGAGCTTTTCGAAAACTTTATATTCATTTTTCTTGTTTTAATCAGTTTTGACCGATGAGTGTTTCGAAAACTTGATATTCTTTTTCCTTTTTTAATCAGTTTTGACCGATGAGTGTTTCGAAAATTTTATATTCATTTTAATTTTTTTAATTAGTTTTTGTCGATGAGTGTTTCGAAAACTTTTTATTCATTTTTATTGTTTTGAATAAGTTTTCGCCAATAAGTGTTTCGAAAACTTGATATTGATTTTTCTTTTTTTAATCAGTTTTCGCCGATGGGAGTTTCGAAAACTTGATAGTCATTTTTCATTTTTTAATCATTTTTCGCCGATGAGTGTTTCGAAAACTTGATATTCATTTTTATTTTTTTAACTAGTTTTCGCCGATGAGCGTTTCGAAAACTTGATATTCATTTTTCTTTTTTTAATCAGTTTTCGCCAATGAGTGTTTCGAAAACTTGATATTCATTTACTTTTTTAATCAGTTTTCGCCGATGAGTGTTTCGAAAACTTTATATTCATTTTTATTGTTTTAATAAGTTTTCGTTGATGAGTGTTTCTGTCATGACCCCCTATCGGACGTCCGTGACCGGCACGGGAGGTAGAATTTCTCCTATCCCGTAAGCCTCTAATCTCTGATTGGCATTTTCACATGTTTATAACTACCCATTTCTAATACAAACAATATATAATATTTATGGTCATCCATATCCGGTGACCTAAGTAACGTGCAATCCACGGCTCGCTCAGCGCCGCTTCAGTCTATACATATATACATAATCACTCACACGTACATATAGTATACATATTGATCACGCGCTTCAGGGCGGGTGATCTATCCTATTGATGACGCCTCAATGCGTGTGATTTATCCTATTCACATGCGGAAGCCATATTCAGCCACACATACATATAATTTACATATTGATCACACGTCTCAATGCGTGTGATCTATCCTATTCACATGCAGAAGTTATATGTATATATACACATGATATATATTATATTATAGCCTATATTCCCAACACCAAGACCTAACCTTAATCTGTATGAAGCCGAAAATGCTAGAATTCAAGTGTGATATATATATATACACAGCAGATGTAAACGTACATACGCCACGCCAAAAAAAGGATTCATATATATATATATATACATCACAACATATATACATAATCAAATTAACTACCGACGCGAACAACCACATGCGCATGCGCATGAAACGAATTCGTATTATGATCTTTAACATGATCAAGCAATTAGTAAATCATATTCACAATATAAAATCAAATTTCATGCTTCTAACATATTTATTAATCCGCATGTAAATCAATCATAAACATATAACATATGGTTACATAGTTAACATATACTTGTGCACGTAGGCACTCACTTTCTGTCTCCCGCATTACGCTAAGAGAAATACTGGCCCGAAGGCAATTTCATGTACGAACCTGGTTGATCACACCAGGAACTTTCTGACTCCAAGGCATGCTTAGAGTAATAGCCGGCAACTTGTCTGACCTCAGTTTAAACCAAGGTAATGACCACTATGTAGCATACTTGCTGACGTCATAATCCTGTCTGTCCGATCAGGATGACTGACTCGATCTACCCGAACAACCTAAACAAAATCAATTAACATATTTAACCTTGAAAGACGCCCTATTTGTAACTAACTGAATATCATACGTGTTCTTTGGTTAGGCCTAGATTTCCCCCGTTTTCGCTGATGAGTGTTTCGAAAACTTCATATTCATTTTTCTTTTTTTAATCAGTTTTCACCGATGAGTGTTTTGAAAACTTGATAGTAATTTTTCATTTTCTAATCAGTTTTTGCCATTGAGTGTTTCGAAAACGTAATATTCATTTTTCTTTTTTTTAAATAGTTTTCGTCGATGAGTGTTTTGAAAAATTGATATTCATTTTTCTTTTTTTAATCAGCTTTCGTCGATGAGTGTTCTGAAAACTTGATATCATTTTTCCTTTTTTAATCACTTTTCGCCGATGAGTGTTTTGAAAACTTGATATTCATTTTTCTTTTTTTTTAATCAGTTTTCGCCGATGAGTGTTTCGGAAACATAATATTCATTTTTCTTTTTTTTCTTAAATAGTTTTTGCCGAAAACTTGATATTCATTTATATTTTTCTTAATCAGTTCTCGTCGATGAGTGTTTCGAAAACGTGATATTCTCTTTATTTAATTAGTTTTCACCGATGAGTGTTTCGAAAACTTGATATTCATTTTTCTTTATTCAATTAGTTTTCACCGATTAGTGTTTCGAAAACTTGATATTCAATTTGTTTTTTTAATCAGTTTTCGTCGATGAGTGTTTCGAAAACTTGATATTCATTTTTATTTTTTTAATCAGTTTTCGTAAATTAGTTTTTCGAAAACTTGATATTCATTTTTCTTTTTTTAGTATGTTTTCGCTAATGAGTGTTTCGACAACTTGATATTCATTTCTCATTTTTTTAATCAGTTTTCGCCGATGAGTGTTTGAAAACTTGATATTCATTTTTCTTTTTAATTAGTTTGGTCGATGAATGTTTCAAAAACATGATATTTATTTTTCTTTTTTTAATAACTTTTTACCGATGAGTGTTTTGAAAACCGGATATTCATATTTCTTTTTTAATTAGTTTTGGTCGATGAGTGTTTCGAAAACTTGATATTCATTTTTCTTTTTTTTAATAAGTTTTCACCGATTAGTGTTTCGAAAACTTGATATTTATTTTTCTTTTTTTTAATAAGTTTTCTTTGATGAGTGTATCGAAAATGTAATATTCATTTTTCTTTTTCTTTTTAAAATAGTTTTCGCCAATTATTGTTTCGAAAACTTGATATTCATTTTTCTTTTTCTTAATCAGTTTTCGTCGATGAGTGTTTCTATAACGTGATATTCATTTTTCTTTAATTAATTAGTTTTCACTGATGAGTGTTTCGAATGCTTGATATTCATTTTTCTTTTTTTAATCAGTTTTCGTCGATAAGTGTTTCGAAAACTTTATATTCATTTTTAATTTTTCAATAAGTTTTCATCGATGAGTGACAACACTCATTCTAATCATAATATTTTGTACCATTTGGCAAGGTTTTATTGTGTTTATTGTGTCCAAATGCATGCTTTCATGGTATATTGATTCATATGAGTGATGGATTTAATTCTTGCTAATTCCATGAGTTTATTGCATAAATTGTGTTAATTTCATAACTTTGTCATTTGTGCAAATTTAAGTTCATGATTGGAATTTTCACAAGTGTTTTTGGACGTTTTGTAGGTTATCTAGAGGAGGATTAGCAAGAAGATCAACATTTGGGAACCATAATGCAAGCGAGGGAGAAGAACCGGGCAAAAACCAAGCAAAAATGACAAGTTTTCAATTCTGTTCACCGCGGTGAGCAAATTGCTCACCGCAGCGAGCAGAATTGTGGAAAGTGCCCTGTCTGCTCGCTGCAGCGAGCAACATCAGATAAGCCCGTGTTTTACATCAGAAATTCACTTTTGGGCCGAATTTGTGGGCCCCACTCACCCCAATCTGACCTAATTTTGCCCCAATACATTAGGGTTAAATGAGGAGGCTAAGAGGGATCATTAACACATCATCATTTCTCCAAGTTCTCACCTTCCTCTCATCTCCAAGTCTCCATTTCCATTCTCTCTTCATCTTCTTCACTCCACCTCCATTCCTACTCATTTCTTCTGCAACTTTCATCATCATCCATGGCTGGGCACGGGTTGGAGAAGCTTGGTGGAGCATTCTTCATCTCCATGAGTGGCTAAACTTCTAGTGCTTTGGAAGAGGATGATTAGGGCTTGAGCTTTGGCACTTACTAGGGAGTTTTTCTTGTTTTCCATCTAATTCTCTTTATAGATTCATTATTATCTTGTTGATTTTGATGGATTTGTATTGATTGTGGTTCCATGGTTTTGGAACTTAACTTGGTTGTAGTTGGCTATTAGGGATTGATATAGATTTGTGATTTGTATTTTCATTCTCCCATTGTGGGTTTTAATTACATTGGATTTGGTTAAATCTTATTGTAGTTTTGATTCATTGTGGGAGTTACTCTAATGACAATGGTATTTGTTGAGTTGAATTGTAATCTATATTAAATTCCCCATTTGCTTCATTGATGGTATTTGATTGGGCTTGTTAATTGTCCGGTTGGCTAATTGCATTCTCCAATTAATTTACCTAGGTTTAGTGGCCACTAAACTACATTAGAAAAATGGTTCCTCATTGATTAACTCCATAATTTTTAGAGAGCAAGGATAGCCCAAAGCATTCTCCAACAAAGCATATTCATCTTAACACATTCACCTCACTTTTACTTGCTTTGAAATATTGAAAAATCACAAAAGGATTTAGTTTTAGTTTCTTTTAGATACATTTACTCTTCTTGCACACCAACTGTTTGATAAAATTCCTCAAAGACATCCATATTTCTGTGACCATCTTACATAATTGACAATTGAATACATAGGCTCCGCGAGAGAGATTCGACCTAGGTTGTGCCACTAGCTGCACATTCTAGCATTAATTTGATTGGTGTCGGCCTCCACAAGAGTGTTTTGAAAATTGGTTATTCATTTTTTTAATCAGTTTTCGCCGATGAGTGCTTCGAAAACGTAATATTCTTTTTTCTTTTTTCTTTAAATAGTTTACGCCGATGAGTGTTTCGAAAACTTGATCTTCATTTACACTTTTCTTAATCAGTTTTCGCTGATAAGTGTTTCGAAAACGTGATATTAATTTTTCTTTATTTAATTAGTTTTCACCGATGAGTGTTTCGAAAACTTGATATTCATTTTTCTTTTACTTAATCAGTTTTCGCCGATGATGTAATACCCGAGAGATTTTTCGAAGTTTAAAATAAAATAAAAGGTAAAGAAAAGAAGTAGAAAATAATTTTTAGGATTCAATTCAGGACCTAAAAAATTGGAAACCTGAATTTAATAGGGAAAGGGATTTAATTAAAAATACATATTAGTTATAATTTATTTAATTATTAATTTATTTATTTTTAATTATACTTATTTATCTATTTATTATTGATTTATTTAATTATTATAATTATTATAATTATTTTATTAACTAATTATATTATTTATTTATTACTTATTTATTTTATATATATATATATATATATATATATATATATATATATTGTATTTTTAAGTGGGTGCGCGAGGTTTATAAGAAGAAAAAAGAAAGAGAAAAGTGATAAGGAGAGAGAGAGAGAAGACGAGATCATAGAGAGAGAAAGGAAGGAGTGGACGGAGGAAGAAGGAGAAGAGGGAGGATCTTGCCGGAAAAGTTGCCGGAGAGAGCGGTCCGACGTCGAAAAAGCTCACCGGAGCTCGACTACAACATCTCCTACACCTTCCACCAATCGAATCAAAGGTTGGTAACCCCAATTTCTTCATTTTTAGGGATTTCTTCGATCCACCTTCGATTGGGTTGTTTCGAGGGTAGATTGACCTAGGAGGTGTTCTTGAACACCTGGTTGAGGTAAGAATCGAGGTTATACCCTCGGGTTTAGCCGAATTCGAATTTGAAAGGATTTGGGGTTGAAATTCTAATTATTCATAAATTGGGAAAATTGTGATAATTAGGATTGAGCTTGGATTTGAGTAAATAGGTTTGGATTGAAATTATTGAAATTATATTGTTGAAATATTAGCTGAATAAGACCCGTGAAGAGCAGGCCCGAGGTTACTAATGTGGAACCTTGACATTAACGTGCCGGGTCCCTGCTCGGATTGCCCAATTATACTTTAAGGGTGATATTGAGGGCTCCAAACCTCTTCTTTACAATCTTAAACACCCTAGAATAATTCTAAATATGTTATCAAGCATCAAGAATTATTTTAGGTACTTTCTTGTTTCTCAAGGATGGAAACTTGCAGAACAATAAAGTCCAAAAATTTAAAATGGCAATTTAATTCCTTCGTAATTATTAGGAAACCTTAAGTAGGATAATTTAGAAGCATATCAAGGTTTAGTAACTCAAATCCAAGGCTCCAAAATTAATTCAAGGTGAGCAATAATGATACGAAACCAAGTATGTAGCACTTGAGACTCTCATGGAAGAGAGGGAAGACGGATAAGACCAAAAACTCGGTTCTTGGCGACGTCTAGATGCATTTTTAGGCACGAGCATGTCATATGCATATGAATTGCATATAGTTTGAGATGTTAACCACATGAATGCATTCGTTAGGAAACCAATACTCGTCTGGAGCGGGAGTTACTACTGGACTAGCGCAAGGAAGCCGTCTAGGTGAGGGGTTTCCCATCCTTGCCCTACAGGGTTGATTAAGGATGTGGATATGTGGTTTTCCTACTTGCCTATTTGTAAGAATAATTTAGTGGTTAACAGGCTATTGTTGTTCCTAAACTGTTATATATGAAAGTATTTGTATATGTGTGTTTGACTACAGGTAAAGAGGTACTGAAGGGTATCCATGTGATGACATGAGATACGCCGAACAGTACAAGCAAGGGGGCAAGTTGTTGATTGAGTCCAAGGTTGGTTTACCCTATTAATTAGAAACTCATTAAAGAATTGTATAGAAGTTGTTAGTAGACGTCGACGTTTTATGGTAATTGAACTTAGGAAAGACCTTAGAGCTAGGTTATGGTCTAAACCAAGGGTTTGGGAACAATATGAGGATTAATACGATCTCTTAATTGATTAGTGAGTCGTAGAGATGTCCACACTAGCTAGGTAAAGTCAGTTAAAGAGTAATAGATTTGCCCGTTGAGGCCATTGCCCTAGCCTGGCACTAGGGTCAATTAAAGATTAAGAGAAATTGCCCGCTGAGGCCATTGCCCTAGCCTGGCACTAGGGTCAGTTGATTGATTTACAGTTTTCATATGATATGTTAATTATGATTGTTTGATTATGAGAAGCATGATAGAAAAGCATGATATGTAGGTTTATCTTTAATTTTAATGTTATATTAATATTGCCTGATCGTAATATAACATTTTATAAACTGAACTTTCATTCGCATGTGATTGTGGGTGTTTCCCCTTCCCCAGCTGTAGTGGTACCCGCTGCTACGCCGAGGGTGGGAAGCTTCTCACGGAGTCTGTTTGACTCACTCCCTCTGCTTCAATGTTTCAGATACAGGGATCGGGCAAGCATCGACGTCCGGGCAGTGATACGGACATCAGACCATCCTTACGCACTTGTTCGCGTAGATGGACACCTTTTGGTTATTTTGATTTCACTTGTTGTATATATTTTAAAGTTGTAAGAGTTGTATACATACATTTACAACTTTTGATATGTACTTGCTCTAGAATTGTCGGCTTCACATGTACTTCAAGACATGGTCCAGTTTGGGGAAGACTAGGATATATGTTTGAGTATATAAACTTCTGCATGTGAATAGGATAGATCGTACGCATTGAGGTGTACGGTCAATATGATATGGATATATATTATGTGTGCTTGCTGCATGTGAATAGGATAGATCGTACGTATTGAGACGTACGGTCAATATGATATTAATATTTACATTATGAGTGCTGATAAATATATCTATACACTGGATTGAGCTGAAGCGGTATTGAGAGAACCGTGGATTGCAGGTTAATTAGGCCACCAGTGAGGTGTGGCCACTTGTATGATATATATATATATATATATATATATATATATATTGATTGTATAGCAGGGTAGTTATAAACATGTTTACAGGATAAGGCTTACGGGTTTAGAGGTAAAAATCTATTCCCGTGCCGGTCATGTACTCCCGATTTGGGGTCGTGACAAACTTGGTATCAGAGCCTGGTTATTCTTTAAGTCATGTGAAGCCATTGGTATAACCGGGTGTCGGTTTAAGCTTTGTTGTGAAACCCGGGCACAACGTTGCATTAAACAGGCACTTGCGGGAGTACCCAAGATAATTTGAGTCAGTCTTTCTTTCATTCCTTCTTAATCTATGATAGATTATGCAACTGCTTATCAGGTGACGCTTTTCTGCAGTACAGGGATGTCACCGACTACTAGGCAGACTAGGAGGGGCGGTAGAGTCCCTGCACGCACTGATGAGGAATCCGTTCGGGAAGAGAGAATGCCTCCCAGGGGTCGAGCTAGAGGTCGTGCTAGAGGTCCTGCTCGTGTTCGTGGTTGGACACAAGAAAGAGGAGTGGATAGGCAACAAACCCCAGAGTCACAGGTTGAGACGGGTGCTCCGTCAGTGGCTGAGATGCTGACTGCGGGATTTCAGGAGTTGAGAGCTGAAATGACCCGCCAAATTCAACAAGAAGTCTTTCGTTTAGTTGTCGGCGAGGAAGATGAGCAAGTGATATCGGTTGAACAGGAAACTGAAATGGTTGAGGAAAGAGAGGAAGAACCTAGAAGGGAATGACAACAAAGGGACGTGCCCCAGGGACCGAGGAGAGTTCCGAGGGAATTACCGATTACTAAATTCTTGAAGCTGAATCCGCCTACCTTTTGCGGAACTGAAACCAAGGAGGACCCTCAACATTTCCTCCGTGATATAATCATAATTGGGCAGTTACTGAGGTGTCCAGGAGGAGAGATGGTGGAACTTGCCTCATTTCAATTAAGAGGCGCTGCACGAGTTTGGTTTGAGTCAGTACAGAAGAGATATGCAAGGAGAGTTGCTCATATGACCTGGGAAGATTTTCAGAGGGAATTCCTGGGTCGGTTTCTATCTGAAGGAACGAGGTATGCCAAGCGTCAACAATTTGAGGACTTGTGGATGACGCCGAATATGTCAGTGACTGAGTTTGAGCTGCAGTTCACGGAGCTAGCTCAATATGCTCCAAAATTGGTTCCCGATGAGAGGGAGTTGATTAAGAGGTTTATCCACAGGTTGGTAGAGCCATTGTTTTTAGTTCTCTTGCCGCAATGTGGTCAGTTTGAAACTCTAGCACAGGCTACTGATTTTGCCAGGGTAATTGAAAACAGAAAGAAGTTTGGGACATCGGCGAATCCCAAGAACAAGTTACTGACAGGTAGTGATGGATAGGGGTGGAAGAAGAAGCAAAAGACAGCTGGTAATTCTATTATAGTTCCAAATTATGCAGGGCAAGTTGGTGGGCAGTCTGCTATTACCACCACAAGTTCTGGGAGGAGTAACACACAAGGTGGGCAGAGGTTCCAAGGCAGTAGTCAGGGCGGTAGCCAGAGACCGCAGTGTGGAACATGTGGAAGATTTCATTTTGGAGAGTGCAAAGTTATGAAGGGAGTTTGTTACAACCATGGACAGTTCGGGCATATGGCTAAGGAATGTCCGCAGAGGAAGAGTAATACGAGTGTCAAGAGCAATCCTACTGCGGGTAGTACTCCAATCGCAGCCCCACCGGTTAGAATTGTACCACCCCAAGTCAACACTTCAGGAGCGGGCAGAGGTAGAGGAGCAGGAGCAGGAGGTAGAGGCCCAGGTGCACCAGGGGGAGGACAAGCACGGGTGTTTGCTTTGTCTTGACAGGATGCACATGCCTCAAATGTAGTTGTGACAGGTACACTTACAGTATGCTCTCTCCAGGCTCTTGTATTATTTGATTCTGGTTCAACACATTCCTACATCTCACATGCATTTGCACGGAAAGTGGAGAAAAACTCGACTAGGTTGAAGGAGACAAAAATGGTCTCTACTCCGATGGGTGAATCAGTACAAGTAAAATATGTCTATGAGTCGTGTGTGGTTGTGGTCGAGGGTCATGAAACAGTTGTGGACCTACGACTACTCTATATGGTTGACTTGGATGTCATTCTAGGTATGGATTAGTTGGCATCATGTCATGCGGTAGTTGACTGCAGGGCGAAGTGTTTGAAATTCAATATGCCGAATGAAGAGCCATTTGTGGTGCGGGGTGATGGTGCTACACCATATCCGAGTCTAATTTCAGCAATGAAAGCTTCCAAGCTACTCGAGAAAGGGTGTAAAGGATATCTAGCTTTTGTGAGGGATACTACGAAAGAAGTACTTCTTGCGGATCAGGTACCGGTGGTTCGGGAGTTTCTTGATGTATTTCCTGATGAATTACCTGGTTTGTCGCCTAATCGGGAGATTGAATTTGAGATCGAGCTTTTACCAAGTACTCAGCCGATTTCCACACCACCTTACAGAATGGCTCCGAAGGAGTTGAAGGAGCTACACACGCAATTACAGGAATTGCTTGATAAGGGTTTCATTAGACCCAATTTTTCACCTTGGGGTGCACCAGTTCTATTCGTGAAGAAGAAGGATGGAACTTTAAGATTGTGTATCGATTACCGAAAGTTGAATAAGGTAACAGTCCGCAATCAATACCCACTTCCAATAATCGATGATCTGTTTGACCAGTTGCAGGATGCTAAGAGACTTTCAAAGATCGATCTGCGATCAGGGTATCATCAGCTGAAGATTAGAAAAGAAGATGTGCCCAAGACTGCTTTTCGAACCCGATACGGCCATTATGAGTTTCTTGTCATGTCGTTCGGGCTAACTAATGCACCATCAGCTTTTATGGACATGATGAATCGGGTTTTCAAGCCATTTCTTGACCGGTTTGTCATTGTATTTATAGATGACATTCTAGTCTATTCCAAGAATGCTGAGGAGCACGCAGAGCATTTGAAACTGGCATTGCAGAGGCTGAGAGAAGAGAAATTGTATGCTAAGTTTTCAAAATGCGAGTTTTGGCTTGATAAAGTTGCATTTCTCGATCACGTGGTATCTTCAGAGGGAATCCATGTTGATCCGAACTAGGTGGAAGCAGTAAAGAATTGGTCCCAGCCTACCTCAGTCACGGAGATTCGCAGTTTTCTAGGTTTGGCTGGATACTATAGAAGGTTTGTGCAGGACTTTTCGAAGGTTGCTGCACCTCTTACAAAGCTAACTCAGAAAGGGGTAAAGTTTCTGTGGGATAACAAGTGTGAAGAGAGTTTTCAGAAACTGAAGGAAAGTCTCACCACAACATCGGTATTGGCTCTTCCTGAGGGCACCGGAGGGTATAAAGTTTACTGTGATGCTTCGCGAGTTGGGTTAGGGTGTGTTCTTATGCAACATGGAAAGGTGATTGCTTATGCGTCTAGGCAACTCCGGAAGCATGAAAAGAACTACCCAACTCACGATCTTGAAATGGCAGCGGTGGTATTTGCCTTGAAGATTTGGAGGCACTACCTTTATGGCGAAACATGTGAGGTGTACACAGACCACAAGAGCCTTAAGTACATTTTCGAACAGAAAGATCTAAATCTGAGACAACGCAGGTGGATGGAATTGTTGAAAGACTATGACTGCACGATTTTGTACCATCCTGGTAAGGCGAATGTGGTGGCAGAGGCTCTGAGCCGAAAGTCAATGGGTAGCTTAGCCCATATCAGTGAAGTACGAAGGCCGTTAATTCGGGAAATACATGAGCTGGAACAGTCTGGAACTCAGTTTGAAATTGGAGACTCCGACTTGTTTCTAGCCTATGTCCAAGCTAAGTCAGCTCTAGTTGAAGTGGTTAAATCCAAACAAGATCAAGACGCCGACCTCAAATAGATCAGAGATAAAATGGTTAAAGGGGAGAAGGACGATGTCCAATTCTCCATAGATGACAGTGGCATACTCCGGTTGGAAGGACGACTGTGTGTACCTATGGTGGATGGTTTGAAAGAAAGAATTCTTGATGAGGCACACAAGACAACGTACACAATCCATCCGGGTAGCAATAAAATGTATCAAGATCTGAGAGAATTATACTGGTGGAATGGTATGAAGAAAGACGTGGCAGACTACGTATCTAGATGTCTAGTGTGTCAGCAAGTTAAGGCTGAACACCAAAAGCCCGCCGGAACACTTCAACAGATAGAAATTCTTGAATGAAAATGGGAGAGAATTACTATGGATTTTGTGACAGGATTGTCGCGATCACAGAGGGGATTCGATTCAGTTTAGGTAATCGTTGATCGAATGACCAAGTCCGCCCATTTTCTGCCAGTTAAGACCACTTACGGAGTGGGTCAGTATGCCCAGTTGTACCTATCAGAGATAATGAGGTTGCACGGAGTACCGGTGTCGATTATCTCTGACAGGGGGCCACAGTTTACCTCTCGATTCTTGAGAGCACTTCAGGAGGCATTAGGGACAAGGGTCAATCTGAGTACAACATTTCATCCCCAGACAGACGGGCAATCTGAGAGGACCATTCAAATTTTAGAGGACATGCTCAGAGCATGTGTTATGGATTTCGGTGGAGGGTGGGAGAAATACCTGCCGTTAGCGGAGTTTGCCTATAATAACAGTTACCAATCCAGTATTCAGATGGCACCCTTCGAGGCTTTGTACGGTCGAAAGTGCAGGTCCCCGATTGGGTGGTTCGAGGTCGGAGAGGCCAAGTTGGTTGGTCCAGAACTTGTGTAGGATGCTTTGGACAAGATAAAGTCCATTAGAGAAAGGCTTGCCACGGCTCAGAGTAGGCAGAAGTCGTACGCCGACAACCGGAGAAGGGAGTTAGAGTTTGCTGTGGGTGAGCAGGTTTTCTTAAAGATTTCACCGATGAGGGGCTTGATGAGATTTGGCAGGAAAGGCAAGCTAAGTCCAAGATACATCGGACCGTTTCAGATTCTAGAACGCGTGGGAAATGTTGCCTACCATCTAGAATTGCCAGCGGAGTTGGAAGGAGTTCATCCGGTGTTTCATGTGTCTATGCTTCGGAGTTCCTGCCAGACCCCTCGCATGTAATCCAACTCTAGGAAGTACAACTAGCTGAGAGCCTAACTTATGAGGAGATGCCAGTGGAAATCTTAGATCGCCAGTTGAAGAAGCTGAGGTCAAAGGAGATACCCTTGGTGAATGTCCTGTGGCAAAACCATTCGGTCGAGGAAGCAACGTGGGAAGTTGAGGCGGAGATGCGCAGGACATATCCTCACCTATTTCAAGACTAAGGTTAGTATGTTAATTGAAATTCGGGGACCGAATTTCTTAAGGGGGAAGATTGTAATACCCGAGAGATTTTTCGAAGTTTAAAATAAAATAAAATGGAAAGAAAAGAAGTAGAAAATAATTTTTAGGATTCAATTCAGGACCTAAGAAATTGGAAACCTGAACTAAATAGGGAAAGGGATTTAATTAAAAATACATATTAGTTATTATTTATTTAATTATTAATTTGTTTATTTTTAATTATACTTATTTATCTATTTATTATTGATTTATTTAATTATTATAATTATATTAATTATTTTATTAACTAATTATATTAGTTATTTATTTACTTATTTATTTTATATATATATATATATATATATATATTGTTATTATTAAGTGGGTGCGTGAGGTTTATAAGAAGAAAAAAGAAAGAGAAAAGTGATAAGCAGAGAGAGAGAGAAGACGAGATCATAGAGAGAGAAAGGGAGGAGTGGACGGAGGAAGAAGGAGAAGAGGGAGGATCTTGCCGGAAAATTCACCGGAGAGAGCGGTCCGACGTCGGAAAAGCTCACCGGAGCTCGACTACAACATCTCCTACACCTTCCACCAATCGAATCAAAGGGTTGTAACCCCAATTTCATTCGAAAACTCCAATTTCTTCATTTTTAGGGATTTCTTCGATCCACCTTCGATTGGGTTGTTTCGAGGGTAGATTGAGACCTAGGAGGTGTTCTTGAACACCTAGTTGAGGTAAGAATCGAGGTTATACCCTCGGGTTTAGCCGAATTCGAATTTGAAAGGATTTGGGGTTGAAATTCTAATTATTCATAAATTGGGAAAATTGGGATAATTAGGATTGAGCTTGGATTTGAGTAAATAGGCTTGGATTGGAACTGCTGAAATTATATTGTTGAAATATTAGCTGAATAAGACCCGTGAAGAGCTGGTCCGAGGTTACTAATGTGGAACCTTGACATTAACGTGCCGGGTCCCTGCTCGGATTGCCCAATTATACTTTAAGGGTGATATTGAGGGCTCCAAACCTCTTCTTTACAAACTTAAACACCCTAGAATAATTCTAAATATGTTATCAAGCATCAAGAATTATTTTAGGTACTTTCTTGTTTCTGAAGGATGGAAACTTACGGAACAATAAAGTCCAAAAATTTAAAATGGCAATTTAATTCCTTCGTAATTATTAGGAAACCTTAAGTAGGATAATTTAGAAGCATATCGAGGTTTAGTAACTCAAATCCAAGGCTCCAAAGTTAATTCAAGGTGAGCGATAATTATACGAAACCAAGTTTCTTGGCGACTCTCATGGAAGAGAGGGAAAACGGATAAGACCAAAAACTCGGTTCTTGGCGACGTCTAGATGCATTTTTAGGCACGAGCATGTCATATGCATATGAATTGCATATAATTTGAGATGTTAACCACATGAATGCATTCGTTAGGAAACCACGACTCGTCTGGAGCGGGAGTTACTACAGGACTAGCGCAAGGAAGCCGTCTAGGTGAGGGGTTTCCCATCCTTGCCCTACAGGGTTGATTGAGGATGTGGATATGTGGTTTGTCTACTTGCCTATTTGTAAGAATAATTTAGTGGTTAACAGGCTATTGTTGTTCCTAAACTGTTATATATGAAAGTATTTGTATATGTGTGTTTGACTACAGGTAAAGAGGTAGTGAAGGGTATCCATGTGATGACATGAGATACGCCGAACAGTACAAGCAAGGGGGTAAGTTGTTGATTGAGTCCAAGGTTGGTTTATCCTATTAATTAGAAACTCATTAAAGAAATTGTATAGAAGTTGTTAGTGGACGTCGACGTTTTATGGTAATTGAACTTAGGAAAGACCTTAGAGTTAGGTTATGACCTAAACCAAGGGTTTGGGAACAATATGAGGATTAATACGATCTCTTAATTGATTAGTGAGTCGTAGGGATGTCCACACTAGCTAGGTAAAGTCAGTTAAAGAGTAATAGATTTGCCCGTTGAGGCCATTGCCCTAGCCTGGTACTAGGGTCAGTAAAAGAGTAAAGCATTTGCCTGTTGAGGACATTGCCCTAGCCTGGTACTAGGGTCAGTAAAAGACTAAAAGATTTGCCCGTTGAGGCCAATGCCCTAGCCTGGCACTAGGGTCAGTTAAAGATTAAGAGAAATTGCCCGTTGAGGCCATTGCCCTAGCCTGGCACTAGGGTTAGTTGATTGATTTACAGTTTTCATATGATATGTTAATTATGATTGTTTGATTATGAGAAGCATGATAGAAAAGCATCATCCGTAGGTTTATCTTTGATTTTAATGTTATATTAATATTGCCTGATCGTAATATAACATTTGATAAACTGGACTTTCATGCGCATGTGATTGTGGGTGTTTCCCCTTCCCTAGCTGTAGTGGTACCCGCTGCTACGCCGAGGGTGGGAAGCTTTTCACGGAGTCTGTTTGACTCACTCCCTCTGCTTCAATGTTTCAGATACAGGGATCGGGCAGGCATCGACGTCTGGGCAGTGATACGGACATCAGACCATCCTTACGCACTTGTTCGCGTGGGTGGACACCTTTTGGTTATTTTGATTTCACTTGTTGTATATATTTTAAAGTATTAAGAGTTGTATACATACATTTACAGCTTTTGATATGTACTTGATCTAGAATTGTCGGCTTCACATGTACTTAAAGACAGGGTCCAGTTTGGGGAAGACTAGGATATATGTTTGAGTATATAAACTTCTGCATGTGAATAGGATAGATCGTACGCATTGAGGCGTACGGTCAATATGATATGGATATATTTTATGTGTGCTTGCTGCATGTGAATAGGATAGATCGTACGTATTGAGACGTACGGTCAATATGATATTAATATTTACATTATGAGTTCTGATAAATATATCTATACATTGGATTGAGCTGAAGCGGTATTGAGCGAACCATGGATTGCAGGTTAATTAGGCCACCAGTGAGGTGTGGCCACTAGTATGATATATATATATATATATATATATATATATATATATATATATATATATATATTGATTGTATTGCAGGGTAGTTATAAACATGTTTACAGAATAAGGCTTACGGGTTTAGAGGTAAAAATCTATTCCCGTGCCGGTCACGTACTCCCGATTTGGGGTCGTGAAAGATGAGTGTTTCGAAAATGTGATATTCATTTTTCTTTATTCAATTAGTTTTCACCGATTAGTGTTTCGAAAACTTGATATTCATTTTTCTTTTTTTAATCAGTTTTCGCCGATGAGTGTTTCGAAAACTTGATATTTATTTTCCTTTTTTAATCTGTTTTCGCCGATGAGTGTTTCGAAAACTTGATATTCATTTTTATTTTTTTTAATCAGTTTTCGTAGATGAGTTTTTCGAAAACTTGATATTCATTTTTCTTTTTTTAGTATGTTTTCGCTAATGAGTGTTTCGAAAACTTGATATTCATTTCTCATTTTTTTAATCAGTTTTCGCCGAAGAGTGTTTTGAAAACTTGATATTCTTTTTTCTTTTTTAATTTGTTTGGTCGATGAATGTTTCGAAAACATGATATTTATTTTTCTTTTTTTAATAAGTTTTCACTGATGAGTGTTTCGAAAACCTGATATTCATATTTCTTTTTTAATTAGTTTTGGTGGATGAGTGTTTCGAAAACTGGATATTCATTTTTCTTTTTTGTTAATAAGTTTTCACCTATGAGTGTTTCAAAAACTCGATATTTATTTTTCTTTTTTTTAATCAGCTTTCGTCGATGAGTGTTTCGAAAATGTAATATTCATTTTTCTTTTTCTTTTTAAAATAGTTTTCGCCGATAAGTGTTTCGAAAACTTGATATTAATCTTTCTTTTTCTTAATCAGATTTCGCCGATGAGTGTTTCTAAATCTTGATATTCATTTTTCTTTAATTAATTAGTTTTCACCGATGAGTGTTTCGAAAACTTGATATTCATTTTTCTTTTTTTAATCAGTTTTCGCCGATAAGTGTTTCGAAAACTTTATATTCATTTTTATTTTTAAAATAAGTTTTCGTCGATTAGTGTTTCGAAAATTTGATATTCATTTTTCTTTTTTTAGTAAGTTTTTGCTGATGAGTGTTTCGAAAACTTCATATTCATTTTTCTTTTTTTAATCAGTTTTCACCGATGAGTGTTTTGAAAACTTAATAGTAATTTTTCATTTTTTAATCAGTTTTCGCCGTTGAGTGTTTCGAAAACGTAATATTCAATATTCTTTTTTTAAAATAGTTTTCGTCGATCACTGTTTCGAAAAATTGATATTCATTTTTCTTTTTTTAATCACTTTTCGCCGATGAGTGTTTTGAAAACTTGATATTCATTTTTCTTTTTTCAATCAGTTTCGCCGATGAGTGTTTTGAAGACTTGATATTCATTTTTCTTTTTTTAATCAGTTTTCGCTGATGAGTGTTTCGAAAACTTTATATTCATTTATATTTTTCTTAATCAGTTTTCGCCGAGAAGTGTTTCTAAAACGTGATATTCATTTTTCTTTATTTAATTAGTTTTAACCGATGAGTGTTTCGAAAACTTGATATTCATTTTTCTTTTTCTTCATCAGTTTTCGCCGATGAGTGTTTCGAAAACGTGATATTCATTTTTCTTTATTCAATTAGTTTTCACCGATTAGTGTTTCGAAAACTTGATATTCATTTTTGTTTTTTTAATCAGTTTTCGCCGATGAGTGTTTCGAAAACTTGATATTTATTTTCCTTTTTTAATTAGTTTTCGCCGATGAGTGTTTCGTAGATGAGTTTTTCGAAAACTTGATATTCATTTTTCTTTTTTTAATATGTATTCGCTAATGAGTGTTTCGAAAACTTCATATTCATTTCTCATTTTTTTAATCAGTTTTCGCCGATGAGTGTTTTGAAAACTTGATATTCATTTTTCTTTTTTAATTAGTTTTCGTCGATGAATGTTACGAAAACATGATATTTATTTTTGTTTTTTTAATAAGTTTTCACCAATGAGTGTTTCGAAAACTTGATATTCATATTTCTTTTATAATTAGTTTTGGTCGATGAGTGTTTCGAAAACTTGATAGTAATTTTTCATTTTTTAATCACTTTTCGCCAATGTGTGTTTCGAAAACGTAATATTCATTTTTCTTTGTTTTTTTAAATAGTTTTCCCCGATGAGTGTTTCGAAAACTTGATATTCATTTTTCTTTTTCTTAATCAGTTTTCGCCGATGAGTGTTTTGAAAACTTGATAATCATTTTTCTATTTTTTAATCAGATTTCGCCGATGAGTGTTTCGAAAACTTAATATTCTTTTTCTTTTTTTTTTCAAATAGTTTTGGCCAATGAGTGTTTCGAAAACTTGATATTCTTTTATATTTTTCTTAATCAGTTTTCGCCAATGAGTGTTTCTAAAACGTGACATTAATTTTTCTTTATTTAATTAGTTTTCACCGATGAGTGTTTTGAAAACTTGATATTCATTTTTCTTTTTCTTAATCAGTTTTCGCCGATAAGTGTTTCGAAAATGTGATATTCATTTTTCTTTATTTAATTAGTTTTCACCGATGAGTGTTTCGAAAACTTGATATTCATTTTTCTTTTTCAGGACCTAAGGAATTGGAAACCTGAATTAAATGGTGAAAAGAGAGTAGGGAATATTTTTGGGTATTTAATTTGGGATATAAGAGGAATGAAAATTTTAATTGGAAAGAGGAGGATTTAATTGAAGAAAGAGAAAAGGGGGAGGAAGGTATTTACGGGAAGAAAGAGAGAGAAGAAGAAGAAGAAGAAGAAGAAGAAGAAGAAGAAGAAGAAGGGTTGGGGTTCCCCGAAAAATGACCGGGGAGAGCTAGCCGACGCCGGAAAAGTCACCGGGGCTCTGGTACGACGTCTCCTACACCTTCCACCAATCGAATCAAAGGTTGGTAACCCCAATTTCATTCGAAACCCCCAATTTCTTCATTTTAGGAATTTCTTCAATCCACCTTCGATGGGGTTGTTTTGAGGGTAGATTGAGACTTAGGAAGTGTTCTTGAACACTTAGTTGAGGTGATAATCGAGGCTATACCCTCGGGTTTAGCCGAATTCGAATTTGAAAGGGTTTAGGGTTTAAAATTCAAAATAGTCCCAATTTGGGGATTCGTTGATAAATTTGGAATCGGGCTTGGATTTTAGTAGTTAGGGTTGGATTTATATCGTTGGATTGTAGGTGAACAAAACCCGTGAGGTGCAGAGTCAAAGCCGGGGTCGAAAGGGGACCGGAACAAGCCCAAACCAGCCCACAGCACAGCAAATGAATTGTTGTGCTACGAATCGGCGCTACAGCACAAAAAACCGGCGCTATAGCGCTAGCTCTGGGGTGCACCAGAAGTTTCTGGGCAGCAGCTTGGCGCTATAGCGCCAGAATCGGCGCTACAGCTCCGAGCCTCTGCCCAGCATGCCCAAAATTCTTTTTAAGCCAATCCGGGAGCGTCCGAACCTCCTATTTTCAATCCGAAACATCTTAGGACACCCCAACCATGTTTTTAAGGATCAAAATCATTTCAAATGCCTTCTTGTCCCTCAAGAATAGCAACTTACGAAACAAGTTAAGCCCAACTTCTTGAATTTCTAAATTCCTTCTACACAAACCTTAGGAAACCTTAAGTAGGATAGTTTAGACACACGTTGAGGTTTAGTAACTCAAATCCAAGGCCCCAAAAGCAACTCAAGGAGAGCGATAGCGGTACGAAACCAAGTGCGAGGCACTTGAGACTCTCATAGAAGAGAGGGAAGACGGATAAGACCAAGGACTCGGTTCTTGTCAACGTCTAGATGCATTTTAGGCATGAGCATGTAGAATGCATATGAATTGCGTATAGATGAGATGTTAACCACTTGAATGCATTCGTTAGGAAACCGTGACTTGTCCGGAGTGGGAGTTACTCCAGGACAAGCGCAAGGAAGCCGTCCAGGTGAGGGGTTTCCCATCCTTGTCCTACAGGGTTGATTGAGGATGTGGATATGTGGTTTGCCTAATTGTCTATTTGTAAGAATTGGTTAGTGGTTAACATGCTATTGTTGTTCCTAAACTGTTATCTATGAAAGTATTTGTATATGTGTGTTTGACTACAGGTAAAGAAGTCCTGGAGGGTATCCATGTCATGACATGAGATACGCCGAACAGTACAAGCAAGGGGGTAAGTTGTTAATTGGGTCCAAGGTTTGTTTTACCCTATTAATTAGAAACTCATTAAAGAAATCATTAGAAGTTGTTAGTAAACGTCGACGTTTCACGGTAATTGAACTTAGGGAAGACCTTAGAGCTAGGTTATGATCTAAACCATGGGTTTGGGAACAATATGAGGATTAATACGATCTCTTAATTGATTAGTGAGTCGTAGGGATGTTCACACTACCTAGGTAAAGTCAGTTTAGGATAGTAATGGGTAGATAGGGTCAGGATCTCAGCTGAAAGCTTGGAAAGAGAAACAAATTAAAACAATTGCTCGTTGAGGCCATTGCCCTAGCCTGGTATTAGGGTCCGTTAAAGAGTAAAGCATTTGCCCATTGAGTTCATTGCCCTAGCCTGGCACTAGGATCAGTAAAAGATTAAAAGATTTGCCCGTTGAGGCCATTGCCCTAGTCTGACACTAGGGTCAGTTAAACATTAAAAGAATTTTCCCGTTGAGGCCATTGCCCTAACCTGGTACTAGGGTCAGTTAAGTGATTTACAGTTTTCATATTATATGTTAAAATGTGATTGCTTGTTTACGAGTAGCATGATAGAAAAGCATGATCCGTAGGTTATATTCATTTTTATTTGTTTTAATCAGTTTTCGCCGAGGAGTGTTTCTAAAACTGGATATTCATTTTTCTTTTTTTAGTAAGTTTTCGCTGATAAGTGTTTCAAAAACTTGATATTTATTTTTCTTTTTTTAATCAGTTTTCGCCGATGAGTGTTTTCGAAAACTTGATATTCATTTTTCTTTTTTTAATCAGTTTTCGCCGATGAGTGTTCTGAAAACTTGATATTCATTTTTCTTTTTTTAATCAGTTTTTGTCGATGAGTGTTTTGAAAACTTGATTTTCATTTTTCTTTTTTTAATCATTTTTCACCGATTAGTGTTTCGAATACTTGATATTCATTTTTCTTTTTTGGGTAAACTACAGTTTGCCCCCTTGTGGTTTGGCCTAAATCCAGTTTGCCCCCTTGTGGTTTAAACTGTGACACTTAACTACCCTGTGGTTTGGCTTAAAATTAATGTGACCCCCTGTGGTTTAGAGTGTGACACTTGACCCCCATGTGGTTTGTTATATTCATTTTTCTTTTTTGGGTAAACTACAGTTTGCCCCCTTGTGGTTTGGCCTAAATCCAGTTTGCCCCCTTGTGGTTTAAACTGTGACACTTAACTACCCTCTGGTTTGGCTTAAAATTAATGTGACCCCCTGTGGTTTAGAGTGTGACACTTGACCCCCATGTGGTTTGTTATGTTATCACTTAACTACCCTATATAATTTTTTTTTCTCAAAATTTAATATTTGATATAAAAGAAATTACCTAAAAATAATTGAATTAATTAATTATTTTATTATATTATTTTATCTCTAAAATAATAACAATAAATCCTAATATTCTACTTTCAACTCTTTTTAGTGTTTCCTTCAAACTCTTTCTTTCCTCTAAACAATAAACCCTAATCTTCTACTTTCAAATCCTATTTATTTATATTTAGTTATTAATTAATTATTTTATTATATTTATCTTATCTCTAAAATAATATGAAGTTGGATTGTCACTTTATTTTGGTACACTATTAACGTTATATGATTGGATAAAATTAGATACTTTTTAAAGAAAATTATTGTTTAATGTTAGAATTTCTAAGCTCAATAATGTTAACATTCAATTCAGGTATGTATGTTCCGAACTTGAACAATAAAAAAACTTAAATTTAGTTATATATTTGTATTATTCTTTTACAATTTTATTTTGGTTGATTTAATAATTCTAAAACATTAAAGATAAAAATAACAATCAAATGAATAAATAACTAAATATAAATAATCAATGGAGTAAACAATAAATATTAAATTATTTTATTGATTTTTTAAAATTAAAATTTTATTTTTATATTAATTGTAATTTTTTTGAATTATTTTATAATTCTAGAGTGTTGAATAACAAATTTTAAACATTAAAAGTATAAAAATGATGATTAATTTGACTAAAATTTGGATAGAAGGTAGTTAAGTGATAACATAACAAACCACAGGGGGGTCAAGTGTCACACTCTAAACCACAGGGGGCACATTAATTTTAAGCCAAACCACAAGGTAGTTAAGTGTCACAGTTTAAACCATAGGCGGGCAAACTGGATTTAGGCCAAACCACAGGGGTGCAAACTGTAGTTTATCCTTCTTTTTTTAATCAGTTTTCACCGATGAGTGTTTCGAAAACTTGATATTCATTTTCCTTTTTTAATCAGTTTTCGCCGATGAGTGTTTCGAAAACTTCATAGTAATTTTTTATTTTTTAATAAGTTTTCGCCGATGTGTGTTTCGAAAACGTAATATTCATTTTTCTTTGTTTTTTTAAATAGTTTACCCCGATGAGTGTTTCGAAAACTTGATATTCATTTTTCTTTTTCTTAATCAGTTTTCGACGATGAGTGTTTTGAAAACTTGATATTCATTTTTCTATTTTTTAATCAGATTTCGCCGATAAGTGTTTCGAAAACGTAATATTCATTTTTCTTTTTCTTTTTTCAAATAGTTTTCGCCGATGAGTGTTTCGAAAACTTGATATTCTTTTATATTTTTCTTAATTAGTTTTCGCCAATGAGCGTTTCTAAAACGTGACATTCATTTTTCTTTATTTAATTAGTTTTCACCGATGAGTGTTTCGAAAACTTGATATTCATTTTTCTTTTTCTTAATCAGTTTTCGCCGATAAGTGTTTCGAAAACGTGATATTTATTTTTCTTTATTTAATTAGTTTTCACCGATGAATGTTTTGAAAACTTGATATTCATTTTTCTTTTTCATGACCTAAGGAATTGGAATCCTGAATTAAATAGTGAAAAGAGAGTAGGGAATATTTTTGGGTATTTAATTTGGGATATAAGAGGAATGAAAATTTTAATTGGAAAGAGGAGGATTTAATTGAAGAAAGAGAAAAGGGGGAGGAAGGTATTTACGGGAAGAAAGAGAGAGAAGAAGAAGAAGAAGAAGAAGAAGAAGAAGAAGAAGAAGAAGGGTTGGGGTTCCCCGAAAAATGACCGGGGAGAGCTAGCCGACGCCGGAAAAGTCACCGGGGCTCTAGTACGACGTCTCCTACACCTTCCACCAATCGAATCAAAGGTTGGTAACCCCAATTTCATTCGAAACCCCCAATTTCTACATTTTAGGAATTTCTTCAATCCACCTTCGATCGAGTTGTTTTGAGGGTAGATTGAGACCTAGGAAGTGTTCTTGAACACTTAGTTGGGGTGATAATCGAGGCTATACCCTCGGGCTTAGCCGAATTCGAATTTGAAAGGGTTTAGGGTTTAAAATTCTAAATAGTCCCAATTTGGGGATTCGTTGATAAATTTGGAATCGGGCTTGGATTTTAGTAGTTAGGGTTGGATTTATATCGTTGGATTGTAGGTGAACAAAACCCGTGAGGTGCGGAATCAAAGCCGGAGCCGAAAGGGGACCGGAACAAGCCCAAACCAGCCCACAACACAGCAAATGAATAGCTGTGCTGCGAATCGGCGCTACAGCGCAAAAAACCGGCGCTATAGCGCTAGCTCTCGGGTGCACCAGAAGTTTCTGGGCAGCAGCTTGGCGCTATAGCGCCAAAATTGGCGCTACAGCGCCGAGCCTCTGCCCAGCATGCCCAATATTCGTTTTTAAGCCAATCCGGGGGCGTCCGAACCTCCTATTTTCAATCCGAAACATCTTAGGACACCCTAACCATGTTTTTAAGGATCAAAATCATTTCAAATGCCTTCTTGTCCCTCAAGAATAGCAACTAACGAAACAAGCTAAGCCCAACTTGAATTTCTAAATTCCTTCTACACAAACCTTAGGAAACCTTAAGTAGGATAGTTTAGACACACGTTGAGGTTTAGTAACTCAAATCCAAGGCCCCAAAAGCAACTCAAGGAGAGCGATAGCGGTACGAAACCAAGTGCGAGGCACTTGAGACTCGCATAGAAGAGAGGGAAGACGGATAAGACCAAGGACTCGGTTCTTGGCAACGTCTAATGCATTTTAGCCATGAGCATGTAGTATGCATATCAATTGCGTATAGATGAGATGTTAACCACTTGAATGCATTCGTTAGGAAACCACGACTTGTCTGGAGTGGGAGTTACTCCAGGACAAGCGCAAGGAAGCCGTCCAGGTGAGGGGTTTCCCATCCTTGTCCTACAGTGTTGATTGAGGATGTGGATATGTGGTTTGCCTAATTGTCTATTTGTAAGAATTGGTTAGTGGTTAACATGCTATTGTTGTTCCTAAACTGTTATCTATGAAAGTATTTGTATATGTGTGTTTGACTACAGGTAAAGAGGTACTGGAGGGTATCCATGTGATGACATGAGATACGCCGAACAGTACAAGCAAGGGGGTAAGTTGTTGATTGAGTCCAAGGTTTGTTTTACCCTATTAATTAGAAACTCATTAAAGAAATCATATAGAAGTTGTTAGTAAACGTCGACGTTTCACGGTAATTGAACTTAGGGAAGACCTTAGAGCTAGGTTATGATCTAAACCAAGGGTTTGGAAACAATATGAGGATTAATACGATCTCTTAATTGATTAGTGAGTCGTAGGGATGTTCACACTACCTAGGTAAAGTCAGTTTAGGATAGTAATGGGTAGATAGGGTCAGGATCCCAACTGAAAGCTTGGAAAGAGAAACAAATTAAAACAATTGCCTGTTGAGGCCATTGCCCATGCCTGGTACTAGGGTCTGTTAAAGAGTAAAGCATGTGCCCGTTGAGGCCATTGCCCTAGCCTGGCACTAGGGTCAGTAAAAGATTAAAAGATTTTCCCGTTGAGGCCATTGCCCTAGCCTGACACTAGGGTCAGTTAAACATTAAAAGAATTTTCCCGTTGAGGCCATTGCCCTATCTTGGTACTAGGGTCAGTTATGTGATTTACAGTTTTCATATTATATGTTAAGATGTGATTGCTTGTTTACGAGTAGCATGATAGAAAAGCATGATCCGTAGGTTTATCTATGATTTTAATGTTATATTATTATTGCCTGATCGTAATATAACATTTGATAAACTGGACTTTCATGTACATGTGATTGTGGGTGTTTCCCTTTCCCCAGCTGTAGTGGTACCCGCCGCTACTCCGAGGATGGGAAGCTTCTCACTGAGTTTGTTTGACTCACTCCCTTTGCTTTAATGTTTCAAATACAGGGATCAGGCAGGCATTGACGTCCGGGCAGTGATACGGACATCAGACCATCCTTACGCTCTTGTTCGCGTGGGTGGACTCCTTTTGGTTGTTTTGCTTTCTTTTGTTGTACATATTTTAAAGTTGTAAATGTTGTAAATATTTACGGCTTTTGACATACGTTCACTCTAGACTTGTCGGCTTCACATGTATTTAAAGACAGGGTCCAGTTGGGGATAAACTAGGATATATGTTTGAGTATATAAACTTCTGCATGTGAATAGGATAGATCGTACGCATTGAGGCGCACGGTCAATATGATATGGATATATATAATATGTGTGCTTGCTGCATGTGAATAGGATAGATCGTACGTATTGAGATGTACGGTCAATATGATATTAATATTTACATTATGGGTGCTGATAAATATATCTATACGCTGGATTGAGCTGAAGCGGTATTGAGCGAACTGCGGATTGCAGGTTAATTAGGCCACCAGTGAGGCGTGACCACTAGTATGATATATATATATATATATATATATATATATATGTATATATTAATTAGTTTTCGCCGATGAGCGTTTCGAAAACTTGATATTCATTTTTTTCAAACAGTTTTCGTCGATGAGTGTTTCGAAAACGTGATATTCTTTTTCTATTTTTAATCAGTTTTCGCTGATGAGTGTTTCGAAAACTTTATATTCATTTTTATTTCTTTTAATCAGTTTTCGCCGAGGAGAGTTTCTAAAACTGGATATTCATTTTTCTTTTTTAGTAAGTTTTCGCCGATGAGTGTTCGAAAACTTGATATTCATTTTTCTTTTTTAAAATCAGTTTTCGCCGATAAGTGTTCTGAAAACTTGATATTCATTTTTCTTTTTTTTTAATCAGTTTTCGCCGATGTGTGTTTCAAAAACTTGATATTAATTTTTCTTTTTTAATTAGTTTTTGTCAATGAGTACTTCGAAAACTTGATATTCATTTTTCTTTTTTTAATCATTTTTCGCCGATAAATGTTTCGAAAACTTAATATTCATTTTTCTTTTTTAATTAGTTTTCGCCGATGAGTGTTTCGAAAACTTGATATTCATTTTTTTTTTCTTACTCAATTTTCGGCGATGAGTGTTTCGAAAACTTGATATTTATTTTTCTTTTTTAAATCGGTTTTCGCCGATGAGTGTTTCGAAAACTTGATATTCATTTTTCTTTCTTTAATCAATTTCGCCGATGAGTGTTACGAAAACTTGATATTCAATTTCCTTTTTTAATTAGTTTTCGACAATGAGTGTTTCGAAAACGTGAAATTCATTTTTCTTTATTTAATTAGTTTTCACCGATGAGTGTTTCGAAAACTTGATATTCATTTTTCTTTTTTTAATCAGTTTTCGCCGATGAGTGTTCTGAAAACTTGATATTAATTTTTTTTAATCAGTTTTCGCCGATGAGTGTGCTGAAAACTTGATATTCATTTTTCTTTAATTAATGAGTTTTCACCGATGAGTGTTTCGAAAACTTGATATTTATTTTTCTTTTTTAAATCAGTTTTCACCGATGAGTGTTTCGAAAACTTGATATTCATTTTTTTTTAATCAATTTCGCCGATTAGTGTGACGAAAACTTGATATTCAATTTCCATTTTAATCAGTTTTCGACGATGAGTGTTTCGAAAACTTGACATTCAATTTTATTTTTTTAATTAGTTTTCGTCGATTAGGGTTTCGAAAACTTGATCTTCATTTTTCTTTTTTCAGTTAGTTTTCGATAATGACTGTTTCGAAAACTTGATGTTCATTTTTCTTTTTTAATCTGTTTTCACCGATTAGTGTTTCCAAAACTTGATATTCATTTTCCTTTTTTAATCAGTTTTCGCCGATTAGTGTTTCGAAAACTTGATATTCATTTTTATTTTTTTAATTAGTTTTCGCCGTTGAGCGTTTCGAAAACTTGATATTCATTTTTTTTAATCAGTTTTCATCGATGAGTGTTTTGAAAACGTGATATTCTTTTTTCTATTTTTAATAAGTTTTCTTTAATTAGTGTTTCGAAAACTTTATATTCATTTTTATTTGTTTTAATCAGTTTTCGCCGAGGAGTGTTTCTAAAACTGGATATTCATTTTTCTTTTTTTAATAAGTTTTCGCTGATAAGTGTTTCAAAAACTTGATATTTATTTTTTTTAATCAGTTTTCGCCGATGAGTGTTTTCTAAAACTTGATATTCATTTTTCTTTTTTTAATCAGTTTTCGCCGATGAGTGTTCTGAAAACTTGATATTCATTTTTCTTTTTTAATTAGTTTTCGCCGATGTGTGTTTCAAAAACTTGATATTAATTTTTCTTTTTTTAATCAGTTTTCGCCGATGAGTGTTTTGAAAACTTGATAGTCATTTTTCGTTTTTTAATCAGTTTTCGCCAATGAGTGTTTCAAAAACCTAATATTCATTTTTCTTTCTTTTAAATAGTTTTCGCCGATGAGTGTTTCGAAAACTTGATATTCATTTTTCTTTTTCTTAATCAGTTTTCGCCGATGAGTGTTTCGGAAACGTGATATTCATTTTTCTTTATTTAATTAGTTTTCACCGACGAGTATTTCGAAAACTTGATTTTCATTTTTCTTTTTTTAATCAGTTTTCGCCGATGAGTGTTCTAAAAACTTGATATTCATTTTTTTTTAATCAGTTTTTGCCGATGTGTGTTTCTAAAACTTGATATTAATTTTTCTTTTTTTAATCAGGTTTTCGTCGATGAGTGTTTCGAAAACATGATAGTCCTTTTTCGTTTTTTAATCTGTTTTCGCCGATTAGTGTTTCGAAAACGTAATATTCGTTTTTCTTTCTTTTAAATAGTTTTCGCCGATGAGTGTTTCGAAAACTTGATATTCATTTTTCTTTTTCTTAATCAGTTTTCGCCGATGAATGTTTCGAAAACATGATATTGATTTTTCTTTATTTAATTAGTTTTCACCGATGAGTGTTTCGAAAACTTGATATTCATTTTTCTTTTTTTAATAAGTTTTCGCCGATGAATGTTCTAAAAACTTGATATTCATTTTTCTTTTTTTTAATCAGTTTTCGCCGGTGAGTCTTTTGAAAACTTGATATTCATTTTTCTTTTTTTAATCATTTTTCACCGATTAGTGTTTCGAAAACTTGATATTCATTTTTCTTTTTTTAATCAGTTTTCACCGATAAGTGTTTCGTATACTTGATATTCATTTTCCTTTTTTAATTAGTTTTCGCCGATCAGTGTTTCGAAAACTTTATATTCATTTTTATTGTTTTAATCAGTTTTCGTCGATGAGTGTTTCGAAAACTGGAAATTGATTTTTCTCTTTTTAGTAAGTTTTTGCGGATGAGTGTTTCGAAAACATGATATTCATTTTTCTTTTGTTAATTAGTTTTCGCCGATGAGTGTTTTCGAAAACATGATATTCATTTTTCTTTTTTTAATCAGTTTTCGCCGATTTGTGTTATGAAAACTTGATATTCATTTTTCTTTTTTTAAATCAGTTTTCGCCGATGAGTGTTTTGAAAACGTGATATTCATTTTTCTTTTTTTAATTAGTTTTCGTCGATGAGTGCTTCGAAAACTTGATATTTATTTTTCTTTTTTTAAATCAGTTTTCGCCAATGAGTGTTTCGAAAACTTGATAGTCTTTTTCTAATTTTTAATCATTTTTAGCCGATGAGTGTTTCAAAAACTTGATATTCATTTTTCTTTTTTTAATCAGTTTTCGCCTATAAGTGTTTCGAAAACTTGATATTCATTCTTCTTTTTTTAATCAGTTTTCACCGATGAGTGTTTCGAAAACTTGATATTCATTTTCCTTTTTTAATCAGTTTTTGCCGATGAGTGTTTCGAAAACTTGATATTCATTTTTCTTTTTTTAATCAGTTTTCGCCAATGAGTGTTTCGAAAACTTGATATTCATAGTTCTATATTGGTCCTTTATGTTTCCCAAAAGGTTTATATTTGTCCTTCAGGTTTCATTGAAGTTCTATATTGGTCCTTTATGTTTCATTGAAGTTCTATATTGATCCTTTATGTTTCATTGAAGTTCTATATTGGTCCTTTATGTTTCATTGAAGTTTTATATTAGTCCTTTATGTTTCATTAAAGTTTCATATTGGTCCTCTCAGCATGATTTTATTTTTGGCTTAAACGACATCGTTTGAGTGTTTTCAGTGTATCTAAGGCCATGTCAGCTATCTGATACACGTAGGAGAGATTATGTATCCACCTCGGCACGCAACGTCAGCAGTTAACTTAAGAAATTGACGGAAATGGGCGGAAGGACCAATTTGGAACTTCTTGCAAACATAAAGGACCAATTTAAACTTTTTGAAACATAAAGGACCAATATGAAACTTCGTGCAAACATAAAGGACCAATTTGGAGTTTTGACCTTTCTTTTTTTAATCAGTCTTCACCGATGAGTGTTTCGAAAACTTGATATTCATTTTTCCTTTTTAATCAGTTTTCGCCGATAAGTGTTTCGAAAACTTGATATTCATTTTTATTTTTTTTATCAGTTTTCGTCGATGATTGTTTCGAAAACTCTATATTCATTTTTATTTTTTTTAATCAGTTTTCGCCGATGAGTGTTTCAAAAACTTGATATTTATTTTTCTTTTTTTTAATCAGTTTTCGCCAATAAGTGTTTCGAAAACTTGATATTCATTTTTCTTTTTTTAATTATTTTTCGCCGATGAGTGTTTCGAAAACTTGATATTCATTTTTATTTTTTTAATTAGTTTTCGCCGATGAGTGTTTCGAAAACTTGATATTCATTTTTCTATTTTTAATCAGTTTTCGCCGATGAGTGTTTCGAAATCTTGATATTCATTTTCTTGTTTTTTATCAGTTTTCGCCGATAAGTATTTCGAAAACTTGATATTCATTTTTATTTTTTAATAAGTTTTCACCGATAAGTGTTTCGAAAACTTTATATTCATTTTTATTTTTTTAATCAGTTTTCGCCGATTAGTGTTTCGAAAACTGGATATTCTTTTTTCTTTTTTTAGTAAGTTTTCGCTGATAAGTGTTTCGAAAACTTGATATTCATTTTTCTTTTTTTAATCAGTTTTTGCCTATGTGTGTTTCCAAAACTTGATATTAATTTTTATTTGGCCAAATTCCCATTTTGGTCCTCTATGTTTCGCCTATGTTTTAAATTAGTCCTTTGTCTTTCAAAAGTTCTATATTGGTTCTTTATGTTTCCCAAAAGTTTTATATTTGTCCTTCAGGTTTCATTAAAGTTTTATATTGGTCATTTATGTTTCATTCAACTTCTATATTGGTCCTTTATGTTTCATTCAAGTTATATATTGGTCCTTTATGGTTTATTGAAGTTTTATATTAGTCCTTTATGTTTCATTAGAGTTTCATATTGGTCCTCTCAGCATGATTTTATTTTTAGCTTAAACGACGTTATTTGGGTGTTTTTGGTGTGTCTAAGGCCACGTCAGCTATCTGATACACGTAGGAGAGATTATGTGTCCACCTCGACACGTCACGTCAGCAATTAACTTAAGAAATTGACAGATTTGGACGAAAGGACCAATTTAGAACTTCTAAGAAACGTAAAGGACTAATTTAAAACTTTTGAAACATAAATGACTAATTTAAAACATGAGTGAAACATAGAGGACCAAAATGAACCTTTGACCTTTTTATTTTTTTTTAATCAGTTTTCACCGATGAGTGTTTCGAAAACTTGATAGTCATTTTTCGTTTTTTAATCAGATTTCGCCGATGAGTGTTTCGAAAACATAATATTCATTTTTCTTTTTTTTTAAATAGTTTTTGTTGATGAGTGTTTCAAAAACTTGATATTCATTTTTCTTTTTCTTAATCAGTTTTCGCCGATGAGTGTTTCGAAAACGTGATAATTATTTTCCTTTATTTAATTACTTTTCACGATCAGTGTTTCGAAAACTTGATATTCATTTTTCCTTTTTTAATCAGTTTTCGCCGATGAGTGTTCAGAAAACTTGATATTCATTTTTCTTTTTTTATTCAGTTTTCGTCGATGAGTGTTTTGAAAACTTGATATTCATTTTTCTTTTTTAAATCATTTTTCACCGATGAGTGTTTCGAAAACTTGATATTCATTTTTCTTTTTTTAATCAGTTTTCACCGATCAGTGTTTCGAAAACTTGATATTCATTTTCTTTTTTAAATCAGTCTTCACCGATGAGTGTTTCGAATACTTGATATTCATTTTCCTTTTTTAATCAGTTTTCGCCGATGAGTGTTTCGAAAACTTTATATTCACTTTTATTTTTTAATCAGTTTTTGTCGATGAGTGTTTCAAAAACTGGATATTCATTTTTCTTTTTTTAGTAAGTTTTCGCTCATGAGTGTTTCGAAAATGGATATTCATTTTTCTTTTTTATTTTGAAAACTCGTCACGACGGTGATTTAAATTATAATCATGCAAAGGGAGTTATTGGTGGGTTTCGGATTTGGTTATGCTAGCGATGTGAGACATCGACTAGAACAACGTCATATGGCACTTGAGATCTCAGTTTTATAATCACCATGACGATGGTCCTTGCCTTATCCTGGCAATAGGGTCATAAAGGTTTTATATTGCTATGACGATAGCTTGAGGCTCAGAGAGTGCATCTGGACAGGTATATGAGTTATATCCTGTTGAGGATACTTGTACATATTAATAAGGAGAGGAATTGTTGATCCTTCGGGAAAGATACAAAGAATCCTATTAACATGTGAGACCAAGATAAGGAGACACGGGAGGAACCTACGTGTGAACCGTGAGCCTGATCTTACAGAAGAGAAATCATCCTGTGGAGTTGGTCCAGGGTGTGACAGTGGCCATGCTTGGAGACGTCGTGCCATGCCCGCCATGTGGCCTGGTTGGGTAATGGACGAGTGGGCTCAAGCTATTGCCCCGTAGCAAGGGGACAGAACGTGCCACGTGGTGGCTACGTATCAGTTGTTTGATAGATAGAAGTTAATTGTGTTTGACTAATAGAATTGGCACGAGGTGACCAGTACCCAAGTGAATGGGTTAAGTATATTTTGCCACCTGGTGGCTAGCAACCCGAGTGCACGGGTTCGAGGTAGAAAAGCCATGTAGTGACTAGTAAATACCCCAGAGTGGAGGAAGTTAAGTAGATGTATGTTATAGTGTCTGCATGTGCTTAAAGAATTGTCTGTGCTAGCATATAATTGTTGATTGTGCAGCGGAGTGGTGACGTATAGGATTACGTCATCACAAAGTCTTGTTTGATTCAAACATGCTGAACGTGAGAAGACCGATAAGTAAAAGCCGGCACTATATGTTATATGTTTACTTGCTGATTGATGACGTGGAATAAATTGTTGCATGTTTACTAGTTGTTTTTGCATGTGGTTGTGTATGACTCCCAAATCCAGAGCTATGGCACCCACCTTGCGCCGGGGATGGGAGAGTCCTCACTGAGTCGCGTGGTTAAGACTCACACCTCATCTTTACTACATAGAGATAGGTTAAGTACAAGTGGAAGAAGTCTCGGTGGAACGAGGGTTGAGCAACACTTTTCCAAGACCCACAACTTGTTCTTGTGGGTGAATAAAGTGTAATTGTAATTTAATTTACTTTATTATTATATCATAAAGTAAAGGGTTGACGTACCCAATTATATTGTATCACTAAATTAGAACTGTCAGCTTCACACACCTTAAAGATCAGGATTCGTTAGATTACGATGCAGGGAAAACTTGTTTCCAAAAATATATATACATATATCTGTTGCATGTGAATAGGATAGGCAGCATCTTCGGATGTGTAGCCAGTACACAGGTTATATATTATGTGTTTTTTCCTAAATCTATATCCTAAAGCGGCACTGGCCGTGGATTTGCTTGCCTAGGATAGGTCACCATTTCGGTGTAGCCATGGTATTATAATGCATGTGGATGTATTTTCAATAATAGATATTCTGTCAATTAGGTGATAAGGCTTACAGGCAAAGGGATATTCCCTGTGTCTGTCCCGGTCACGGTCCTCTAAACGGGGGTCGTGACAAACTTGGTATCAGAGACAGGTTGTTCTTTAAGGGTGTGAAGCTAACTAGTAGTCTCGGGTGTCAGTTGGGCTATCCATTAGGAATCCGGACGTAACAGTGGATCCGACGGGCACTTGTGAGGTTCCTCAGGATGTTGAGTCATAAATTCATTCGAGTCATCGCTTTAGGGATAGAATTTGTATGTGAAATTCTATGCAAAGCATATAACCTGTACAGTACACGAGTATGGAAAGGAGGGCAAGCTAAGTCCAAGATACATCGGACCGTTTGAAATTGTAGAGCGCGTGGGAAATGTTGCCTACCGTCTAGAATTGCCAGCGGAGTTGGAAGGAGTTCATCCGGTGTTTCACGTGTCTATGCTTCGGTAGTACCTGCCAGACCCCTCTCATGTAATCCAACCCCAGGAAGTACAAGTAGCTGAGAGTCTAACTTACGAGGAGATGCCAGTGGAAATCCTAGATCGCCAGTTGAAGAAGCTGAGGTCAAAGGAGATACCCTTGGTGATAGTTCTGTGGCGAAACCATTCGGTTGAGGAAGCAACGTGGGAAGTTGAGGCGGATATGTGCAGGACATATCCTCACTTATTTCAAGACTAAGGTTAGTATGTTAATTGAAATTCGGGGACCGAATTTCTTAAGGGGAGATGATTGTAATACCCGGGAAATTTTTTCGGAGTTTAAAGTGAAATGAAAGGGAAAGAAAAGAAGTAGAAAATAATTTTTGGACTTAATTCAGGACCTAAGGAATTGGAAACCTGAATTAAGTAGGGAAAAGGGATAAAATTGAAATTAATTTTTCAGCCTTACTTATTTAATATTATTATTTTTATATATTAGAAAATAAAAGAAAATAAAAATTTAATTGGAAGGAGGAGAAATGAAATTGGGGATATGTTCAGCTTTTTTTTATATATTATTATTATTAGTATTACTATTTAGTTATTTTATTAATTAATTATTAATTATTTAAGTTTATTTTAATTATTATAATTATTTAATTGTTTTATTTTAAGTAGGGGGTGGGGGCCGTGGGTTAGAAATAAGAAAGAAAGGGAGAAGAAAGAATTGGAAAGTATAAGAAAGAAAGAAGAAAGGGGACGAGAGAGAGAAAGAAGAGAGAGAGGGAGAGGAGCTCGTGGAGTAGGAAGAAGGAGAAGAGGTGGGTGCGCCGGAAAGGTGACCGGGGAGAGCTAGCCGACGCCGGAAAAGTCACCGGAGCTCGGGTACGACGTCTCCTACACCTTCCACCAATCGAATCAAAGGTTGGTAACCTCAATTTCATTCGAAACCCCCAATTTCTTCATTTTTAGGGATTTCTTCGATCCACCTTCGATTGGGTTGTTTCGAGGGTAGATTGAGACCTAGGAAGTGTTCTTGAACACTTAGTTAGGGTAAGAATCGAGACTATACCCTCGGGTTTAGCCGAATTCGAATTTTGAAGGGTTTGGGGTTGAAAATTCTAAATATTCATAAATTGGGGAAGTTATTAATAATTAGGATTGAGCTTGGATTTGAGTAAATAGGCTTGGATTGGAATTATTGAAATTATATTGTTGAATTATTAGTTGAACAAGACTCGTGAAGAGCTGGCCTGAGGTTACTAAGGTTGAACCTTAATGTTAAGGTGCCGGGTGCCTACTCGGATTGCCCAAATACACTTTAAGGGTGATGTTGAGGGCTCCAAACTTGTTTTTTTTTCAATCTTAAACACCCTAGAATAATTCTAAAAATGTTATCAAGCATCAAGAATTATTTTAGGACTTTTCTTGTTTCTCAAGGATGGAAACTTGCGGAACAATAAAGTCCAAATTTTAAAATGGCAATTTAATTCCTTCGTAATTGTTAGGAAACCTTAAGTAGGATAATTTAGAAGCATATCGAGGTTTAATAACTCAAATCCAAGGCTCCAAAATCAATTCAAGGTGAGCGATAATTATACGAAACCAAGTGTGTAGCACTTGAGACTCTCATGGAAGAGAGGGAAGACGGATAAGACCAAGAACTCGGTTCTTGGCAACGTCTAGGTGCATTTTTAGGCGCGAGCATACCATACGCATATGAGTTGCATATAGTTATGATTCTTAACCACGTAAATGCGTTTGTTAGGAAACCACGACTCGTTCGAAGCGGGAGTTACTCCAGGACAAGCGCAAGGAAGCCGTCCAGGTGAGGGGTTTCCCATCCATGCCCTACAGGGTTGATTGAGGATGTGGATATGTGGTTTGCCTACTTGCCTATGTGTAAGAATTTCTTAGTGGTTAACATGCTATTGTTGTTCCTAAACTGTTATATGTGAAAATATTTGTATATGTGTGTTTGACTACAGGTAAAGAGGTATTGGAGGGTATCCATGTGATGACATGAGATACGCCGAACAGTACAAGCAAGGGGGAAGTTGTTGATTGAGTCCAAGGTTTGTTTTACCCTATTAATTAGAAACTCATTAAAGAAATCGTATAGAAGTTGTTAGTAAATGTCGACGTTTCACGGTAATTGAACTTAGGGAAGACCTTAGAGCTAGGTTATGATCTAAACCAAGGGTTTGGGAACAATATGAGGATTAATACGATCTCTTAATTGATTAGTGAGTCGTAGGGATGTTCACACTACTTAGGTAAATTCAGTTTAGGATAGTAATGGGTAGATAGAGTCAGGATCCCAGCTGAAAGCTTGGAAAGAGAAACAAATTAAAACAATTGCCCGTTGAGGCCATTGCCCTAGCCTGGTACTAGGGTCAGTTAAAGAGTAAAGCATTTGCCCGTTAAGGCCATTGCCCTAGCTTGGCACTAGGGTCAGTTAAAGATTAAAAGATTTGTCCGTTGAGGCCATTGCCCTAGCCTGGTACTAGGGTCAGTAAAACACTAAAAGATTTGCCCGTTGAGGCCATTGCCCTAGCCTGGCACTAGGGTCAGTTAAAGATTTAAAAAGAAATTGCCCGTTGAGGCCATTGCCCTAGCCTGGTACTAGGGTCAGTTGAGTGATTTACAGCTTTCAGATGATATGTTAAATATGATTGTTTGCTTATGAGAAGCATGATAGAAAAGCATGATCCGTAGGTTTCTTTGTAATTTTAATGTTATATTAATATTGCCTGATCGTAATATAACATTTGATAAACTGGACTTTCATGCGCATGTGATTGTGGGTGTTTCCCTTTCCCCAGCTGTAGTGGTACCCGCCGCTACGCCGAGGATGGGAAGCTTCTCACTGAGTCTGTTTGACTCACTCCCTCTGCCTCAATGTTTCAGATACAGGGATGGGGCAGGCATCGACGTCCGGACAGTGATACGGACATCAGACCATCCTTACTCTCTTGTTCGCGTGGGTGGACTCCTTTGGTTATTTTGATTTCTCTTGTTGTACATATTTTAAAGTTGTAAGAGTTGTATATATATATTTACAGCTTTTGATATGTACCTACTCTAGAATTATCGGCTTCACATGTACTTAAAGACAGGGTCCAGTTGGGGATAAACTAGGATATATGTTTGAGTATATAAACTTCTGCATGTGAATAGGATATATCGTACGCATTGAGGCGTACTGTCAATATGATATGGATATATATTATGTGTGCTTGCTGCATGTGAATAGGATAGATCGTACATATTGAGACGTACGGTCAATATGATATTAATATTTACATTATGAGTGCTGATAAATATATCTATACACTGGATTGAGCTGAAGCGGTATTGAGCGAATCGCGGATTGCAGGTTAATTAGGCCACCAGTGAGGTGTGGCCACTAGTATGATATATATATATATATATTGACTGTATAGCAAGGTAGTTATAGTCATTTTTACAGGATAAGACTTACGGGTTTAAAGGTAAAAATCTATTCCTGTGCCGGTCACATACTCCCGATTTGGGGTCGTGACATTGATATTCATTTTACTTTTTTTTAATCAATTTTCGCCGATGAGTGTTTCGAAAACTTGATATTCTTTTTCTATTTTTAATCAGTTTTCGCGGATAAGTGTTTCGAAAACTTGATATTCATTTTTCTTTTTTTTTTTAATCAGTTTTCGTCGAAGAGTGTTTCGAAAACTTGATATTCATTTTTCTTTTTTTAATCAGTTTTCGCCGATGAGTGTTTCGAAAACTTGATATTCATTTTACTTTTTTTAATCAATTTTCGCCGATTAGTGTTTCGAAAACTTGATATTCTTTTTCTATTTTCAATCAGTTTTCGCCGATGAGTGTTTCGAAAACTTTATATTCATTTTTATTTTTTTAATCAGTTTTCGCCGATGAGTGTTTTCGAAAACTTGAAATTCATTTTTCTTTATTTAATTAGTTTCCACCGATGAGTGTTTCGAAAACTTGATATTCATTTTTCTCTTTTTAATCAGTTTTCGCCGATGAGTGTTCTGAAAACTTGATATTAATTTTTCTTTCTCTTAATCACTTTTCGCCGATGTGTGTTTCCAAAACTTGATATTCATTTTTCTTTTTTTAATAAGTTTTCGCTGATGAGTGTTTCGAAAATTTGATAGTCATTTTTTGTTTTTTAATCAGTTTTCGCTGATGAGTGTTTCGAAAACGTAATATTCATTTTTCTTTTTCTTAATCAGTTTTCGCCAATTAGTGTTTCGAAAACGTGATATTCATTTTTCTTTATTTAATTAGCTTTCACTGTTGAGTGTTTCGAAAATTTGATATTCATTTTTCTTTTTTTAATTAGTTTTCGCCAATGAGTGTTCTGAAAACCTGATATTCATTTTTCTTTTTTTAATTAGTTTTCACCAATGAGTGTTTGAAAAACTTGATATTCATTTTTCTTTTTTTAATCATTTTTCACCGATGAGTGTTTCGAAAACTTGATATTCATTTTTCTTTTTTTAATCAATTTTCACCCATGAGTGTTTCGAATACATGACATTCATTTTCCTTTTTTAATTAGTTTTCGTCGATGACTGTTTCGAAAACTTGATATTCACTTTTCTTTTTTTAATCAGTTTTTGCCGATAAGTGTTTCGAAAACTTGATATTCATTTTCCTTTTTCAATCAGTTTTCGCCGATGAGTGTTTCGAAAACATGATATTCATTTTTATTTTTTTTATCAGTTTTCGTTGCTGAGTGTTTCGAAAACTTGAAATTCTTTTTTCTTTTTTTAATCAGTTTTCGCCGATGAGTGTTTCGAAAACTTGATATTCATTTTACTATTTTTAGTCTGTTTTCGCCGATGAGTGTTTCGAAAACTTGATATTCTTTTTCTATTTTTAGTCTGTTTTCGCCGATGAGTGTTTCGAAAACTTCATATTCATTTTTATTTTTTTAATCAGTTTTTGCCGATGAGTGTTTTCGAAAACTTGATATTCATTTTTCTTTTTTTAATCAGTTTTCGCCGATGAGTGTTTCGAAAACTTGATATTCATTTTCCTTTTTTTTAATCAGTTTTCGCCGATGAGTGTTTCGAAAACTTGATATTTATTTTACTTTTTTTAATCAATTTTTCCCGATGAGTGTTTCGAAAACTTGATACTCTTTTTCTATTTTTAAACAGTTTTCGCCGATGAGTGTTTCGAAAACTTTATATTCTTTTTTAATTTTTTTAATCAGTTTTCGCCGATGAGTGTTTTCGAAAACCTTATATTCATTTTTCTTTTTTTAATTGGTTTTCGCCGATGAGTGTTCTGAAAACTTGATATTTTTTTTAATTTGTTTTCGTCGTGGAGTGTTTCAAAAACTTGATATTCATTTTTCTTTTTTTTAATCAGTTTTCGCCGATGAGTGTTTCGAAAACTTGATATTCATTTTTCTTTTTTTAATCAATTTTTGCCGATGAGTGTTTCGAAAACTTGATATTCATTTTTCTTTTTTTAATCAGTTTTCAACGATAAGTGTTTCGAAAACTTGATATTCATTTTCCTTTTTTAATCAGTTTTCGACGATGAATGTTTCGAAAACTTGATATTCATTTTTCTTAATCAGTTTTCGTCGATGAGTGTTTCGAAAACTTGATATTCTTTTTTTTAATCAGTTTTTGCTGATGAGTGTTTCGAAAACTTGATATTCATTTTACTTTTTTGAATCAATTTTCGCCGATGAGTGTTTCGAAAACTTGATATTCAGTTTTCTTTTTTTAATCAGTTTTCGCCGATGAGTCTTTCGAAAACTTGATATTCATTTTTCTTTTTTTGTCAATTTTCGCCGATAAGTTTTTCGAAAACTTGATATTCTTTTTCTATTTTTAATCAGTTTTTGCCGATGAGTGTTTCGAAAAATTTATATTTATTTTTATTTTTTTTAATCAATTTTCGCCGATGAGTGTTTTCAAAAACTTGATATTCATTTTTCTTTTTTTAATCAGTTTTCGCCGATGAGTGTTCTGATATCTTGATATTCATTTATATTTTTTTAAATCAGTTTTCGTCGATTAGTGTTTCGAAAACTTGATATTCATTTTTCTTTTTCTTAATCAGTTTTTGCCGTTGTGTTTTGAAAATGTGATATTCATTTTTCTTTATTTAATTAGTTTTCACCAATGAGTGTTTCGAAAACTTGATATTCATTTTTCTTTTTTTAGTCTGTTTTCGCCGATGAATGTTCTGAAAACTTAATATTCATTTTTCTTTTTTTTAATCAGTTTTCGCCGATGTGTGTTTTCAAAACTTGATATTAATTTTTTTTAATCAGTTTTCGCCGATGAGTGTTTCGAAAACTTGATAGTCATTTTTCGTTTTTTAATCAGTTTTAACTTATCTGTGTTTCGAGAACTTGATATTCATTTTTCTTTATTTAATTAGTTTTATCCGATGAGTGTTTCGGAAACTTGATATTCATTTTTATCTTTTTAATCAGTTTTCGCCAATCTGTTTTATGAAAACTTGATATTCATTTTCTTTTTTTAATCAGTTTTCGCCAATTAGTGTTTCGAAAACTAGATATTCATTTTCCTTTTTTAATCAGTTTTCGCTGATTAATGTTTCGAAAACTTGATATTCATTTTTCTTTTTTTAATCAGTTTTCGCCGATGAGTGTTTCGAAAACTTAATATTCATTTTTCTTTTTTTAATCAGTTTTTGCCGATGAGTATTTCGAAAACTTGATATTCATTTTCCTTTTTTAATCAGTTTTCGCCGATGAATGTTTCGAAAACTTGATATTCGTTTTTATTTTTTTAATCAGTTTTCGTCGATGAGTGTTTCGAAAACTTGATATTCATTTTTCTTTTTTTAATCAGTTTTCGCCGATGAGGGTTTCGAAAACTTGATATTCATTTTACTTTTTCTAATCAACTTTCACCTATGAATGTTTCGAAAACTTGATATTCTTTTTCTATTTTAAATTAGTTTTCGCCGATGAGTGTTTCGAAAACTTTATATTCATTTTTATTTTTTTAATCAGTTTTTGCCGATGAGCGTTTTCGAAAACTTGATATTCATTTTTCTTTTCTTAATCAGTTTTCGCCGATGAGTGTTCTGAAAACTTGATATTCTTTTTTATTTTTTTTAATCAGTTTTCGTCAATGAGTGTTTCGAAAACTTGATATTCATTTTTCTTCTTTTAATTAGTTTCCGCCGATAAGTGTTTCGAAAACTTGATATTCATTTTTCTTTTTTTAATCAGCTTTCGCCGAAGAGTGTTTCGAAAACTTGATATTTTTTTCTATTTTTAATTAGTTTTCGCCGATGACTGTTTCGAAAACTTGATATTCATTTTTATTTTTTTAATCAGTTTTCGTCGATGAGTGTTTCGAAAACTTGATATTCATTTTTATTTTTTTAATCAGTTTTCGCCGATGAGGATTTCGGTAACTTGATATTCATTGTACTTTTTTTAATCAATTTCCGCCGATGAATGTTTCGGAAACTTGATATTTTTCTCTATTTTTAATCAGTTTTCGCCGATGAGTGTTTCGAAAACTTGATATTCATTTTTCTTTTTTTAATTAGTTTTCGCCGATGAGTGTTTCGAAAACTTGATAGTCATTTTTTGTTTTTTAATCAGTTTTAGCCGACGAGTGTTTCGAAAACGTAATATTCATTTTTCTTTTTTTAATCAATTTTCGCCGATGAGTGTTTCGAAAACTTGATAGTCATTTTTCGTTTTTTAATCAGTTTTAACTGATCTGTGTTTCGAGAACTTGATATTCATTTTTCTTCTTTTAATCATTTTTCGCCGATTAGTGTTTCGAAAACTTCATTTTTTTCTATTTTTAATCATTTTTCGCTGATGAATGTTTCGAAAACTTGATATTCATTTTTCTTAATCAGTTTTCGTCGATGAGTGTTTCGAAAACTTGATATTCTTTTTTTTAATCAGTTTTTGCTGATGAGTGTTTCGAAAACTTGATATTCATTTTACTTTTTTGAATCAATTTTCGCCGATGAGTGTTTCGAAAACTTGATATTTATTTTTCTTTTTTTAATCAGTTTTCGCCGATGAGTGTTTCGAAAACTTGATATTCATTTTTCTTTTTTTAATCAATTTTCGCCGATAAGTGTTTCGAAAACTTGATATTCTTTTTTCTATTTTTAATCAATTTTCACCGATGAGTGTTTCGAAAACTTGATATTCATTTTTATTTTTTTAATCAATTTTCGCCAATGAGTGTTTCGAAAACTTGATAGTTATTTTTCTATTTTTTTAATCAGTTTTCGCCGATGAGTGTTTCGAAAACTTGATATTTATTTTATTTTTTTAATCAATTTTCGCCGATAAGTGTTTCGAAAATTTGATATTCTTTTTCTTTTTTTAATCAGTTTTCGCCGATGAGTGTTTCGAAAACTTGATATTCATTTTCCTTTTTTAATCAGTCGGCGCCGATCAATGCCTCGAAAACTTGATATTCATTTTTATTTTTTTTAATCAGTTTTCGTCGATGAGTGTTTCGAAAACTTGATATTCATTTTTCTTTTTTTAATCAGTTTTCGCCGATGAGTGTTTCGAAAACTTGATATTCATTTTACTTTTTTTAATCAATTTTCGCCGATGAGTGTTTCGAAAACTTGATATTTTTTTTCCATCTTTAATCAATTTTCGCCGATGAGTGTTTCGAAAACTTTATATTCATTTTTATTTTTTTTTAATCAGTTTTCGCCGATGAGTGTTTTCGAAAGTTTGATATTCATTTTTCTTTTTTTAATCAGTTTTCGCCGATGAGTGTTCTAATCACTCCAAGCGAGTGATTTCTCAACTATATCTACCATCCTTATACCGCTTACCTGTAAAAGGACTATTGTTTGGTAGGGTATTAGTCACATGAGTTAGTTTTCTTAGGCACCCTGCAGGTTCTAAAAATTAATTCAAGTTTATTTCTTAGAAAATGACGCCTAAGGTTTTCGTAAATGGTTAGGGTTTAACCAATTGGAATGACACAAATTGAGAAAGAGTTTTCATAAAAAATTTGCCTTCCAATGGTTATCCGTAGTATTTTCAAGAAAAGTTAAAGGGTCTTTCAGAATCTCTCATCCGGAAAGACGAAAAAGATTTTTACAAAAATTTCTCATGTGATCAATATCCTATTCTTTATGCTCTTCCTTAAGCAACCCAAGAGAGTTTGGTTGGGCTTAATGCCTTCTTTTCCCCCTTGTTTGCTTAACGAACTAACAGTTCATGTATCGAGCGCAGGGTTGGACTAGGCTCTTTCCCTGTGCTTTACCATTTACTCTGTTTCCTGGTCGGTATATGGTTACGCTCTACATGTTTACATATGCCTCTACTTCTTAACATCTACCTCTACGGCATATGATTCGACCACTTTGCCCTTCCAAATACCGTATCCTGATTTTCTAGTCCGCAGACTTCTACTTCTATACTGTGGCATACACCACCTCTTTTCTGTTTACTTTCTAGGAAGGACAACTCACTTCCTTCAGCCATAGTATACCGCACAGTCGTGACCCATTCATGTGGTCATTTTCCTGTCGGTCTCATGCTTCCTGGCCCTATTTATTCTTGTTTGTAAACTTTCCATTTCATTTGCCCCATGGGCTTACTTTCTTTTCTACACGCCAAGCGTGTCTTTTCTTTCACTTTACACATTATCCCTAGCCTGAACTACCATTCACTGCATATTTCTATTCTACTTACATTCCATACTATAATCAAACAACTTGTGCCTATACCATAGCACACAATGCGCCGCTAACAGAGCAGACACATCGTCTCATTTAACACCTGCAAAACAATCACACATTGTAGCGCATTCCTGCCTACAATTCAACCAAATGTGTTGTGTCTAGGTAGCATCCTCCATGGATGTCTCCTTTCCCCTATTATGGCGTCCTAAGGTTCCCGGGGTCACTGTCACGCCACCTTACGCCTTAGTGCTCATCGGCACTTGTGTACTGTACAGGTTATATGTTTTCCATAGAATTTCACATACAAATTCTATGCCTAAAGCGATGACTCGAAAGAATTTATGACTCAACATCCTGAGCAACCTCACAAGTGCCCGTCGGAACTACCGTTACGTCCGGATTCATAATGGATAGCCCAACTGACCCCCGAGACTACTAGTTAGCTTCACACCCTTAAAGAACAACCTGCCTCTGAAACCAAATTTGTCACGACCCCCGTTTAGAGGACCGTGATCGGCACAGACATAGGGAATACCCTTATGCCTGTAAGCCTTATCACCTAATTGACAGAATATCTATTATTGAAAATACTTTCACATGCAGTATAATACCATGGCTACACCGAAACGGTGGCCTATCCTAGGCAAGCAAATCCACGGTCAGTGCCGCTTCAGGATATAGATATAGGAAACACACATAATCTATATAACCTGTGTACTGGCTACACATCCGAAGATGCTGCCTATCCTATTCACATGCAACAGATATATGTATATATATATATATATTTTGAAAACAAATTTGCCCTGTATCGCAGCATAATTAATCCTGATCTTTAAGGTGTGTGAAGCTGATAGTTCTAGATTTAGTAATACAGTCTAATTGGGTAGGTCTACCCTTTACTTTATGATACAATAATAAAGTAAATTAAATTACAATTACACTTTGTTCACCCACATGAACAAGTTGTGGGTCTTGGAAAGTGTTGCTCAACCCTCGTTCCACCGAGACTTCTTTCACCTGTACTTAACCTGTCTCTGTGTAGTAAAAATGAGGTGTGAGTCTTAACCACGCGACTCAGTGAGGACTCTCCCATCCCCGGCGCAAGGCGGGTACCTTACCGCTGGGACTGGGAGTCATACACAACCACATGCACAAACAACTAGTTATTGTGAGTTAGCATACATTCTTGGTGATCACACAATAACAGAAATTTCACCCAAACACTCACATGCATTTAGCAGATATAAGCATGCAGAAGTTTAATTCACATCATCACTCAACAAGTAAACATATAACTTGTAATGCCGTCTTTTACTTACCGGTCTTCTCACGTTCAACATGTTTTAATCAACCAAGACGTTGAGGTGACGTAATCCTGTACGTCACTACTACGCTGCACAATCAGAAATCATATGCAAACACGGACAAGTTGTATATACACACAGATAATATAACATACATCTACTTAATCTCCCCAATTCTGGGGTTTCTACTAGCCACTACGTGGCTTTCCCACTTTGAACCCGTGCACTCGGGTTGTTGGCCACCACGTGGCAAATATACTTAACCCATTCACTCGGGTACTGGTCACCTCGTGACAATTCTATTAATCAAACAATAATTAACCCATTCACTTGGGTACTAGTCACCTCGTGACAATTCTATTAATCAAACACAATCAACTTATATTTATCAAACAACTGACGCATAGCCACCACGTGGCACGTCCTGACCCCTTGCTGCGGGGCAATATCTTGAGCCCACTCGTCCATTACCCAACCAGGCCACATGGCGAGCACGGCACGACGTCTCGAAGCATGGCCACTGACACACCCTGAACCAACTCCACAGGATGGTTTCTCTTTTACTAGGTTAGGCTCACGGTTCACCCGTAGGTTCCTCCCGTGTCTCCTTACTTTAGTCTCACATATTAAAAGGATTCTTTGTATCTTTCCCGAAGGATCAACAATTCTTCTCCTTATTAATATGTACAAGTATCCTCAATAGGATATAACTCATATACCCGTCCAGATGCACTCTCTGAGCCTCAAGCTATCGTCATAGCAATATAAAACCTTTCTGACCCTATTGCCAGGATAGGGCAATGACCATCGTCATGGTGATTATAAAAACTGAGGTCTCAAGTACCATCTGACGTTGTTCTAGTCGATGTCTCACATCGCTAGCATAACCAAATCCGAAACCCACCAATGACTCCCTTTGCATGATTTTAATTTAAGTCACCGTCGTGACGAGTTTTCAAAAGAAAGTTTAGCCCTTCCGTACAAGGGCTCTTGCCACCGTCGTGGAAAAGATTTAATAAAATACTCATCATGCCTCCGGAGCGTATGAGTTGGATTTGTAACACACCAATCATAGCGAACAATTATACTCTACTCCTATGTCTTCCTATCCAAGCTATCTTCCACAACATATTTTCTAGTCCTTTCATTCTTTTAGCATTCTATATCTCTAGCTAACACATACCAGACAAGCAGAGAATATACATACTCATGTAATCCACATAAGCATACAACCCTAGGAGCAGAGATGGAAGAACCCTCACCTTGGCCAACCTTCCATGCAATCCTCTCTTATAACTTTAGTCTCCTCGGAGTTCCTGTTGCACTCTATCGTGTGCCGTTGTTCCTATAAGAACAACATTTACTTCATTAACGTTATTACTTAGCTTAACTTGTTATTTATCTCTTCATTACTCTCACGTGTAGTCCATGGTTGCCACAGAGTCAAGCTCTTGGTCTTATTGGACTTCTCTATCCCGACTTATGCGTATCCTTCCTCGGACACTTGACTTACTCGAATATAACACTCTACTTGAGTGTTTCACATACTTGGATTTGAGTATTAGACCTCTATCTAACTTGTATTCGCATCTAAGGAAGCTTATCTAGCTTGGTTGGAAGGAATCTCAATTTTAGGAAGGTCTAAGTATTTTGAATCAACTTGTGTTCCTACTTGGGTTCTAAGGAATCTAGTTTCTAAACCTCAATATACCTCCAATTTATCCCACTTAAGAATTCCTAATAATTATGAAGGAAGGAGGTTGAAATTTTAGAAATTAAATTTCATTATTCCGCAAGCTTCCATTCTTGGGAAACAAGAAGGTATCTAAATTAATTCTTGAGGCTTGATAGCATATTTAGAATTATTCTAGGGTGTTTAAGATTGAAAAGATAAAGTTTAAAAATCCCAACATCACCCTTAAAGTGTATTTGGGCAACCCGAGTAGGGACCGGTACGTTAACGTCGAGGTTCAACCTTAGTAACCTCGGGCCAGCTCCTCACGGGTCTTGTTCAGCTAATATTTTCACAATAAAATTTCAATGGGACCAAACCAAGCCTATTTACTCAAATTCAAGGTCAATTCCTAAGCTATCAACAATTTCCCCAATTTGGAAATAATTATAATTTCAATAATATCAATCCAAGCCTATTTACTCATATCCAAGCTCAATCCTAATTATCAACAATTTTTTCCCAATTTGGAAATAATTATAATTTCAATAATATCAATCCAAGCCTATTTACTCAAACCCAAGCTCAATCCTAATTATCAACAATTTTTTCCCAATTTGGAAATAATTATAATTTCAACCCCAAATCCTTACAAATTCGAATTTGGGCAAATCCGAGAATATAATCTTGATTTCTACCCCAACTAAGTGTTCAAGAACACTTTCTAGGTCTCAATCTACCCTCGAAATAAACCAATCGAAGGTGAATCGAAGAAATCCCTAAGAATGGAGAAATTGAGGGTTTCGAATGAATTGGGGTTACAAACCTTTGATTCGATTAGTGGGAGGTGTAGGAGACGTCGTACCCGAGCTCCTGTGACTTTTTCGGCGTCGGCTAGCTCTCCCCGGTCACTTTTCCGGCGAACCCCAACCTTTCTTCTTCTTCTTCCTCACGCCTCTCCTCCCCTCGCTCTCGTCTTTCTCTCTCTCGTCTTTCTTCTTCTCCATCCCTTATCCCTCTCTCCCTTATTCTTTTTAATTCCTTTCCTTTCTTTTATTTTTTATACTCCACGACACCTCCAACTAAATAATTAAATATAATATATATATATATATATATATATAATAACTAATTAATTAAAAATAAAATAAAATAATTAATAACTAAATAATAATAATAATAATAATAATTACAATAAAGAAGAGGTGGAAAAATATCTCCAATTAAATCCCTCTTCTTTCCAATTAATCTTATTTTCTTTTATGTCCCAATTTAAATTCCCAAAAATATTCATACTCTCTTTTCTTCCTCTTTAATTCAGGTTTCCAATTCCTTAGGTCCTGAATTAAATCCAAAAATTATTTTCTACTTCTTTTCGTTCCCTTTCATTTCATTTTAAACTTCGAAAAAATTTTCGGGGTATTACAATCTTTGAAAAAAAAATATTCCTTTCCGGTTTCTTTTAACTTTCACACTTCTTCTATATTCTTTTTAAAGTTTTAATTCCTAGCCCTGAGATAAATCATTCTTTAATCCTCGAAAATTTTCAGGGTATTACATTCTTCCCCCCTTAAGAAATTCGGTCCCCGAATTTCATCTACTTCGTGGGGTTGTTGTCTTGTTGCCCTCCCTTGGCTCAATTTCATCTATGGTTTCCCTCAATGTGGAAGTTTTACCGTTTTACCCTACGGTTCATCTTTCTTTCCTAGAGACTCAAGGTCTCTATCTGGTTTCTACACATTCTTTCCGTGATCATTTGTATTTCTAGTTTCGTAGTTAACCACCCCTCCGCGAGGTGTTAACCGACAGACTCCATCTGTCGTCATATCCTTCCCCGAGGATACCTAACTTTCCTAGTTTCAATTCACTTTGTGCTACTAATTTTGCAATGGATTGTCTGGCACGTACCACACGCCATGCTCCAATTTAGCTCTCCGAGGAGTTAACCATTGCCTTCTCTAGTGAGGCTTACCTTGACTCAATCTGCTTGTTCGACTAGCTACCTTCGTAGTGACTTCTTATATTTGTCTTGGAACACACCAAGACACTAGTTATTTGCATAGCACACTAGGTTCTATTTCTATAAACTCTGACTAACGAAGTACTCCCCTACATCGGAGTCCTCGTACTTAAGTATCCTCTACAACAAAGCAGCTACCCTTCTGCCGGTATTCCCCCAATATATTCTTTGCAAATGAGTTCTCCAAAAAAAGTCCGTTTACATCTTACTACACCCTCTACTCTACATCTAGATTTACCGCTTACACGGCATACACCATACGTAGGTGTTTATATTTTGTGCCATCAGTGTACCCAACCCTTCCGAGGTTGTTACACTCACTACCGACTCGGTTTACCCTACTCGTGTCCTAACGAAACCAAATGCCATGGCACTAGCACAACTATGTGTTACACTTACCGTTTCTCCACCAAACGGTAAAGAATCTTACATTTATGACTCGTGTTTCCCTTTCCTTTCCAGAGTTCTACACTTACCCTTAGTGGTTTCCATAACCGCTTCAGGTTACTCCTGTCGACATCCTATGTCTGACTGACTTAGACTCTGACTACTACTTGTAGTCATTCTGTTTATAATGGAAACTCACCAGTCTCCTCCTTACCATCATACTTATTACTCTGCCTCAGGCTTAGTTCGGTCTTCACATTAGAAGACCTCGTTTAACACAACTATGAGTGTGGATCTATACCATCCTCAGGTTAGTCCACTTAGAGTTGCACGTCCTATGCTAACTCTACTCATTGGGTTTCCGTTGGCTTTTACCCCAACTTGGCCCACTCGGACTCCTCAACTCACTTAGATCCTATTCCTACTTGGAATACTTGATTCGTTAACTCCAGCATGAACCTATCCGGACATGCTCTACTCCCCATGACCAAACGGAATCCGCTCCCACGGTTTGACTCTTTCCTTTCTTACGGTGTGGCATATGTTCACGAACACTTACTGCCTCTTGCAAGTGTGTTACCCGTTGGGTTCCAATCGCCCCCAACGGTAGCATACCTATTTTATATTTTGGCTCGCATCCTCAGATGCTTACCCGACTCCGTTCCCGTATTCACTCTCTTCTTTTCCATTTCGTACCTACGTGGTACTCTTTCTTCGAGTATTTCTCAATACTCGTTACTCACTAAATTCTCCTTCTCAATTAACCGTCCTTACGGTTAATTTTCCCTTTATGGCACCCACATGGCCATTTATACGTTTGGTTTGTCCACTCAGTCTCCACCCATACACGGGCTTCGGACTAATGGATTTACGGTTCACCAAACTGTGGAACTAGCTTACCTAGCTATGTCCACTACAATCTGTGTACTATACACGCACTTACGGTAGTAGTTGGTTCTCTACCTCCTACTTGACCCTTATCCTATAGGGTCTTATAGGCTTCCGCTCTTCCCCCCTTATGGGACTACTTATCTCTCTCTACTTTCTTTCCCCTCGAGCCTCCACGAGTCCCCTTGGGGCTTATCTCTTACGTTGTCTCGCTCGAGAGCTATCTACCGCAATAGCACTCATTTTCTTATCTCTGGATGGTACCCGAAGGTCTATGCCCATTTCCATCTCTAGACCTGCTCCGGTCTAATGCTTTCGAGTCCATTATCACCCTATGAACCCTCAAATGGGTAACCCTTAGGTTAACCTGTATACTCCCTTGGCACTTTAGCACTCTCTAGTGCTTTTCGATGTCCACTTAACTCTAATCACTCCAAGCGAGTGATTTCTCAACTATATCTACCATCCTTATACAGCTTACCTGTAAAAGGACTATTGTTTGGGTATTGGTCACATGAGTTAGTTTTCTTAGGCACCCTGCAGGTTCTAAAAATTAATTCAAGTTTATTTCTTTGAAAATGACGCCTGAGGTTTTCGTAAATAGTTAGGGTTTAACCAATTCGAATGACACAAATTGAGAAAGAGTTTTCATGAAAAATTTGCCTTCCAATGGTTATCCCTAGTATTTTCAAGAAAAGTTTAAGGGTCTTTCAGAATCTCTCATCCGGAAAGACGAAAAAGATTTTTACAAAAATTTCTCATGTGATCAATATCCTATTCTTTATGCTCTTCCTTAAGCAACCCAAGAGAGTTTGGTTGGGCTTAATCCCTTCTTTTCCCCCTTGTTTGCTTAAGGAACTAACAGTTCATGGATCGAGCGCAGGGTTGGACTAGGCTCCTTCCCTGTGCCTTACCATTTACTCTGTTTCCTGGTCGGTATATGGTTACGCTCTACATGTTTACATATGCCTCTACTTCTTAACATCTACCTCTACGGCATTTGATTCGGCCACTTTGCCCTTCCATATACCGTATCCTAATTTTCTAGTCCGTAGACTTTTACTTCTATACTGTGGCATAGACCACCTCTTTTCTGTTTACTTTCTAGGAAGGACAACTCACTTCCTTCAGCCATAGTATACCGCACAGTCGTGACCCATTCACGTGGTCATTTTCCTGTCGGTCTCATGCTTCCTGGCCCTATTTCTTCTTGTTTGTAAACTTTCCATTTCAATCGCCCCATGGGCTTACTTTCTTTTCTACACGCCAAGGGTGTCTTTTCTTTCACTTTACACATTATCCCTAGCATGAACTACCATTCACTGCATATTTCTATTCTACTTACATTCCATACTATAATCAAACAACTTGTGCCATACCATAGCACACAATGCGCCGCTAACAGAGCAGACGCGTCGTCTCATTTAACACCTGCAAAACAATCACACATTGTAGCGCATTCCTGCCTACAATTCAACCAAATGTGTTGCGTCTAGGTAGCATCCTCCATGGATGTCTCCTTTCCCCTATTATGGCGTCCTAAGGTTCCCGGGGTCACTGCCACCCCACCTTACGCCTTAGTACTCATCGGCACTTGTGTACTGTACAGGTTATATGCTTTGCATAGAATTTCACATAAAAATTCTATGCCTAAAGCGATGACTCGAAAGAATTTATGACTCAACATCCTGAGCAACCTCACAAGTGCCCGTCGGAACTACCGTTACGTCCGGATTTGTAATGGATAGCCCAACTGACCCCCGAGACTACTAGTTAGCTTCACACCCTTAAAGAACAACCTGCCTCTGATACCAAGTTTGTCACTGTCACGACCCCCTATCGGACGTCCGTGACCGGCACGGGATGTAGGATTTCTCCTATCCCGTAAGCCTCTAATCCCTGATTGACATTCTTATATATGCATAACTACCCATTTCTATTACAAACAATATATAGTATATGTGGTCATCCCTATCCGGTGACCTAAGTAACACGCAATCCACGGCTCGCTCAACGCCGCTTCAGTCTATACATATACACATAATCAATCACACGTACATATAGTATACATATTGATCGAGCGCCTCAAGGCGGGTGATCTATCCTATTCACATGCAGAATCCCTGTATACAGTCAAGCATATATATTCAATCACACACCTGCATATAATTTACATATTGATCACACGCCTCAATGCGTGTGACCTATCCTATTCACATGCGGAAGCTGTATTTTCATACAATCAAGTATTCAACCACACATATATATAAATTTACATATTGACCACACGCTCAGTGCGTGTGATCTATCCTATTCACATGCGGAAGTCACAATCATATATATATATATACATGATATCATCATATCATAACCTATGATCCCAACAACCAGACCAATCTTTAACCTGTATGAAACCGACAGTTCTAGAGTGTGACATATACATATATGTATATAGCAACTGTACAAATCAATGCTATACCAAAAGAATCATATACATATACATCCTGACAAAATACATATATATCAATACTACCCACGCGAACAATGCGTGCGGTCTCTAAGTCTGTCCGCCTCCCTGAGATGAAGTGGAAGCGCTCCCGATGCCTATACCACCTGTGTCTGTAACATGTAATATTGGGGTGAGTCAAACAGACTCAATGAGAGGCTTTCGCATCCCTAGTGTAGTAGCGGGTACCACTACAACTGGGGAGAGGAGCCAATCACAAACACATACGCATATAACAGATTCTGAATTTCCATATATTAGGTCGTCAAGCAATGAGCATATGTCATATTCACAATAAAGAATTTAAAGCATGGTTCTACATACATTTAAATTCACACATACATCACATCAGAGTTTATCATACAACTTCATGTGGATATCCATGTTCAAATAACCATAATCATAATCTGGCTCGAAGGCATATCTCCGTTAGGAGAGAATCTGGCCCGAAGGCAATATCTCCGTTAGGAGAGAATCTGGCCCGAAGGCAATATCTCACGTGAGCAATATGGGAACCTAGTTGATCATTATAGGAACCCCTGCTCCCAAGACTATACTTGGAACAATAATCTGACCCCAAGACTTCACTTGGAGCATAGCCGGCGACTCATCTGACCTCGGTTTACCCAAGGCAATAGCCACAATGTGGTGTACTCATATACTCTGTATTTCTGTGGGTTGACTCAAGATAAACAGACTCAATCTACCCGGACTATCCGTGATCGACTCGGTTCCCGCGTTATGGACCACTACTTGTTCATTTTACTTCTTGTTAGGCAATCTAGATTTCCAAGTGGTTTCTAATCCGGACTCTTGGTTCAAAACAAGGTTACCTATGTTTATTTCCTTTAAGGATTTACATACAAAACCACACTTTTCGGATAATAATCAATAAGGTTTGTTTCTAGTACCACAAGACCCTCATAAATAAAATGGACTCGTTCCTACCCCCCGATATCATATAGGTCCCGAGGACCTTCTTTCCATATAAGGCTCCTTGAGCCACCATTGCTTTTACAATTTACATATACACATACAGCACGTTATCACATATATTACAATTTAGGAACAACAATAGCATGTTATCTATCATAAAATTCCTACAAGTAGGCAAGAAGGCAAACCATATATCCATATCCGCAGTCAACCCTATAGGACAAGGATAGGAAAGCCCCTCACCTGGTTGGCCCCTCCGATCGGCTCTCGGTGCACGGAAAAGTCCACTCAAAGTATGGTGCCCTATACACATATACTTAAGAGATTTACAACTTGAAAATTCAACCACTATCGTGTACATGTAACGCTAATGCTCATGTTCTTTCTAATTAATTCCATAGACTAGTTGTTGGCTTGGAATGCCCTCAACTATTTTTCGGAACACCTAGCATGCTTCTATTCGTGTTCAGCCCTTTCTTAATCACACTATTCGGAAGCTTTGACTTGGGAATGCAAGGTTACCCAATTCCACCTCTATGTGTCCGTATGAACTTCCATTACCCAAGTCTTGAATTTACGGCTCAAGAGAATCATAAATCCTACTTGTCCAAGTTTTCCATTTATCAAACTAACCTTGAACACTTCACCTACACATGAATACACATACCCGAATACGCGTAAAATTAGAGAATTGTCTCTTTTTCCCCGAACGGGGTTCCGGGTGAGACGGGAATTACTCGGGTTTTAATCCTTCGTACATTCCAATAATTTTTTAACAATTATATAATTATCATTCAACCTTTCAATGCACCCCAAATCATTCCACAACACCCTTAAACCTTAACAACCACATTTTCCTACACTTTTTCCAACCCGGATAAATTCCATCAATTTGGTTCCGGTTCCTAAGCTTCCAACTCACTTCCTAGCATGCAAATACTTCAATTTAGGACCCAGAACACTCAGATTGAATCAATTGGGGTCTTTCCAAAAATCCCTAAAATTGATAAAATTGGGGTTTGAGAGTTTCGGGACTTCTCACCTCGATTCAACCGGTTAGAAGGACGATATGGAGTAGAGGAGACTCCCAGCTACCTTCTCCGGTGAAGAGACGGCATTTTCCGGCGAGAAAGCTTTCTCCCTCTTGTTTCTCTCTCTAGCCCGAACTCTCTCTCTCTCTAGCACAACGAAGGCGACTACGGCTCCGGTGGACGCGACTCCGGCCACCACTGTGCTCAGCCCGTGCGTCCGGCCACCACGCGCTACTCTCCGTCCGTCCGTGCGTGTTCCGTTCACGAAGCCCCTCACGGTTTGCTCTCTCTCTCTCTCTCGTCAACGCTCTTTCCCGTTTATCCTCCCCCACGATTTCCTTCTCTGCTTCTTTCTTTATTCATTTCTTCTATTCTTCTTTTACTTATATTACATCTATATATATATTAAATTAATATATATATATATATATATATACCTAATTAATATATACATATCACAAAAATAATTAATCTGATATAATGATAATTAATAAGAAAAGGGAGTATATATATATAAAAAAATAATTAGGATTTAAACAAATTTGTGTTTTTTTTTAAAAAAAACAAGTAGTAGGATAGTGTGTATTTTATCTCATTTTCCACTTTAATTAAATTAATTTAATTTAATTTAATAATGCCAGTTAAAACATTCTCGGGTATTACAGTCACGACCCCCGTTTAGAGGACCGTGACCGGCACAGACACAGGGAATACCCTTATGCCTGTAAGCCTTATCACCTAATTGACAGAATATCTATTATTGAAAATACATTCACATGCAGTATAATACCATGGCTACACCGAAATGGTGGCCTATCCTAGGCAAGCAAATCCACGGTCAGTGCCGCTTCAGGATATAGATATAGGAAACACACATAATATATATAACCTGTGTACTGGCTACACATCCGAAGATGCTGCCTATCCTATTCACATGCAACAGATATATGTATATATATATATACATATATATTTTGAAAACAAATTTGCCCTGTATCTCAGCATAATTAATCCTGATCTTTAAGTTGTGTGAAGGTGACAGTTCTAGATTTAGTAATACAGTTTAATTGGGTACGTCTACCCTTTACTTTATGATACAATAATAAAACAAATTAAATTACAATTACACTTTGTTCACCCACATGAACAAGTTTTGGGTCTTGGAAAGTGTTGCTCAACCCTCGTTCCACCGAGACTTCTTCCACCTGTACTTAACATGTCTCTGTGTAGTAAAAATGAGGTGTGAGTCTTAACCACGTGACTCAGTGAGGACTCTCCCATCCCCGGCGCAAGGCGGGTACCTTACCGCTAGGACTGGGAGTCATACACAACCACATGCACAAACAACTAGTTACTGTGAGTTAGCATGCATTCTTGGTGATCACACAATAACAGAAATTTCACCCAAACACTCACATGCATTTAGCAGATATAAGCATGCAGCAGTTTAATTCACATCATCACTCAACAAGTAAACATATAACATGTAATGCCGGCTTTTACTTACCGGTCTTCTCAAGTTCAACATGTTTAAATCAACCAAGACGTTGAGGTGACGTAATCCTGTACGTCACTACTACGCTGCACAATCAGAAATCATATGCAAACACGGACGATTTGTATATACACACAGATACTATAACATACATCAACTTAATCTCCCCAACTCTGGGGTTTCTACTAGCCACAACGTGGCTTTCCCACTTTCAACCCGTGCACTCGGGTTGTTGGCCACCACGTGGCAAATATACTTAACCCATTCACTCGGGTACTGGTCACCTCGTGACGATTCTATTAATCAAACAATAATTAACCCATTCACTTGGGTACTAGTCACCTCGTGACAATTCTATTAATCAAACACAATCAACTTCTATCTATCAAACAACTAACGCATAGCCACCACGTGGCACGTCCTGACCCCTTGCTGCGAGGCAATAGCTTGAGCCCACTCGTCCATTACCCAACCAGGCCACATGGCGGGCACGGCACGACGTCTCGAAGCATGACCACTGACACACCCTGAACCAACTCCACAGATGGTTTCTCTTTTACTAGGTTAGGCTCACGGTTCACCCATAGGTTCCTCTCGTGTCTCCTTACTTTAGTCTCTCATATTAATAGGATCCTTTGTATCTTTCCCGAAGGATCAACAATTCTTCTCCTTATTAATATGACAAGTATCCTCAACAGGATATAACTCATATACCCGTCCAGATGCACTCTCTGAGCCTCAAGCTATCGTCATAGCAATATAAAACCTTTCTGACCCTATTGCCAGGATAGGGCAATGACCATCGTCATGGTGATTATAAAAATTGAAGTCTCAAGTGCCATCTGACGTTGTTCTAGTCGATGTCTCACATCGCTAGCATAACCAAATCCGAAACCCACCAATAACTCCCTTTGCATGATTTTAATTTAAGTCACCGTCGTGACGAGTTTTCAAAATAAAGTTTAGCCCTTCCGTGCAAGGGCTCTTGCCACCGTCGTGGAAAAGATTTAATAAAATACTCATCATGCCTCCGGAGTGTATGAGTTGGATTTGTAACACACGAATCATATCAAACAATTATACTCTACTCCTATGTCTTCCTATCCAAGCTATCTTCCACAACATATTTTCTAGTCCTTTCATTCTTTTAGCATTCTATATCTCTAGCTAACACATACCAGACAAGCAGAGAATATACATACTCATGTAATCCACATAAGCATACAACCCTAGGAGCAGAGATGGAAGAACCCTAACCTTGGCCAACCTTCCATGCAATCCTCTCTTGTAACTTTAGTCTCCTCGGAGTTCCTGTTGCACTCTATCGTGTGTCGTTGTTCCTATAAGAACAGCATTTACTTCATTAAGGTTATTACTTTGCTTAACTTGTTATTTATCTCTCCATTACTCTCACGTGTAGTCCATGGTTGTCACAGAGTCAAGCTATTGGTCTTATTGGATTTCTCTATCCCGACTTATGCGTATCCTTCCTCGGACACTTGACTTACTCGAATATAACACTCTACTTGAGTGTTTCACATACTTGGATTTGAGTATTAGACCTCTATCTAACTTGTATTCGCATCTAAGGAAGCTTATCTAGCTTGGTTGAAAGGAATCCCAATTTAGGAAGGTCTAAGTATTTTGAATCAACTTGTGTTCCTACTTGGGTTTTAAGAAATCTAGTTTCTAAACCTCAATATACCTCCAATTTATCCCACTTAAGAATTCCTAATTATTATGAAGGAAGGAGGTTGAAATTTTAGAAATTGAATTTCATTATTCCGCAAGCTTCCACTCTTGGGAAACAAGAAGGTATCTAAATTAATTCTTGAGGCTTGATAGTATACTTAGACTTATTCTAGGGTGTTTAAGATTGAAAAGATAAAGTTTAAAACTCCCAACATCACCCTTAAAGTGTATTTGGGTAACCCGAGTAGGGACCCGGTACGTTAACGTGGAGGTTCAACCTTAGTAACCTCGGGCCAGCTCCTCACGGGTCTTGTTCAGCTAATATTTTCACAATAAAATTTCAATAGGACCAATCCAAGCCTATTTATTCAAATTCAAGGTCAATTCCTAAGCTATCAACAATTTCCCCAATTTGGAAATAATTATAATTTCAATAATATCAATCCAAGCCTATTTACTCAAATCCAAGCTCAATCCTAATTATCAACAATTTTTTTCCCAATTTGGAAATAATTATAATTTCAATAATATCAATCCAAGCCTATTTACTCAAACCCATGCTCAATCCTAATTATCAACAATTTTTTCCCAATTTGGAAATAATTATAATTTCAACCCCAAATCCTTACAAATTCGAATTTGGGCAAATCCGAGAATATAATCTTGATTTCTACCCCAACTAAGTGTTCAAGAACACTTTCTAGGTCTCAATCTACCCTCGAAATAAACCAATCGAAGGTGAATCGAAGAAATCCCTAAGAATGGAGAAATTGAGGGTTTCAAATGAAATTGGGGTTACCAACCTTTGATTCGATTGGTGGGAGGTGTAGGAGACATCGTACCCGAGCTCCTGTGACTTTTCCGACGTCAGCTAGCTCTCTCCGGTCACTTTTCCAGCGAACCCCAACCTTTCTTCTTCTTCTTCCTCACGCCTCTCCTCCCCTCGCTCTCGTCTTTCTTCTTCTCCATCCCTTATCCCTCTCTCCCTTATTCTTTTTAATTCATTTCCTTTCTTTTATTTTTTATACTCCACGGCACCTCCAACTAATAATTAAATATAATATATATATATATATATATATATATATATATATATATATATATATATATATAATAACTAATTAATAAAAATAAAATAAAATAATTAATAACTAAATAATAATAATAATAATAATAATAATTACAATAAAGAAGAGGTGGAAAAATATCTCTAATTAAATCCCTCTTCTTTCCAATTAATCTTATTTTCTTTTATGTCCCAATTTAAATTCCCAAAAATATTCATACTCTCTTTTCTTCCTCTTTAATTCAGGTTTCCAATTCCTTAGGTCCTGAATTAAATCCAAAAATTATTTTCTACTTCTTTTCTTTCCCTTTCATTTCATTTTAAACTTCGAAAAATTTTTCAGGGTATTACAATCTCTGAAAAAAAATTCCTTTCCGGTTTCTTTTAACTTTCATACTTCTTCTATATTCTTTTTAAAGTTTTAATTCCTAGCCCCGAAATAAATCATTATTTAATCCTCGAAATTTTTCGGGGTATTACAGATGAGTCTTTCGAAAACTTGATATTCATTTTCCTTTTTTAATCCATTTTCGCCGATTAGTATTTTGAAAACTTGATATTCATTTTTATTTTTTTTAATCAGTGTTCGTCGATGAGTATTTCGAAAACTTGATATTCATTTTTATTTTTTTTAATCAGTGTTCGTCGATGAGTATTTCGAAAACTTGATATTCATTTTTCTTTTTTTTAATCAGTTTTCGCCGATAATTGTTTCGAAAACTTCACAATCATTTTTCGTTTTTTAATCAGTTTTAACTAATCTGTGTTTCGAGAACTTGATATGTATTTGTCTTCTTTTAATCATTTTCGCCGATGAGTGTTTCAGAAACTTGATTTTTTTCTTTTTTTAATCATTTTTCGCCGATAAGTGTTTCGAAAACTTGATATTGATTTTTCTTTTTTTAATCAGTTTTCGACGATGAGTGTTTCAAAAACTTGATATTCATTTTTATTTTTTTTAATCAGTTTTTGTCGGTGAGTGTTTTGAAAACTTGATATTCATTTTTCTATTTTTAATCAGTTTTCGTCGATTAGTGTTTCGAAAACTTTATATTCATTTTTCTTTTTTAATCAGTTTTCGCCGATGAGTGTTCTGAAAACTTGATATTCATTTTTATTTTTTTTAATTAGTATTCGTCGATGAGTGTTTCAAAAACTTGATATTCAATTTTCTTTTTTTAATCAGTTTTCGCCGATGAGTGTTTCGAAAACTTGATATTCATTTTTATTTTTTTTAATCAGTTTTCGTCGATGAGTGTTTCGAAAACATAATATTCATTTTTCTTTCTTTAGTCAGTTTTCACCGATGAGTGTTTCGAAAACTTGATATTTATTTGACTTTTTTTAATCAATTTTCGCCGATGAGTGTTTCGAAAACTTGATGTTCTTTTTCTATTTTTAATAAGTTTTCGCCGATGAGTGTTTCGAAAACTTTATATTCATTTTTATTTTTTTAATCAGTTTTCGCCAATGAGTGTTTTCGAAAACTTGATAATCATTTTTCTTTTCTTAATCAGTTTTCGCCGATGAGTGTTCTGAAAACTTGATATTCTTTTTTATTTTTTTAATCAGTTTTCGTCGATGGGTGTTTCGAAAACTTGATATTCATTTTACTTTTTTTAATCAATTTTCGCCGATAAGTGTTTCAAAAACTTGATAGTCATTTTTCTTTTTTTAATCAGTTTTCGTCGATGAGTGTTTCGAAAGCTTGATATTCATTTCTCTTTTTTTAATCAGTTTTCGCGGATGAGTGTTTCGAAAACTTGATATTCAATTTTCTTTTTTTAATCAGCTTTCGCCGATGAGTGTTTCGAAAACTTGATATTCATTTTCCTTTTCTAATCAGTTTTCGCCGATGAATGTTTCGAAAACTTGATATTCATTTTTATTGTTTTCAATCAGTTTTCGTCGATGAGTGTTTCGAAAACTTGATATTCATTTTTCTTTTTTTAATCAGTTTTCGTCGATGAGTGTTTCGAAAACTTGATATTCATTTTAGTTTTTTTAATCAATTTTCGCCGATGAGTGTTTCGAAAACTTGATATTCATTTTTCTTTCTTTAATCAGTTTTCGCCGATGAGTGTTTCAAAACTTGATATTCATTTTTCTTTTTTAATCAATTTTCACCGATGAGTGTTTCGAAAACTTGATATTCATTTTTATTTTTTTTAATCAGTTTTCGTGATAAGTGTTTCGAAAACTTGATATTCATTTTTCTTTTTTTAAACAATTTTCGCCGATAAGTGTTTCGAAAACTTGATAATCTTTTTCTATTTATTATCAGTTTTCGCCGATGAGTGTTTCGAAAACTTTATATTCATTTTTATTTTTTTAATCAGATTTCGCCGATGAGTGTTTTCAAAAACTTGATATTCATTTCTCATTTTTTAATCAGTTTTAGCCGATGAGTGTTATGAAAACTTGATATTCATTTATATTTTTTTTAATCAGTTTTCGTCGATTAGTGTTTCGAAAACTTGATATTCATTTTCCTTTTTTAATCAGTCTTCGCCAATGAGTGTTTCGAAAACTTGATAGTCATTTTTAGTTTTTTAATCAGTTTTCGCAAATGAGTGTTTCGAAAACGTAATATTCATTTTTCTTTCTTTTAAATAGTTTTCGCCGATAAGTGTTTCGAAAACTTGATATTCATTTTTCTTTTTCTTAATCAGTTTTCGCCGTTGTGTTTCGAAAACGTGATATTCATTTTTCTTTATTTAATTATTTTTCACCAATGAGTGTTTCAAAAACTTGATATTCATTTTTCTTTTTTTAATCAGTTTTCGCCGATGAGTGTTGTGAAAACTTGATATTCATTTTTCATTTTTTAATCAGTTTTCGGCGATGAGTATTGTGAAAACTTGATATTCATTTTTCTTTTTTTAATCAGTTTTCGCCGATGTGTGTTTCCAAAACTTGATATTAATTTTTTTTTTTTTTAATTAGTTTTCGCCGATGAGTGTTTCGAAAACGTAATATTCATTTTTATTTTTTTTAAACAGTTTTCGCCGATGAGTGTTTCCATAACTTGATATTCATTTTTCTTTTTCTTAATAAGTTTTCGCCGATAAGTGTTTCGAAAACGTAATATTCATTTTTCTTCATTTAATCAGTTTTCGCCGATGAGTGTTTCGAAAACTTGATATTCATTTTTCCCTTTTTGATCAGTTTTCGCCAATGAGTGTTCTGAAAACTTGATATTCAATTTTCTTTTTTTAATCAGTTTTCGCCAATGTGTGTTTTGAAAACTTGATATTCATTTTTCTTTTTTTAATCATTTTTCACCGATGAGTGTTTCGAAAACTTGATATTCATTTTTCTTTTTTAATCAGTTTTCGCCGATGTGTGTTTCGAAAACTTGATATTGATTTTTCTTTTTTTAATAAGTTTTCGCCGATGAGTGTTTCGAAATTTTGATATTCATTTTTCTTTTTTTAATCAGTTTTCGCCGATAAGTGTTTCGAAAACTTTATATTCATTTTCCTTTTTTAATCAGTTTTCACCAATGAGTGTTTCGAAAACTTGATATTCATTTTAATTTTTTTAATCAGTTTTCGTGATGAGTGTTTCGAAAACTTGATATTCATTTTTCTTTTTTTAATCAGTTTTCGCCGATGAGTGTTTCGAAAACTTGATGTTCATTTTACTTTTTTTAATCAATTTTCGTCGATAAGTGTTTCGAAAACTTGATATTCATTTAAATTTTTTTTAATCAGTTTTTGTCGATGAATGTTTGTAAACTTGATATTCATTTTTCTTTTTTTAATCAGTTTTCGCCGATGAGTGTCACTACAAAAATTCATGTTTTTAACGAGGGTCAACCAACGACCCTTTAAGCAACCGTCGTTAAACATTAGTATTTTAGAAATCTAACCACGGTTATTTAGCAACAAGCAAAACCGATGTTAAGGCTTTAATTTTTCTTATGAAAATATCAAATCTCTCATTTTTTTCATCATGTTCATATCCTCCTTTCCTTTTGCCCTTTTCCATCGTGCACCCTAAACGCCGATTTCCTCCATTGCCTTCTCTGCAACCTCAATGAAAACGAGTTCCTTCAGCCTCTCATCCAACCACCTCCTCAGCCCACCGTCGTCCACGGTGACCCTTGTCGTCTTGATCACAGACGTTCTCATGAGTATCGCCTGTTTTTCAAATACTTCAGTGGTTCCTCCGGAAGACTCGACTCTGTGCTTGCTATGTCAATATTGTTAGTGTCAGTATTAGTATTACCTCTTGGATCTTTTAAGAATTTGGCCTCTGCGACCATCTCGTTGATCTCTGCTATTGAAGGACTCCTACCATGAGTTTTATCAAAATTGCTGTGTTGTTCCTTCTCTCTTCCCCTTTGTCTCAGAGCAGTCACTGATCGTTTAACTCCAAGTCCTACACTGTCTGATTTGTACGGAGATAGGTGCCTTCCATGGTCAGGTTTTGGCAAGGGACTTATATTTCTCCGAATGGGATCGTCATCACCGTCGGGTTCGGGTCTAAAGGGCTTATAAGGTGACTTGCTATGGTGTCTTCTTCGCGGTGGAGATGATGAGCTTTCCAGCTCAAACCTCGAAGCATGCCTTCGGTGTAGTGCAAGTGAGATGGGGCTTTTGTTCCTAATGTTCAGAGCTTCTGCGCCTTCTGCTCCCAAACTCAAATTCTTTCTTTCTCGTTCGTGTCTTGGAGTTTCCTGCCACTCTGTCTCTGTGTCTGATGGTTCATACCTGCTTTGTCCCTCCTTGGCGGTGAATCTGGTGTCCTCGAGCTACCCGACGATTTTAAGGATGATCGATTTGCGTCTGCGATCTCTTCTTCTCCTTCATTGATCTCACCGCAACGTAGGTAGAGTATACTACTCTGACCCTAATTAATTTCTGTTTTCTTTCTTCTCTAGCGGCAATATGGGGGGTTTTGTAGTGAATTTTCCTCTTGCGTTTATATCATTCTGAAACCTAGTGAATTAATGGCCCTTGTACTCTTTCAAAATTTGATTATATATAGTTGTGAAAAATGCATATGCATGCAGGAGATAGGCTTCCTACTTCAAGAGCTCAAGAATGGAGCTTGAGGAGCCACACATGATCAATCCTATGACAGATTACTGTAAGCAAATGGAAAAGGCTTACTAAGGGCACCTTTTCCTTGAACATATATACACATTATATATATATAGATATATATAGTGTGGCGTTGTTTGTGTTCTTTGAGGATGGAGGTACAGGTTTTTATTTTCACAGGGTTAATTTATTATTCTGTTGACTGTCATATTTTCAGGCAAAAGCAGTGGCTGATATGCAGCAGCGCAACCTTCAAACTAGTATGGAGCAAGAAGAGAGGCGTTAAGCTTCTATAGTGTTTTTTCTTATTGGTATAGTTATTAATTTTCAACAATTATTAGGGTACCATTCTCCCAAACTTGATTTTATCATTGCTATTTTATCTGAAATTTATTGTTTGATTACTTACTCAATGGATGGGTGTTAAGTAATCAATGCCTTTTGTTCTTTTGTTTTTCCTTTTCAATATAGTTTTTGTTACATTTTCTTATGTGACATTTGATTTTAATTTGGCAGAGAATTGCTGAAACTGCGGATATTCAGATAAAGCAATGGGCTGCAGGGAATGAAAGCAATATGCGGGCTTTGCTATCAACATTACAATATGTGCAATCTTTTACTGCTTTTATTGCTAATACTCTTGCACTTTGGGGCTCTAAAATACACGCTTTTTTTGTAGTACTATAGCTTGATTTGCATTCTTAGTGACTAGTGTAACAAATCTTTTTTGACAATAGAAATTTCTGGTTCTTTGATTTTGTCTATTTGTATTCTTAGTCTTTTATTGCTGTAAGGAAACTAATATGTAGTTTATAGTTTTGGAGCAAGTGGAGGCCTATCATCTGTTGCTCCAGTAGTTTACAACATTTCTTATCTCTAGTTTCTCAACCAGTGCTAAATGATCGAGCTTCAGATAGTTACTTCCATTACTTTTAAATCCTGTTAAGGTTTTTTATAGAAACTTTTAAATCTTGCTAAGTAGTTCCAAATGCCGAAGTAGATTTCTTAACTGTTTCCTTGTTAACTTTCTTACCTCTGAACTTATATGCAGGTGCTCTGGGCTGAATGTGGTTGGCAACCAGTGTCTTTGACAGATATGATTACTTCTGCGTTAGTTAAAAAAGTTTATAGAAAAGCAACATTATGCATTCACCCAGATAAAGTTCAACAGAAAGGTGCTAGTCTTGAACAAAGTCATTTGAGGATGCCTTCAATAGATTGATGAATGCAACAATTATGTCAAAATCTTCCATATACAATTTATTGCTTCCCTTTTTACTTGTACAAGTCATTCTGCAGGGAAAAAAATCCGCAAAAGCCTTCCACTATAAATTAGCAAGAGCACGTCAATACACACGAGCTTTAGGAGGGATTGTCTCCATCTCGTCATCCAAAGTATTCATGTGCACGGGCCTGTAATCTAACCGAACTTTCTCGTTCTCCCAATATCTGCAAGTTAGTGCAAAAATCTCAGGTAATGTTAATTCAGCCAACTAATACAATTGCTTATTAAGAGGTGAAAGAAAACACCCATAATGAATTTTCTTGTGTAGGTTGCAATAAAATTAAGTGTTTCAGCATTGAGATTTCACTAATCAATAGAACCCATTGTAGTGATTTACCAAGTACCACAAGGAATCAATGCATACTGAACGTGATGTCATTTTGAATTGTATCTTGTCACTTAAGTTTTGAATGTGTTTCCAAAAGGACTGCGACCACCAAGAACTATATGAAGTCTTAAATCTTGCTGGAATGAAAACTAGCCAGTGACTAGGGATCTTCAAGCAGGAAAGAGTTCCAAGAACCTCTCTTACAAATCAGCTTCATAACCATATCTGACTAGTAAGATAGTTTTAAACCATGATGTCATTTTGAATTGTATCTTGTCACTTAAGTTCTATCCCACTACAATTGCTTCTTTTGTACTGAGGAAACATTACTTGAGTCTTCTTTGAAGCCAAATTGCATATGCATCAACCCAATTTCATTCTCCTGCAGCTACATTTTCGGTCAGCAACCACTCTTGGAGACCTGAATTAGCTATTGTGTAATATTCACCCAAACGGATAAATGAGTGTCGTACTCCTACATCCCATCATCAAGGTACTTTTGTAACTTATTAATTCACAAAAGAGAAGGTCGTTACATCTTATGTTTCCATGATTCCTTTGCTAATTAGTATTGTTACTAACTAAACTTGATATATGTTTATGGACACTGGCTATATATCTTGCATGTAAATTAATATCTTTGTACCACTACCACAATGTAGTTCATTCAGAATAAATGATTAATATATTATTATTAAATTTATTTTTTAATTTTATATCCCCAAAGTAATTATTCATTGTTAATGTTATTAGTAAAGTTGATATACATTTCTTTCATGACCTTACTTAAACAAGATATATTTTGTGTTTGTATTTGTGTTTCCATTTTTATGCCTTATAGATACAGAGAAGACGTTGATGGTAATGTGAGCAATGAATTGGAAGTGCTTGTTGTGAGTTCACAGAAATGTCAAAAGTTCATGTTCCCTAAGGTATATATATATATATATAAACTTTTGCATCATCCTCAACATAATTAAGAAATATATAAATTGTGCAAATTAAAGACATTGTTTAACATATGCTGATCATTGGTATAAATATTCCAAATGACACCTTGGTATAAATATTTATAAATGGTTGAAGACTCCTCTTAGTTTATTTCAGAATAAACTAGGTGGCATTGTCCTTAATAAGTTAATTAGTTTATAATGCTTCCTTATAATGCTTTGCTTTAATTTGATCCAATCAAAGCCTTTTAATTTAGTCTACTTCAATTCCCCTGTTTTGAGTCCTTGCTTGTTATACTCTATTCAATCTTCAAACTATATATCAACCATATATATAAGAGAATAAGAACGTAGATTAATTGGAAGCAAATCCCATTTGGCCTTTATTATTATTATTTTTATTATTCATATAAATAATAAAAACCTTGAAGGGTGAAGGCATGAATTTAGCCAAGGATACATGTGGTTAGTTGCATTTTAGGGCCAAGTTTACCTCTTGATTTAGAAATGGCATTTTAGGGGCTAAAGTGCAAAGTTTCTATTTTTGTGATGCTCTACTGATTAGAAATTTTTTTGGAAAAATTTTAGTGCAAAACTCTGTTTAGGAAGATTGAACACTATTTTACATGAATTTACCACCTGTGTTGCTTTTAATGGAAATTTGGGAAATTGGGAATGTCACGACCCTCGTTTAGAGGATCGTGACCGGCACAGACACAGGGAATACCCCCATGCCTGTAAGCCTTATCACCTAATTGACAGAATATCTATTATTGAAAATACATTCACATGCATTATAATACCATGGCTACACCGAAATGGTGGCCTATCCTAGGCAAGCAAATCCACGGTCAGTGCCGCTTCAGGATATAGATATAGGAAAACACACATAATATATATAACCTATGTACTGGCTACACATCCGAAGATGCTGCCTATCCTATTCACATGCAACAGATATATGTATATATATATTTTTGGAAACAAGTTTTCCCTGCATCGTAATCTAACGGATCCTGATCTTTAAGGTGTGTGAAGCTGACAGTTCTAGATTTAGTGATACCATATAATTGGGTACGTCTACCATTTACTTTATGATACAATAATAAAGTAAATTAAATTACAATTACACTTTATTCACCCACATGAACAAGTTGTGGGTCTTGGAAAAGTGTTGCTCAACCCTCATTCCACCAAGACTTCTTCCACCTGTACTTAACCTGTCTCTGTGTAGTAAAAATGAGGTGTGAGTCTTAACCACGCGACTCAGTGATGACTCTCCCATCCCCGGCGCAAGGTGGGTGCCATAGCGCTGGGTTTGGGAGTCATACACAATCACATGCAAAAACAACTAGTTAATGTTGTTAGCATACATTCTTGGTGATCACACAACAATAGAGATTTCATCCAAACACTCACATGCATTTAATAACTGTAAACATGCAGTAGTTTATTCCACGTCATCAATCAGCAAGTAAACATGTAACATATATTGCCAGCTTTTACTTACCGGTCTTCTCACGTTCAGCATGTTTGAATCAAACAAGACTTTGTGATGACGTAATCCTGTACGTCACCACTCCGCTGCACAATCAACAATTATATGCAAACACAGACAATTCTTTAAGTACACGCAGACACTATAACATACATCTACTTAACTTCCCCCACTCTGGGGTATTTACTAGCCACTACATGGCTTTTCTACCTCGAACCCGTGCACTCGGGTTGCTAGCCACCAGGTGGCAAAACATACTTAACCCATTGAATTGGGTACTGGTCACCTCGTGACAATTCTATTAATCAAACACAATCAACTTCTATCTATCAAACAACTGATATGTAGCCACCACGTGGCACGTCCTGACCCCTTGCTGTGGGGCAATAGCTTGAGCCCACTCGTCCATTACCCAACCAGGCCACATGGCGGGTACGACACGACGTCTCAAAGCATGGCCACTGACACACCCTAGACCAACTCCACAGGATGGTTTCTCTTTTACTAGGTTAGGCTCACGGTTCACCCGTAGGTTCCTCCCGTGTCTCCTTACCTTTGTCTCACATATTAATAGGATTCTTTGTATCTTTCCCGAAGGATCAACAATTCTTCTCCTTATTAATATGTATAAGTATCCTTAACAGGATATAACTCATATACTCGTCTAGATGCACTCTCTGAGCCTCAAGCTATCGTCATAGCAATATAAAACCTTTCTGACCCTATTGCCAGGATAGGGCAATGACCATCGTCGTGGTGATTATAAAACTGAGGTCTCAAGTGCCATCTGACGCTGTTCTAGTCGATGTCTCACACCGCTAGTATAATCAAATCTGAAACCCACAAATAACTCCCTTTGCATGATTATAATTTAAGTCACTGTCGTGACGAGTTTTCAAAATGAAAGGTTAGTCCTTCCGTACAAGGACTCTTGCCACCGTCGTGGAAAAAGATTTAATAAAATACTCATCATGCCTCCGGAGTGCATGAGTTGGATTTGTAGCACACCAATCATAGCAAACAATTTCTCTCTACTCCTATGTCTTCCTATCTAAGCTACTTTCCACAACCTAATTTCTAGTTCCTTTATTCATTTAACATTCTATACCTCTAGCTAACACATACCAGACAAACAAAGAATGTACATACTCATGTAATCCACATAAGCATACAACCCTAGGAGCAGAGATGAAAGAGCCCTCACCTTGGTCACTTTACTTAACAGTCCCTTTGAGCACTCTTGTCTCCAAGGAAGTACTTGAATCCTATCACATACAATCATTTCCACCATATTATAAATTCATAATTACATAGCAACTTAAAACTACATTCAAAGCTAACCCAAAAAACCCCTTATTAAGCTAAGGTCATCATTTAGAGTTCTTTTTAAGTTAAAAACAATTTATTCTTAAGTAAACAAGTCTTGCCATTTGCTCACTCTCCAAGCTCCTTCAATGAAGGATTTTGTTTAATCTTTGAAATGACACTTAAAAGTTGGTTAAACTCATTTTAGTTGAAGGAAAAGGAATCATTCAAATTAAGGAAGAAATAACAACTTTTCAAAAACTAGAAACTTGGTAGTGTGTAAAACAGAACCGCTAACTTTCGAGAAACTTCCCAGAAAATCTAACCGTTGGACTTTTTAGTAAAAATACAAATTAGAAATCTTAGGATGTTAGCTTTCATATGGCTTTGGAATCACTCAAATCAATTAAGTAACGAATTCAGAAAACACATTTAAACAGAGCAAGATCAGATTCAAAACAGCATGCAACATTTGGCAAGCTTCATTGAAATGGTCATATCTCCTTCCATACTTAACGAAATTATTTGATTCTCCTTTCTAAATCAAGCTTAGAGATAAAATATGTTAATTATCAATTCATTACAGAAAGGATTCGAGCCATTTAAGAGCAGTAATTTAAAAACAGTAGCCAATCATACAAAAAATTCCGCATCAGTTTAGAAAACAGAACCGCTGACTTTCGAGGAAATTTCCAGAAGATCTAACCGTTGGAATATTTTGGAAAAATACAATTTAGAAAGCTTAGGCTGTTAGCTTTCATATGGATTTGGAATCATGCAAATCCATCAAGAAACGAATTTAGAAAACACGTTTAAACAGAGCAAGGTCAGATTCAAAAACTCAGTTCTTGACAAAAACATGTTCCACGAATTTCTTGTGTCTTATACCATCAAAGATTGTTGTTTTTAGAAGAACATGATGAACAAACTCAAACCCTAAACTCAAATCTCTAACCCAGCAAAATCTCAGCACAACCAACAATTCTATTAAAATCCACAATTCTTTCCAAAATGGCATAATCCGCACCTTAGGGTTCATAGAGTAAAAACATCTATGTAAGTTATGATTTGTGTGTTTTCTATGTCCTAAAGGAGTTTTAGGGTGATATAATATCAACTAGTAACTCATTCCCAACAAGAAAATCATGATTTAAGAAGTGGAGGCATGATTTTAGAGCTTACCCTTGAGAAATCCGAATTTGGGGATTTAGAAGATTTGTCCAAGCTCTATGGTGCTCCAAGATGCTAGGTGAAGCTTGAGTGATCCTTGAATTGATGAGGGAAGCAAAGAAATTGATTGGAAGTTATAGGTCTTTTTTTTTCTTTTAACCTAAGAGAGAATTGAGATGAAGAGGAAGAAGAAGATGAATGAAAGTATGCGTGTTGTGCTGCCGGGAAAGAAAACAAGGGTTCTTAAATTGGATTTGAGACTTAAGGGTCATTTGGACATTTGGCAACTTTTGGAAAATGGTGAAATAAAGTTTTGATTGGATTTATCATCTAGATTTAATTTTGGGTAAGAATAGGAAAATTTAGAAAATTTTGGGTAATCATAGGCCTATTAAAAATATCTGTCACTGAGTCTCTAGCAGATGAGAATTTTCTACCCAGTATGATTTTTATTTTCGAAAAATTCTCAAATTTAAACTATAAGCTTTGAATAATTCATGTGACCACTTTTGAATAAAATTATAATTTTTCTACCTAATTTTCATATTTATTTTAATTCCTAGCCCCGGAATAAACCATTCTTAAATCCTCAAAATTTTAAATAAATCATTCTTTAATCCTCAAAATTTTTTTCCGGGGTATTACAGGGAATGTTTGGAAAGAACTATTGATTTTGGGCTATTTATTATGTAGTAGTTATTTATATATTTTCACATTTCTTACAGCCATATGATACGGGAAGCACAGAGTCATCACCTCCAACATGTCGAACGTCATCAGAAACAAGTCATGATCCTTGAAGCATTCCATTGTCTTTAACATTTGTTCTATTTTGGTGATTGAACTTGTGTACAAATATGACTATTATTGCTATATGTATTAGTAATTATATTGTAGAACTTTTGAGTACTAACACTTATTGAATGTTGACTTGGTAATTATGTATATATATTTGTTGTAAAACTTTAATTATATCTCGAGTACAAATGAAACTATTTTGGCTTAATAAGTACATATTTCATTCAGGAAAATTAAAATTATAAATATTAGAAAAAACAGTAATCTAGCGACGGTTAGATCTGCCACCAAATTTAATACAGTAACAGCGACGGTCAAAACCGCCACTAAATTAAAAAATGACAATTGTGTTGAACAGCTTTTAGCGATGATTTTAACCGTCGCAAGTCTTAGCGACGGTTAACGCCGACGCTTGTGTGAAGCGTCGTTAAATCTATTCCCGACGCTAACTTTAACGACGATCATTATAACCGTCGCTAAATCCCAAAAAACCCGTCGCTAAAAATTAATTTTTTTGTAGTGTGTTTTCGAAAACTTGATATTCATTTTTCTTTTTTTAATCAGTTTTCGCCGATGAGTGTTCTGAAAACTTGATATTCTTTTATATTTTTTTTAATCAGTTTTCGTCGATGAGTGTTTCGAAAACTTGATATTCATTTTTCTTTTTCTTTAATCAGTTTTCGTCGATGTGTGTTTTGAAAACTTGATAGGCATGTTTCGTTTTTTAATCAGTTTTCGCCGATGAGTGTTTCGAAAACTTGATATTCATTTTCCTTTTTTAATCATTTTTCGCCGATGAATATTTCAAAAACTTGACATTCATTTTTATTTTTTTTAATCAGTTTTCGTCGATGAGTGTTTCGAAAACTTGATATTCATTTTCTTTTTTTAATTAGTTTTCGCCGATGAGTGTTTCGAAAACTTGATATTCATTTTATTCATTTTTTTAATCAATTTTCGCCGAAGAGTGTTTCGAAAACTTGATATTTTTTTTCTATTTTTAATCAGTTTTCGCCGATGAGTGTTTTTCAAAACTTGATATTCATTTTTCTTTTTTTAATCAGTTTTCGCCGATGAGTGTTCTGAAAACTTGATATTCATTTATATTTTTTTTAATCAGTTTTCGTCGATGAGTGTTTCGAAAACTTGATATTCATTTTCCTTTTTTTTAATCAGTTTTCGACGATGAGTGTTTCGAAGACTTGATAGTCATTTTTCGTTTTTTTAATCAGTTTTCGCCGATGAGTGTTTCGAAAACGTAATACTCATTTTTATTTCTTCGCCGATAAGTGTTTCGAAAGCTTGATATTCATTTTTCTTTTTCTTAATCAGTTTTCGCCGATGTGTTTCGAAAACGTGATATTCATTTTTCTTTATTTAATTAGTTTCCACCGATGAGTGTTTCGAAAACTTGATATTCATTTTTCTTTTTTTAATCAGTTTTCGCCGATAAGTGTTCTGAAAACTTGATATTCATTTTTCTTTTTTTAATCAGTTTTCGCCGATGAGTGTTGTGAAAAACTTGATATTCATTTTCTTTTTTTTAATCAGTTTTCGCCGATGTGTGATTCCAAAACTTGATATTAATTTGTCTTTTTTTTAATCAGTTTTCGCCCATGAGTGTTTCGAAAACTTGATAGTCATTTTTCGTTTTTCAATCAGTTTTCGCCGATGAGTGCTTCGAAAACGTAATATTCGTTTTTCTTTCTTTTAAATAGTTTTCGCCGATGAGTGTTTCGAAAATTTGATATTCATTTTTCTTTTTCTTAATCAGTTTTCGCCGATTAGTGTTTCGAAAACATGATATTCATTTTCCTTTCTTAATCAGTTTTCGCCGATTAGTGTTTCGAAAATTTGATATTCATTATTATTATTTTTAATCAGTTTTCGTCGATAAGTGTTTTGAAAACTTGATATTCGTTTTTCTGTTTTTAATCCGTTTTCACCGATGAGTGTTTCGAAAATATGATATTCATTTTCCTTTTTTAATCCGTTTTCACCGATTAGAGTTTTGAAAACTTGATATTCATTTTTATTTTTTTAATCAATTTTCGTCGATGAGTGTTTCGAAAACTTGATATTCATTTTTCTTTTTTTTTAATCAGTTTTCGCCGATGAGTGTTTCGAAAACTTGTAGTCATGTTTCGTTTTTTAGTCAGTTTTAACTTATCTGTGTTTCGAGAACTTGATATTCATTTTTCTTCTTTTAATCAATTTTCGCCGATGAGTGTTTCGAAAACTTGATTTTTTTTTCCTTTTTTAATCATTTTTCGCTGATGAGTGTTTCGAAAACTTGATATTCTTTTTTCTTTTTTTAATCAGTTTTCGCCGATGAGTGTTTTCGAAAACTTGATATTTTTCTTTTTTTAATCAGTTTACGCCGATGAGTGTTTCGAAAACTTGATAGTCATTTTTCGTTTTTAATTAATTTTCGCCGACGAGTGTGTCGAAAACGTAATATTCATTTTTCTTTTTTTAATCATTTTTCGCCGATGAGTGTATCGAAAACTTGATAGTCATTTTTCGTTTTTAATCAGTTTTAACTGATCTGTGTTTCGAGAACTTGATATTCATTTTTCTTCTTTTAATCATTTTTCGACGATGAGTGCTTCGAAAACCTGAATTTTTTTTTTCTATTTTTAATCATTTTTCGCCGATGAGTGTTTCAACAACTTGAAATTCATTTTTATTTTTTTGAATCAGTTTTCGTCGATGAGTGTTTCGAAAACTTGATATTCATTTTTCTTTCTTTAATCGGTTTTCGTCGATAAGTGTTTCGAAAGCTTGATATTCATTTTGCTTTTTTTAATCAATTTTCGCCGATGAGTATTTTGAAAACATGATATTCTTTTTCTATTTTTAATCAGTTTTCGCCAATGAGTGTTTCGAAAACTTTATATTTATTTTTATTTTTTTTAATCAGTTTTCGTCGATGAGTGTTTCGAAAACTTGATATTCATTTTTCTTTTTTTAATCAGTTTTCGCCGATGAGTGTTCTGAAACTTGATATTCATTTTTCTTTTTTTAACCAATTTTCGCCGATGAGTGTTTTCAAAAACTTGATATTCATTTTTCTTTTTTTAATCAGTTTTCACCGATGAGTGTTTCGAAAACATGATAGTCATTTTTCGTTTTTTAATCAGTTTTCCTCGACGAGTGTTTCGAAAACGTAATATTTATTTTTCTTTTTTTAATCAGTTTTCGCCGATGAGTGTATCGAAAACTTGATAGTCATTTTTCATTTTTTAATCAGTTTTAACTGATCTGTGTTTCGAGAACTTGATATTCATTTTTCTTCTTTTAATTATTTTTCGCCGATGAGTGTTTCGAAAACTTGATTTTTTTTCTATTTTTAATCATTTTTCACCGATTAGTGTTTTAAAAACTTGATATTCATTTTTCTTTTTTTAATCAGTTTTCGCCGACGAGTGTTTCGAGAACTTGATATTCATTTTTCTTTTCTTAATCAATTTTCGCCGATAAGTGTTTCGAAAACTTGATATTCTTTTTCTATTTTTAATCAGTTTTCGCCGATGAGTGTTTCGAAAACTTGATATTTATTTTTACTTTTTTAATCAGTTTTCGCCGTTGAGTGTTTCAAAAACTTGATATTCATTTTCCTTTTTTAATCAATTGTCGCCGATGAGTGTTTCGAAAACTTGATATTCATTTTTATTTTTTTAATCAGTTTTCGTCGGTGAGTGTTTCGAAAACTTGATATTCATTTTTCTATTTTTAATCAGTTTTCGTAGATGAGTGTTTCGAAAACTTGATATTCATTTTTCTTTTTTTAATCAGTTTCCGCCGATGAGTGTTTCGAAAACTTGATATTTTTTTCTATTTTTAATCAGTTTTCGCGGATAAGTGTTTCGAAAACTTTATATTCATTTTTATTTTTTTTAATCAGTTTTAGCCGATTAGTGTTTTCAAAAACTTGATATTCTTTTTTCTTTTCTTAATCAGCTTTCACCGATGAGTGTTCTGAAAACTTGATATTCTTTTTTATTTTCTTGAATCAGATTTCGTCGATGAGTGTTTTGAAAACTTGATATTCATTTTTCTTTTTTTTAATCAGTTTTCGCTGATGTGTGTTTTGAAAATTTGATATTCATTTTACTTTTTTTAATCAATTTTCGCCGATGAGTGTTTTGAAAACTTGATATTCTTTTTCTATTTTTAATCAGTTTTCGCCGATGAGTGTTTCGAAAACTTTATATTCATTTTTATTTTTTTTAATCAGTTTTCGCCGATGAGTGTTTCGAAAACTTGATAGTTATTTTTCGTTTTTTAATCAGTTTTCGCCGACGAGTGTTTCGAAAACGTAATATTCATTTTTTTTAATCAGTTTTCGCCGATGAGTGTTTCGAAAACTTGATAGTCATTTTTCGTTTTTTAATCAGTTTTAACTGATCTGTGTTTCGAGAACTTGATATTCATTTTTCTTCTTTTAATCATTTTTCGCCGATGAGTGTTTTGAAGACTTGATTTTTTTTTTCTTTTTTTAATCATTTTTCGCCGATGAGTGTTTCGAAAACGTGATATTCATTTTTCTTTTTTTAATCAGTTTTCGCCGATGAGTGTTTCGAAAACATGATATTCATTTTTCTTTTTTTAATCAATTTTCGCCGATAAGTGTTTCGAAAACTTGATATTCTTTTTATATTTTTAATCAGTTTTCGCCGATGAGTGTTTCGAGAACTTAATATTCATTTTTATTTTTTTTAATCAGTTTTCGCCGATGAGTGTTTTCGAAATCTTGATAATCATTTTTCTTTATTTAATCAGTTTTCGTCGATGATTGTTCTGAAAACTTGATATTCATTTTTAGTTTTTGTAATCTGTCCTGGTCGTTGAGTGTTTCGAAAACTTGATATTCAATTTTATTTTTTTAATCAGTTTTCGCCGATGAGTGTTTCGAAAACTTGATATTCATTTTACTTTTTTTAATCAATTTTCACCGATGAGTGTTTCGAAAACTTGATATTCTTTTTCTATTTTTATTTAATTTTCGCCGATAAGTGTTTCGAAAACTTTATATTCTTTTTTATTTTTTTTAATCAGTTTTCGCCGATAAGTGTTTTCGAAAACATGATATTCTTTTTTCTTTTTTTAATCAGTTTTCGCCGATGAGTGTTCTGAAAATTTGATATTCATTTTACTTTTTTTAATCAATTTTCATCGATGAGTGTTTTGAAAACTTGATATACTTTCTCTATATTTAATCAGTTTTCGCCGATGAGTGTTTCGAAAACTTTATATTCATTTTTATTTTTTTTAATCAGTTTTCGCCTATGAGTATTTTCGAAAACTTGATATTTATTTTTCTTTTTTTACTCAGTTTTCGCCGATGAGTGTTTCGAAAACTTGATAGTCATTTTTCGTTTTTTAATCAGTTTTCGCCGACGAGTGTGTCGAAAACGTAATATTCATTTTTCTTTTTTTAATCAGTTTTCGCTGATGAGTGTATCGAAAACTTGATAGTCATTTTTCGTTTTTTAATCAGTTTTAACCTATCTGTGTTTCGAGAACTTGATATTCATTTTTCTTCTTTTAATCATTTTTCGTCGATTAGTGTTTCAAAAACTTGATTTTTTTGTCTATTTTTAATCATTTTTCACCGATGAGTGTTTCGAAAACTTGATATTCATTTTTCTTTTTTTAATCAGTTTTCGCCGATGAGTGTTTCGAAAACTTGATATTCATTTGTCTTTTTTTAATCAATTTTCGCTGATAAGTGTTTCGAAAACTTGATATTCTTTTTCTATTTTTAATCAGTTTTCGCCGATGAGTGTTCCGAAAACTTTATATTCATTTTTATTTTTTTAATCAGTTTTCGCCGATGAGTGTTTTCGAAAACTTGATAATCATTTTTCTCTGTTTAATCAGTTTTCGTCGATGATTGTTCTGAAAACTTGATATTCATTTTTATTTTTTTTAATAAGTATTGGTCGTTGAGTGTTTCGAAAACTTGATATTCAATTTTCTTTTTTTAATCAGTTTTCGCCGATGAGTGTTTCGAAAATTGGATATTTTTTTTACTTTTTTTAAACAATTTTCGCCGATGAGTGTTTCGAAAACTTCATATTTTTTTTCTATTTTAAATCAATTTTCGCCGATAAGGGTTTCAAAAACTTTATATTTATTTTTATTTTTTTAATCAGTTTTCGCCGATGAGTGTTTTAGAAAACTTGATATTCATTTTTCTTTTTTTAATCAATTTTCGCCGATGAGTGTTTGGAAAACTTGATATTAATTTTTTTCTTTTTTTAATAAGTTTTCGTCGATGAGTGTTTCGAAAACTTGAGATTCATTTTTCTTTTTTTAATCAGTTTTCACCGATGAGTGTTTCGAAAACTTGATATACATTTTACTTTTTTTAAACAATTTTCGCCGATGAGTGTTTCAAAAACTTGATATTCTTTTTCTATTTTTAATCAGTTTTCGCCGATAAGTGTCGAAAGCTTTATATTCATTTTTATTTTTTTAATCAGTTTTTGCCGATGAGTGTTTTCGAAAACTTGATATTTATTTTTCTTTTTTTAATCAGTTTTTTGCCGTCGAGTGTTCTGAATACTTGATATTCTTTTTTATTTTTTTTAATCAGTTTTCGTCGATGAGTGTTTCGAAAACTTGATATTCATTTTTATTTTTTTTAATCAGTGTTCTCCGATGAGTGTTTGGAAAACTTGATAGTCATTTTTCTTTTTTTAATCAGTTTTCGCCGATGAGTGTTTCGAAAACTTGATTTTCATTTTCCTTTTTTAATCAGTTTTCGCCGATGAGTGTTTGGAAAACTTGATATTCATTTTTATTTTTTTTAATTAATTTTCGTCGATGAGTGTTTCGAAAACTTTATATTAATTTTTCTTTTTTTAATCAGTTTTCGCCGATGAGTGTTTCGAAAACTTGATATTCATTTTACTTTTTTTAATCAATTTTTGCCGATGAGTGTTTCGAAAACTTGATATTCTTTTTCTATTTTTAATCAGTTTTCGCTGATAAGTGTTTCCAAAACTTTATATTCATTTTTATTTTTTTAATCAGTTTTCGCCGTTAAGTATTTTCGAAAACATGATATTCATTTTTCTTTTTTTAATCAATTTTTGCCGATGAGTGTTCTGAAATCTTGATATTCTTTTTTATTTTTTTTAATAAGTTTTCGTTGATGAGTGTTTCGAAAACTTGATATTCATTTTTCTTTTTTTTAATCAGTTTTCACCGATGAGTGTTTTGAAAACTTGATAGTCATTTTTCGTTTTTTAATCAGTTTTCGCCGATGAGTGTTTCGAAAACTTGATATTTATTTTTATTTTTTTAATAAGTTTTCATCGATGAGTATTTCGAAAACTTTATTCATTTTTATTTATTTTAATCAGTTTTCGCCGATGAGTGTTTTCGAAAACTTGATATTCATTTTTCTTTTTTTAATCAGTTTTCGCTGATGAGTGTTTTGAAAACATGATATTCATTTTTTCTTTTCTTAATCATTTTTCGCCGATAAGTTTTTCGAAAACTTGATATTCATTTTACTTTTTTTAATCAATTTTCGCTGATGAGTGTTTCGAAAACTTGATATTCTTTTTCTACTTTTAATCATTTTCGCCGATGAGTGTTCTGAAAACTTGATATTCATTTTTCTTTTTTAATCAGTTTTCGCCGATGAGTGTTGTGAAAACTTGATGTTCTTTTTTATTTTTTTTAATCAGTTTTCGCCGATGAGTGTTATGAAAACTTGACAGTCATTTTTCGTTTTTTAATATGTTTTCGCCGATGAGTGTTTCGAAAACTTGATATTCATTTTCCTTTTTTAATCAGTTTTCGCCGATGAGTGTTTCGAAAACTTGATATTCTCTTTCTACTTTTAATCAGTTTTCGCCGATAAGTGTTTCGAAAACTTTATATTCATTTTTATTTTTTTTAATCAGTTTTCGCCGATGAGTGTTTTCGAAAATTGATATTCATTTTTCTTTTTTTAATCAATTTTCGTCAAGAAGTGTTTCGAAAACTTGATATTCATTTTTCTTTTTTTTAATCAGTTTTCGCCGATGAGTGTTATGAAAACTTGACAGTCATTTTTCGTTTTTTAATCAGTTTTCGCCGATGAGTGTTTCGAAAACTTGATATTCATTTTCCTTTTTTAATCAGTTTTCGCCGATGAGTGTTTCGAAAACTTGATATTCATTTTTCTTTTTCTTACTCAGTTTTCGCCGATGAGTTTTCCGAAAACTTGATATTCATTTTCCTATTTTAATCAGTTTTCGCCGATTAGTGTTTCGAAAACTTGATATTAATTTTTATTTTTTTTAATCAGTTTTTGTCGATGAGTGTTTCGAAAACCTTATATTCATTTTTCTTTTTTTAATCAGTTTTCGCCGATGAGTGTTTCGAAAACTTGATATTCATTTTACATTTTTTTAATCAATTTTCGCCGATAAGTGTTTCGAAAACATGATATTCTTTTTCTTTTTTTAATCAGTTTTCGCCTAGGAGTGTTTCGAAAACTTGATATTCTTTTTCTATTTTTAACCAGTTTTTGCCGATTAGTGTTTCGAAAACTTGATATTCATTTTTCTTTTTTTAATCAGTTTTAGCCGATGAGTGTTTTCGAAAACTTGATATTCATTTTTCTTTTTTTAATCAGTTTTAGCCGATGAGTGTTTTCGAAAACTTGATATTCATTTTACTTTTTTAATCAATTTTCGCCGATGAGTGTTCTAAAAACTTGATATTCTTTTTTATTTTTTTTAATCAGTTTTCGTCGATGAGTGTTTGGAATACTTGATATTCATTTTTCTTGTTTTTAATCAGTTTTCGCCGATGAGTGTTTCGAAAACTTGATATTCATTTTTCTTTTTTTAATCAGTTTTCGCCGATGAGTATTTCAAAAACTTGATATTCTCTTTTCTATTTTTAATCAGTTTTCGCCGATGAGTGTTTCGAAAACTTGATATTCATTTTTATTTTTGTTAATAAGTTTTCGCCGACGAATGTTTCGAAAACTTGATATTCATTTTTCTTTTTCATAATCAGTTTTCGCCGATGAGTGTTTCGAAAACTTGATATTTATTTTTCTTTTTTAATCAGTTTTTGCCGATGAGTGTTTCGAAAACTTGACATTCATTTTTATTTATTTTTAATTAGTTTTCTGCGATGAGTGTTTCGAAAACATGATATTCATTTTAATTTTTTTAATCAGTTTTCGCCGATGAGTGTTTCGAAAACTTGATATTTGTAATACCCGAGAATATTTTAACAAGCATCATTAATTAAAGTAAATAAAATTAATTAATTTAAAAGTTGAAAATGGATAGAAGCACACACTATTCTACTACATTTTTTTTAATACAAATTTGTTTAAATCCTAATTATATTTTTTTTATATATTCCTTTTTCTTATTTATTATTATTATACCAGATTTTAATTATGTGATATGTATATATATAAATTAATTATATATATATGTATATGTAAAAGTAAAGAAAAGAAGAATTAAAGAGAGTGAAGGAAGTCAGATTGTGTTTTTTTTTTCTTTTGTAATATATATGTATATTAATTTATTATATATATATATATATATATATATATATATATATATATATATATATTATATAAAAAGGAATAAGAGGATAGAATAAGAAAAAGGAGGAAGCAACCCGTGAGAAGAAGCAGAGACGTGAGACAAACCGTGAGAGAGGGAAGGGAGGAAGAACGCACGCTACGGACGAAAGAGCATCGCACGGAGGAGCTCACGGACGGAGGAGCACGCGTGGTGGCCCGACGTGCGAGCCGGTGCCGGAGTGAGTCGCCGTTCGCCGGAAACCACCTCCGTTGTGCTAGAGAGAGAGAGCTACGGTGTCACGACACCGATTCCAGGAATCCGTGACCGGCACGGGAATAGAATTTAGCCTCTAAACCCGTAAGCCTTATCTATAATCATAAATTATCTACCCTTAAATACAATCATCATTCAATATTCACATAGTGTATATAGTGGCCACACCATCATTGGTGGCCTAGATAACCTGCAATCCACGACGCTCAATGCCGCTTCAGCCCATTTCACGTATATATATACATCCATACACTCAGGTCATCCACACATAAATATATATATACATAGTGATCAAACCTCAAAGGAATGATCTATCCTATTCACACACAATATGTATATAACCTGTCATAATCACACATGTACACTCACACGCACAGTTAAGTATACACAGTGATTACACGTCTCAATACGTGTAATCTATCCTATTCACATGCAGATATTTATATTTTTCATCCATCATATACCAAGTCACACGTACATATTGATCACACACTATTATGTGTGATCTATCCTATTCACATACGCAGACATATATATATATATATATATATAAGTATATCAAGACTTTCCCAACACCCAGAATCCTATCAGTAAGCACATGCGAAGCCGACATGTCTAGATATAGCATAATTCAAAAGCTGCAAATATTTACATCGCATTTACAACTTTAGAATATATACAACTCAAAATAATGAAGGCTAAATAATCAAAAGATGTCCACCCACGCGAACAAATGCAGTGCAAGTGGATAGATGTCCGTATCACTGTCCGGACGTCGAAGCCTGTCCAATTCCTGTATCTGTAACATTTAAACAGAGGGAGTGAGTCCAACAGACTCAGTGAGAAGCTTCCCATCCTCGGCGTAGCAGCGGGTACCACTACAGCTGGGGAAAGGGAACCACTCACAACCACAAGCGCACGAAATTCCAGTTTATCATATGTTATATAATGATCAGACAACATTAATATAACATTACATCCCAGATAAACCTAAGAATCATGCTCCTCAATCCTGCTACTCATAAGCAACCAATAACAATCCTGCTACTCATAAGCAAACAATCGACTCTAGTGCCACGCTAGAGCAATAGCCTCAACGGGCAAGTCTTTCAAATGCTATGCACCACCCTAGTGCCAAGCTAGGGCAATAGCCACAACGGGCAAGTCTATCAAATGCTATGCACCACCCTAGTGCCAGGCTAGGGCAATAGCCACAACGGGCAACCATGTATATGAAATGCACCACCCTAGTGCCAGGCTAGGGCAATAGCCACAACGGGCAACCATGTATATGAAATGCACCACCCTAGTGCCAGGCTAGGGCAATAGCCACAACGGGCAAATGTCTGACGTCATATTTCACTCTCTTACTTTCAGTGGGGTTTGTAACACGGACTACCCATTTCTATTCGAAAGTGTCTTTACCTCAGCAGTGTGAACTCCACTAAGAATTTCTAATCAATTATGAGATTTTCTATTCTTTGCTTAGTACCCAACCCTTGATTAGATGATAACCTAGCTCTAAGGTATTTCCTAAGTTCATTTACCACAAATCACGTCGACGTGTATAAATAAGTCAGTTTCATTTCCTTAGTGGGTTTCTAATTATTAGGACAAACCAAAAATTGAACGAAATCAATATCCTACCCCTTTTTATTTGTACTGTTTGGCGTATCCCATGTCATCACATGGATACCCTCCAGTACCACTTCAACTTTAATCAATCACATATATACAAATATTTTCACAAATAACAATTTAGGACCAACAATAGCATGTTATTTCCTAACAATTCTTACAAACAAGCAAGTAAGCAAACCACGTATTCACATCCTCATTCAACCCTGTAGGGCAAGGATGGGAAACCCCTCACCTGGACGGCTTCCTGTTTCTGGTCCTGGAATCACTCCTGCTCCAGACGATTCGTGGTTACCTAACAAACATATTTACGTCATTATCATCTTTATTATATGCAAATTGTATGCATATGCCATGCTCATGTCTTTAAATACATTAAACTTTTTGCCAAGCACCAAGTCCTTGGTCTTAACCTTCTTCCTCTCTTTAATACTGTTTCCAAGTGTCTCACACTTATCCTCATCTCTTTATCCCTTTCTTTGAATACTCATTTTCACCTACAAGTGTTCGTATGTGACTTTTTACAATTCCCATATCCAATTGATGGCCTATGATAGTCATAGCCTCAAATTTTCTATGGTTGCTAATTACCCAACCACTCTTTCAACTTATATTCACATACGAACACATGTGGCCTAATATATTTGAAAATTGGGATTTTTACCAAATAAGGGCATTTTACTATTTAAATTGATTCCGGTGTCCTTTACGGTCTAACCGAAACTTCTAACCCATAACTTAGCTCCACCTTCTAAATTGGATTGAAAAGTGACTCTTTTCATACTAAATTGATTTCCGGTTGAGACGGAATTACTCGGGCGTTAATCTCTCGCATATTCCAACAATCCCTACCATTCTATAACACCAATCCAACACACCAATCAATCCTAATTCAATTTATACTACACTTTATCTCACTTTAAATTCCATACTTCTATGGTTTTCAAATTGGGTAACCTCCATAATCAATTTTCCAACACACACACTTCCAAATACCTCTAAACAACCCAATAACTCCAAATTAGGACCCAAAGCAATTTATTCATACCAATTAGGAATTTTCCAAAAATCCCTAAAATAGATAAATTTGGGGTTTGAGGGATTCGGGACTTTTTTTTTACCTTGATTCAATCGGATAGAATGATGGAATGGGGTAGAAAGAACTCCCGGTCACCTTCCCCGGCTTCGAAACGGCGGATTCCGGCGAAGATTCCGGCGAAAAAACCGCTTTTTTCCGTCACTTTCCCTTCTCCTTCGTGAAGCCCGCGCCGGACCTCCTTCCTCCGGCGTCAGAGTCGCCGTCGACGGCTTCGGTCCCGGCGAACGGCGGCGTCGACTTCCGGCTGCCTCTCCCCGCGCACCCGCTCTTCCTCTCACTGGCCCTCACTCTCTTTTTTTCTTTCTCTGCTTCACACTCTCGGGCTCTCTCTCACTGGGAAAAAATTTGGGGACCAATTTTAATTATAAGGGGGGTCACGTGTGTGACCCCCTTCCAGCCACATACATATATTTATTTATTTTTAATTATTTTCTTTTTTTAAAAAAATTGTATGTATATATATTTATATATATATATATAATATATTATTTATTGTTAAAATCAACTTTGGGGTTAAAGACTTGCACCCAGTATTTCCCGTTAGGTCCTAATTTTTGGTCCAAATAAAATTTTATTTGTTTAAAATTTTCTCTTTTTCCTTCCAAATTTAAACTAAAAATAAATTAGGACCTTAACATTGATTGGAAAATTTTCGGGTATTACAATCTTCCCCCCTTAAGAAATTCGGTTCCCGAATTTCAACCACACACTAACCTTAGTTTTCAAATAGATGAGGATATGTCCTGCGCATATCAGCCTCAACTTCCCACGTTGCTTCCTCGATCGAATGGTTTCGCCACAGGACTTTCACCAATGGTATTTCCTTCGATCTCAACTTTTTCAATTGACGATCTAAGATTTCCACTGGTATCTCCTCATACGTCAAATCTTCGGTTAGTTGTACTTCCTGGGGTTGGATTACATGAGAAGGATCTGGCAAGTACTTGCAAAGCATTGACACATGAAACACCGGATGAACTCCTTCTAGTTCCGCCGGCAACTGAAGACGGTAGGCAACATTTCCCACACGTTCAAGTATCTCAAACGGTCCGATATACCTTGGACTTAGCTTGCCTTTCTTGCCAAACCTCATTACGCCTCTCATTGGTGAAACTTTCAAAAAGACTTGCTCACCCACAGCAAATTCTAACTCTCTTCTCCGATTGTCGACATATGACTTCTGCCTACTCTGAGCCGTCACAAGCTTTTCTCTAATTACCTTTACCTTCTCCAACGCTTCTTGAACAAGTTCTGGACCAACTAACTTGGCCTCTCCGACCTCGAACCACCCAATCGGGGATCTACACCTTCGACCATATAAAGCCTCAAAAGGTGCCATCTGTATACTGGACTGGTAACTGTTATTGTAGGCAAACTCTGCTAATGGTAGATACTTTCCCCAACTCCCGCCGAAATCCATAACACATGCCCTTAGCATGTCCTCTAAAATTTGAATGGTCCTCTCAGATTGCCCGTCTGTCTGGGGATGAAATGCTGTACTCAGATCGACCCTTGTCCCCAATGCCTCCTGCAATGCCCTCCAGAATCGAGAGGTAAACTGTGGCCCCCTGTCAGAGATAATCGACACCGGCACTCCATGTAACCTCACTATCTCTGATAGGTATAACTGGGCATACTGACCCACTCCGTAAGTGGTCTTAACTGGCAGGAAATGAGCGGACTTGGTCATCCGATCAACTATTACCCAAACTGAGTCGAAGCCCCTCTGTGATCGTGGCAACCCTGACACAAAATCCATAGTAATCCTTTCCCACTTCCATTTAGGTATTTCTATCTATTGAAGTGTTCCGGCAGGCTTTTGGTGTTCAGCCTTAACTTGCTGACACACTAAACATCTAGATACGTAGTCTGCCACGTCTTTCTTCATACCATTCCACCAGTATAATTCTCTCAGATCTTGATACATTTTATTACTACCCGGATGGATTGTGTACGCTGTCTTGTGTGCCTCATCAAGAATTCTTTCTTTCAAACCATCCACCATAGGTACACACAGTCGTCCTTCCAACCGGAGTATGCCACTGTCATCTATGGAGAATCGGACGTCGTCCTTCTCCCCCTTAACCACTGTATCTCTGATCTGTTTGAGGTCGGCGTCTTGGTCTTGCTTGGACTTAACCTCTTCAGCTAGAGCTGACTTGGCTTGGACATGGGCTAGAAATAAGTTGGAGTCTCCAATTTCAAACTGAGTTCCAGACTGTTCCAGCTCATGTATTTCCCGAATCAACGTCCTTCGTACTTAACTGATATGGGCTAAGCTACCCATTGATTTTCGGCTCAAAGCGTCTGCTACAACATTCGCTTTACCAGGATGGTAAAGAATTGTACAGTCATAATCTTTTATCAACTCCATCCATCTGCGTTGTCTCAGATTCAAGTCTTTCTGTTCAAAAATGTACTTGAGGCTTTTGTGGTCTGTGTATATCTCACACGATTCACCATAAAGGTAGTGTCTCCAAATCTTCAAGGCAAACACCACCGCTGCCATTTCAAGATCGTGAGTCGGGTAATTCTTCTCATGCTTCCGGAGTTGCCTAGATGCATAAGCAATTACTTTCCCATATTGCATAAGAACGCACCCTAACCCAATTCGCGAAGCATCACAGTAAACCACATATCCTCCGGTGCCTTCAGGAAGAGCCAACACCGGTGCTGTAGTGAGACTTTCCTTCAGTTTCTGGAAACTTTCTTCACACTTGTTACTCCACTCAAACTTTACCCCTTTTTGAGTCAACTTTGTAAGAGGTGCAGCAATCTTCGAAAAATCCTGCACAAACCTCCTGTAATACCCAGCCAAACCTAAGAAACTACGAATCTCTGTGACTGAGGTTGGTTGGGACCAATTCTTCACTGCTTCTACTTTGCTTGGGTCAACATGGATTCCCTCTGAAGATACCACGTGACCAAGGAATGCCACTCTATCAAGCCAAAATTCACACTTTGAAAACTTAGCATACAACTTCTCTTCTCTTAGCTTTTGTAATGCCAGTCTCAAGTGGGTTGCGTGCTCCTCCGCATTTTTGGAATAGATTAGAATGTCATCTATAAATACAATGACAAACCGGTCTAGAAATGGCTTGAAAACCCGGTTCATCAGGTCCATAAAAGCTGCTGGTGCATTAGTTAGACCGAATGACATAACTAGAAATTCATAATGGCCGTATCGAGTTCGAAAAGCAGTCTTGGGTACATCTTCATTTCTAATCTTCAACTGATGATACCCTGATTGCAAATCGATTTTTGAAAACCTCTTAGCACCCTGCAGTTGATCAAACAGGTCATCGATCCTTGGAAGCGGATATTGATTGCGGACCGTTACCTTATTCAACTTTCGGTAATCGATACACAATCTTAAAGTTCCATCCTTCTTCTTCACGAATAACACCGGAGCACCCCATGGTGAAAAATTGCGTCTGATAAAACCCTTATCAAGTAACTCCTGTAATTGAGCATGTAGCTCCGTCAACTCTTTCGGAGCCATTCTATAGGGCGGTGTGGACATCGGCTGTGTTCCTGGTAACAGTTCAATCTCGAACTCAATTTCTCGATCAGGCGACAATCCTGGCAGTTCATCAGGAAACACATCAAGGAACTCCCGAACCACTGGCACCTGATCTACGGGAATTACCTCTTTCGTCTTATCCCTCACAACTGCCAAATATCCCTTACACCCTTTCTCAAGTAGTTTGGAAGCTTCCATTGCCGAAATTAGGCTTGGATGTGAGGCACCACCATCACCCCATAATACAAATGGTTCCTCATCAGGCATATTGAACTTTAAACACTTTGCCCTGCAGTCAACCACCGCATGACAAGATGCCAACCAATCCATGCCCAAGATGACGTCTAGGTCTACCATGTATAGTAGTCGTAGGTCTACAACCGTCTCATGACCCTCGACTATAACAACACATGTCTCATAGACATACTTAACTTGAATCGAATCACCCATCGGAGTAGAGACCTTTTCTGTCTCCTTCAACCTGGTAGGGCGTTTCTCAACCTTCCGTGCAAATGCATGTGAGATGTAGGAATGTGTTGAACCAGAATCAAATAATACAAAAGCCTTGAGAGAGCATACTGTAAGTGTACCTGTCACAACTGTATTTGAGGCATGTGCATCCTGCCGAGACAAAGCAAATACTCGTGCCTGTCCTCCTCCCGGCGCACCTCGACCTCTACCACCTGCTCCTGCTCCTCTACCTCTGCCCGCGCCTGAAGTGTTAACCTGGGGTGGTACAGTTCTAACTGGTGGGGCCGCAATCGGAGTACTACCTGGAGTAGGATTACTTCTGACACTTGTGTTGCTCCTCTTCTGTGGACATTCCCTAGCCATATGTCCGAATTGCCCACAATTGTAACAACTTCCTCTCTTGGCTTTGCACTCTCCAAAATGAAATCTCCCACATGTTCCACACTGCGGTTTCTGGTTACCGCCATGACTACTGCCTTGGGACCTCTGCCCACCTTGGGTGTTACTCTTCCCAGAACTTGTGGTGGTAATAGCAGACTGCCCACCAACTTGTCCTGCATAATTTGAAACTATACCAGAATTACCAGCTGTCTTTTGCTTCTTCTTCCATCCTTGGCCCTCATTGCTCATCAATAATTTATTCTTGGGATTCGCCGACGTCCCAAACTTCTTTCTATTTTCGATCACTCTTGCACAATCTGCAGCCTGTGCTAAAGTTTCAAATTGATTACACTGGGGGTAGTAGCACTACGAACAACGGCTCTACCAGTCTGTGAATGAACCTCTTGATCAATTCCCTCTCATCAGGAACTAATTCAGGAGCGTATTGAGCTAGCTCTATGTACTGCAGTTCAAACTCGGTCATAGACATATTCGGCGTCATCCACAAGTCTTCGAACTGTTGACGCTTGGCATACTTCATTCCTTCAGACAGAAACCGACCCAGGAATTCCCTCTGAAAATCTTCCCAGGTCATAGGAGCAACTCTCCTTGCATATCTCTTCTGTACTGATTCAAACCAAACCCGTGCAGCGCCTCTTAACTGAAACGAGGCAAGTTCCACCATCTCTCCTCCTGGACACCTCAGTAATTGCCCAATTCTGATTATATCACGGAGGAAATGTTGAGGGTCCTCCTTGGTTTCGGTTCCGCAAAATGTGGGCGGATTTAACTTCAAGAATTTTGTAATTGGCAATTCCCTCGGAACTCCCCTCGGTCTCCTGGGCACGTCCCTTAGTTGCCAATCCCTTCTAGGTTCTTCCTCCCTTGTTTCAGTTTCCTGTTCAACCGATATCACTTGCTCTTCTTCTTCGCCGACAATTAAACGGCGGACTTCTTGTTGAATTTGGCGGGTCATTTCGGCTCTCAATTCCTGAAATCCCGCAATCAACATCTCAGCCACCGACGGAGCACCCGTCTCAACCTGTGGCTCTGAGGGTTGTTCTCTATGTGTCTCTCTTACTGGTGCTCTTCCACGACCGCGAGCACGGCCGCGAGCACGACCTCTAGCTCGGCCTCTGGGAGGTATTCTCTCCTCCCTAACTGATTCCTCATCCGCTCTTGCAGGGACTCTACCACCCCTCTTACATCGTCTAGTAGTTGGCGGCATCCCTATACTGCACAAGAACGTCATCTGATCGTTAGTTACCCAATCTATGACAATTTATGGAGGAATAAATGAAATACTGACTCAAACTGTCTTGGGTATTCCCACAAGTGACTTTTTACTCCCACTTTGTGCCCGGGTACACAAAGAAGGGTAAACCGACACCCGGTTATACCAATGGCTTCACATGACTTAAAGAATAACCTGCCTCTGATACCAACTTTGTCACGACCCCGATTCCAGGAATCCGTGACCGGCACGGGAATAGAATTTAGCCTCTAAACCCGTAAGCCTTATCTATAATCATAAATTATCTACCCTTAAATACAATCATCATTCAATATTCACATGGTGTATATAGTGGCCACACCATCATTGGTGGCCTAGATAACCTGCAATCCACGGCGCTCAATGCCGCTTCAGCCCATTTCACGTATATATATACATCCATACACTCAGGTCATCCACACATAAATATATATATACATAGTGATCAAACCCCAAAGGAATGATCTATCCTATTCACACACAATATGTATATAACCTGTCATAATCACACATGTACACTCACACGCACAGTTAAGTATACACAGTGATTACACGTCTCAATACGTGTAATCTATCCTATTCACATGCAGATATTTATATTTTTCATCCATCATATACCAAGTCACACGTACATATATAGCATATACATATTGATCACACACCATTATGTGTGATCTATCCTATTCACATACGCAGACATATATATATATAAGTATATGAAGACTTTCCCAACACCCAGAATCCTATCAGTAAGCACATGTGAAGCTGACATGTGTAGATATAGCATAATTCAAAAGCTGCAAATATTTACATCGCATTTACAACTTTAGAATATATACAACTCAAAATAATGAAGGCTAAATAATCAAAAGATGTCCACCCACGCGAACAAATGCGGTGCAAGTGGATAGATGTCCGTATCACTGTCCGGACGTCGAAGCCTGCCCAATTCCTGTATCCGTAACATTTAAACAGAGGGAGTGAGTCCAACAGACTCAGTGAGAAGCTTCCCATCCTCGGCGTAGCGGCGGGTACCACTACAGCTGGGGAAAGGGAACCACTCACAACCACAAGCACACGAAATTCCAGTTTATCATATGTTATATAATGATCAGACAACATTAATATAACATTACATCCCAGATAAACCTAAGAATCATGCTCCTCAATCCTGCTACTCATAAGCAACCAATAACATGAAACATTTCATATCAAAACTATAAATCATACAATCGACTCTAGTGCCACGCTAGAGCAATAGCCTCCACGGGCAAGTCTTTCAAATGCTATGCACCACCCTAGTGCCAAGCTAGGGCAATAGCCACAACGGGCAAGTCTATCAAATGCTATGCACCACCCTAGTGCCAGGCTAGGGCAATAGCCACAACGGGCAACCATGTATATGAAATGCACCACCCTAGTGCCAGGCTAGGGCAATAGCCACAACGGGCAACCATGTATATGAAATGCACCACCTTAGTGCCAGGCTAGGGCAATAGCCACAACGGGCAAATGTCTGACGTCATATTTCACTCTCTTACTTTCAGTGGGGTTTGTAACACGGACTACCCATTTCTATTCTAAAGTGTCTTTACCTCAGCAGTGTGAACTCCACTAAGAATTTCTAATCAATTATGAGATTTTCTATTCTTTGCTTAGTACCCAACCCTTGATTAGATGATAACCTAGCTCTAAGGTATTTCCTAAGTTCATTTACCACAAATCACGTCGACGTGTATAAATAAGTTAGTTTCATTTCCTTAGTGGGTTTCTAAATATTAGGATAAACCAAAAATTGAACGAAATCAATATCCTACCCCTTTTTACTTGTACTGTTTGGCGTATCCCATGTCATCACATGGATACCCTCCAGTACCACTTCAACTTTAATCAATCACATATATACAAATATTTTCACAAATAACAGTTTAGGAACAACAATAGCATGTTATTTCCTAACAATTCTTACAAACAAGCAAGTAAGCAAACCACGTATTCACATCCTCATTCAACCCTGTAGGGCAAGGATGGGAAACCCCTCACTTGGACGGCTTCCTGTTTCTGGTCCTGGAGTCACTCCTGCTCCAGACGATTTGTGGTTACCTAACAAACATATTTACGTCATTATCATCTTTATTATATGCAAATTGTATGCATATGCCATGCTCATGTCTTTAAATACATTAAACTTTTTGCCAAGAACCAAGTCCTTGGTCTTAACCTTCTTCCTCTCTTTAATACTGTTTCCAAGTGTCTCACACTTATCCTCATCTCTTTATCCCTTTCTTTGAATACTCATTTTCACCTACAAGTGTTCGTATGTGACTTTTTACAATTCCCATATCCAATTGATGGCCTATGATAGTCATAGCCTCAAATTTTCTATGGTTGCTAATTACCCAACCACTCTTTCAACTTATATTCACATACGAACACATGTGGCCTAATATATTTGAAAATTGGGATTTTTACCAAATAAGGGCATTTTACTATTTAAATTGATTCCGGTGTCCTTTACGGTCTAACCGAAACTTCTAACCCATAACTTAGCTCCACCTTCTAAATTGGATTGAAAAGTGACTCTTTTCATACTAAATTGGTTTCCGGTTGAGACGGAATTACTCAGGCGTTAATCTCTCGCATATTCCAACAATCCCTACCATTCTATAACACCAATCCAACACACCAATCAATCCTAATTCAATTTATACTACACTTTATCTCACTTTAAATTACATACTTCTATGGTTTTCAAATTGGGTAACCTCCATAATCAATTTTCCAACACACACACTTCCAAATACCTCTAAACAACCCAATAACTCCAAATTAGGACCCAAAGCAATTTATTCATACCAATTAGGAATTTTCCAAAAATCCCTAAAATAGATAAATTTGGGGTTTGAGGGATTCGGGACTTTTTTTTTACCTTGATTCAATCGGATAGAATGATGGAATGGGGTAGAAAGAACTCCCGGTCACCTTCCCCGGCTTCGAAACGGCGGATTCCGGCGAAGATTCCGGCGAAAAACCGCTTTTTCCGTCACTTTCCCTTCTCCTCCGTGAAGCCCGCGCCGGACCTCCTTCCTCTGGCGTCAGAGTCGCCGTCGACGGCTTCGGTCCCGGCGAACGGCAGCGTCGACTTCCGGCTGCCTCTCCCCGCGCACCCGCTCTTCCTCTTCTCCTCCCGCTGGTCCGTAGCGTCAATGGTCCTCACTCTCTTTTTTTCTTTCTCTGCTTCACACTCTCGGGCTCTCTCACACTGGGCAAAAATTTGGGGACCAATTTTAATTATAAGGGGGGTCACGTGTGTGACCCCCTTCCAGCCACATACATATATTTATTTTTTTTAATTATTTTCTTTTTTTAAAAAAAACTGTATGTATATATATTTATATATATATATTTATATATATATATATATATATATATATATATATATATATATAATATATTATTTATTGTTAAAATCAACTTTGGGGTTAAAGACTTGCACCCAGTATTTCCCGTTAGGTCCTAATTTTTGGTCCAAATAAAATTTTATTTGTTTAAAATTTTCTCTTTTTCCTTCCAAATTTAAACTAAAAATAAATTAGGACCTTAACATTGATTGGAAAATTTTCGGGTATTACATACGGGCTAGAGAGAGAAAGCAAAGGGAGAGAGTTTCTCGCCGGAAAACGCCGTCTCTTCACCGGGGAAGGTAGCTGGGAGTCTCCTCTACTCCATATCGTCCTCCTAACCAGTTGAATCGAGGTGAGAAGTCCCGAAACACTCAAACCCCAATTTTATGAATTTTAGGAATTTTTGGAAAGACCCCAATTGATTCAATCTGAGTATTCTGGGTCCTAAATTGAAGTATTTGCATGTTATTAAGTGAGCTGGAAGCTTAGGAACCGGAACCAAATTGATGGAATTTATCCGGGTTGGAAAAAGTGTAGGAAAAATGTGGTTGTTAAGGTTTAAGGGTGTTGTGGAATGATTTGGGGTGGATTGAAAGGCTGAATGATAATTATATAATTGTTAAAAATTATTGGAAGGTACGAGGGATTAAAACCCGAGTAATTCCCGTCTCACCCGGAACCCCGTTCGGGGAAAAAGAGACAATTTTCTAATTTTACGCGTATTCGGGTATGGGTATTCATGTGTAGGTGAAGTGTTCAAGGTTAGTTTGATAAATGGAAAACTTGGACAAGTAGGATTTATGATTCTCTTGAGCCATAAATTCAAGACTTGGGTAGTGGAAACTTCGCATGGACACATAGCGGTGGAATTGGGTAACCTTGCATTCCCAAATTCAACGTTTTCGAATAGCGTGATTAAGCAAGGGTTGGACACGAATTAGAAGCATGCTAGGTGTTCCGAAAACTAGTTGAGGGCATTCCAAGCCAACAACTAGTCTATAGAATTAATTAGAGAGAACATGAGCATTAGCGTTACATGTACACGATAGTGGTTGAATTTCAAGTTGTTAAATCTCTCAAGTATATGTGTATAGGGCACCATACAGTGAGTGGACCTTCGGGCATACCGAGAGCCGATCCGAGGGGCCAACCAGGTGAGGGGCTTTCCTATCCTTGCCCTATAAGGTTGACTGCGGATATGGATATATGGTTTGCCTTCTTACCTATTTGTAGGAATTACATGTTAGATAACATGCTATTGTTGTTCCTAAATTACAGTATATGTGAAAACGTGCTATATGTGTGTATGTGAATTCTAAAAGCAATGGTGGCTCAAGGAGCCTTATATGAAAAGAAGGTCCACGGGACCTATACGATATCGGGGGTAGGATCGAGTAAATATTATCTGAAGGGTGTGGTTTTGTATGTAAGTCCTTAAAGAGAAAAAAACTAGGTGACCTTGTTCTGAACCAAGAGTTCGAATTAGAACCACTTGGAAATCTAGATTTGCCTAAGAAGAAGTAAAATGAACAAGTAGTGGTCCATAGGGGTCATTTACGGTACAACGCGGGAACCGAGTCTATCACGGGTGGTCCGGGTAGATTGAGTCTCTTGTCTTGAGTCAAACCACAGAAATACAGAGTATACAAGTTCACCACATTGTGGCTATTACCTTGGGTAAACCGAGGTCAGATGAGTCGCCGGCTATTTCTCCAAGTGAAGTCTTGAGGTCAGATTATTGTTCCAAGTATAGTCTTGGGACCAGGGGTTCCTAGAATGATCAACTAGGTTCCCATATTGCTCACGTGAGATATTGCCTTCGGGCCAAATTCCCTCCTAACGGAGATATTGCCTTCGGGCCAGATTCTCTCTTAACGGAGATATTGCCTTCGGGCCAGTTTATGATTATGATTACTTGAATACAGATGACCACATGGAATTATATGTTAAATCATGATATGATGTATGTGTGAATTTAAATGTATGTAAACCCATGCTTTAAATTCTTTATTGTGAATATGATATATGTTAATTGCCTGACCACTTAATATATGGAAACTTAAACCCGTTATATGCGTATGTGTGTGTGATTGACTCCTCTTCCCCAGTTGTAGTGGTACCCGCTACTACACCAGGGATGGGAAAGCCTCTCACTGAGTCCGTTTGACTCACCCCAATGTTAAATGTTACAGACACAGGTGGTATAGGCATCGGGAGTGTTTCCACTTCATCTCAGGGAGGCGGACAGACTTAAAGACCGCACGCATTGTTCGCGTGGGTAGTACTGTTATATGTATTTTGACAGGATATATATGTATATGTTTCATTTTGGTATAGCATTGTTTTGTACAGCTGCTTTATACATATATGCATATGTCACACTCTAGAACTGTCGGCTTCATACAGATTAAAGATTGGTCTTGTTGTGGGGGATATAGGTTGTGATATGATGAATATCAAGTGTATATATATATATATATATGGATGTGACTCCTGCATGTGAATAGGATAGATCACACGCACTGAGCGTGTGGTCAATATGTAAACTTATATATATGTGTGACTGAATACTTGATTGTGTGAAAATACGGCTTCCGCATGTGAATAGGATAGGTCACACGCATCGAGGCGTGTGATCAATATGTATATTTTACGCAGGTGTGTGGTTGAATATATATGCTTGACTGTACAAAGGGATTCTGCATGTGAATAGGATAGATCACCCGCCCTTAAGCGCGTGTTCAATATGTATATTATATGTACGTGTGATTGATTATGTGTATATGTATAGACTGAAGCGGCGTTGAGCGAGCCATGGATTGTGTGCTACTTAGGTCATCGGATAGGGATGACCATATATACTATATATTGTTTGTAATAGAAATGGGTAGTTATGCATATATAAGAATGTCAATCAGGAACTTGAGGCTTGCGGGATAGGAGAAATCATACCTCCCGTGCCAGTCATGGACGTCCGATAGGGGGTCGTGACAGAGTGTTTCGAAAACTTGATATTCATTTTTCTTTTTCTTAATTAGTTTTTGCCGATGAGTGTTTCGAAAACTTGATATTCATTTTCCTTTTTTAATCAGTTTTCGCCGATGAGTGTTTCGAAAACTTGATATTTATTTTTATTTTTTTTAATCAGTTTTCGTCGATGGGTGTTTCGAAAACTTGATATTCTTTTTTCTTTTTTTAATCAGTTTTCGTCGATTATTGTTTCGAAAACTTGATATTCATTTTACTTTTTTAATCAATTTTCGCCGATGAGTGTTTCGAAAACTTGATAGTCATTTTTTGTTTTTTAATCAGTTTTCGCCGATGAGTGTTTCTAAAACTTGATATTCATTTTTATTTTTTTTAATCAGTTTTCGTCGATGAATGTTTGGAAAACTTGATATTCATTTTTCTTTTTTTAATCAGTTTTCGCCGATGAGTGTTTCGAAAACTTGATATTCATTTTTCTTTTTCTTAATTAGTTTTCCCCGATAAGTGTTTCGAAAACTTGATATTCATTTTCCTTTTTTAATCAGTTTTCGCCGATTAGTGTTTCGAAAACTTGATATTCATTTTTATTTTTTTAATCAGTTTTCTCCGATGAGTGTTACGAAAACTTGATATTCATTTTTATTTTTTTAATCAGTTTTCGCCGATGAGTGTTTCGAAAACTTGATATTCATTTTACTTGTTTTTAATCAATTTTCGTCGATGAGTGTTTCGAAAACTTGATATTCTTTTTCTATTTTTAATCAGTTTTCGCCGATAATTGTTTCGAAAACTTGATATTCATTTTAATTTTTTTTAATCAGTTTTCGTCGATGAGTGTTTCGAAAACTTGATATTCATTTTTCTTTTTTTAATCAGTTTTCGCCGATGAGTCTTTCGAAAACTTGATATTCATTTTACTTTTTAATCAATTTTCGCCGATGAGTGTTTCGAAAACTTGATATTCTTTTCCTATTTTTCATCAGTTTTCGCCGAAGAGTGTTTCGAAAACTTGATATTCATTTTTATTTTTTTAACAGTTTTCGCCGACGAGTGTTTCGAAAACTTGATATTCATTTTTCTTTTTCTTAATCAGTTTTCGTCGATAAGTGTTTCGAAAACTCGATATTCATTTTTCTTTTTAATCAGTTTTCGCCGATGAGTGTTTCGAAAACTTGAAATTCATTTTTATTTTTTTAATCAGTTTTCGTCGATGAGTGTTTCGAATACTTGATATTCAATTTTCTTTTTTTTAATCAGTTTTCGCCAATGAGTGTGTAATACCCCGGAAAATTTCGATGATTAAAGCATGGTTTATTTGAAATTTTGAGGATTTAAAGAATGACCTATTTCGGGGCTAGGAGTTTTAAACGTTAAAAAGAATATAGAAAAAAAAATAACTATGAAAGCTAAGGGAAACCAGAAAGGAACCAGGGAATTCTTTTATAAGTTATATTAAATATTAAATTTTGAGAAAAAAAATAATATAGGGTAGTTAAGTGATAACATAACAAACCACAGGGGGGTCAAGTGTCACACTCTAAACCACAGGGGGGCACATTAATTGTAAGCCAAACCACAGGGTAGTTAAGTGTCGCATTTTAAACCACAGGGGGGCAAACTGTAGTTTACCCTAAAATAAAAGATGAAGGAAAGAAATAAAATATTTTTTTGGAATTAATTCAGGACCTACGAAATTAGAAACCCAAAATAAATAGGAGTGGGAACTAAATTAAAAGCATATTAGTTATTATTTATTTAATTATTAATTATTTAATTATTTAATTATTTAATTATTTAATTATTAATTATTTTATTTTAATTAAATTTATTTATTTATTTTAATTTTTTGAAAAAAGGGGGGGCATGAGTTTTGCTTAAATAAAAGGAAAGAAAGAATTTTTTAAAAAAACGAGAAAAAGTGCATAGGTAGAAAAGAAAAAGAAAGAGAAGAAATAGAAAAGAAAAAGAAAGAAAAAGAAAGAGAGGAAAGAAAACCGAGAGAAGGAAAGAAGAGAAACGAAATGGAAGAGATAGATAGAGAGAGAGAGGGAGGAGTGGATGGAGAAGAAGAAGGGGAGGAGGGCGGTTCTCCGGAAACCGGCCGGAGAAGAGTGGTCCGACGCCGGCCACGACCACCGGAGCTCAACTCCAACCTCTTGCACATCTCCCACCAATCGAATCAAGGTTGGTAACCCCAATTTCATTCGAAACCCTCAATTTCTCCATTTTTAGGGATTTCTTTGATTGGGTTGTTTCGAGGGTAGATTGAGACCTAGAAAGTGTTATTGAACACTTAGTTGGGGTAGGAATCGAGATTATATCTTCGGATTTAGCAAAATTCAAATTTGGAAGGATTTGGGGTTGAAATTATAAATATTTCCAAATTGGGAAAAATTGTTGATAATTAGGATTGAGCTTGGATTTGAGTAAATAGAGTTAGATTAATATTATTGAAATTATAATTATTTCCAAATTGGAGAAAATTGTTAATAATTAGGATTGAGCTTAGATTTGAGTAAATAGGCTTGGATTGATATTACTGAAATTATATGGTTGGAATATTAGCTGAACAAGACCCGTGAAGAGCTGGCCCGAGGTTACTAAGGTTGAACCTTGACGTTAACGTGCCGGGTCCCTGCTCGGTTGGCCCAAATACACTTAAGGGTGACGTTGAGAGTATTAAACCTCTTCTTTTCAATCTTAAACACCCTAGAACATTCCTAAACATATTTTTGAGAATTAAATCACTCCAAGTACCTTCTTGTTTCTCAAGGATGGAAACTTGCGGAACAAATTAAGTCTAACTTCGTGAATTTCAACCTTATCCTTTTACAAACTTTAGGAAACCTTAAGTGGGATAAATAGGAGGTATATTGAGGTTTAGAAACTAGATTTCTTAGAACCCAAGTAGGAACACAAGTTGAATCAAAATGCTTAGACCTTCCTAAAATTAGGATTTCTTCCAACCAAGCTAGATAAGCTTCCTTAGATGCGAATACAAGTTAGGTAGAGGTCTAATACTCAAATCCAAGTATGTGAAACACTCAAGTAGAGTGTTATATGCGAGTAAGTCAAGTGTCCGAGGAAGGATATGCATAAGTCGGGATAGAGAAGTCCGATAAGACCAAGAGCTTGACTCTGTGGTAACCATGGACTACACATGAGAATAATGGAGAAATAAATAACAAGTTAAGCTAAGTAATAATCTTATTGAGGTAAATGTTGTTCTTATAGGTACAACGACACGCAATAGAGTGCAACAGGAACTCCGAGGAGACTAAAGTTACAGAAGAGGATTGCATGGAAGGTTGGCCAAGGTGAGGGTTCTTCCATCTCTGCTCCTAGGGTTGTATGCTTATGTGGATTACATGAGTATGTATATTCTCTGCTTGTCTGATATGTGTTAGCTAGAGGTATAGGATGCTAAAAGAATAAAAGAACTAGAAAATAGGTGGTGGAAAGTAGCTTGGATTGGAAGACATAGGAGTAGAGTGTAATTGTTTGCTATGATTGGTGTGTTACAAATCCAACTCATACACTCTGGAGGCATGATGAGTAATTTATTAAATCTTTTCCACCACAGTGGCAAGAGTCCTTGTACGGAAGGACTAAGCTTTTATTTTGAAAACTCGTCACGACGGTGACTTAAATTATAATCATGCAACGTCAGATGTGATGTGATACATCGACTAGAACAACGTCAGATGGCACTTTAGACCTCAGTCTTTATAATCACCATGACGATGGTCATTGCCCTATCCTGGCAATAGGGTCAGAAAGGTTTTATATTGCTATGACGATAGCTTGAGGCTCAGAGAGTGCATCTGGACGGGTATATGAGTTATATCCTATTGAGGAAACTTGTACATATTAATAAGGAGAGGAATTTTTTATCCTTTGGGAAAGATACAAAGAATCCTATTAATATGTGAGAATAAGGTAAGGAGACACGGGAGGAACCTATGGGTGAACCGTGAGCCTAACCTAGTAAAAGAAAAATCATCCTGTGTAGTTGGTCCAGGGTGTGTCAGTGGCCATGCTTCGAGACGTCGTGCCATTCCCGCCATGTGGCCTGGTTGGGTAATGGACAAGTGGGCTCAAGCTATTGCCCCGCAGCAAGGGGTTAGAACGTGCCACTTGGTGGCTATGAATCAGTTGTTTGATAGATAGAGATTGATTGTATTTGATTAATAGAGTTGTCACGATGTGACCAGTACCCAAGCGAATGGGTTAAGTATGTTTTGCCACGTGGTGGCTAGTAACCCGAGTGCACGGGTTCGAAGTAGAAAGGCCACGTAGTGTCTAGTAGACACCCTAGAGTGCGGGAAATTGAGTAGATGTATGCTATAGTATCTGTGTGTATGTAGAAATTGTATGTGTTTGCATATAACTGTTGATTGTGCAACGTAGTGACGACGTACAGGATTACGTCACCACAACGTTTTGTTTGATTAAACATGCTGGACTTGAGAAGACCGGTAAGTAAAAGATGGCACTATATGATACATGTTTACTTGCTGATTGACGAGATGGAATAATTTCTTGCATGCTTATATCTGTTAAATGCATGTGAGTGTTTGGGTGAAATTTATGTTGTTGTGTTATCACCAAGAATGTATGCTAACTAACAATAACTAGTTGTTTTTGCATGTGGTTGTGTATGACTCCCAAACCCAATGCTATGGTACCCACCTTGCGCCGGGGATGGGAGAGACCTCACTGAGTCGGTGGAGCGAGGAACGAACAAAACTTTCCAAGACTCACAACTTGTTCATGTGGGTGAATGAATTGTAATTGTAATTTAATTTACTTTATCATGTATCATAAAGTAAAGGGTAGACGTACCCAACTATATTGTATCACTAAATCTAGAACTGTCAGCTTCTCACACCTTAAAGATCAGGATCCGTTAGATTACGATGTAGGGAAAACTTATTTCTAATATATATATATACATATATCTGTTGCATGCGAATAGGATAGGCAACATCTTCGGATGTGTAGCCAGTACACATGTTATATATTATGTGTGTTTTCCTATATCTATATCCTGAAGCGGCACTGGTCGTGGATTTGCTTGCTTAGGATAGGCCACCATTTCGGTGTAGCCATGGTATTATACTGCATCTGGATGTATTTTCAATAATAGATATTCTGTCAATTAAGTGATAAGGCTTACAGGCATAGGGATATTCCCTGTGTCTGTGCCGGTCACGGTCTTCTAAACAAGGGTCGTGACAGAGTGTTTCGAAAACTTGGTATTCATTTTTCTTTTTTTAATCCGTTTTCGCTGATGTGTGTTTCCAAAAGTTGATATTAATTTTTCTTTTTTTTAATCAGTTTTCGCTGATGAGTGTTTCGAAAACGTAATATTTATTTTTCTTTCTTTTAAATAGTTTTTGCCAATAAGTGGATCGAAAACTTGATATTCATTTTTCTTTTTCTTAATCAATTTTCGCCGATAAGTGTTTCGAAAACATGATATTAATTTTTCTTTATTTAATTAGTTTTCACCGATGAGTGTTTCGAAAACTTGATATTCATTTTTCTTTTTTTAATAAGTTTTCGCCGATGAGTTTTATGAAAACTTGATATTCATTTTTCTTTTTTTTAATCAGTTTTCCCCAATGAGTGTTTTGAAAACTTGATATTCATTTTTCTTTTTTTTTAATCAGTTTCCGCCAATGAGTGTTTTGAAAACTTGATATTCATTTTTCTTTTTCTAATCAATTTTCGACGATAAGTGTTTCGAAAACTTGATATTATTTTTCTATTTTTAATCAGTTTTCGCCGATGAGTGTTTCGAAAACTTTATATTCATTTTTATTTTTTTTAATCAATTCTCGCCGATGAGTGGGGGTAGCACTTATTGTCAAAAAATTAGTCGAAACACGCCTTAAGTGGTTTGGAAATGTACAAAGGCGGCCGGAAGAGGCTCCGGTACGTAGAGTTGACCAAATGCAAGATAACCTAATAACTAGAGGTAGGGGAAGACCAAAGAAAACAATAGGAGAAACGATTAACAGGGATCTAGTCATAAATAACTTAACCATAGAAATGTGCAAAGACAGAACATGTTGGCGTCGCTTGATCCATATAGCCGACCCTACCTAGTGGGAAAAGGCTTTGATTGTTGTAGTTCTCGCCGATGAGTGTTTCGAATACTTGGTATGTATTTTTCTTATTTTTTAATCAGTTTTCGTCGATGAGTGTTTCGAAAACTAGATAGTTATTGTTCAATTTTTAATCATTTTTCGCCGATGAGTGTTTCGGAAAAGTAATATTCTTTTTTCTTTTTCTTAATCAGTTTTCGCCGATGAGTGTTCTGAAAACTTGATATTCATTTTTCTTTTTTTAATCAGTTTTCGCCGATAGTGTTTCGAAAACTTGATATTCATTTTTGTTTTTTTAATCAGTTTTCGCCGATGAGTATTTCGAAAACTTGATATTCATTTTCCTTTTTTAATAAGTTTTCGCCGATGAGTGTTTCGAAAACTTTATATTCATTTTAATTTTTTTTAATCAGTTTTCGTCGATGAGTGTTTCGAAAACTTTATATTCATTTTTATTTATTTTAATCAGTTTTCACCGATGAGTGTTTTTGAAAACTTGATATTCACTTTTGTTCTTTTAATCAGTTTTCGCCGATAAGTGTTCTGAAAACTTGATATTCATTTTTATTTTTTTAATCAGTTTTCGTCGATGAGTGTTTCGAAAACTTGATATTCATTTTCCTTTTTTTTAATCAGTTTTCGTCGATGAGTGTTTCGAAAACTTGATAGTCATTTTTCGTTTTTTTATCAGTTTTCGCCGATGAGTGTTTCGAAAACGTAATATTCATTTTTCTTTCTTTTAAATAGTTTTCGCCGACAAGTGTTTCGAAAACTTGATATTCATTTTTCTTTTTCTTAATCAATTTTCGCCGATGAGTGTTTCGAAAAAGTGATATTCATTTTTCTTTATTTAATTAGTTTTCACCGATGAGTGTTTCGAATACTTGATATTCATTTTTCTTTTTTAAATCAGTTTTTGCCGGTTAGTGTTCTGAAAACTTGATATTCGTTTTGCTTTTTTTAATCAGTTTTCGCCGATAGTGTTTCGAAAACTTGATATTCATTTTTCTTGTTTTAATCAGTTTTCGCCGATGAGTATTTCGAAAACTTGATATTCATTTTCCTTTTTTAATAAGTTTTCGCTGATGAGTGTTTCGAAAACTTTATATTCATTTTTATTTTTTTAATCAGTTTTCGTCGATGAGTGTTTCGAAAACTTTATATTCATTTTTATTTTTTTTAATCAGTTTTCGCCGATGAGTGTTTCCGAAAACTTGATATTCATTTTTGTTTTTTAATCAGTTTTCGCCGATAAGTGTTCTGAAAACTTGATATTCATTTTTTATTTTTTTTAATCAGTTTTCGTCGATGAGTGTTTCGAAAACTTGATATTCATTTTCCTTTTTTTTAATCAGTTTTCACCGATGAGTGTTTCGAAAACTTGATAGTCATTTTTTCGTCTTTTTATCGGTTTTCGCCGATGAGTGTTTCGAAAACGTAATATTCATTTTTCTTTCTTTTAATTAGTTTTCGCCGACAAGTGTTTCGAAAACTTGATATTCATTTTTCTTTTTCTTAATCAGTTTTCGCTGATGATTGTTTCGAAAATGTAATATTCATTTTTCTTTATTTAATTAGTTTTCACCGATGAGTGTTTCGAAAACTTGATATTCATTTTTGTTTTTTTAATCAGTTTTCGCCGATGAGTGTCCTAAAAACTTGATATTCATTTTTCTTTTTTTAATCAGTTTTCCCCGATGAGTGTTTTGAAAACTTGATATTCATTTTTCTTTTTTTTAAATCAGTTTACGCCGATGTGTGTTTCCAAAACTTGATATTAATTTTTCTTTTTTTAATTAGTTTTCGCCGATTATGTAATACCCCGAAAAATTTTGAAGATTAAAGAATGATTTATTTCGGGGCTAGGAATTAAAACTTAAAAAAAAAGAATATAGAAAAATTATGAAAGTTAAAAGAAATTGGAAGGGAATTTTTTTTTCGAAGATTGTAATACTCGAGGGGTATTTTTGGAATCAAGTCAAATATATAGTAAGACTTAGAATGGTCATCATTTGGAGTTGGAATTAAAAAAAATAAATAAATAATATATAAACAAGTAAATAAATAGAAATAGGTATATATATATAGATAAATAGTCTTAATTAAGAAATGATGGGATAATATGAAATTGATAGAATTTTGATGTTGAGGTTGGACATTTTGACTAAATAAAATAAAAATAATTTCTTGGAATGAAATAAGATTTTTTGGGTTATTATTAAGATTTTAATTGTTTTAGATTTGAGAATTTAAGAAATGTAAATAAATAAGAAATTCAAATAGAAAAATATAAATTGGGTTAAATATGGATCATATGAATTATTTCAAGCTAATTGAAGCGGCCATGGTGAGGGCTCTTTCATCTCTGCTCCTAGGGTTGTAGGCTTATGTGGATTACATGAGTATGTGTATTCTCTGCTTGTCTGATATGTGTTAGCTAGAGGTATAGGATGCTAAAAGAATAAAAGAACTAGAAAGTAGGTGGTGGAAAGTAGCTTGGATAGGAAGACATAGGAGTAGAGTGTAATTGTTTGCTATGATTGGTGTGTTACAAATCCAACTCATACACTCCGGAGGCATGATGAGTAATTTATTAAATCTTTTCCACGACGGTGGCAAGAGTCCTTTTACGGAAGGACTAAGCTTTTATTTTGAAAACTCGTCACAACGGTGACTTAAATTATAATCATGCAAAGGGAGTTATTGGTGGGTTTCGGATTTGATTATGCTAGCGATGTGATACATCGACTAGAACAACGTCATATGGCACTTGAGACCTCAGTTTTATAATCACCATGACGATGGTCATTGCCCTATCCTGGCAATAGGGTCAGAAAGGATTTATATTGCTATGACGATAGCTTGAGGTTCAGAGAGTGCATCTGGACGGGTATATGAGTTATATTCTGTTGAGGATACTTGTCCATATTAACAAGGAGAGGAATTGTTGATCCTTCAGGAAAGATACAAAGAATCCTTTTAATATGTGAGACTAAGGTAAGGAGACACGGGAGGAACCTACGGGTGAAACGTGAGCCTAACCTAGAAAAGATAAATCATCCTGTGGAGTTGGTCCAGGGTGTGACAGTGGCCATGCTTCGAGACGTCGTGCCGTGCCCGCCATGTGGCCTGGTTGGGTAAAGGACGAGTGGGCTTAAGCTATTGCCCCGCAGTGAGGGGTCAGGATGTGCCACTTGGTGGCTACGGATAAGTTGTTTGATAGATAGATGTTGATTGTGCTTGATTAACAGAATTGTCACGAGGTGACTAGTACCCAAGTGAATGGGTTAAGCATTGTTTGATTAACAGAATTGTCACGAGGTGACCAGTACCCAAGTGAATGGGTTAAGTATGCTTTGCCACGTGTTGGTCAGTAACTCGAGTGCGCGAGATTGAATTAGAAAAGCCACGTAGTGGCTAGTAGATACCCTAGAGTGGGGGAGATTAAGTAGATGTATGCTATAGTATCTGTGTGTAGGTACAACTTGTCTGTGTTTGGATATGATTGCTGATTGTGCAGCGTAGTAGTGACGTACAGGATTACGTCACCACAACATCTTGGTTGATTCAGATATGCTGAACGTGAGAAGACCGGTAAGTAAAAGCTGGCATTATATGTTATATGTTTACTTGTTGAGTGATTATATGAATTAAACTGCTGCATGCTTGTATATGTTAAATGCATGTGAGTGGTTGGATGAGATATCTGTTGTTGTGTGGTCGCCAAGAATGTATGCTAATTAATAGTAACTAGTTGTTCTTGCATGTGGTTGTGTATGACTCCCAAACCCAGCGCTATGGTACCCACCTTGCGTCGGGGATGGGAGAGTCCTCACTGAGTCGCGTGGTTAAGACTCACACCTCATTTTTACTACACAGAGACAGGTTAAGTACAGGTGGAAGAAGTCTCGGTGGAACGAGGGTTGAGCAACACCTTCCAAGACCCACAACTTGTACATGTGGGTAAATAAAGTGTAATTGTAATTTAACTTACTTTATTGTTGTATCATAAATTAAAGGGTAGACGTACCCAATTAGATTGTATTACTAAATCTAGAACTGTCAGCTTCACACACCTTAAAGATCAGAATTTATTTTCCTGCGATACAGGGAAAATTTGTTTTAAAAAAATATATATATATATATACATATATGTGTTGAATGTGAATAGGATAGGCAGCATCTTCGGATGTGTAGCCAGTACACAGGTTATATATATTATGTGTGTTTTCCTATATCTATATCCTGAAGCGGCACTAGCCGTGAATTTGCTTGCCTAGGATAGGCCACCATTTCGGTGTAGCCATGATATTATAATGCATGTGAATGTATTTTCAATAATATATATTCTGTCAATTAGGTGATAAGGCTTACAGGCATAAGGGCATTCCCTGTGGCTGTGCCGGTCACGGTCCTCTAAACGGGAGTCGTGACAAACTTGGTATCAGAGATGGTTATTCTTTAAGGGTGTGAAGCTAACTAGTCTCGGGTGTTAGTTGGGCTATCCATTACGAATCCGGACGTAACCGTAGTTCCGACGGGCACTTGTGAGGTTGCTCAGGATGTTGAGTCATAAATTCTTTCGAGTCATCGCTTTAGGCATAGAATTTGTATGTGAAATTCTATGCAAAGCATATAACCTGTACAATACACAAGTGCCGATGAACACTAAGGTGTAAGGTGGGGTGGCAGTGACCCCGGGAACCTTAGGACGCCATAATAGGGAAAGGAGACATCCATGGAGGATGCTACCTAGACACAGACACATTTGGTTGAATTGTAGGCAGGAATGCGCTACAATGTGTGATTGTTGTAGGTGTCAAATGAGACGATGCGTCTGCTCTGTTAGCGGCGCGCTGTGTGCTATGGTATAGGCACAAGTTGTTTGATTATAGTATGGAATGCAAGTAGAATAGAAATATGCAGTGAATGGTAGTTCAGGCTAGGAATGGTTTGTAAAGTGAAAGAAAAGACACGCTTGGCGTGTAGGAAAGAAAGTAAGCCCATCGGGCGATTGAAATGGAAAGTTTAAAGACAAGAAATAGGGCCATGAGGCATGGGACCGACAGGGAGATGACCACGTGAGTGGGTCACGACTGTGCAGTATGCTATGGCTGAAGGAAGTGAGTTGTTCTTCCTAGAAAGTAAACAGAAAAGAGGTGGTGTATGCCACAGTATAGAAGTAGAAGTCTACGAACTTGAAAAAAAAAATCAGGATACGGTATATGGAATGGCAAAGTGGCCGAACCATATGCCGTAGAGATGGATGTTAAGAAGTATAGGCATATGTAAACGTGTAGAGCGTGACCATATGCCGAGTAGGAAACAAAGTAAATGGTAAGGCACAGGGAAGGAGCCTAGTCCAACCCTGCGCTCGGTCCATGAACTGCTAGTTCCTCAAGCAAACAAGGGGGAAGAGAAAGGGATTAAGCCCAACCAAACTCTCTTGGGTTGCTTAAGGAAGAGCATAAATAATAGGATATTGATCACATGAGAAATTTTTATAAAAATCTTTTTGGTCTTTCCGAATGAGAGATTTTGAAAGACCCTCAAACTTTTCTTGAAAATACTAGGGATAACCATTGGAAGACAAATTTTCATGAAAACTTTTTCGCAATTTGTGTCATTCCAATTGGTTAAACCCTAACCATTTACGAAAACCTTAGGCGTCATTTTCTAAGAAATAAACTTCAATTAATTTTTTAAAACCTGCGGGGTGCCTAAGAAAACTAAGTCATGTGACCAATACCCTACCAAACAATAGCCCTTTTACAGGTAAGCTGTATAAGGATGGTAGATGTAGTTGAGAAATCACTCGCTTGGAGTGATTAAAGTTAAGTAGACATCGAAAAGCACTAGAGAGTGCTAAAGTGCCAAGGGAGTATACAGGTAAACCTAAGGTTACCAATTAAGGGGACATAGGGTGATTATGGACCCGAAAACATTAGACCATAGTAGGTCTAGAAGTGGAAATGAGTGTGATAAGAAAATGAGTGCTATTGCGGTAGATAGCTCTCGAACGAGATAACATGAGAGATTAACCCCTAAGGGACTCGTGGAGGCTCGAGGGGAGAGAAAGTAGATAGGGATAAGTAGTCCCAAAAGGGGTGAAGAGCGGAAGCCTATAGGACCCCATAGGATAAGAGTCAAGTAGGAGGTGGAGCACCAACTACTACTGTAAGTGCAAGAATAGTACACAGATTGTAGTGGACATAGCTAGGTAAGCTAGTTCCACAGGTTTGTGAACCGTAAATATGATAATCTGAAGCCCGAGAATGGGTGGAGACTGAGTGGATAAACCAAACGTATAAATGGCCATGTGGGTGCCATAAAGGGAAAATTAACCATAAGGACGATTAATCGAGAAGGAGAATTTAGTGAGTAATGAGTATTGAGAAATACTCGAAGAAAGAGTACCACGTAGGTACGAAATGGAAAAGAAGAGAGTGAATACGGGAACAGAGTCGGGTAAGCATCTGGGGATGAGAGCCAAAATGATAAAACAGGTATATTGCGGATCCTCTTTCTCACTAGTTCCGCAGAAAGTGGGTGGATGAAGCTTCAGAAATTTTGAAATTGGTAGCTCTCTGGGTGCTACCCGCGGCTCACGAGGCATTTCTTGTGGTTGTTGCCATTCCCTATCCTCTTCCTCAACAACCTCGATCTCTTGATTGCTAGGAACTCTCTCTTGTTCTTCCTCGGCGACTACAAACCGGCGTACCTCCCTCTGTATTTGTCTCGTCATCTCCTCTCTTAGTTCCTGAAATCCTGCCGTGAGCATTTCCGCCACGGAAGGTGCACCTGTCTCAACCTGAGGTTCCGGTGACTGTCTCCTCTGTTCTTCTCTCACTTGTGCTCTACCTCAACCACGAGCACGACCTCTACCTTGGCCTCGGGTACGGCCTCTACCTCGACCTCGGGTGGGCATTTCCTCCTCCCGAACTGACTCTTGATCAAATTCAGTAGGAGTTCTCCCTCCACCCCTAGCCTGTCTCGTAATCGGTGGCATCCCTATACTGCACAAGGACCACACCTAATGAGTACACGTATATCAATGATATTTCATATCAAAGAGAGTAGAAAGAAAGGCTGACTCAATTTCCTGGGTACTCCCACAAGTGCCTTTTTACTCCCACGTTGCGCCCGGGTTCACAACGAGGCGTAAACCGACACTCGGTCATACCTATGGCTTCATACAGTTTAAAGAAAACCTGCCTCTGATACCAAGTTTGTCACGACCCCCTATCGAACGTCCGTGACTGGCACGAGAAGTAGGATTTCTCCTATCCCGTAAGCCTCTAACCCCTGATTGAGATTTCCACCTGTTTATAACTACCCTTTTCTAATACAAACAATATATAACATATATGGTCATCCCTTTCCGGTGACCTAAGCAGTTTGCAATCCACGGCTCGCTCAACGCCGCTTCAGTCTATACATATACACATATTCATTCACAAGTACGTATAATATACATATTGATCATGCGCTTCAGGGCAGGTGATCTATCCTATTCACATGCAGAAGTCCTGTATACAGTCATACATATATTCAATCACACGCTTACATATAGTTTACATATTGATCACACGCCTCAATGCGTGTAATCTATCATATTCACATGCGGAAGCCATATTTTCACACAAACAGGTATTCAATCACACATACATATAACTTACGTATTGATCACACGCCTCAATGCGTGTGACCTATCCTAGTCGCATGCAGAAGTCATATAGGTATATACATGATATATATTATATCATAGCCTATATTCCCATCACCAAGACCTAACTTTAATCTGTATAAAGCCGACAATGCTAGAATTCAAGTATGATATGTATATATACACAGCAGATGTAAACGTACAACGCTACGCCAAAAAAGGATTCATATATACATATACATCACAACATATATACAGAATCAAAATAACTACCGACGCGAACAAAGCGTGCGGTCTTCAGAGTTGTCCGCCTCCTTGAGAAGAAGTGGACGCGTTCCCGACTCCTGAACCACCTGTATCTGAAACATGTAAACAGGGGGTGAGTCGAACAGACTCAGTGAGAAGCTCCCCCATCCCTGGCGTAGCAGCGGGTACCACTACAGCTGGGGGAAGGGAGCAACCACAACCACATGCGCATGAAATGGATTTATATTGTGATCTTTAACATGATCAGGCAATCAATAAATCGTATTCATAATTAAAATCCTAATTCATGCTCCTAACATATTTATTAATCCACATGTAAATCAATCTCAACATATCTCATTTGGTTTCACAATTAACACATATTTGTGCACGTAGGCACTCACTTTCTGTCTCCTGCATTACGCTAAGAGAAATACTGGCCCGAAGGCAATTTCATGTACGAACCTGGTTGATCACACCAGGAACTTTCTGACTCCAAGGCATGCTTAGAGTAATAGCCGGCAACTTGTCTGACCCCGTTTAAACCAAGGTAATGGCCACTATGTGGCATACTTACTGTTAACTGAATCCTGTCTGTCCGACCAGGATAACCGACTCGATCTACCTGAACTAACCTAAACAAGTTCAAATAACCTATTCGACCTTGAAAGACGTCCTATTAATAACTAACTGAATATTACACGTGTGAATTAGCTAGGCCTAGTTTCCCCCGTTTCAATTATGCAACCCTCTCGCTCACAATTAACAACCTAGGTTCATAATCCTCAATGTACCATACGGTCAAAACCTTTGCACGATGATCAATTTAAATGGGTTTCTAATATTAATAAAGCCTCACATGTGAAATACCGACTCAATCCTACCCACGGTATCACATAAGGCTCGGTGAGCCACAATAGCACATATACACCTTGAGGTTAATCATATAAGCACATATACTATTGCACGTTGACTGCTTACTTGCAAATCATACACGTGTAACACAAATTTATTCATATAAACATATTCCATATATCAATTTTCACAAAATAGAGCAAATCACATTTTCCACGTAGTCATCCAACCCTGTGGGGCAGGGATGGGAGAGCCCCTCACCTCGTTGGCCCTCCTGATCAGTACTCGGAGTGCCTGAAACTCCAATCGCTCTATATTTCCCTATACACATATATATTTAGGAAATTTAGAACGTGTAACTAAGCATCTAAAAATGCGCATGTCATGCTAATGCTCAGGTACCCTCTAGGTATTTCTAAGAACTAATTATTTAGTTCGTTACGTCGTCTTATTTACTCTTTCTGAAAGTCCAGAATGTCTCATATTCGACTTTCACACTTTCGAGCCATTTAGAACCTCTAACTGCTTAGGTTAGAGATTCCCACTTGTCTAAATTTCCCTTCATGTGTTCATATGGGTATTTAACTAATAAAAGAATTAAATTCTCGGTTCAATAGAGGCTCTAGCTTACTCATTCCACCGTCTCCCTTATTCGCCGAGTAAAAACTTAATTACTACCTCTTTAATTATATATAAAAATATAATTGGGGTATAATTAGAGCCTTGGAACCAATTTAGCGGGTCTTAGGTATCCACCACGGACTAGACCGAGGTGTTCAACCCACCGCACAGCTCCTTACTGTACGGTGGCTTAGTATTTCGCCTCTTTTTTCACCGGATTGGGTTCGGATTGAAACGGTAAATACTCGAGCTATATTCCCTTGTCTATTTCCAGCAATTAGGACACCTATACTACTCCAATCCAAGCCTATACATGCATCCAATTAGCAATAATTCAATTTATAGGAATTTTCTAACTAAATTTTCCTAATTTCCATACCCGATCAAATCCTACGGTTTAACTTCGATTCTGAACCTTACTAAGCTTTCAATAACACCCACTAAGCTCAAATTTAACCCCGGAATGCCAAGTATTGAAGAATTTCTAAAATACCCAAAATTGGAGAAATTGGGGTTTTGAAGGATTGGGGCTTCCATACCTTGATTCAATCGGATGGGGAGCTTAATGGGTGGTGGAGATGAAGTCAGGTGGCCTTCACCGGCGGCGGAATACAATTTCCAGCGAGATTCCGGCGCCGGACCATCGAGCTCTTCCTCCCTCTCCTTCGTGCGTCTCGTCGTTGTGCTTCTTGGGTGTGTGTGTGAGACGTTCGATGCTTGCTCCTGTGCGTTTTGTGGCTCTGGCCACTTTACTTTAACATATTTTATATATATATATATATATATATATATATTAATTTATATGTGCGTTGTGTTGACTGCAGCTTCTCCTTATTTATTTATTTTTTTCTTTTGTTTATATGAGTGTGTGTGTTGACTAATTGCTGCTTTCTCTTTTCTTTTCTTTTAATTGTGTGTGTGTGTAAATGGGAAGGGGGTAACGGTTGGCCCCCCCCATATATTTTAATATATTTTATTGTATATATTTTTATAAAAAAGAACTTATTTACTTGTTATATCCTCCTTTTCTTTTAGGTCCTAGAAAAATATTCATATAGTCCCTATTGTTTTCTCCTTTATTTTATTTTAACTCTTTAATTCTTTAGTTTAATTTATTTTTCTTTCTGAAAGAAAAATAAATTAATAATGACAATAATACAAATTAATATTTCAGATATTACAAGTTTTCACCGATGAGTGTTCTGAAAACTTGATATTCATTTTTCTTTTTTTTTTATCAGTTTTCGCCAATGAGTGTTTCGAAAACGTGATATTCATTTTTCTATATTTAATTAGTTTTCACCGATGAGTGTTTCGAATACTTGACATTCATTTTCCTTTTTTAATCAGTTTTCGCCGATGAGTGTTTCGAAAACATGATATTCATTTTTTTATTTAATTAGTTTTCACCGATGAGTGTTTCGAAAACTTGAAATTCATTTTCCTGTTTTAATCAGTTTTCGCCGATGAGTGTTCTGAAAACTTGATATTAATTTTTATTTTTTTTAATCAGTTTTCCCGATGAGTGTTTCGAAAACTTGATAGTCATTTTTCGTTTTTTAATCAGTTTTAACTGATCTGTGTTTCGAGAACTTGATATTCATTTTTCTTCTTTTAATCATTTTTTGCCGATGAGTGTTTCAAAAACTTGATTTTTTTTCTTTTTTTAATCATTTTTCGCCGATGAGTGTTTCGAAAACTTGATATTCTTTTTTCATTTTTTAATCAGTTTTCGCCGATGAGTATTTCGAAAACTTGATATTCATTTTTCTTTTTTTAATCAGTTTTCGCCGATGAGTGTTTCGAAAACTTGATATTCATTTTCCTTTTTTGATCATTTTTCGCCGATGAGTGTTTCGAAAACTTGATATTCATTTTTATTTTTTTTAATCAGTTTTCGCCGATGAGTGTTTCGAAAACTTTATATTCATTTTTATTTTTTTTAATCAGTTTTCGCCGATAAGTGTTTTCGAAAACTTGATATCCATTTTTCTTTTTTTAATTTGTTTTCGCTGATGTGTGTCTTGAAAATTTGATATTCATTTTTTTAATCAGTTTTTGCCGGTGAGTGTTTTGAAAACTTGATATTCATTTTTCTTTTTTTAATCATTTTTCACCGATGAGTGTTTCGAAAACTTGATATTCATTTTTCTCTTTTTAATCAATTTTCATCGATGAGTGTTTCGAATACTTGACTTTCATTTTCCTTTTTTTAATCAGTTTTCGCCAATGAGTGTTTCGAAACTTGATAGTCATTTTTTTGTTTTTTGATCAGTTTTAACTGATCTGTGTTTCTAGAACGTGTATTCATTTTTATTCTTTTAATCATTTTTCGCCGATGAGTGTTTTGAAAACTTGATTTTTTTTCTTTTTTTAATCACTTTTCCCCGATGAGTGTTTCGAAAGCTTGATATTCATTTTTCTTTTTTTAATCAGTTTTCACTGAGGAGTGTTTCGAAAACTTGATATTCATTTTTCTTTTTTTAATCAGTTTTCGCCGATGAGTGTTTCGAAAACTTGATATTCATTTTCCTTTTTTAATCAGTTTTCGCTGAAGATTGTTTCGAAAACGTAATATTCATTTTTTTCTTTTAAATAGTTTTCACCGATAAGTGTTTTGAAAACTTGATATTCATTTTTCTTTTTCTTAATCAGTTTTTGCCGATTTGTGTTTCGAAAACGTGATATTCATTTTTCTTTATTTAATTAGTTTTCACCGATGAGTGTTTCGAAAACTTGATATTTATTTTTCTTTATTTAATCAGTTTTCGCCGATGAGTGTACTGAAAACTTGATATTCATTTTCTTTTTTAATCAGTTTTCGCCGATGAGTGTTTCGAAAACTTGATATTCATTTTCGTTTTTTTAATCAGTTTTCTCCGAAGAGTGTTTCGAAAACTTGATATTTTTTTTCTATTTTTAATCATTTTTTGCCGATGAGTGTTTCGAAAACTTGATATTCATTTTTATTTTTTTAATCAGTTTTCGCCGATGAGTGTTCCGAAAACTTGGTATTTATTTTTGTTTTTTTTAATCAGTTTTCGCCAATGAGTGTTTCAAAAACTTGATAGACATTTTTCAATTTTTAATCATTTTTCGCCGATGAGTGTTTCGATAACGTAATATTCATTTTTCTTTTTTTAATTATTTTTCACCGATGAGTGTTTCGAAAACTTGATATTCATTTTCCTTTTCTAATCAGTTTTCGCCGATTAGTATTTCGAAAACTTGATATTCATTTTTATTTTTTTAATCAGTTTTCGCCGATGAGTGTTTCGAAAACTTGATATTCATTTTTCTTTTTTTAATCAGTTTTCGCCGATGAGTGTTTCGAAAACTTGATATTCATTTTCCTTTTTTAATCAGTTTTCGCCGATGAGTGTTTCGAAAACTTGATATTCATTTTTCTTTTTTGAGTAAGTTTTCGCTGATGAGTGTTTCGAAAATTGGATATTCATTTTTCTATTTTTTTAATCAGTTTTCGCCAATGAGTGTTTCGAAAACTTGATATTCATTTTCTTTTTTTAATCAGTTTTCTCCGATTAGTGTTTCGAAAACTTCATATTCATTTTTATTTTTTTTAATCAGTTTTCGTCGATGAGTGTTTCGAAAACTTGATATTCATTTTTCTTTTTTTTTTGTCAGGTTTCATCGATTAGTGTTTCGAAAACTTGATATTCATTTTCCTTTTTTAATCAGTTTTTGCCGATGAGTGTTTCGAAAACTCGGTATTTATTTTTCTTTTTTTGTAATCAGTTTTCGCCGATGAGTGTTTCGAAAACTTAATAGTCATTTTTCAATTCTTAATCATTTTTCGCCGATGAGTGTTTCAAAAGCGTAATATTCATTTTTCTTTTTTTAATTAATTTTCAACGATGAGTGTTTCGAAAACTTGATATTCATTTTCCTTTTTTAATAAGTTTTCGCCGATTAGTGTTTCCAAAACTTGATATTCATTTTTATTTTTTTAATCAGTTTTCTCCGATGAGTGTTACGAAAACTTGATATTCATTTTTCTTTTTTTAATCAGTTTTCGCCGATGAGTGTTTCGAAAACTTGATATTCATTTTTCTTTTTTAATTAGTTTTCACCGATGAGTGTTTCGAAAACTTGATATTCATTTTTCTTTTTTGAGTAAATTTTCGCTGATAAGTGTTTCGAAAACTGGATATTCATTTCTCTTTTTTTTAATCAGATGTCGCCAATGAGTGTTTCGAAAACTTGATATTCATTTTCCCTTTTTAATCAGTTTTCTCCGATTAATGTTTCAAAAACTTGATAGTCATTTATATTTTTTTAATCAGTTTTCGTCGATGAGTGTTTCGAAAACTTTATATTCTTTTTTCTTTTTTTAATCAAATTTCACCAATTAGTGTTTCGAAAACTTGATATTCATTTTTCTTTTTTAATCCGTTTTCGCCGATTAGTATTTTGAAAACTTGATATTCATTTTTTTTAATTAGTTTTGGTCGATGTGTGTTTTCGAAAACTTGATATTCATTTTTATTTTTTTAATCAGTTTTCGTCGATGAGTGTTTCGAAAACTTGATAGTCATTTTTTGTTTTTTAATCAGTTATAACTGATCTGTGTTTCGAGAACTTGATATTCATTTTTCTTCTTTTAATCATTTTTCGTGGATGAGTATTTCAAAAACTTGATTTTTTTAATCATTTTTCGACGTTGAGTGTTTTAAAAACTTGATAATCATTTTTCTTTTTTTAATCAGTTTTCGCCAATGAGTGTTTCGAAAGCTTGATATTCATTTTTATTTTTTTTAATCAGTTTTCGTCGATGAGTGTTTCGAAAACTAGATATTCATTTTTCTTTTTTTCATCAGTTTTCGCCGATAAGTGTTTCGAAAACTTGATATTCATTTTACACTTTTTTAATCAATTTTCGCGGATTAGTGTTTCGAAAACTTGATATTCTTTTTCTATTTTTAATCAGTTTTTGCCGTTGAGTGTTTCGACAACTTTATATTCATTTTTATTTCTTTTAATCAGTTTTCGCCGATGAGTGTTTACGAAAACTTGATATTCATTTTTCATTTTTTAATCAGTTTTCGCCGATGAGTGTTCTGAAAACTTGTTATTCATTTGTATTTTTTTAATCAGTTTTCACCGAAGATTGTTTCGAAAACATGATAGTCATTTTTCGTTTTTTAATCAGTTTTCGCCGATAATTGTTTCGAAAACGTAATATTCATTTTTCTTTCTTTTAAATAGTTTTCGCCGATAAGTGTTTCGAAAACTTGATATTCATTTTTCTTTTTGTTAATCAGTTTTCGCCGATGAGTGTTTCGAAAACGTGATATTTATTTTTCATTATTTAATTAGTTTTCACCGATGCGTGTTTCGAAAACTTGATATTCATTTTCCTTTTTTTAATCAGTTTTCGCCGATGAGTGTTCTGAAAACTTGATATTCATTTTTCTTTTTGAAATCAGTTTTCGCCGATGAGTGTTCTGAAAACTTGATATTCATTTTTCTTTTTTTAATCAGTTTTCGCCGATGTGTGTTTCCAAAACTTGATATTAATTTTTCTTTTTGTTTAATCAGTTTCCGCTGATGAGTGTTTCGAAAACTTGATAGTCATTTTTTGTTTTTTAATCAGTTTTCGCCAATGAGTATTTCGAAAACGTAATATTCATTTTTCTCTCTTTTAAATAATTTTCGCCGATGAGTGTTTCGAAAACTTGATATTCATTTTTTTTTCTTAATCATTTTTCTCCATCAGAAGTCTCGGGGTTTCTTCCACCCCGTGTAGTCGCTCTAGTTCTTGGCGGCATCCCTGTACTGAACAAGGATTTAACATTCCATGAGACCCCTATCACATATCATAATTAGGAAAAGAATTTTAGAAACGAAAACTGACACAATTTCCTGGATACTCCCACAAGTGCCCACTTAACTCCGGCGTTATGCCCGGGATCATAATGATGGTTTAAGCTGACACCCGGTCATACCATAGCTCCACAAACATAAAGAAAATAACCAGGCTCTGATACCAACTTTGTCACAACCCCCCAGAGGCACGTGATCGGCACAGACAGAGGGCCTAACCCTGAGTCTGTTAGCCTTAACACCTATTTCATTTAACTATCATTCCCATTTGCATACACACATTACCAATATGTATGGCTCACATCTCCTGTGTAGCCTATCTTACACCTGTAATCCACAGCTAAGTGCCGCTTCAGTTTATATGTATACTCAAACACACATAATATATATATATATATATATATATGTCATATACGTTACCACACACTTCGGTGTGTGACATATCCTATTCACATGCAAATTCATATACATAATAATAATAAGTCCCCCAAAATAATCCTGTCTTTAAGTATGTGGAGCTGACAAGTCTAGAGTATAATAACCACAAAGTGTAATCAATTCATTACAATAACCAAAATAAAATCAAAGCCACCCACGGAGACAGAATGTGAGTGCTAGCAAAACGTCGCCTTCAATGAGCCGACATGGAAGCCTGACTGGTACCTGTATCTGAAAAAGGTGAACCACTAGAGGGTGAGTCAACAACTCAGTGAGTGACTCTCCCATCCTAGGCGTAGTAGCGGGTACCACTACGACCGAGAAGGGGAGAAACCACATTCACATACGCATACACTTCAATTCATCTTTGTTAATTATATAATTGTTCTCAAGCAATAGAACATGTACAAACTCTACTTTAACCGTACCACAACATACATTAATCATGCATGCTGACAGGCGTGTATCGAGAAACACCGAACATAAATTAACATCCAAGTGCGGTTCACCCGCCAAACTTACGTACCTTTGCTTACCTTGTTGCCGCCGTGACGTGTCGGTCCTCCCTATCTATCCCGATGCACTATAAGACTTAACCCATCGTCATGGTCGGTTGGATTTGAAATATAGAAATTTAAAAAACAAGGTTTCCTCAATGCCATGTCAAGACAACAATCGATGTCATGACCTTTTTAAGAAAATAGCTTTGGCTTGACGTCACGTGAGGATACCAGCCATCGTCATGGCATGTTCGAAGAAAAGGAAATCTAGTCATAGTGCATACCAAGGACATTGAGGGTTTACACTAATGTTGAGTACCTATACGCTCGGTATCTTACATCGATACGCATAGACACACGACCCATTTCGGGACCGTCTCCACGGAATGTTGTGTTCGGTGGCGCACCCCGGCACCAACCCGCTGAGGTGTCCATCTACATCGGCACTTTCCATATCATCATCTCGGGAAGCCCGCTTGGTTCAATCCGGACCAACTCAATGGATTAACCAACTGGTAATGGTGGCATACTCCGGACCGGCTCAACAGAGTATCCACAAGTGTATATATACATGACGGCAATTTCGAACCTTACCCGACGAAATGCCAACATGAAGGCACTTTCTGAACCTGACCCGACGGAAAGCCCTTACCCTTGGTACCATACACGTTATTGCCATAATTCTCGGGTCAAGCACATATGTGTGCGGAATTCTTCATCGTCACCCATATGTACTTGATCCACCATATTTCCACTTTAACAATCACAAACAATTCATTGTACAAAATTCCAGCAATCGCCAATATGATGACAGAGTATTACTAGCAAGCATAAAATTAAATGTTTACAACCATTCACGTATAAACAAGCCCACAAATCAAGGTTAACATACAACCCTTGGGGCTAGGATGGAAGGGTCCGTCACCTAGACAACTCCCAAGTGTGCCTCCCTGAGCAACTCCGTTCTCGGGTGCCACGCGGTGCCCTAAAATACATTCATACATAGCAACATTCATCTCAATTCCACATCATTACTCAACATTGATGCACATGCATGATGGGGGAGCCTAAGATTTCTAAGAGCCGCACTCTTGGTCTCTCAAGATCCCTCTCTCTCTCTATCTTTGAGAGTACCTGAAGGTTTGATACCTTTTACTCATCCTCCTAACTCACATTGAGTTTGTGTGGAGCATTGGATTTGAGTAATTAACTTCTACTTATCCTAAACTCCTAGTTGAGTTTGTGTGGAGCATTGGATTTGAGTAATTAACTTCTACTTATCCTAAACTCCTAGTTTAGGAAACTTTAGACAACTCAAGATAGAAGTTTGAAGACTAAGGTGAGTGGTTCATGTTGGTCAAGGAGTTTTGACATCTTGAGAGGTAAGAAATCATTTTTTAACATATTTGAGATCAAGGAGAGTGATTTGAGTTTCCAATGGGAGGTAGACACAAGAATTTAACCCTTTTTAATCATAGGAAAAATAACCATGGAAAATAGGGAAGAAAAATAAACTTTTCAAAACTAAAAATCTGGCAATGTGTGGAAATCCATCTACTGCAAGTTTATTTGAATTTATTAGGCTTCAAAACCTTTTTCATTGCGTAGAGGACGGAAAAACGTTGAAAATCGATATATGGTTTGCGAAAAACGGACACCGGACGAAGAAGTTATGCCCATTTGAAGCAGGGCTTACTGCAGTTAACAAATTTGCTCACTGCAGCGAACAGAAGTGTTGCTTTTGCTCGTTACAACGAACAAAAACGTTGTTTTTGCTCGCTGCAGCGAACCAAGCCTGGGAACTTCGTATTTTTGCTGTTCTAAGCTCCCTTGCTTCGATTTTTGGGTGTCCCAAGGCATAAAAACTTGATATAAACATTAAGTGTTGGTTTCCTAAACATATACATCATTTATAACATCAAAACAACACCTAATCAAGCTCAAATCACCAATCAACCATCAACATTTACGATTTGGGGAAAAATGGGTTCCTTGAATCCTAACACCACAACCTCCATTTCCGGCCATCTCTAACTACCTAGCCGTGTTTCCTACTACCAATGGATGTTCAAGAACATCCATTCCTCCTCAATCAAGCCCCCAATCAAACCCATCCTCACCCATGAACCCTAAATATGAGATGAGATGAATTTGGAGAAAGAGTTGAAGTTTTGATTATAACTAACCTTGAATGATGTTGAGGGGATGTAGAGGATATCAGATTTGTTCTCCGGTGAGCTTCTCCGGTTGTGGTTCGTCGAATTCCGGTCACTTAGGCTCTCTTCCACCTTCTCCCCTTTGCCCTAGCGTGTCTCCTCTCTTGCCTCTCTTTTGTTCAAGCTGAAAATGGCTTGGGTGGGAGTAGGGGCTCGACATATAAGTTGAAAAAATAAAAGGGAGGGTTCCAAATTTTTAACCCCACTTCCACCTTTTCCTTTCACTTAAATTCCCCCTTATATTTTACCCTTTACAAAATCCTTCCCCTCTTTTCTTTAAAAAAAAAATTTTCTATCTCTATTTTACCAACAATTTTTTTTTCCAGATATCACAGTAGTGACTTCTTATATCAGTCTTGGAATACACCAAGACACTAGCTATTTGCATAGCACACTAGGTTCTATTTCTATAAACTCTAACTGACATCGGAGTACTCCCCTACATCGGAGTCCCCGTACCTAAGTGTCCTCTACTACCAAGCAGCTACCTTTCTGCTAGTATTCCCTGATATATCCTTTGCAAACGACTTCTCCAGAAAAGTCCGTTTACATCTTACTACACCCTCAACTCTACCTCTAGACTTACCGCTTACACGGCATACACCCTACGTAGGTGTTTATATTTTGTGCCATCAGTGTACTCAACCCTTCCGAGGTTGTTACACTCACCACCGACTCGGTTTACCCTACTCGTGTCCTAACGAAGCCAAATGCCATGACACTAGCACAACTATGTATTACACTTACCGTTTCTCCACCAAATGGTAAAGGGTTTTACATTTATGACTCGTGTCTCCCTTTCTTTTTCGGACTTCTACACTTACCCTTAGTGGTTTCTATAACCACTTCAGGTTACTCCCTGTTGACATCCCATGTCTGATTAGACTCTTTTCTGACTACTACTTGTAGTCATTTCTGTTTATAATGGGACCTCATCAGTCTCCTCCTTACCAATCATACTCCTTACTCTGCCTCAGGCTCAATTCGGTCTTCACATGCAAAGACCTCGCTTAACACGACTATGACTGTGGATCTATACCATCCTTAGGTTAGTCCACTTAGAGTTGCACATTCTATGTTAACCCTACTCATTGGGTTTCCTTTGGCTTTTACCCCAACTTGGTCCCACTCAGACTCCTCAACTCACTTAAATCCTGTATTCCTACTTGGAATACTTGATCCATTAACTCCAGCATGAACCTTTCCGAACATGCTCTATTGCCCTTGACCAAACAGGATCCGCTCCCACGGTTTGACTCTTTCCTTTCTTACGGTGTGGCATATGTTCACGAAAATATACCGCCTCTTGCAAGTGTGTTACCCGTTGGATTCCAATCGCCCCCAACGGTAGCATACCTGTTTTATCATTTTGGCTCGCATCCCCATATGCTTACCCAACTCCGTTCCCGTATTCACTCTCTTCTTTTCCATTTCGTACCTACGTGGTACTCTTTCTTCGAATATTTCTCAATACTCGTTACTCACTAAATTCTCCTTCTCGATTAACCGTCCTTACGGTTAATTTTCCCTTTATGGCACCCACATGGCCATTTATATGTTTGGTTTGTCCACTCAGTCTCCACCCATACACGGGCTTCAGACTAAGGGATTTACGGTTCACCAACCTGTGGAACTAGCTTACCTAGCTATGTCCACTACAATCTGTGTACTATACATGCACTTACGGTAGTAGTTGGTTCTCCACCTCCTACTTGACTCTTATCCTATGGGGTACTATAGGCTTCTGCTCTTCCCCCCTTATGGGACTACTTATCCCTGTCTACTTTCTCTCCCCGCGGGCCTCCACGAGTCCCTTTGGGGTTTATCTCATCTCTTACGTTATCTCGTTTGAGAGCTATCTACCGCAATAGCACTCATTTTCTTATCTCTGGACGGTACCCGAAGGTCTACGCCCAGTTCTACTTCTAGACCTGCTCTGGTCTTATACTTTCGGGTCCATAATCACCCTATGGCCCCCTTAATTGGTAAACCTTAGGTTTACCTGTATGCTCCCTTGGCACTTTAGCACTCTCTAGTGCTTTTCGACGTCTACTTAACTTTAATCACTCCAAGCGAGTGATTTCTCAACTACATCTACCATCCTTATACAGCTAACCAGTAAAAGGACTATTGCTTAGTAGGGTATTGGTCACATGAGTTAGTTTTCTTAGGCACCCTGCGGTTTTTTTTAAAAAAGTAATTCGAGTTTATTTCTTAGAAAATGACGCCTAAGGTTTTCGTAATTGGTTAGGGTTTAACCAATTGGAATGACACAAATTGAGAAAGAGTTTTCATGAAAATTTTGCCTTCCAATGGTTATCCCTATTATTTTCAAAAAAAAGTTTGAGGGTCTTTCAGAATCTCTCATCCGAAAAGACCAAAAAAGATTTTTACAAAAAGTTCTCATGTGATCAATATCCTATTCTTTATGCTCTTCCTTAAGCAACCCAAGAGGGTTTGGTTAGGCTTAATCCCTTCCTTTCACCCTTGTTTGCTTAAGGAACTAGCAGTTCATGGATCGAGTGCAGGGTTGGACTAGGCTCCTTCCCTGTGCCTTACCATTTACTGTGTTTCCTGCTCGGCATATGGTCACGCTCTACACATTTATATATGCCTTTACTTCTTAACATCTATCTCTACGGCATATGGTTCGGCCACCTTGCCCTTCCATATACCGTATCCTGATTTTTTTCTAGTCCGTAGACTTCTACTTCTATATTGTGGCATACACCACCTCTTTTCTATTTACTTTCTAGGAAGGACAACTCACTTCCTCTAGTCATAGCATACCGCACAGTCGTGACCCATTAACGTGGTCATCTTCCTGACGGTCTCATGTCTCATGACCTGTTTATTCTTGTCTATATACTTTCCATTTCAATCGCCACACGGGCTTACTTTCTTTTCTACACGTCAAGTGTGTCTTTTCATTCACTTTACAAACCATTCCTAGCCCAAACTACCATTCACTACATATTTCTATTCTACTTGCATTCCATACTATAATTAAACAACTTGTGCCTATACCATAGCACACAACGCGCCACTAACAGAGCAGACGCATCGTCTCATTTAACACCTGCAAACAATCACACATTGTAGCGCATTCCTGCCTACAATTCAACCAAATGTGTCTGTGTCTAGGTAGCATCCTCCATGGATGTCTCCTTTACCTATTATGGCGTCCTAAGGTTCCCGGGGTCACTGCCACACCACCTTACGCCTTAGTGCTCATTGGCACTTGTGTACTATACATGTTATATGCTTTGTATAGAATTTCACATACAAATTCTATACCTAAAGTGATGACTCAAAAGAATTTATGACTCAACATCCTGAGCAACCTCACAAGTGCCCGTCGGAATCACCATTACGTCCGGATTCGTAATGGCTAGCCCAACTAACACCCGAGACTACTAGTTAGCTTCACACCCTTAACCTGTCTCTGATACCAAGTTTGTCACGACCCCCGTTTAGAGGACCGTGACCGGCACAGACACAGGGAATAACCCTATGCCTGTAAGCCTTATCACCTAATTGACAGAATAGCTATTATTGAAAAATACATTCACATGCATTATAATACCATGGCTACACCGAAATGGTGGCCTATCCTAGGAAAGCAAATCCACGGCCAGTGCCACTTCAGGATATAGATATAGGAAAACACACATAATATATAACCTGTGTACTGGCTACACATCCGAAGATGCTGCCTATCCTATTCACATGCAACAGATATATGTATATATATATATATATTTTGAAAACAAATTTTCCCTGTATCGCAGTAAAATAAATCCTGATCTTTAAGGTGTGTGAAGCTGACAGTTCTAGATTTAGTAATACAATCTAATTGGGTACGTCTACCCTTTACTTTATGATACAATGAAAAAGTAAATTAAATTACAGTTACAATTTATTCACCCACATGAACAAGTTGTGGGTCTTGGAAAGTTTTGCTTGTCCCTCGTTCCACCGAGACTTCTTCCACCTGTACTTAACCTGTCTTTGTGTAATAAAAATGAGGTGTGAGTCTTAACCACGCGACTCAGTGAGGACTCTCCCATCCCCGGCGCAAGGTGGGTACCATAGCGCTGGGTTTGGGAGTCATACACAACCACATGCACAAACAACTAGTTACTGTTGTTAGCATACATTCTTGGTGATCACACAACAAACGGAATTTCACCCAAACACTCACATACATTTAATAACTGTAAACATGCAGCAGTTTATTCCACGTCATCAATCAGCAATTAAACACGTAACATATAGTGTCGGCTTTTACTTACCAGTCTTCTCACGTTCAGCATATCTGAATCAAACAAGAAGTTGTGATGACGTAATCCTGTACGTCACCACTCCGCTGCACAATCAGCAATAATATGCAAACACAGACAATTCTTTAAGTACACGCACATACTATAACATACATCTACTTAACTTCCCCCACTCTGGGGTATTTACTAGCCACTACATGGCTTTCCTACCTCGAACCCGTGCACTTGGGTTGCTGGCCACCAAGTGGCAAAACATACTTAACCCATTCACTTAGGTACTGGTCACCTCGTGACAATTCTGTTAACCAAACACAATCAACTTCTATCTATCAAACAACTGATATGTATAGCCAGCACGTGGCACGTCCTGGCCGCTTGCTGCGGGGCAATAGCTTGAGCCCACTCGGCCATTACCCAACCCGGCCACATGGCGGGCACGGCACGACGTCTCGAAGGATGTCCACTGACACACCCTGGACCAACTCTACAAGATGGTTTCTCTTTTACTTGTTTAGGCTCACGGTTCACCCGTAGGTTCCTCCCGTGTCTCCTTACCTTAGTCTCACATATTAATAGGATTCTTTGCATCTTTCCCGAAGGATCAACAATTCTTCTCCTTATTAATATGTACAAGTATCCTCAACAGGATATAACTCATATACCAGTCCAGATGCACTCTCTGAGCCTCAAGCTATCGTCATAGCAATATAAAACCTTTCTGACCCTATTGCCAGGATAGGGCAATGACCATCGTCATGGTGATTATAAAAACTGAGGTCTCAAGTGCCATCTGACGTTGTTCTAGTCGATGTCTCACATCGCTAGCATAACCAAATTTAAAACCCACCAATAACTCCCTTTGCATGATTTTAATTTACGTCACCGTCGTGACGAGTTTTCAAAATAAAGTTTAGCTTTTCCGTACAAGGACTCTTGCCACCATCGTGGAAAAGATTTAATAAAATAATCATCATGCCTCCGGAGTGTATGAGTTGGATTTGTAACACACCAATCATAGCAAACAATTATACTCTACTCATATGTCTTCCTATCCAAGCTATCTTCCACAACCTATTTTCTAGTTCTTTCATTCTTTTAGCATTCTATATCTTTAGCTAACACATACCAGACAAGCAGAGAATATGCATACTAATGTAATCCACATAAGCATACAACCCTAGGAGCAGAGATGAAAGAGCCCTCACCTTGGCCAACCTTCCATGCAATCCTCTCCTGTAACTTTAGTCTCCTCGGAGTTCCTGTTGCACTCAATCGTGTACCTTGTTCCTATAAGAACAACATTCATTTCATTAAAGTTATTACTTAGCTTAACTTGTTATTTATCTCTCCATTACTCTCATGTGTAGTCCATGGTTGCCACAGAGTCAAGCTCTTGGTCTTATTGGACTTCTCTATCCCGACTTATGTGTATCCTTCCTTGGACACTTGACTTACTCGAATATAACACTCTACTTGAGTGTTTCACATACTTGGATTTGAGTATTAGACTTCTATCTAATTTGTATTCACATCTAAGGAAGCTTATCTAGCTTGGTTGGATGGAATCCTAATTTTAGGAAGGTCTAAGCATTTTGATCCAACTTGTGTTCTTACTCGGGTTCTAAGAAATCTAGTTTCTAAACCTCAATACACCTCTAATTCATCCTACTTAAGGCTTCCTAATAATTATGAAGGAATAAAATTACCATTTTAGAATTTGGACTTCATTGTCCCGCAAGTTCCCATCCTTGAGAAACAAGAAGGTACCTAAATTAATTCTTGATGCTTGATAGCATATTTAGAATTATTCTAGGGTGTTTAAGATTGAAAAGAAGAGGTTTGGAGCCCTCAACATCACCCTTAAAGTGTATTTGGGCAACCCGAGCAGGGACTTGGTACGTTAACGTCAAGGTTCAACCTTAGTAATCTCGGGCCAGCTCTTCACGGGTCTTGTTCAGCTAATATTCCAACCATATAATTTTAATAATACCAATCCAAGTATATTTACTCAAATCCAAGCTCAATCCTAATTATTAACAATTTTCTCAAATTGAAAATAATTATAATTTCAATCCCAAATCCTTCCAAATTCGAATTTGGGCAAATCCGAAAATATAATTTCGATTCCTACCCCAACTAAGTGTTCAAGAACACTTTCTAGGTCTCAATCTACCCTCGAAACAATTCAATCGAAAGTCAATCGAAGAAATCCCTAAAAATGAAAAAGTTGGGGATTCGAATGAAATTGGGGTTACCAATCTTTGATTCGATTGGTGGAAGGTGTAGGAGATGTTGGAGTCGAGCTCTGGTGGTCGCGGCCAGCGTCGAACCGCTCTCCTCCAACGAGTTTCCTACGAATTTCCGGCGAGACCTCCATCCCCTTTCTTCCTCTCGTGCTCCCTCTCTCTCGTCTTCTCTCTCCCTCACGATCCCCTCTCTTTCTCTTTTCTTTTTCTTTGTTCTAATCCCTTCTCCTTTCCTTTATAATATATATATATTTACATACCTAACCCTACGTCAAACCCACCCAATTTTTTCTTTTAAAATAATAATAATTATTATTATAATTAAAATATATATAATCATTAATTAAATAAATAATAAATAAATAATTATAATTTAAAATTAATTAATTAATAATTAAATAAATAAGTAACTAATATGTATTTTCTTTTCTTTTCTTCTTTCTTTTTGAAATAGATAATAAGATAAATAATAATCACTTAAAAATAATAAAGATATATTTTTAATTTAATTTCCTTTCTCTATTTAATTCAGGTTTCCAATTTCTTAGGTCCCGAATTAAATCGTAAAAATTACAGTTTTCGCCGATGAGTGTGCTGAAAACTTGATATTCATTTTTATTTTTTTTAATCAGTTTTCGTCGATGAGTGTTTCGAAAACTTGATATTCATTTTTCTTTTTTTTTAATCAGTTTTCGCCTATAAGTGTTTCGAAAACTTGATTGTCATTTTTCGTTTTTTAATCATGTAGGGACCGAAAATAAATCCAGGCATAAATATAAATATTGCGGAAGCTACTAACCTGGACGCCAATGCTAAGACCTTGGATCTTGCTAGTGCCTCTACTCCACCTGGGCTGACCTCCAATCAATGAGCTCCAAAAAGGACCGCACCAAACGGAGGACTCTACCTACGAGAGGTAGAGCCACAAGTCCACGACTGATGCGCGGAAGAGGACTCAAGAGAAAGAGAAAATTTATACTGAGTGGGGTTTCTCAAACGGGACCCCCCTTTCCAACACATGAAATGAGCAATTAGAAAGGTGTGGAGTCACTCCTATTTATAGGAGGATGAGAGAGCTCCCATCACTGACGCAAGCAATGTGGGACTTAGAATGTGAACAAAATATCATGCTTCCATCATGATCACCTAGCCCACTTTGGGCCACGAGTGCGGGCTCGTGTGACCTCCGATGAAAGTCATTTTCGTTTCGTTCTCTTCGTCTCTCTGCGAGCTTTCCAACGGATCCTCACTTGACCCGATCGGACTCCAACATGGGCGGATATTTAGTCCCAAAGACCCCAATATGTCCAACATACTCCCACTCGCACATGGTGGGAGGCCCATGACTATCCTTATCACAAAGGACTTCTCTATTTCTCTTTCTCTCGTTGTCTTCTTTCATACTCCGTGTCAGTCGTGACCGCTTGGCACGATATGTGGGAGCCTTATACTAGAAGTCTGTTAGGGCCCAGCTATAAGTGATGCTACAACCCAAGTGTCTGATGATGTGACCACATGTCTCACCGAAAAAATAGTGCCATGGGTTCCCTAGACGTGTTCATATACATGGCTAGTCCAATCCCTCTAAGTCTACAATAAGACTAGGACTTCAGCCACACTCAGTTGCGATAGGTATCCACATCCATGAGAACCTCAAAGGGATCACATAATGGGTCGTCCTCAGGATACTATCACACATGCATATGTCAACACAATCTTCCTTTCGACCTCTTATCAGTTCAATCAAAGATAGCTGCTTTCCTGACAGTCTTCCATCGGGCCGTATTTTTCCGTAGCCTTTTGGAAGGGTATCAAAGTAGCATGCACTACCTCATCTCTTCATGACAGAGTCAAAGTGCATAAGGGTACCCTTTGAAAGGATTGATGCATCCTTTCAGGGACTCACACAGCATTGAAGCAGGGATTCTTTCACATGCTTCCCTTGCGGTTCTTAAAGCTCATGCGGTATGAAACACACGTAGTGGTGTTCTTGAGCGTATGTCGATTTTGATTCTCAATCACTTACACCACACAGACCTTAGTCCAGACTCACTTAGAATCTGACCTGAGTTTGCTACCACACTTCGCTCGCTTCACATAGCGCCAAGTGGAGCACTCACGTCTGGCTACAGGCATTATGAATAGCGGGAATTCATAATTCGATCATAAGACCTCATCATCTTAGCGGATCTCATCCTAGTACTCTTACTAGGGCGATTTATCAATTCTCAGTGACGTTTTCCTGTCCAACACTCGGCGCTTTTCAGCTGCCTCTGGATATTCACACTATATCTCATTTTGGTGTTCAAGGAAAAAGCACCCAAGTCTCATCTTGGCCCACACCACTCGCGTGTCCAAGGCGGTTGCTCGTGTGAGAGAGCCAACCTCCCAAGGCTGTACGACATACTTTATATATTGTGTAATAAGTACTTCTATTTCTTGATCCACACAAAATAAAGGTAAGCCTAGGCATAACACTTTACTTATGATCAAGAAATAGAGCTCTCACAAAGTTTTTCCTCATGACATAAATTATGTTAAATCACCCTAGTTCTAAGCAATCCAATGTATCTAAACCACTTGTTTTATGGCTTGTATCTCTATACAGCCCACCCACCAATGCGGGTCCGTGAGGGTATAGAGCTAATGCTCTATCACAGGTCAGACTGTGAGGACCCTCTCTTCGGTCACTTGATGCTTAGATTGACACAACAGGGTAGTTAACTACTGTGTAACGATATCTCATACAACGTTGTGTTACGTTCTCTTGTGGTACTTAGGCTTTATTTGGCGTAAACCATAACGACTTGATGAGATCAATGTCATTAGGTCAACAGCTCTGTCTGTGATCTATAAGTGACTTTAGATCTTCCAATCCAAACTGCCCTGTACTGCTGATAATCATGCAGTAAACTCCATATCCCTAGTGGACAGAGAAATGCATAATCCTTACTTGCCTCTCTGCAAGATGGTTCCAGTGCTTAGCAAAGCACAACAAGACGTGGATGTCCTCTCATCCAAGTCTCATACCCAATCGACATCAATGTGTGGCTCGCCATTTGCGGGTCACAAATATGATGAAAACAATCGATTGTCAGCGGCGCCCTACAAGTACCTCAGAACACTCTAAACAGTGTGTCTGACCTAGGTTTGACTGATAACGGCTCACAAAGCCGACTAAAAAAAAACACGTTGAGCGAGTACAATCCTAATTGTACTTCAAGCTACCAACCACATGTATCAAAATACTATCCAATGACTCCATCTCTGACTTAGTCTAAAGACGTGTAGCAAGACTCAAACTCTTGCCTCTTGCTACTAGCACATCATTCGGGTTTAGGTTTCCTCAAATAGAATCCACCAAGAATCTCTTCTTATAGGATTCTTGTGACAGAGTGAGTCGATTCTTGGAGCATTCTCCATGAATCTTGACTACCACTGCCTAACCCAATTCCTTTATCTTAAAGATGAAAGGATAGCCATCTTTAATTGGCTCAAGCAGCCTCTATGTTATTTCTAGCTAGCCATATGTCTTCTACATATAGCGTGAGGGTAATGAAATACTCCTAGCTTTCTTGAAATGGACTAAGTGGTCAATTACCACGAGTCTAGATGAAGATGTGAGATCTTGACAGATCCTTGGAGTCGGCATAGTCTGCGCTCCTGGCCTTTTGCCATGAGACCTATGTGCTTGTGCACGTAGATCCCTTCACCTAGTTTGCCATTCAATAAAGTGGTCTTGACATCCTAATCGATGTACTCCCAGACTTAAACTGGTGACCAAAGCTAGAATCAGACTCTGACCACACAACAAACGAGAAGGTTTCATCACAGTTGATACCTTCTTGTTGTGTGCACTTCTTCACTGCTTAATGTGCCTAGTAGTGGTCGATTGACCAATATGCCTCCCTTAACTTTTGAGAGCAAACTTGTTCTCAAAATGCCTTGTGACGCGGGGCAGATTCACCAAGTCTTATACTTGGTATGTCCTTATAGACTTCATCTTTTCTTCTTCCATCGTTTTAGTCCACCTTTTACTAGTAGGGCCGGTGATAGCCTTCTAAACTATCTAAGGCTCTACTTGATCCTTTAGTACTTCTATAGTACTCCTGATTGTGCTTCGTGGAAGATATGCTTCTCGTAAGCATTACTCCCACTGGACTCAACAACTGGAGATGCGTCTTTACGCTCCTCACAACGTGTTGTAGGTCCGCCTCCTTTCAATAAAGGTGCACATCCTAAAATTCGTCTCCCTTACTCTAGAAAAGTTAGTCTTGAGGATCATTACATCCTTAGACTCAAATTATGTGACCGGAGTGTCTTCATTCTCGCTAATGAAGACGTATCCTTTTGAGTGATCAAGCTATCTTACCAAGACACGCTACTTGCCTCTAGGGTCAAGCTTCTCATACTCATAGGAAGGATCAAGTATGCCATATACCCTCATGGTCTCAGCATACTCTAATCAGGTCTTTTACCTAACTAGAACTCATCAGGAATCATTCACATAATTTGAAGAGGGCATATGGTTAAGTACGAAAGTGACTGTTGGCAAAGCATCTCCCCAATGGGAACGTTCACCTGAGTCATTATCAACTTAACCAACTCCAGGAGCAACTCATTTTGCTGTGGAGTTTGTGGAATAGTTAGTTGTCTAACAATTCCAATTTCATCACGTAACTGTGAGAAAATACTAGGCCACTTGCCTTGCCCCCACGCTTATCGAACCACTGATGTCCGAGTGGACTAATTTGATGAAAGTCGATTTTCTGATTTCATGACTGAATGGTTCTCAGGTTGCTTTGTCTGTAAGGCAACATTTACAAACTAGCATTGGGAATTTTTCCTCACAAATTCTCCTTTGCTAATACGTAATTGCGTCCCACACGCACTTGCCAAATAGATGTATCAACCACATAGGAAGACACAACAAAGCAACTAGTTGAATTACGGGAATGTAATTCAAAGTGTATCATAACACAACCATTGTCATAAAATCAGAACTAACACTACGGAGTCATGATAAACATGTAGATCATATTATATCTTAAGTTCTCTCACGGAAAAACATCTAATAATGAGTTCCGTTCAGCATCTAGAACACAAAACATTTATAAAGATAAAGAGTGGCCACTACGCTACTTCGCTTTTGTAGTTGTCCGACCTCTTAACTTTAATAATTCTTTGTTCCCACGAGGATACTTCTGCTCCCATTGGGCAGAGGACGGAACTCCATGAACCAATGTTCATGGGTGAGAGGAAAATGATTGTTGCAAACAATTTTTGCGCATAGTGCCTTATGGAATGACACAAGCAACATTTGACCTTGGCCAAAATCTCTTTTCCTCTCTTGCTTTTCCTTTGAACTGATGCTACTTACCTTACACTTACCCTTTCTCTTCCTAGCACCACATCTCTTGGACCCATTGTCCTTGTTCTTGGAGCCTAAAGCTCTAAGTAACTTTAGCCACTTAGGCTACGTGCTCGATAGATTTTGCAGCCTTATGCCACCAATTTTTTTTAGCACTAAGTGGTGTTTAATATCATCAAGAAACTTGATGGTATTAGTGAAGGTCGGAATGACCTATATGCACTCCCAATGCGAGGGAAGAGATCTGGCAACAGTTTGAACTCACAGTTTACCAGTGGGGAGTCTTCAAGCTTTCTCATACTCTCAAATCATGTTTGATTTTTCCCATAAATGCGTCATCATGCTCTTGTCAGAGCGCATTTTGGAAGCATCAAACTTGACTGTAAGCTGCCTCAGTTTGGTGGCCACAGTGTCACCAAACCGGTCTCTCTAATGTGATCTACACTTACAAATTTTGCAGTTACATTATCAGCCAATCCTAAACGCGAACACTAATTACACAGCTCCTTATTACACAACACACAACTCTTGAAAATTGTAATCAACGCAAGACGAGTGTAGATATAGACAGTCTCTGCATTCGAGAAGTAGAATCAACCACCCTCATCACACAGAGAGCCTATATATGTACACTTTTCTCTGCTTGACTCAACAATTTTCATAGAATAGTCACATACTATTCAAAATCCCTTTTGGATTCCCACTATGTAAGCGATCAAGAAGAACATCGAGTCGCCACAGGCACGACCTCAAACTTCCACTTGATTACAACGCTTACGATCATTTAAATAGTCACTTACTATTTAAATTCCCACGTGGATAAGCATTTACATCGAGTTATGGGTTTGCCACATGCTGCCCCTAGCTCCGACTCGAGTAAAACACTTATGGTAATTTAAACGATCACAAATCGCTTAAATCTTCTCTCTCGTTGTGTATGTGAATGAGTCAAAAGATGGTCATATCCACTCTTTAGACTCCAATTCACCCTAATTCCTCCCCATATTTGGATTCGTCTCACTAAAATGAGAAAAACGACTCAATAATCGTCGAAATCGGAGCTAAAACGGAGAAATTATGCGAGACAGAAAATTTCGCGATGCTGGTCAACGGTCAGCGTTGACCTTTGGTAGTCGCCGGCGGTCAACAGACGGCTGGCGCCGGATCCCCGGCGCTCGCGGCGGCGGCGCTTGTCGCCGGAGTACCTTCGGCGGCCAACGGCGACGGTGGTCGCCGGAGACTCTCCGGCCGGCGACCCCGTCACCGGCGACCCTCGGCGGCGGATGTCACCGGACCTCCGCCGTGACCGGCGACCCGCGGGCGGCGGCCGTCACCGGACCTCCGCCGGCGGCCTCGCCGGTCGGCGGCTGCCGAACCTTCGCTGGTCAGCCACCGTCGACAACCTGCTTTGCTGGTCAATCTCTTCAGTCAACGTTCCCCATCCCCAAAGCAGAAACATACATTCACAGATATATATATCTAATTCGTATGGTACACATACCTTAAATAATATATATGCATGCAAATTAGGGTCTTTAATTTTGAAAGGAGAACCTAAACATGTTTTTAGGTTTTAGGGTATGGATTAACAATCAATATTGAATTAATAAATTAACACATAATTTAAATTCAAAATATCATAGGACCCTACCCTACAATATATGATTTTCACATGTTTTAAATCAAAATTAAAACATATAATTAAAACTGAGAACCTATTCATGTTCCTAAGTTTTAAATTAAAAATCATACAAGACCTAAACATGTTCCTAACCCTTTTCGGTTCATCAATCCCTGGAGAACAGAGCCCTAGCATAACCTGGCTCTGATACCAATGTAGGGAAAGGCCCGGATCCAAATGATCCGACCCGACCCAGGGACCGAAAAGAAAAACCGAAAATAAATCCATGCATAAATATAAATATTGCGGAAGCTACTAACCTGGACGTCAATGCTAAGACCTTGGATCTTGCTAGTGTCTCTACTCCACTAGGGCTGACCTCCAATCGATGAGCTCCGAAAAGGGCCGCACCAAATGGAGGACCCTACCTACGAGAGGTAGAGCCACATGTCCACGACTGATGCGCGGAAGAGGACTCAAGAGAAAGAGAAAATTTATACTGAGTGGGGTTTCTCAAACGGGACCCCCTTTCCAACACATGGAATGAGCAATTAGAAAGGTGTGGAGTCACTCCTATTTATAGAAGGATGAGAGAGCTCCCATCACTGACGCAAGCAATGTGGGACTTAGAATGTGAACAAAATATCATGCTTCCATCATGATCACCTAATCCACTTTGGGCCACGAGTACGGGCTCGTGTGACCTCCGATGAGAGTCATTTTCATTTCGTTCTCTTCGTCTCTCTACGAGCTTTCCAACGGATCCTCACTTGACCCGATCAGACTCCAACAGGGGCGGATATTTAGTCCCGAAGACCCTAATATATCCAACAAATTTGTTTTCGCCGATGAGTGTTTCGAAAACGTAATATTCATTTTTCTTTCTTTTAAATAGTTTTCACCGATGAGTGTTTCGAAAATTTGATATTCATTTTTCTTTTTCTTAATCAGTTTTCGCCGATAATTGTTTCAAAAACGTGATATTCATTTTTCTTTATTTAATTAGTTTTCACCGATTAGTGTTTCGAAAACTTGATATTCATTTTTCTTTTTTTAATCAGTTTTCGCCGATGACTATTCTGAAAACTTGATATTCATTTTTCTTTTTTTTAATCAGTTTTCGCCGATGAGTGTTTCGAAAACGTGATATTCATTTTTCTTTTTTTAATATTTTTTCGTCGATGAGTGTTTCGAAAACATGATATTCATTTTTCTGTTTTTTTATCAGTTTTCGCCAATAAGTGTTTCAAAAACTTGATTTTTATTTTTCTTTTTTTTAATCAGTTTTCGACGATAAGTGTTTCGAAAACTTGATATTCATTTTTCTTTTTTTAATCAGTTTTCGGCGATTAGTGTTTCGAAAACTTGATATTCATTTTTATTTTTTAAATTAGTTTTTGCCGATGAGCGTTTCGAAAACTTGATATTCATTTTTCTTTTTTTAATCATTTTTCGCTGATTAGTGTTTCGAAATCTTGATATTCATTTTTCTTGTTTTTTATCAGTTTTCGCCGATGAGTATTTCGAAAACTTGATATTCATTTTTCTTTTTTAATAAGTTTTCACCGATTAGTGTTTCGAAAACTTTCTATTTATTTTTATTATTTTTAATCAGTTTTCGCCGATGAGTATTTCGAAAACTGGATATTCTTTTTTCTTTTTTTAATCAGTTTTCGACGATGAGTGTTTCAAAAACATAAAATTCATTTTTCTAATTTTTAAATAGTTTTCGCCGATGAGTATTTCAAAAACTTGATATTCATTTTTCTTTTTCTTTATCAGTTTTCGTCGTTGAGTGTTCTGAAAACTTGATATTCATTTTTATTTTTTTTAATCAGTTTTCGTCGATGAGTGTTTCAAAAACTTGATATTCATTTTTCTTTTCGTAAATTAGATTTCGCCGATGAGTGTTTCGAAAACTTGACAGTCATCTTTCATTTTTTAAACAGTTTTAACTGATTCCTGTTTCGAGAAGTTGATATTCATTTTTCTTCTTTTAATCATTTTCCGCCGATGAGTGTTTCGAAAACTTGATTTTTTTTCTTTTTTTAATCATTTTTCGCCGATGAGTGTTTCGAAAACTTGATATTCATTTTTCTTTTTTTAATCAATTTTCGCCGATGAGAATTTCGAAAACTTGATATTCATTTTTTTTTAATCAGTTTTCGCCGATAAGTGTTTCGAAAACTTGATATTCATTTTACCTTTTTAATCAGTTTTCGCCGATTAGTGTTTCGAAAACTTGATATTCATTTTTATTTTTTTAATAAGTTTTCGTCGATGAGTGTTTCGAAAACTTGATATTCATTTTTCTTTTTTTAATCAGTTTTCGCCGATGAATGTTTCGAAAATTTGATATTCATTTTTTTTAATCAATTTCCACCGATGAGTGTTTCGAAAACATGATATTCTTTTTCTATTTTCAATCAATTTTCGGCGATGAGTGTTTCGAAAACTTTATATTCATTTTTATTTTTTTTAATCAGTTTTCGCCGATGAGTGTTTCGAAAACTTGATATTCATTTTTCTATTTTTTAATCAGTTTTCGCCGATGAGTGTTTCAAAAACTTGATATTTGTTTAATTTTTTTAATCAGTTTTCGCCGATAAGTATTTCGAAAACTTGATATTCATTTTTCTTTTTTTAGTAAGTTTTCGCTGATAAGCGTTTCGAAAACTGGATATTCATTTTTCTTTTTTTTAATCAGTTTTCGCCGATGAGTGTTTTTAAAACTTGATTTTCATTTTTCATTTTTTAATCATTTTTCACCGATGAGATTTTGGAAAACTTGATATTCATTTTTCTTTTTTATAAACAGTTTTCGTTGATGAGTGTTTCGAAAACTGGATATTCAATTTTCTTCTTTTAGTAAGTTTTCGCTGATAAGTGTTTCGAAAACTGGATATTCCTTTTCCTTTTTTTTTTTAATAAGTTTTCGCCGTTGAATATTTTGAAAACATGATATTCATTTTTATTTTTTTAATCATTTTTCACCGAAGAGTGTTTCGAAAACTTGATATTCATTTTTCTTTTTTTAATCCGTTTTTACCGATAAGTGTTTTGAATACTTGATATTCATTTTCCTTTTTAATCAGTTTTCGCCGATGTGTGTTTCCAAAACTTGATTTTAATTTTTCTTTTTTTTAATCAATTTTCGTCGATGAGTGTTTCGAAAACTTGATATTCATTTTTCTTTTTTTTTTTAATCAGTTTTCGCCGATGAGTGTTTCGAAAACTTGATAGTCATTTTTCGTTTTTTAATCAGTTTTAACTTATTTGTGTTTCAAGAACTTGATATTCATTTTTCTTCTTTTAATCATTTTCCGCCGATGAGTGTTTCGAATCGAAAACTTGATTTTTTTTTTCTTTTTTTAATCATTTTTTGCCGATGAGTGTTTCGAAAACTTGATATTCATTTTTCTTTTTTTAATCAATTTTCGCCGATGAGTATTTCGAAAACTTGATATTCACTTTTCTTTTTCTAATCAATTTTCGCCGATGAGTGTTTCGAAAACTTGATATTCATTTTACTTTTTTAATCAGTTTTCGCCGATTAGTGTTTCGAAAACTTGATATTCATTTTTATTTTTTTAATCAGCTTTTGTCGATGAGTGTTTCGAAAACTTGATATTCATTTTTCTTTTTTTAATCAGTTTTCGCCGATGAATGTTTCGAAAATTTGATATTCATTTTTTCTTTTTTAAATCAATTTTTGCCGATGAGTGTTTCGAAAACTTGATATTCTTTTTCTCTTTTCAATCAGTTTTCGGCGATGAGTGTTTCGAAAACTTTATATTCATTTTTATTTTTTTTAATTAGTTTTCGCCGATGAGTGTTTCGAAAACTTGATATTCATTTTTCTATTTTTTAATCAGTTTTCGCCATTGAGTGTTTCAAAAACTTGATATTTATTTAATTTTTTTAATCAGTTTTCGCTGATAAGTGTTTCGAAAACTTGATATTCATTTTTCTTTTTTTAGTAAGTTTTCGCTGATGAGTGTGTAATACCCGGGAATTTTTTTCGAAGTTTAAAATGGAATGAAAGGGAAAGAAAAGAAGTAGAAAATAATTTTTGGATTTAATTCAGGACCTAAGGAATTGGAAATTTGAATTTAATGGGGAAAAAGAGAGTAGGGAATATTTTTGGGTATTTAATTTGGAAAAAAAAATTTAATTGGAAAGAGGAGGGATTTACTTGGGAGTATTATTCCACCTTTTCTTTATTATAATTATTATTATCATTATTTAGTATTAATATTTAGTTATTATTTTTTTTATTATTAATTGTCTTTTTAAAAAATGGGGTAGGTGCCGTGGGGGTTAGGAATAAGAAATAAAGAAAGAAGAAAGGAAGGAAGGAAGAAGAAAAGAATAAGAGAAGAAAGAGAGAGAAAGAAGAGAGAGAGGAGTAGGAGAGGTGTGAGGAAGAAGAAGAGGAAGGGTTGGGGTTTGCCAGAAAAGTGACCGGGGAGTGCTAGCCGATGTCGGAAAAGTCACCGGGGCTCGGGTACGACGTCTCCTACACTTTCCACCAATCGGATCAAAGGTTGGTAACCCCAATTTCATTCGGAAACCCCAAATTTCTTCATTTTAGGGATTTCTTCATTCCACCTTCGATTGGGTTGTTTCGAGGGTAGATTGAGACCTAGGAAGTGTTCTTGAACACTTAGTTGGGATAATTGTCACGACCCCATTTCTAGGAGTCCGTGACCGGCACGGGAGTAGGATTTCACCCCTAAACCCGTAAGCCTTCCCTATTACCATTTAAAATAATTACCCTGCTATACAGACAACGTGCAATATTCACATAATAAATATTGGCCACGTCATTCATGGTGGCCTAAATAACCTGCAATCCACGGCGCTCATTGCCGCTTCAGCCCAATTCAAGTATATATATACATCCATTCACATAAGCAATCACACATAAATATGTGTATACGTAGTGATCAAACCACAAGGGAATGACCTATCCTATTCACACACAATATATATATATAACCTGTTCAATCACCGGTATATGAGCATCCACACTCGCATTTAAATTTACATATTGATCACACGCCTCAATGCGTGTAATCTATCCTATTCACATGCAGGTTTATATATTTGCAAACAATCACATACCAACCACACATATATACATATATAATTTACATATTGATCACACCCCATAGGGTGTGACCTATCCTATTCACATGCGGAAGCAATTCATACTCATCATAATATTCATATATCCTATATTCCCATCCATTACCTAATCTTTAAACAGTATGAAGCCGACAAGTCTAGATTTGTACATATACTTATACATATAGCAATTGCCTATACATCAAAGGCTATACTCAAAATAATGTATACATCAATGAAATATAACAAAAGAATGTATACATCAAAAGATAAACCTCTCACGCGAACAATGCGTGAGGTCTCTAGGAATGTCCGCCTCCTTGAGAGGAAGTAGACGCGTGTCCGGTGCCCGCTACACCTGTATCTGTAACATGTAAAATTGGGGGGTGAGTCAAACGGACTCAGTGAGAGGCTCTCCCATCCTTGGTGTAGTAGCGGGTACCACTACAACTGGGGAAAGGGAGCCAATCACATCCACATGCACATATAATATTCCTTTTAACCTTTCATATTTAAGTGATCATGCATTTGGCATATATAACACATATATTGACAAAGTTAGGCATATATATCACCTGTTCAATATCGTCAAACACTTTCCAATATCATATATCGTTTTAAAATAACATAAACTGGCTCGAAGGCATATCTCCCTTTGGGGAGAGAACTGGCCCGAAGGCATATCTCCGTTAGGAGAGAATCTGGCCCGAAGGCATAACTCACGTGAGTGGTTAGGAACCTAGTTGATCATTCTAGGAACCCCTGGCCCCAAGACTTTACTTGAGACATATCTGGCACCAAGACTTTACTTGGTACATAGCCGGCGACTCGTGTGACTTTGGCCTAACCAAAGCTTTAACCACAAAGTGGCAAACTCATAGACTTTGGACTCTTGGGTGTCCGACTTCACGAGGACATACTCGATCTACCCGGTTTATTTAAAATGGACACCTCTTTTATCATAGACTCTACATGACTCCTATGAACCCCTACTAGTTCGGTTTTACTTTTCTTGGAAAAACTTATAAGTTTATACCCTTTCCCAAGTTCGAAAATAATTCCAAGGAAGAACATCCTAAGTTCGATTATTTCAAAAAAATTTCAAGATCAAACAATAGGTTTCCAACTTCATTTAACTTGTGAGTTTCTAGGACCATGGAATTTAGACACCGAAAGTAGACTCGATCCTACCCCGGTATCGTTCTAGGTTCCAAGAACATTTTTCCATATAAGGCTTCCCAAGCCATCATGATATTTCACATGTATCAAATACACATATAACATGTAATTTCACATAATAACACTTAGGAATAACAATAGCATGTTTCTAACATACATATTCTAACAAAGAGGCAAATAATACAAACCATATTTTTCCACATCCTCATACAACCCACAAGAGGGCAAGGATGGGAAAACCCCTCACCTCTTTGCTTCCCTTGATCGGCCCTCGGCGTACCCGAAGCTCCAACCAGTTCGTTAGGTCCTACACACACATAGTGAGTAGTTTTAGACGCTTGAACTTATATGTGACTTGTACACATCAACGCAATGTCCATGAAATCCATAAATCTCCTAAACTAGTTAATTTACTTAAAACTCCTTCAACTAGTATTTAGGATCTTTAGTTTACTTCTAATCCATATCCTAGTAGCACCCTTTGGCTTAGAAATCTTCAACTCCTTAATTGACTAAAATTTGCCTCTTTAATATACCAAAATTGGTTTCCGGCTAAGACGTAACTATTCGGTCTTCGATCCCTTGTCTATCACAACAATTTCTACCTTCTAAAATTACCAATTCAGCTCACCAATTTAATTTATACTACACTTTAGTCCTCATAAACTCCATTGTCCTATAATTTCAAATTGAGTAACTCCCACTATCAATTTATCAACACTCATACATCCAAACACCTCTAAACAACCCAATAGCTTCAATTTAGGACCCAAAATAATTTATTCATTCATATTAGGAATTTTCCAAAAATCCCTAAAATAGATAAATTTGGGGTTTGAGAGATTCGAGACGTTTTACCTCGATTCAATCGGATTGAGTGATAGTACGGGGTAGAGAAAGCCTCTAATCACCTTCCCCGAGCTCGGAACGGCCAACTCCGGCGAGATTCCGGCCAAAATCCACTTTCCCGAAATTTCCGTCTTTTCCCGTCACCACCGCCGTTTTCCGCTGCGCAGCTACCGTGAGCGCCACCAGCAACTCCCCTCCACCTCCAGAGACAACGTCGCGCAGCCCAGCCACCTTGCACGGCGTTTTTCGGCGTCGTTTGGCCCTCTCGCTCTCACGCCGTGTGTGTGTGGTCTTCAATGGCCCCAATCTAATTTTCTTTTCTCTGCTGCTGCTTCTCGGGTGGGAAGAATGAAGACCAAAAATTTTTTTTTTAAATGGGGGTCACGTGCGTGACCCCCCCTTCTGCCAACAATATATATATATTATATATATATATATATATATATATTTACCTAATACATTATATATTTATATATATTTATTTTATATATTATTTATTTAAAATTGACTTTGGGGTTACTAACTTACACCCAATATTTCCCGTTAAGTCCTAATTTTGGTCCAAATAAAATTTCATTCATTTAAAATTTTCTCTTTTTCCTTCCAAATCAAAAATAAAATTTAATTAGGACCTTAACGTTGACTGGAAAATACCCGGGTATTACAATAATAGTCGAGGCTATACCCTCGGGTTTAGCCGAATTCGAATTTGAAAGGGTTTGGGGTTTAAAATTCTAAATATTCCCAATTTGGGGATTGGTTGATAAATTTGGAATCGGGCTTGGATTTGAGTAGTTAGGGTTGGATTTATGTCGTTGGATTGTAGGGGAACAAAACCCGTGAGGTGCGGAGTCGAAGCCGGGGTCGAAAGGGGGCCGGAACGGGCTCAAACCGGCCCACAGCACAGCAAACGAATTGCTGTGCTGCAAACTGGCGCTATAGCGCCATTTCTCTGGTTCACCAAAAGCTGCTGGGCAGCAGCTTGGTGCTATAGCGCCAGGCCTCTATCCAGCATGCTCAAAAGTCTTTTTTTGTCAATCCGAGGTGTCTGAACCTCCTATTTTCAATCCTAAACTTCTTAGGACACCCCCAACCATGTTTTTAAGGATCAAAACCATTTCAAATGCCTTCTTGTCCCTTAAGAATAGCAACTTACGAAACAAGCTAAGCTCAACTTCTTGAATTTCTAAATTCCTTCTACACAAACCTTAGGAAACCTTAAGTAGGATAGCTCAGACACACGTTGAGGTTTAGTAACTCAAATCCAAGGCCCCAAAAGTAACTCAAGGAGAGCGATAGCGGTACCAAACCAAGTGCGAGGCACTTGAGACTCTCATAGAAGGGAGGGAAGACGGATAAGACCAAAGACTCGGTTCTTGGCAACGTCTAGATGCATCTTAGGCATGAGCATGTAGTATGCATATGAATTGCGTATAGATGAGATGTTAACCACTTGAATGCATTCGTTAGGAAACCACGACTCGTCCGGAGCGGGAGTTACTCCAGGACTAGCACAAGGAAGCCGTCTAGGTGAGGGGTTTCCCATCCTTGCCCTACAGGGTTGATTGAGGATGTGGATATGTGGTTTGCCTACTTGCCTATTTGTAAGAATTATTTAGTGGTTAACATGCTATTGTTGTTCCTAAACTATTATATATGCAAGTATCTGTATATGTGTGTTTGACTACAGGTAAAGAGGTACTGGAGGCTATCCATGTGGTGCCATGAGATATGCCGAACAGTACAAGCAAGGGGGTAAGTTGTTGTTTTAGTCCAATGTTTGGTTTACCATATTAATTAGAAACTCACCTAAGAAATCATAAAGAAAGTGTTGCTAATGTCGACGTTTTATGGTAATTGAACTTAGGAAAGACCTTAGAGCTAGGTTATGATCTCTTAATTGAGGATTAATACGATCTCTTAATTGATTAGTGAGTCGTAGGGATGTCCACACTAGCTAGGTAAAGTCAGTTTAGGATAGTAATGGGTAGATAGAGTCAGGATCCCAGCTAAAAGCTTGGGAAGAGAAACAAGTTAAAACAATTGCCTGATGAGGCCATTGCCCTAGCCTGGTACTAGGGTCAGTTAAAGAGTAAAGCATTTGCCCATTGAGGCCATTGCCCTAGCCTGGTACTAGGGTCAGTAAAAGACTAAAAGATTTGCCCGTTGAGGCCATTGGCCTAGGCTGGCACTAGGGTCAGTTAAAGATTAAGAGAAATTGCCCGTTGAGGCCATTGCCCTAGCCTGGCACTAGGGTCAGTTGATTGATTTACAGTTTTCATATGATATGTTAATTATGATTGTTTGATTATGAGAAGCATGATAGAAAAGCATAATCCGTAGGTTTTATCTTTGATTTTAATGTTATATTAATATTGCCTGATCGTAATATAACATTTGATAAACTGGACTTTCATGCGCATGTGATTGTGGGTGTTTCCCCTTCCCCAGCTGTAGTGGTACCCGCCGCTACGCCGAGGATGGGAAGCTTCTCACTGAGTCTGTTTGACTCACTCCCTCTGTTTCAATGTTTCATATACAGGGATCGGACAGGCATCAACGTCCGGACAGTGATATGGACATCAGACCATCCTTACGCTTTTGTTCGCGTGGGTGGACTCCTTTGGTTATTTTGATTTCTCTTGTTGTACATATTTTAAAGTTGTAAGAGTTGTATATATATATTTACAGCTTTTGATATGTACCTACTCTAGAATTGTCGGCTTCACATGTACTTAAAGACAAGGTCCAGTTGGGGATAAACTAGGATATATGTTTGAGTATATAAACTTCTGCATGTGAATAAGATAGATCGTACGCATTGAGGCTTACGGTCAATATGATATGGATATATATTATGTGTGCTTGCTGCATGTGAATAGGATAGATCGTACATATTGAGACGTACGGTCAATATGATATTAATATTTACATTATGAGTGCTGATAAATATATCTATACACTGGATTGAGCTGAAGCGGTATTGAGCGAATCGCGGATTGTAGGTTAATTAGGCCACCAGTGAGGTGTGGCCACTAGTATGATATATATATTGATTGTATAGCAGGGTAGTTATAGTCATGTTTATAGTGTTACGACCCCCGTTTACAGGACCGTGATCAGCACAGACACAGGGAATATCCCTATGCCTGTAAGCCTTATCACCTAATTGGCAAAATATCTATTATTGAAAATACATCCACATGCAGTATAATACCATGGCAACACCAAAATGGTGGCCTATCCTAGGCAAGTAAATTCACGGCCAGTGCCGCTTCAGGATATAGATATAGGAAAACACACATAATATATATAACCTGTGTACTGGCTACACATCTGAAGATGCTGCCTATCCTATTCACATTTAACAGATATAAGCATGCAGCAGTTTATTTCACATCATAAATCAGCAAGTAACATGTAACACATAGTTCCGGCTTTTACCTACCGGTCTTCTCACGTTCTGCATATTTGAATCAACAAGACGCGTGGTGACGTAGTCCTGTACGTTACCACTACGCTGCACAATCAACAGTTATATGCAACCACATGCAATTTGTACATACACACATATGCTAAACATACATCTACTTAATCTCTCCAACTCTGGGGTATCTACTAGCCACTACGTGGCTTTCCCACTTCGAACCCATGCACTCGGGTTGGTGGCCACCACGTGGCAAAGCATACCTAACCCATTCACTTGGGTACTGGTCACCTCGTGACAATTTTGTTAATCAAACAATGCTTAACCCATTCACTTGAGTATTGGTCACCTCGTGACAATTCTATTAATCAAACACAATCAACTTCTATCTATCAAACAACTGATACGTAGCCACCACGTGGCACGTCCTGATCCCTTGCTGCGGGGCAATAGCTTGAGCCCACTCGTCCATTACCCAACCAGCCCACATGGCGGGCACGGCACGACGTCTCGAAGCATGGCCACTGTCACACCCTGGACCAACTTCACAGGATGATTTCTCTTTTACTAGGTTGGGCTTACGGTTCACCCATAGGTTCCTCCCGTGTCTCCTTACCTTAGTCTCACATATTAATAGGATTCTTTGTATCTTTCCCGAAGGATCAACAATTCTTCTCCTTATTAATATGGATGAGTATCTTTAACATGATCTAACTCATACACCCGTCCAGATGCACTCTTTGAGCCTCAAGCTATCATCATAGCAATATAAAACCTTTCTGACCCTATTACCAGGATAGGGCAATGACCATCGTCATGGTGATTATAAAAACTGAGGTCTCAAGTGCCATCTGAGGTTGTTCTAGTCGATGTCTCACATCGCTAGCATAACCAAATCCGAAACCCACCAATAAATCCTTTGCATGATTATAATCTAAATCACCGTCGTGATGAGTTTTCAAAATAAAAGCTTAGTCCTTCCGTACAAGGACTCTTGCCACCGTCGTGGAAAAGATATAATAAAATGCTCATCATGCCTCTGGAGTGTATGAGTTGGATTTGTAACACACCAATCATAGCAAACAATTATACTCTACTCCTATGTTTTCCTATGTAAGCTACTTTCCACAACCTATTTCTAGTTCTTTCATTCTTTTAGCATTCCATACCTCTAGCTAACACATACCAGACAAGCAGAGAATATACATACTCATGTAATCCACATAAGCATACAACCCTAGGAGCAGAGATGGAAGAACCCTCACCTTGGCAAACCTTCCATGCAATCCTCTCCTGTAACTTTAGTCTCCTCGGAGTTCCTGTCGCACTCTATTGCGTGCCGTTGTTCCTATAAGAACAACATTTACTTCATTAAGGTTATTACTTAACTTAACTCGTTATTTATCTCTCCATTACTTTCACATGTAGTCCATGGTTGCCACAGAGTCAAGCTCTTGGTCTTATTGGACTTCTCTATCCCAACTTATATGTATCATTCCTCGGACACTTGACTTACTCGCATATAACACTCTACTTGAGTGTTTCACATACTTGGATTTGAGTATTAAACCTCTATCTAATTTGTATTCACATCTAAGGAAGCTTATCTAACTTGATTGGAAGGAATCCTAATTTTTGGAAGGTCTAAGCATTTTGTTTCAATTTGTGTTCTTACTCGGGTTCTAAGAAATCTAGTTTCTGAACCTCAATACACCTCTAATTCATCCTACTTAAGGCTTCCTAATAATTATGAAGGAATAAAAATACCATTTTAGAATTTGGACTTCATTGTCCCGCAAGTTTCCATCCTTGAGAAACAATAAGGTACCTAAAATAATCCTTGATTATTGGTAGCATACATAGAATTATTCTAGGGTGTTTAAGATTGAAAAGAAGACTCTCAATGTCACCCTTAAAGTGTATTTGGGCAACCCGAGCAGGGACCCGGTACGTTAACGTCAAGGTTTAACCTTAGTAACATCGGGCCAGCTCTTCACGGGTCTTGTTCAGCTCATATTCCAACCATATAATTTCAATAATTCCAATCCAAGCCTATTTACTCAAATCCAAGCTCAATCCTAATTATCAATAATTTCCCCAATTTATGAAATTTAGAATTTTCAACCCCAAACCCTTTCAAATTCGAATTCGGCTAAACCCGAGGGTATAGCCTTGATTCTTACCCCAACAAAGTGTTCAAGAACACTTCCTAGGTCTCAATCTACCCTCGAAACAACCCAATCGAAGGTGGATCGAAGAAATCCCTAAAAATGAAGAAATTAGGGTTTTCGAATAAAATTGGGGTTACCAACCTTTGATTCGATTCGTGGAAGATGTTGGAGTCGAGCTCCGGTGGTCGTGACCGGCGTCGGACCGCTCTCCTCCGACGAGTTTTCCGGTGAAATCCCCTCTTCCCTTTCTTCCTCTCTCTCTCTACGCACACCCCTCTCTCTCTCTCTCTTTCTCTCATCCCGTGGCTCTCACCCTCTTTCTTTCTTCTTCTTTTCTTTTTAATTCTTCTTCCTTCCTTCTTATTCCACCAAACCCCACGTTACCCATTTAAAAATAAAATTTAATAATTAAAATAATTATAATAATTAAATACTTAAATAATAAATAAATAAATAAATACAATTAAAATTAAATGAACTAATAATCAAATAATTAAATAATAAATAAATAAATAAATGTTATTAAAAATAAATTAATTAATAATTAAATAAATAATAACAAATTTGTTTTTTAATTTAATCCCTTTCCCTATTTAATTCAGGTTTCTAATTTCTTAGGTCCCGAATTAGATCTTAAAAATTATTTTCTACTTCTTTTCTTTCCCTTTTATTTTATTTTAAACTTCAAAAAATTTTCTCGGGTATTATGATCTTTGGAAAAAAAAATCCTTTCCGGTTTCTTTTAACTTTCATTTTTTTTCTATATTATTTTTAAATTTTTAATTCCTAACCCTAAAATAAATCATTCTTAAATACTCGAAATTTTAAATAAATCATTCTTTAATCCTCTAAATTTTCTGGGGTATTACATACAGGATAAGGCTTACGGGTTTAGAGGTAAAAATCTATTTCCGTGTCGGTCTCGAACTCCCGATTTGGGGTCGTGACATTTATATTCATTTCTATTTTTTTAATCAGTTTTCGTCAATTAGTGTTTCGAAAACTGGATAGTCATTTTTCTTTTTTTAGTAAGTTTTCGCGCATGAGTGTTTCGAAAATGGATATTCATTTTTCTTTTTTAATCAGTTTTCGCAGATTAGTGTTTTGAAAACTTGATATTCATTTTTCTTTTTTTAATCATTTTTCCCCAATGAGGGTTTCGAAAACTTGATATTCATTTTCCTCTTTTAATCAGTTTTTCGCCGATTAGTGTTTCGAAAACTTGATATTCATTTTTAATTTTTTTAATCAGTTTTCGTCGATTAGTGTTTCGAAAAGTTTATATTCATTTTTCTTTTTTTAATAATTTTTCGCCGATGAGTGTTTCGGAAACTTGATATTCATTTTTCTTTTTTAAATAAATTTTTACCGATGAGTGTTTCGAAAACTTGATATTCTTTTTCTATTTTTAATCAATTTTCGCCGATTAGTGTTTCGAAAACTTGATATTTATTTTTCTTTCTTTAATCAATTTTCGCCGATCAGTGTTACGAAAACTTGACAGTCATTTTTCATTTTTTAATAATTTTTCGCCGATGAGTGTTTTGAAAACTTGATATTCATTTTTATTTTTTTTAATCAGTTTTTGCCGATGAGTGTTTCGAAAACTTGATTTTCTATTTTTAATCAATTTTCGCCAATTAGTGTTTCGAAAACTTGATATTCTTTTTCTAATTTTAATCAGTTTTCGCCGATGAGTGTTTCGAAAAATTTATATTCATTTTTATTTTTTTTAATCAGTTTTCGCCGATGAGTGTTTCAAAAACTTGATATTTATTTTTCTTTTTTTAATTAGTTTTCGCCGATAAGTGTTTCGAAAACTTGATATTCATTTTTCTTTTTTTAATTAATTTTTCCCGATGAGTGTTTCGAAAACTTGATATTCATTTTTATTTTTTTAATCAGTTTTCGCTGATAAGCGTTTCGAAAACTTGATTTTCTTTTTTCTTTTTTAATAAGTTTTCAACGGTGAATGTTTCGAAATCTTGATATTCATTTTCTTGTTTTTATTAGTTTTCGCCGATGAGTATTTCAAAAACTTGATATTCATTTTTCTTTTTTAATAAGTTTTCACCGATAAGATTTTCGAAAACTTGATATTCATTTTTCTTTTTCTTAATCAGTTTACGGTGATGAGTGTTTCGAAAACGTGATATTCATTTTTCTTTATTTAATTAGTTTTCACCGATGAGTGTTTCGAAAACCTGATATTCATTTTTTTTAATCAGTTTTTGCCGATGAGTTTTCTGAAAACTTGATATTCATTTTTTTTAATCAGTTTTCACCGATGAGTTTTTTGAAAACTTGATATTCATTTTTCTTTTTTTAATCAGTTTTCGCTGATGAGTGTTCTGACAACTTGATATTCATTTTTCTTTTTTTAATAAGTTTTCGCCGATGTGTGTTTCCAAAACTTGATATTAATTTTTCTTTTTCTTAATCTGTTTTCGGCGATTAGTGTTTCAAAAACTTGATAGTCATTTATCATTTTTTAATCAGTTTTCGCCGATGAGTATTTCGAAAACGTAATATTCTTTTTTCTTTTTTTAGTATGTTTTCGCTGATGAGTGTTTCGAAAACTTTATATTCATTTTTCTTTATTTAATCAGTTTTCACCGATGAGTGTGCTGAAAACTTGATATTCATTTTTATTTTTTTTAATCAGTTTTCGTGGATGAGTGTTTCGAAAACTTGATATTCATTTTTCTTTTTTTTTAATCAGTTTTCGCCGATAAGTGTTTCGAAAACTTGATTGTCATTTTTCATTTTTTAATCAGTTTTCGCCGATAAGTGTTTCGAAAACGTAATATTCATTTTTCTTTCTTTTAAATAGTTTTCGCCGATGAGTGTTTCGAAAATTTGATATTCATTTTTCTTTTTCTTAATCAATTTTCGCCGATGATTGTTTCGAAAACGTGATATTCATTTTTCTTTATTTAATTAGTTTTCACCGATGAGTGTTTTGAAAACTTGATATTCATTTTTCTTTTTTTAATCAGCTTTCGCCGATGAGTGTTCTGAAAACTTGATATTCATTTTTCTTTTTTTAATCAGTTTTCGCCGATGAGTGTTTCGAAAACGTGATATTCTTTTTTCTTTTTTAACTCCTTTTTCGCCGATTAGTGTTTCGAAAACGTGATATTCATTTTTCTATTTTTTATCAGTTTTCGCCGATTAATGTTTCAAAAACTTGATTTTTATTTTTCTTTTTTTTAATCAGTTTTCGACGATAAGTGTTTCGAAAACATGATATTCATTTTTCTTTTTTTAATCAGTTTTCGCCGATGAGCGTTTCGAAAACTTGATATTCATTTTTATTTTTTTAATTAGTTTTTTCCAATGAGCGTTTCGAAAACTTGATATTCATTTTTCTTTTTTATTAAGTTTTCACCGATTAGTGTTTCGAAAATTTTATATTCATTTTTATTATTTTTAATCAGTTTTCGCCAATGAGTGTTTCGAAAACTATATATTCTTTTTTTTTTCAGAAAGTTTTCGCCAATGAGTCTTTCGAAAACTTGATATTCATTTTTTTAATCAGTTTTTGTCGATGAGTGTTTCGAAAACTTAATAGTCATTTTTCGTTTTTTAATCAATTTTCGCCGATGAGTGTTTCGAAAACATAAAATTCATTTTTCATTTTTTTTATATAGTTTTCGCCGATGAGTGTTTCGAAAACTTGATATTCATTTTTCTTTATCAGTTTTCGCCGTTGAGTGTTATGAAAACTTGATATTCATTTTTATTTTTTTAATCAGTTTTCGTCGATAAGTGTTTGGAAAACTTGATATTCATTTTTCTTTTTTTTTTAAATCAGTTTTCGCCGATGAGTGTTTCGAAAACTTAATAGTCATTTTTTGTTTTTTAATCAGCTTTAACTGATTCGTGTTTTGAGAACTTGATATTCATTTTTCTTCTTTTAATCATTTTCCACTGATTAGTGTTTCGAATACTTGATTTTTTTTCTTTTTTTTAATCATTTTTCGCCGTTGAATGTTTCGGAAACTTGATATTCATTTTTTTAATCAATTTTCGCCGATTAGTATTTCGAAAACCTGATATTCATCTTTATTTTTTTAATTAGTTTTTGTCGATGAGTGTTTCGAAAACTTCACATTCATTTTTATTTTTTAATCAGTTTTCGCCGATGAATGTTTCGAAAACTTGATATTCATTTTTCTTTTTTAAATCAATTTTCGCCGATGAGTGTTTCGAAAACTTTATATTCTTTTTCTATTTTTAATCACTTTTCGCCGATGAGTGTTTCGAAAACTTTATATTCATTTTTATTTTTTTTAATTAGTTTTCGACGATGGGTGTTTCGAAAACTTGATATTCATTTTTTATTTTTTAATCAGTTTTCGCCGATGAGTGTTTTGAAAACTTGATATTCTTTTTTCTTTTTTGAATCATTTTCCATCGATGAGTGTTTTGAAAACTTGATATTCATTTTTCTTTTTTATAATCAGTTTTCGTCGATGAGTGTTTTGAAGACTGGATATTCAATTTTCTTTTTTTAGTAGGTTTTCGTTGATAAGTGTTTTGAAAACTGGATATTCATTTTCCTTTTTTTTAATCAGTTTTCGCCGTTGATTGTTTTGAAAACTTGATATTCATTTTCCTTTTTAATCAGTTTTCGCCGATTAGTGTTTTGAAAACTTGATATTCATTTTTATTTTTTTAATCAGTTTTCGCCGATGTGTGTTTCCAAAACTTGATATTAATTTTTTTTAATAAGTTTTTGCCAATGAGTCTTTCGAAAACTTTATAGTCATTTTTCATTTTTTAATCAGTTTTCGCCGATGAGTGTTTCGAAAATGTAATATTCATTTTTCTTTCTTTTAAATAGTTTTCGCCGATGAGTGTTTCGAAAAAATGATATTCATTTTTCTTTATTTAATTAGTTTTCACCGATTAGTGTTTCGAAAACTTGATATTCATTTTTCTCCGATGAGTGTTCTGAAAACTTGATATTCATTTTTCTTTTTTTAATTAGTTTTTGCCGATGAGTGTTTTGAAAACTTGATATTCATTTTTCTTTTTTTAATCATTTTTCACCGATGAGTGTTTCGAAAAATTGATATTCATTTTTCTTTTTTTAATCAATTTTCACCGATGAGTATTTTGAATACTTGATATTCATTTTCCTTTTTTAATCAGTTTTTGCCGATGAGTGTTTCGAAAACATGATATTAATTTTTCTTTATTTAATTAGTTTTCACCGACGAGTGTTTCGAAAACTTGATATTCATTTTCCTTTTTTAATCAGTTTTCGCCGTTGAGTGTTCTGAAAACTTGATATTCATTTTTATTTTTTTTAATAAGTTTTCGTCGATGAGTGTTTCGAGAACTTGATATTCATTTTTCTTTTTTTAATCAGTTTTCGCCGATGAGTGTTTCGAAAACTTGAAATTTATTTTTCTTTTTTTAATCAATTTTCGCCGATGAGTGTTTCGAAAACTTTATATTCATTTTTATTTTTTTTAATCAGTTTTTACCGATGAGTGTTTCGAAAACTTGATTTTCAATTTTCCATTTTTTAATCAATTTTCGCCGATAAGTGTTTCGAAAACTTGATATTCATTTATCTTTTTTTAGTAAGTTTTCGCTACTGAGTGTTTCGAAAACTGGATATTCATTTTTCTTTCTTTTTTAATCAGTTTTCGCCGATGAGTGTTTTGAAAACTTGATATTCATTTTTCTTTTTTTAATCATTTTTCACCGATTAGTGTTTAGAAAACTTGATATTCATTTTTCTTTCTTATAATCAGTTTTCGAAAACTTGATATTCTTTTTTCTTTTTTTAATCAGTTTACGTCGATGGGTGTTCTGAAAACTTGATATTCTTTTTCTATTTTTAATCAATTTTCGCCGATGAGTGTTTGGAAAACTTAATAGTCATTTTTTTGTTTTTTAATCAGTTTTCGCCGATGAATGTTTCGAAAACTTGATATTCATTTTTCTTTTTTTAATCAATTTTCTCCAATGAGTGTTTCGAAAACTTGATATTTTTTTCTTTTTTAATCAGTTTTCGTTGACGAGTGTTTCGGAGACTTTATATTTATTTTTATTTTTTTTAATCATTTTACGCCGATGAGTGTTCTGAAAACTTGATATTCATTTTTCTTTTTTTAATCAGTTTTCGCCGATTAGTGTTCTGAAAACTTGATATTCATTTTTCTGTTTTTAATCAGTTTTCACCGATATTTGTTTTCGAAAACTTGATAGTCATTTTTCGTTTTTTAATCAAATTTTCGCCGATTAGTGTTTCGAAAACATAATATTCATTTTTCTTTCTTTTAAATAGTTTTTGCCGATTAGTATTTGGAAAACTTGATATTCATTTTTCTTTTTCTTAATCAGTTTTCGCCTATGAGTGTTTCGAAAATTTGATATTCATTTTTCTTTATTTAATTAGTTTTCACCGATTAGTGTTTCGAAAACTTGATATTCATTTTTATTTTTTTAATCATTTTTCACCGATAGGTGTTTCGAAAACTTGTATTCATTTTTGTTTTTTTAATCAATTTTCACCGATAGTGTTTCGAATACTTGATATTCATTTTCCTTTTTTAATCATTTTTCGCCGATGAATATTTCGAAAACGTGATATTCATTTTTCTTTATTTAATTAGTTTTCATCGATGTGTGTTTCGAAAACTTGATATTGATTTTGCTTTTTTAATCATTTTTCGCCGTTGAGTGTTATGAAAACTTGATATTCATTTTTATTTCTTTTAAACAGTTTTCGCCGATGAGTGTTTCGAAAACTTGATATTTATTTTTCTTTTTTTAATCAGTTTTCGTCGATGAGTGTGTCGAAAACTTAATATTCATTTTTCTGTCTTTAATCAATTTTCGCCGATGAGTGTTTCGAAAACTTGATATTCTTTTTCTATTTTTAATCAGTTTTCGGCGATGAGTGTTTCGAAAACTTTATATTCATTTTTATTTTTTTTAATTAGTTTTCGACGATGGGTGTTTCGAAAACTTGATATTCATTTTTTATTTTTTAATCAGTTTTCGCCGATGAGTGTTTTTAAAACTTGATTTTCATTTTTCATTTTTTAATCATTTTTCGCCGATGAGATTTTTGAAAACTTGATATTCATTTTTCTTTTTTATAAACAGTTTTCGTTGATGAGTGTTTTGAAGACTGGATATTCAATTTTCTTTTTTTTGTAGGTTTTCGTTGATAAGTGTTTCGAAAACTGGATATTCATTTTCCTTTTTTTAATCAGTTTTCGTCGTTGATTGTTTTGAAAACTTGATATTCATTTTTCTTTTTAATGAATTTTCGCCGATTAGTGTTTTGAAAACTTGATATTCATATTTATTTTTTTAATCAGTTTTCGCCGATGTGTGTTTCCAAAACTTGATATTAATTTTTTTTTAATAAGTTTTTGCCAATGAGTGTTTCGAAAACTTTATAGTCATTTTTTATTTTTTAATCAGTTTTCGCCGATGAGTGTTTCGAAAACGTAATATTCATTTTTCATTCTTTAAAATAGTTTTCGCCGATGAGTGTTTCGAAAACTTGATATTCATTTTTCTTTTTCTTAATTAGTTTTCACCGATGAGTGTTTCGAAAAAGTGATATTCATTTTTCTTTATTTAATTAGTTTTCTCCGATTAGTGTTTCGAAAACTTGATATTCATTTTTCTTTTTTTAATCATTTTTCTCTGATGCGTGTTCTGAAAACTTGATATTCATTTTTCTATTTTTTTAATCAGTTTTCGCCGATGAGTGTTTTGAAAACTTGATATTCTTTTTTCTTTTTTTAATCATTTTTCACCGATGAGTGTTTCGAAAAGTTGATATTCATTTTTCTTTTTTTAATCAATTTTCACCGATGAGTATTTTGAATACTTGATATTCATTTTCCTTTTTTAATCAGTTTTTGCCGATGAGTGTTTCGAAAACGTGATATTAATTTTTCTTTATTTAATTAGTTTTCACAGATGAGTGTTTCGAAAACTTGATATTCATTTTCCTTTTTTAATCAGTTTTCGCCGTTGAGTGTTCTGAAAACTTGATATTCATTTTTATTTTTTTTAATAAGTTTTCGTCGATGAGTGTTTCGAGAACTTGATATTCATTTTTCTTTTTTTAATCAGTTTTCGCCGATGAGTGTTTCGAAAACTTGAAATTCATTTTTCTTTTTTTAATCAATTTTCGCCGATGAGTGTTTCGAAAACTTTATATTCATTTTTATTTTTTTTAATCAGTTTTCGTCGATGAGTGTTTCGAAAACTTGATTTTCAATTTTCCATTTTTTAATCAATTTTCGCCGATAAGTGTTTCGAAAACTTGATATTCATTTATCTTTTTTTAGTAAGTTTTCGCTGATGAGTGTTTCGAAAACTGGATATTCATTTTTCTTTCTTTTTTAATCAGTTTTCGCCGATGAGTGTTTTGAAACCTTGATATTCATTTTTCTTTTTTTAATCATTTTTCACCGATTAGTGTTTGGAAAACTTGATATTCATTTTTCTTTCTTATAATCAGTTTTCGAAAACCGTTGAGTGTTTTCGAAAACTTGATATTCTTTTTTTTATTTTTTTAATCAGTTTACGTCGATGGGTGTTCTGAAAACTTAATATTCTTTTTCTATTTTTAATCAATTTTCGCCGATGAGTGTTTGGAAAACTTAATAGTCATTTTTTTTGTTTTTTAATCAGTTTTCGCTGATGAATGTTTCGAAAACTTGATATTCATTTTTCTTTTTTTAATCAATTTTCTCCAATGAGTGTTTCGAAAACTTGATATATTTTTTTCTTTTTTAATCAGTTTTCGTTGATGAGTGTTTCGGAGACTTTATATTTATTTTTATTTTTTTTAATCATTTTACGCCGATGAGTGTTCTGAAAACTTGATATTCATTTTTCTTTTTTTAATCAGTTTTCGCCGATTAGTGTTCTGAAAACTTGATATTCATTTTTCTGTTTTTAATCAGTTTTCACCGATGTTTGTTTTCGAAAACTTGATAGTCATTTTTCGTTTTTTAATCAATTTTCGCCGATTAGTGTTTCGAAAATGTAATATTCATTTTTCTTTCTTTTAAATAGTTTTTGCCGATTAGTCTTTCGAAAACTTGATATTCATTTTTCTTTTTCTTAATCAGTTTTCGCCTATGAGTGTTTCGAAAATTTGATATTCATTTTTCTTTATTTAATTAGTTTTCACCGATTAGTGTTTCGAAAACTTGATATTTATTTTTATTTTTTTAATCATTTTTCACCGATAGGTGTTTCGAAAACTTGATATTCATTTTTCTTTTTTTAATCAATTTTCACCGATGAGTGTTTCGAATACTTGATATTCATTTTCCTTTTTTAATCATTTTTCGCCGATGAATATTTCGAAAACGTGATATTCATTTTTCTTTATTTAATTAGTTTTCATCGATGTGTGTTTCGAAAACTTGATATTGATTTTGCTTTTTTAATCATTTTTCGCCGTTGAGTGTTATGAAAACTTGATATTCATTTTTATTTCTTTTAATCAGTTTTCGTCGTCGAGTATTTCGAAAACTTGATATTTATTTTTCTTTTTTTAATCAGTTATCGGCGATGAGTGTTTCGAAAACTTGATAGTCATTTTTCATTTGTTAATCAGTTTTAACTGATTTGTGTTTCGAGAACTTGATATTCATTTTTCCTCTCTTAATCATTTTCTGCCGATGACTGTTTCGAAAACTTGATTTTTTTTTCTTTTTTTAATCATTTTTCGCTGATGAGTGTTTCGAAAAATTGATATTCATTTTTCTTTTTTTAATCAGTTTTCGCTGATGAGTATTTCGAAAACTTGATAATTATTTTTCTTTTTTTAATCATTTTTCGTCGATGAGTGTTTTGAAAACTTGATAATTATTTTTCTTTTTTTTTAATCAGTTTTCGCCGATGAGTCTTTCGAAAACTGGATATTCATTTTTCTTGTTTTTAATCAGTTTTTGCCGATGAGTGTTTCGAAAACTTGATAGTCATTTTTCGTTTTTTAATCAGTTTTCGTCGATGAGTGTTCTGAAAACTTGATATTCATTTTTCTATTTTTAATTAGTTTTCGCCGATGAGTGTTTGAAAAACTTGATATTCATTTTTCTTTTTTTAATCATTTTTCGTCGATAAGTGTTTCGATAACTTGATATTTATTTTTCTTTTTTTTTTAATCAGTTTTCACCGATTAGTATTTCAAAAACTTGATAGTCATTTTTCCTTTTTTAATCAGTTTTCGCCGATGAGTGTTTCGAAAACTTGATATTAATTTTTATTTTTTTTTAATTAGTTTTCGTCGATGAGTGTTTCGAAAACTTGATATTTATTTTTCTTTTCTTAATCAGTTTTCGCCAATGAGTGTTTCGGAAACTTTATATTCATTTTTATTTTTTATTAATCAGTTTTCGTCGATGAGTGTTTCAAAAACTTGATAGTCATTTTTCATTTTTTAATCAGTTTTCACCGATGAGTATTTTGAAAACATAATATTCATTTTTCATTTTTTAGTAAATTCGCTCATGAGTGTTTCGTAAATGGATGTTAATTTTTCTTTTTTTTCATCAGTTTTCGCAGATTAATGTTTTGAAAACTTTATATTCATTTTTTTAATAATTTTTCACCGATGAGTGTTTCAAAAACTTGATAGTCATTTTTCGTTTTTTAATCAGTTTTCGCCGATGATTGTTTCGAAAACTTGATATTCATTTTTATTTTTTATTAATCAGTTTTCGTCGATGAGTGTTTTCGAATACTTGATATTTATTTTCCTTGTTTAATCAGTTTTCGCCGATGATTTTTTCGAAAACTTTATATTCATTTTTGTTTTTTTCACCAGTTTTCGTCGATGAGTGTTTCGAAAACTTGATATTTATTTTTCTATTTTTTAATCAGTTTTCACCGATGAGTGTTTCAAAAACTTGATTGTCATTTTTTTGTTTTTTAATCAGTTTTCACCGATGAGTATTCCGAAAACATAATATTCATTTTTCATTTTTTAGTAAGTTCGCTCATGAGTGTTTCGAAAATGAATATTCATTTTTCTTCTTTTTTTTCATCAGTTTTCGCAGATTAATGTTTTGAAAACTTTATATTCATTTTTTAATAATTTTTCACCGATGAGTGTTTCAAAAACTTGATATTCATTTTTCTTTTTTTAATCTGTTTTCACCGATGAGTGTTTTGAAAACTTGATATTAATTTTCCTTTTTAATCAGTTTTTGTAATACCCGAAAATTTTCCAATCAGCGTTAAGGTCCTAATTTATTTTTAGTTTAAATTTGGAAGGAAAAAGAGAAAATTTTAAACAAATAAAATTTTTTTTGGACCAAAAATTAGGACCTAACGGGAAATACTGGGTGCAAGTCTTTAACCCCAAAGTTGATTTTAACAATAAATAATATATTATATATATATATATATATATATATATATATAAATATATATACATACAAGCTTTTAAAAAGAATAATAAAAAAAATAAATAAATAAAATAATGGTTTGGAAGGGGGTCACACACGTGACCCCCCTTAAGTTAAAATGATTAAGGATCAAAAAGGCTCTACATCCTTTTTCTCCAGAAGCAGAGAGCAGCCGAGCGTTGAAGCAGAAAAAAAAAAAGAAAACGAGGACCACGACGCTAAGGGCTCAGCGGGAAGGGGAAGAGCGCGAGCGCGGGAGGCAGTCGGAGTCGACGTCGCCGTTCGCCGAGGTCGGAGCTGCGACGCTGGACGCCGGAGGAAGGTGGTCCGGTGCGGGGCCCACGGAGGAGAGTAGGGAGAAGTGACGGGAATAGTGTTTTTCGTCGGAATCTTCGCCGGAATCCGCCGTTTCGAAGCCGGGGAAGGTGACCGGGAGTTCTTTCTACCCCATTCCATCATCCTATCCGATTGAATCGAGGTAAAGAGTCCCGAATCTCTCAAACCCAAATTTATCTATTTTAGGGATTTTTGGAAAATTCCTAATTGGTATGAATAAATTACTTTGGGTCCTAATTTGAAGCTATTGGGTTGTTTAGAGGTATTTGGAAGTGTAGGTGTTGGAAAATTGATGATGGAAGTCATCCAATTTGGAAACCATAGGACAATGGAATTTAAAGAGGATTAAAGTGTAGTATAAATTGATTTGGGATTGATTGGTGTGTTGGATTGGTGTTATATAATAGTAGGAATTGTTGGAATATACGAGGGATTGAAGCCGAGTAATTCCGTCTCAACCGGAAACTAATTCGGTAATAAAAGAGACACCTCTCAATCCAATCTAGAATATGGAGCTAAGATATGAGTAGGAATTTAGATTAGACCGTGGTGGATGCTCGGGATTGATTTAAATAGTGAAATGCTTTTATTAGATGAATTATCAATTTTAAAGGATATCCGGCCACATATGTTGTATGTGGATATGAGTTGAAAGGTTGGTTGTGAAAAGTCACATACGAACACTTGTAGGTGAAAATGAGTATTCAAAGAAAGGGATAAAGAGATGAGATTAAGTGTGAGACACTTGGAAACAGTATTAAAGAGAGGAAGAAGGTTAAGACCAAAGACTTGGTTCTTGGCAAAGTTTAATGTATTAATTTGACATGAGCATAGCATATGCATGTAATTTGCATATAGTAAAGATGATAATAATGTAAATATGTTTGTTAGGTAACCACGAATCGTCTGGAGCAGGAGTGACTCCAGGACCAGAATCAGGAAGCCGTCCAGGTGAGGGGTTTCCCATCCTTGCCCTACAGGGTTGAATGAGGATGTGAATACGTGGTTTGCTTACTTGCTTGTTTGTAAGAATTGTTAGGAAATAACATGCTATTGTTGTTCCTAAACCGTTATTTGTAAAAATATTTGTATATATGTGATTGATTAAAGTTGAAGTGGTACTGGAGGGTATCCATGTGATGACATGGGATACGCCAAACAGTACAAGTAAAAAGGGGTAGGATATTGATTTCGTTCAATTTTTGGTTTGTCCTAATAATTAGAAACCCACTAAGGAAATGAAACTGACTTATTTATACACGTCGACGTGATTTGTGGTAAATGAACTTAGGAAATACCTTAGAGCTAGGTTATCATCTAATCAAGGGTTGGGTACTAAGCAAAGAATAGAAAATCTCATAATTGATTAGAAATTCTTAGTGGAGTTCACACTGCTGAGGTAAAGACGCTTTAGAATAGAAATGGGTAGTCCGTGTTACAAACCCCACTGAAAGTAAGAGAGTGAAATATGACGTCAGACATTTGCCCGTTGTGGCTATTGCCCTAGCCTGGCACTAGGGTGGTGCATTTCATATACATGGTTGCCCGTTGTGGCTATTGCCCTAGCCTGGCACTAGGGTGGTGCATTTCATATACATGGTTGCCCGTTGTGGCTATTGCCCTAGCCTGGCACTAGGGTGGTGCATAGCATTTGATAGACTTGCCCGTTGTGGCTATTGCCCTAGCTTGGCACTAGGGTGGTGCATAGCATTTGAAAGACTTGCCCGTCGAGGCTATTGCTCTAGCGTGGCACTAGAGTCGATTGTATGATTTATAGTTTTGATATGAAATGTTTCATGTTATTGGTTGCTTACGAGTAGCAGGATTGAGGAGCATGATTCTTAGGTTTATCTGTGATGTAACGTTATATTAATGTTGCCTGATCATTATATAACTTATGACAAACTGGTATTTCGTGCGCATGTGGTTGTGAGTGGTTCCCTTTCCCCAGCTGTAGTGGTACCCGCCGCTACGCCGAGGATGGGAAGCTTCTCACTGAGTCTGTTGGACTCACACCCTCTGTTTAAATGTTACAGATACAGGAATCGGGCAGGCTTCGACGTCCGGACAATGATACGGACATCTATCCACTTGCACCGCATTTGTTCGCGTGGGTGGACATCTTTTGATTATTTAGCCTTCATTATTTTGAGTTGTATATATTCTAAAGTTGTAAATGCGATGTAAATATTTGCAGCTTTTGAATTATGCTATATCTAGACATGTCGGCTTCACATGTGCTTACTGATAGGATTCTAGGTGTTGGAGAGTCTTGATATACTTATATATATATATATATATCTGCGTATGTGAATAGGATAGATCACACATTATGGTGTGTGATCAATATGTGTATGCTATATATATACGTGTGAATTGGTATATGTTGGATGAAAAATATAAATATCTGCATGTGAATAGGATAGATTACACGTACTGAGACGTGTAATCACTATGTATACTTAACTGTGAGTGTGAGTGTACAGGTGTGATTATGACAGGTTATATATATATTGTGTGTGAATAGGATAGATCATTCCTTTGGGGTTTGATCACTACGTATATATATACTTATGTGTGAATGTTTTGAGTGTATGGATGTATATATATATACATGAAATGGGCTGAAGCGGCATTGAGCGCCGTGGATTGCAGGTTATCTAGGCCACCAATGATGGTGTGGCCACTATATACACTATGTGAATATTGTATGATGATTGTGTATAAGGGTAGATAATTTATGATTATAGGTAAGGCTTACGGGTTTAGAGGCTAAATTCTATCCCCGTGCCGGTCACGGATCCCTGTAATTGGGGTCGTGACAAAGTTGGTATAAGAGCCAGGTTATTCTTTAAGTCATGCGAAGCCATTGGTATAACCGGGTGTCGGTTTACCCTTCTTTGTGTACCCGGGCACAAAGTGGGAGTAAAAAGTCACTTGTGGGAATACCCAGGACAGTTTGAGTCAGCTTTTCATTTATTCCTCCATAAATTGTCATAGATTGGGTAACTAACGATCAGATGACGTTCTTGTGCAGTATAGGGATGCCGCCAACTACTAGACGAGGTAGGACGGGTGGTAGAGTCCCTGCAAGAGCGGATGAGGAATCGGTTAGGGAGGAGAGAATACCTCCCAGAGGCCGAGCTAGAGGTCGTGCTCGCGGTTGTGCTCGCGGTCGTGGAAGAGCACCAGTAAGAGAGACACATAGAGAACAACCCTCAGAGACACAGGTTGAGACGGGTGCTCCGTCGGTGGCTGAGATGTTGACTGCGGGATTTCAGGAATTGAGAGCCGAAATGACCCGCCAAATTCAACAAGAAGTCCGCCGTTTAGTTGTCGGCGAAGAAGAAGAGCAAGTGATATCGGTTGAACAGGAAACTGAAACAAGGGAGGAAGAACCTAGAAGGGATTGGCAACTAAGGGACGTGCCCAGGAGACCGAGGGGAGTTCCGAGGGAATTGCCAATTACAAAATTCTTGAAGTTAAATCCGCCCACATTTTGCGGAACCGAAACCAAGGAGGACCCTCAACATTTCCTCCGTGATATAATCAGAATTGGGCAATTACTGAGGTGCCCATGAGGAGAGATGGTGGAACTTGCCTCGTTTCAGTTAAGAGGCGCTGCACGGGTTTGGTTTGAATCAGTACAGAAGAGATATGCAAGGAGAGTTGCTCCTATGACCTGGGAAGATTTTCAGAGGGAATTCCTGGGTCGGTTTCTGTCTGAAGGAATGAAGTATGCCAAGCGTCAACAGTTCGAAGACTTGTGGATGACGCCGAATATGTCTGTGACCGAGTTTGAACTGCAGTACACAAAGCTAGCTCAATATGCTCCTGAATTAGTTCCTGATGAGAGGGAATTGATCAAGAGGTTCATTCACAGACTGGTAGAGCCGTTGTTCGTAGTGCTACTACCCCAGTGTAATCAATTTGAAACTTTAGCACAGGCTGCAGATTGTGCAAGAGTGATCGAAAATAGAAAGAAGTTTGGGACGTCGGCGAATCCCAAGAATAAATTATTGATGAGCAATGAGGGCCAAGGATGGATGAAGAAGCAAAAGACAGCTGGTAATTCTGGTATAGTTTCAAATTATGCAGGACAAGTTGGTGGGCAGTCTGCTATTACCACCACAAGTTCTGGGAAGAGTAACACCCAAGGTGGGCAGAGGTCCCAAGGCAGTAGTCAGGGCGGTAACCAGAAACCGCAGTGTGGAACATGTTGGAGATTTCATTTTGGAGAATGCAAAGCCAAGAGAGGAAGTTGTTACAATTGTGGGCAATTCGGACATATGGCTAGGGAATGTCCACAGAAGAGGAGCAACACAAGTGTCAGAAGTAATCCTACTCCAGGTAGTACTCCGATTGCAGCCCCACCAGTTAGAACTGTACCACCCCAGGTTAATACTTCAGGTGCGGGTAGAGGCAGAGGAGCAGGAATAGGTGGTAGAGATCCAAGTGCGCCGGGAGGGGGACAGGCACGAGTATTTGCTTTGTCTCGACAGGATGCACATGCCTCAAATACAGTTGTGACAGGTACACTTACAGTATGCTCTCTCAAGGCTCTTGCATTATTTGACTCTGGTTCTACACATTCCTACATATCACATGCATTTGCCCGAAAGGTTGAGAAACGCCCTACCAGGTTGAAGGAGACAGAAAAGGTCTCTACTCCGATGGGTGATTCGATTCAAGTTAAGTATGTCTATGAGACATGTGTTGTTATACTCGAGGGTCATGAGACGGTTGTAGACCTACGACTACTATACATGGTAGACCTAGACGTCATCTTGGGCATGGATTGGTTGGCATCTTGTCATGCGGTGGTTGACTGCAGGGCAAAGTGTTTAAAGTTCAATATGCCTGGTGAGGAACCATTTGTAGTATGGGGTGATGGTGGTGCCTCACATCCAAGCCTAATTTCAGCAATGGAAGCTTCCAAACTACTTGAGAAAGGGTGTAAGGGATATTTGGCAGTTGTGAGGGATAAGACGAAAGAGGTAATTTCCGCTGATCAGGTGCCAGTGGTTCGGGAGTTCCTTGATGTGTTTCCTGATGAACTGCCAGGATTGCCGCCTGATCGAGAAATTGAGTTCGAGATTGAACTGTTACCAGGAACACAACCGATGTCCACACCGCCCTATAGAATGGCTCCGAAAGAGTTGACGGAGCTACACGCTCAATTACAGGAGTTACTTGATAAGGGTTTTATCAGACCCAGTTTTTCACCATGGGGTGCTCCGGTGTTGTTCGTGAAGAAGAAGGATGGAACTTTAAGATTGTGTATCGATTACCGAAAGTTGAATAAGGTGACGGTCCGCAATCAGTATCCACTTCCAAGGATCGATGATCTGTTTGATCAACTGCAGGGTGCTAAGAGGTTGTCAAAAATCGATTTGCGATCAGGGTATCATCAGTTGAAGATTAGAAATGAAGATGTACCCAAGACTGCTTTTCGAACCCGATACGGCCATTATGAATTTCTAGTTATGTCATTCGGTCTAACTAATGCACCAGCAGCTTTTATGGACCTGATGAACCGGGTTTTCAAGCCATTTCTAGACCGGTTTGTCATTGTATTTATAGATGACATTCTAATCTATTCCAAAAATGCGGAGGAGCACGCAACCCACTTGAGACTGGCATTACAAAAGCTAAGAGAAGAGAAGTTGTATGCTAAGTTTTCAAAGTGTGAATTTTGGCTTGATAGAGTGGCATTCCTTGGTCACGTGGTATCTGCAGAGGGAATCCATGTTGACCCGAGCAAAGTAGAAGCAGTGAAAAATTGGTCCCAACCAACCTCAGTCACAGAGATTCGTAGTTTCTTAGGTTTGGCTGGGTATTACAGGAGGTTTGTGCAGGATTTTTCGAAGATTGCTGCACCTCTTACCAAGTTGACTCAAAAAGGGGTAAAGTTTGAGTGGAGTAACAAGTGTGAAGAAAGTTTCCAGAAACTGAAGGAAAGTCTCACTACAGCGCCAGTGTTGGCACTTCCTGAAGGCACCAGAGGATATGTGGTTTACTGTGATGCTTCGCGAATCGGGTTAGGGTGCGTTCTTATGCAACATGGGAAAGTAATTGCTTATGCATCTAGACAACTCCGGAAGCATGAGAAGAATTACCCGACTCACGATCTTGAAATGGCAGCGGTGGTGTTTGCCTTGAAGATTTGGAGACACTACCTTTATGGTGAATCGTGTGAGATATACACAGACCACAAAAGCCTCAAGTACATTTTTGAACAGAAAGACTTGAATCTGAGACAACGCAGGTGGATGGAGTTGATAAAAGATTATGACTGTATGATTCTTTACCATCCTGGTAAAGCGAATGTTGTAGCAGATGCTTTGAGCCGAAAGTCAATGGGTAGCTTAGCCCATATCAGTGAAGTACGAAGACCGTTGATTCGGGAAATACATGAGCTGGAACAGTCTGGAACTCAGTTTGAAATTGGAAATTCCAACTTGTTTCTAGCCCATATCCAAGCTAAGTCGGCTCTAATTGAAGAAGTTAAATCCAAGCAAGAGCAAGACGCCGACCTCAAACAGATCAAAGATACAGTGGTTAAAGGGGAGAAGGACGACGTCCGATTCTCCATAGATGACAATGGCATACTCCGATTGGAAGGACGATTGTGTGTACCTATGGTGGATGGTTTGAAAGAAAAGATCCTTGATGAGGCACACAAGACAGCATATACTATCCATCCAGGAGGTAACAAGATGTATCAGGATCTTAGGGAATTATACTGGTGGAATGGTATGAAGAGAGATGTGGCAGACTATGTATCTAGATGTTTAGTGTGTCAGCAAGTTAAGGCTGAACACCAAAAGCCCGCCGGAACACTTCAAAAGATAGAAATTCCAGAGTGGAAATGGGAGAGAGTTACGATGGATTTTGTATCAGGATTGCCGCGATCGCAGAGGGGTTTCGACTCAGTTTGGGTAATAGTTGATCGGATGACCAAGTCCGCTCATTTCCTGCCAGTTAAGACCACTTATGGAGTGGGTCAGTATGCCCAGTTATACCTATCAGAGATAGTGAGGTTACACGGAGTGCCGGTGTCGATTATCTCTGACAGGGGGCCACAGTTTACCTCTCGATTCTGGAGGGCATTGCAGGAGGCATTGGGGACGAGGGTTGATCTGAGTACAGCATTTCATCCCCAGACTGATGGGCAATCTGAGAGGACTATACAGGTTTTAGAGGACATGCTAAGGGCATGTGTTATGGATTTCGGCGGAAGTTGGGAAAAGTATCTACCATTAGCAGAGTTTGCCTACAATAACAGTTACCAGTCCAGTATACGAATGGCACCTTTTGAAGCTTTATATGGTCGAAGGTGTAGATCCCCGATTGGGTGGTTCGAGGTTGGAGAGGCCAAGTTAGTTGGTCCAGAACTTGTTCAAGAAGCGTTGGACAAAGTAAAGGTGATTAGAGAAAAGCTTGTGACGGCTCAGAGTAGACAGAAATCATATGCCGACAATCGGAGAAGAGAATTAGAATTCGCTGTGGGTGAGCAAGTCTTTTTGAAAGTTTCACCAATGAGAGGCGTGATGAGGTTTGGCAAGAAAGGCAAGCTAAGTCCAAGATATATCGGACCGTTTGAGATACTTGAACGTGTGGGAAATGTTGCCTACCGTCTTCAGTTGCCGGCGGAATTGGAAGGAGTTCATCCGGTGTTTCATGTATCAATGCTTCGCAAGTACTTGCCAGATCCGTCTCATGTAATCCAACCCCAGGAAGTACAACTAACCGAAGATTTGACGTATGAGGAGATACCAGTGGAAATCTTAGATCGTCAATTGAAGAAGTTGAGATCGAAAGAAATACCATTGGTGAAAGTTCTGTGGAGAAATCACTCGACCGAGGAAGCTACGTGGGAAGTCGAGGGAGAAATGCGCAGGACGTATCCTCACCTATTTGAAAACTAAGGTTAGTATGTGGTTGAAATTCGGGGACCGAATTTCTTAAGGGGGGAAGATTGTAATACCCGAAAATTTTCCAATCAGCGTTAAGGTCCTAATTTATTTTTAGTTTAAATTTGGAAGGAAAAAGAGAAAATTTTAAACAAATAAAATTTTATTTGGACCAAAAATTAGGACCTAACGGGAAATACTGGGTGCAAGTCTTTAACCCCAAAGTTGATTTTAACAATAAATAATATATTATATATATATATATATATAAATATATATACATACAGTTTTTTTTAAAAGAAAATAATCAAAAAAAATAATAAAATAAATATATATGTATATGGCGGAAGGGGGGGTCACACACGTGACCCCCTTAATGTTAAATTGGTCCCAAATTTCTTGCCCAGAGAGAGAAGCCTGAGACTTTGAAGCAGATTGAGGACCACGACGCGTGAGCTGTAGCGGGAGGAGAAGACGACCGGAACGCGCGCGGGAAGCAACCGTGAAGTGCGCCGTCGTTCGCTGGGATCTGGACCGTCGACGGCGACGCTGGACGCCGGAGGAAGGTGGTCCGGCGCGGGTTCACGGAGGAGAGAGAGAGCAGCAACGGGAAGTGTTTTTTTAGCCGGAATCTTCGCCGGAATCCGCCGTTTCGAAGCCGGGGAAGGTGACCGGGAGTTCTTTCTACCCCATTCATCATCCTATCCGATTGAATCGAGGTAAAAAGTCCTGAATCCCTCAAACCCCAAATTTATCTATTTTAGGGATTTTTGGAAAATTCCTAATTGGTATGAATAAATTACTTTGGGTCCTAATTTGAAGCTATTGGGTTGTTTAGAGGTATTTGGAAGTGTAGGTGTTGGAAAATTGATGATGGAAGTCATCCAATTTGGAAACCATAGGACAGTGGAATTTAAAGAGGATTAAAGTGTAGTATAAATTGATTTGGGATTGATTGGTGTGTTGGATTGGTGTTATATAATAGTAGGAATTGTTGGAATATACGAGGGATTGAAGCCAAGTAATTCCGTCTCAACCGGAAACTAATTCGGTAATAAAAGAGACACCTCTCAATCCAATCTAGAATATGGAGCTAAGATATGAGTAGGAATTTAGATTAGACCGTGGTGGATGCTCGGGATTGATTTAAATAGTGAAATGCTTTTATTAGGTGAATTATCAATTTTAAAGAATATCCGACCACATATGTTGTATGTGGATATGAGTTGAAAGGTTGGTTGTGAAAAGTCACATACGAACACTTGTAGGTGAAAATGAGTATTCAAAGAAAGGGATAAAGAGATGAGATTAAGTGTGAGACACTTGGAAACAGTATTAAAGAGAGGAAGAAGGTTAAGACCAAGGACTTGGTTCTTGGCAAAGTTTAATGTATTAATTTGACATGAGCATAGCATATGCATGTAATTTGCATATAGTAAAGATGATAATAATGTAAATATGTTTGTTAGGTAACCACGAATCGTCTGGAGCAGGAGTGACTCCAGGACCAGAATCAGGAAGCCGTCCAGGTGAGGGGTTTCCCATCCTTGCCCTACAGGGTTGAATGAGGATGTGAATACGTGGTTTGCTTACTTGCTTGTTTGTAAGAATTGTTAGGAAATAACATGCTATTGTTGTTCCTAAACCGTTATTTGTGAAAATATTTGTATATATGTGATTGATTAAAGTTGAAGTGGTACTGGAGAGTTTGAAAGATAGGGTTTTGGAGGGAGCAGAGAGTTTCCTGCTTGAATGCCATGGATGGATTGAAGAAGCCATGGATGGATGCTTCAAAGCAGTAGCAGTGAGGAAGAAGGAGAAGATGGAAAAGTGGAGAAATTACATTTTTGTCTCATAAAAAATTATTTTATTTCATTTTAGTCCCTAATTTTAGGTTAACTAAGGCCACATCAGCTAAGCAGTACATGTAGGAGAGAGAGTGTGTCACCTCAGCATGACACGTCATCACTTAACAGCAAAACTAGATGGAATTGGACGAAAGGACCAATTTGGAACTTCTTGCAAACATAAAGGACCAATTTAGACTTTTTGAAACATAAATGACCAATATGGAACTTGGGTGAAACATAAAGGACCAATTAGGGGTTTTGACCTATTCATTTTTATTTCTTTTAAACAGTTTTCGCCGATGAGTGTTTCGAAAACTTGATATTCATTTTTATTTTTTTAATCAGTTTTCGTCGATGAGTGTGTCGAAAACTTGATATTCATTTTTCTGTCTTTAATCAATTTTCGCCGATGAGTGTTTCGAAAACTTGATATTCTTTTTCCATTTTTAATCTGTTTTCGCCGATGAGTGTTCTGAAAACTTGATATTTATTTTTCTTTTTTTATCAGTTTTCGCCGATAAGTGTTCTGAAAACATAATATTCATTTTTTATTTTTTTTAATCCGTTTTTGCCGACGAGTGTTTCGAAAATTTGATATTCATTTTTCTTTTTTTTAACCAGTTTTCACCGATGAGTGTTTCGAAAACTTGATAGTCATTTTTCGTTTTTTAATCAGTTTTCGCCGAATAGTATTTCGAGAACATAATATTACTTTTTCTTTTTGTTTTTAAAATAGTTTTCGCCGATTAGTGTTTCGAAAACTTGATATTCATTTTTCTTTTTTTAATCAGTTTTCACCAATGAATGTTTCGAAAACTTGATATTCATTTTCCTTTTTAATCAGTTTTCACCGATTAGTGTTTTGAAAACTTGATATTCATTTTTATTTTTTTTAATCAGTTTTCGTCGTTGAGTGTTTCGAAAACTTGATATTCTTTTTCTATTTTTAATCAGTTTTCGCCGATGAGTGTTTCGAAAACTTTATATTTATTTTTATTTTTTTTAATGAATTTTCGTCGATGAGTGTTTTCGAAAACTTGATATTCTTTTTTCTTTTTTTAATCAGTTTACACCGATGAGTGTTCTGAAAACTTGATATTCTTTTTCTATTTTTAATCAGTTTTCGCCGATGAGTGTTTCGAAAACTTGATAGTCATTTTTCATTTTTTAATAAGTTTTTGCCGATAATTGTTTCAAAAACTTGATATTCATTTTTCTTTTTTTAATCAATTTTCGCCGATTTGTGTTTCGAAAACTTGATATTCCTTTTCTATTTTTATCGGTTTTCGCTGATGAGTGTTTCCTTTACCGTTTGGTGGAAAAATGGTAAGTGTAATACATAGTTGTGCTAGTGTCATGAGATTTAGCTTCGTTAGGACACGAGTAGGGTAAACCGAGTTGGTAGTGAGTGTAACAACCTCGGAAGGGTTGGGTACACTGATGGCACAAAGTATTAACACCTACGTAGGGTGTATGTCGTGTAAGCGGTAAGTCTAGATGTAGAGTAGAGGGTGTAGTAAGCTGTAAACGGACTTTTCTGGAGAAATCGTTTACAAAGAATATATCGGGGGAATACCGTAGAAGGGTAGCTGCTTGGTAGTAGAGGATACTTAAGTACGGGGACTCCGATGTAGGGGAGTACTTCGTCACTTGGGGTTTATAGAAATAGAGCCTAGTGTGCTATGCAAATAGCTAGTGTCTTGGTGAGCCTCACTAGAGAAGGCAATAGTTCCAAGATGGATATAAGAAGTCATTACGAAGGTAGCTAGTCAGACAAACAGATTGAGTCAAAGTAAGCCTCACTAGAGAAGGCAATAGTTAACTCCTTGGAGAACTAAAATGGAGCATGGCATGTGGTGCGTGCCAGACACTCCACTGCAAAATTAGTAGCACAAAGTGAATTGAAATTGGAAAGTTAGGTATCCTCGGGGAAAGATACGACGATAGATGGAGTTTGTCGGTCAACACCTTGCGGAGGGGTGATTAACTACGAAACCAGGAATACAAACGATCACAGAAAGAAGATGTAGAGACCAGATAGAGACCTTGAGTCCCTAGGAAAGAAAGATGAACCGTAAGGTAAAACGGTAAAACTTCCACATTGAGGGAAACCATAGATGAAACTGAGCCAAGGGAGGGCAACAAGCCAACAACACCACGAAGGAGATGAAATTCGGGGACCGAATTTCTTAAGGGGGAAGAATGTAATACCCCGAAAAATTTCGAGGATTAAAGAAAGATTTATTTTGGGGCTAGGAATTAAAACTTAAAAAAAAAAAGAATATAGAAAAAGTATGAAAGTTAAAAGAAACCGGAAATGAATGTTTTTTTCGAAGATTGTAATACTCGAGAGGTATTTTTGGAATCAAGTCAAATTTATAGTAAGACTTAGAATGGCCATCATTTGGCGTTGGAATTTAAAAATAAATAAATAATATATTAACAAGTAAATAAATAGAAATATTTAGATATATATAGATAAATAATCTTAATTAAGAAATGATGGGATAATATGAAATTGATAGAATTTTGATGTTGAGGTTGGACATTTTGACTAAATAAAATAAAAATAATTTCTTGGAATGAAATAAGATTTTTTGGGTTATTATTAAGATTTTAATTGCTTTAGATTTGAGAATTTAGGAAATTAAAATAAATAAGAAATTAAAATAGAAAAATATAAATTGGGTTAAATATGAATCATATGAATTATTTCAAGCTTATAGTTTAAATTTGAGGATTTTTCGAAAATAAAAATTATACTGGGTAAGAAATTTTCATCTGCAAGACACTCAATAACAAATATTTTTAATAGGATTAACAAGTTTGGACAACCTCCACCATTGTTAAGCATTAACAAGTTTGGACAACCTCCAAGGATTTCCAAATTCGGACTTCCCCAAAGATAAGCATCAAAATCTTGTTTTCACCTCTTAAATCATAGGTTTCTTGATGGGAATGAGTTACCTATCAATAATATATCACCTTAGGATCATTTTTGAACATAGAGATCACCCAAATATTGAGTTCTATGGAGATTTCTACCCTAGGGTTTTTAACCTACGAATTTTGACAAAATTTATGGAATTTATAAATTTTCTTAAACTTGATGGCATGTATGGACTTCAAATGAACTATTTAGGTATTCTAAATGATTTGTAAGAATGCCCAATAATTGGAATAATGATATGTGAACATTTGGTGACAATGAGAACTTTTTATATTTGACAAATTCTCCATTAATGGAGGTTGGAGAGTGAACAAGTTTGTAAACTTGTTTATTTATGCATTAATTGAGTTGAACTAAAAGAGAACACCAAATGATGACCATAGGCCAAGTAAATGAACTTGGGGGATAAATAAATGTAAGAATTCATAAGAAAAGAAACTATGAAATTGTATGAAATTTGATATCGATTGAATTGGTTGTATGTGATAGGGTTCAAGTACTTCCTTGGAGACTAGAGTGCTCAAAGGGAATGCTAAGTGAAGCGGCCAAGGTGAGGGCTCTTTCATCTCTGCTCCTAGGGTTGTATGCTTATGTGGATTACATGAGTATGTGTATTCTCTGCTTGTCTGATATGTGTTAGCTAGAGGTATATGATACTAAAAGAATAAAAGAACTAGAAAATAGGTGGTGGAAAGTAGCTTGGATAGGAAGACATAGGAGTAGAGTGTAATTGGTTGCTATGATTGGTGTGTTACAAATCCAACTCATACACTCCGAAGGCATGATGAGTAATTTATTAAATCTTTTCCACGACGGTGGCAAGAGTCCTTGTACGGAAGGACTAAGCTTTTATTTTGAAAACTCGTCACGACGGTGACTTAAATTATAATCATGCAAAGGGAGTTATTGGTGGGTTTTGGATTTGATTATGCTAGCGATGTGATACATCGACTAGAACAACGTCAGATGGCACTTGAGACCTCAGTTTTATAATCACAATGACGATGGTCATTGCCCTATCCTGGCAATAGGGTCAGAAAGGATTTATATTGCTATGACGATAGCTTGAGGTTCAGAGAGTGCATCTGGACGGGTATATGAGTTATATTATGTTGAGGATACTTGTCCATATTAACAAGGAGAGGAATTGTTGATCCTTCGGGAAAGATACAAAGAATCCTATTAATATGTGAGACTAAGGTAAGGAGACACGGGAGGAACCTACCGGTGAACCGTGAGCCTAACCTAGAAAAGAGAAATCATCCTGTGGAGTTGGTCCAGGGTGTGACAGTGGCCATGCTTCGAGACGTCGTGCCGTGCCCGCCATGTGGCCTGGTTGGGTAATGGACGAATGGGCTCAAGCTATTGCCCCGCAGTGAGGGGTCAGGATGTACCACTTGGTGGCTACGGATAAGTTGTTTGATAGATAGATGTTGATTGTGCTTGATTAACAGAATTGTCACGAGGTGACTAGTACCCAAGTGAATGGGTTAAGCATTGTTTGATTAACAGAATTGTCACGAGGTGACCAGTACCCAAGTGAATGGGTTAAGTATGCTTTGCCACGTGGTGGCCAGTAACCCGAGTGCGCGGGTTTGAAGTAGAAAAGCCACGTAGTGGCTAGTAGATACCCTAGAGTGGTGGAGATTAAGTAGATGTACGCTATAGTATCTATGTGTAGGTACAACTTGTCTGTGTTTGCATATGATTGCTGATTGTGCAGCGTAGTAGTGACGTACAGGATTACGTCACCACAACGTCTTGGTTGATTCAGATATGCTGAACGTGAGAAAATCGGTAAGTAAAAGCCGGCATTATATGTTATATGTTTACTTGTTGAGTGATGATGTGAATTAAACTGCTTCATGCTTGTATCTGTTAAATGCATGTGAGTGGTTGGGTGAAATATCTGTTGTTGTGTGGTCGCCAAGAATGTATGCTAATTAATAGTAACTAGTTGTTCTTGCATGTGGTTGTGTATGACTCCCAAACCCAGCGCTATGGTACACACCTTGCGCCAGGGATGGGAGAGTCCTCACTGAGTCGCGTGGTTAAGACTCACACCTCATTTTTACTACACAGAGACATGTTAAGTACAGGTGGAACGAGGGTTGAGCAACACCTTCCAAGACCCACAACTTGTTCATGTGGGTGAATAAAGTGTAATTGTAATTTAATTTACTTTATTGTTGTATCATAAAGTAAAGGGTAAACGTACCCAATTAGATTGTATTAATAAATCTAGAACTGTCAGCTTCACACACCTTAAAGATCAGGATTTATTTTCCTGCGATACAGAGAAAATTTGTTTTAAATATATATATATATATACATATATCTGTTGCATGTGAATAGGATAGGCAACATCTTCGGATGTGTACCCAGTACACAGGTTATATATATTATGTGTGTTTTCCTATATCTATATCCTGAAGCGGCACTGGCCGTGAATTTGCTTGCCTAAGATAGGCCACCATTTCGGTGTAGCCATGATATTATAGTGCATGTTAATGTATTTTCAATAATAGATATTATGTCAATTAGGTGATAAGGCTTACAGGCATAAGGGTATTCCCTGTGTCTGTGCCAGTCACGGTCCTTTAAACGGGGGTCGTGACAAATTTTTCTTTTTTTAATCAGTTTTCGCCGATGAGTGTTTCGAAAATTTTATATTCATTTTTATTTTTTTAATCAGTTTTCGCCGATGAGTGTTTCGAAAACTTGATAATTATTTTTCTTTTTTTTTAATCAGTTTTCGCCGAAGAGTGTTTCGAAAACTTGATAGTCATTTTTCAATTTTTAATCATTTTTCGCCGATTAGAGTTTCGAAAAGGTAATATTCATTTTTCTTTTTTTAAAATAGTTTTTGCTGATAATTGTTTCGAAAACGTGATATTCATTTTTCTTTTTTTAATTATATTTCGCCGATGAGTGTTTTGAAAACTTGATATTCATTTTCTGTTTTTTTAATTAGTTTTCGCCGATGAGTGTTTCAAAAACTTGATAGTTTTTTTTTCTTTTTTTTTTAATCAGTTTTTGTCGATATGTGTTTCAAAAACTTGATATTCATTTTACTTTTTTTAATCAATTTTCGCCGTGAGTGTTCTGAAAACTTAATATTCATTTTTCTTTTTTTTTTAATCAGTTTTCGCGTTGAGTCTTTTGAAAACTCGATATTCATTTTTCTTTTTTTTTAATCAGTTTTTGCTCAAGAGTGCTTCGAAAACTTCATAGTCATTTTTCGTTTTTTAATCAGTTTTCGCCGATGAGTGTTTCGAAAACATAATATTCAATTTTCTTTTTTTTAAAAAGTTTTCGCCGATGAGTGTTTCGAAAACTTGATATTCATTTTTCTTCTTCTTAATCAGTTTTCGCCGATAAGTGTGTCACGACCCCGTTCCTAGGAGCCCGTGACCGGCACGGGAGTAGGATTTCACCCCTAAACCCGTAAGCCTTCCCTATTACATTTAAAATAACTACCCTACTATGCAAACAACATACAATATTCACATAATAAATATTGGCCACATCATTTACGGTGGCCTAAATAACCTGCAATCCACGGCGCTCATTGCCGCTTCAGCCCAATTCAAGTAAATATATACATCCATTCACATAAGCAATCACACATAAATAGGTATATACGTAGTGATCAAACCACAAGGGAATGATCTATCCTATTCACACACAATATATATATAACCTGTTCAATCACCTGTATATAAGCATCCACACTCGCATTTAAATTTACATATTGATCACACGCCTCAATGCGAGTAATCTATCCTATTCACATGCAAGTTTATATATTTGCAAACCATCACATACCAACTACACATATATATATATATATATAATTTACATATTGATCACACCCCATAAGGTGTGACCTATCCTATTCACATGCGGAAGCAATTCATATTCATCATAGTATTCATCTATCCTATATCCCCATCCATGTCCTAATCTTTAAACAGTATGAAGCCGACAAGTCTAGATTTGTACATATATATATACATATAGCAATTGCCTATACATCAAAGGCTATACCCAAAATAATGTATACATCAATGAAATATAACAAAAGAATGTATACATCAAAAGATGAACCTCTCACGCGAACAATGCGTGAGGTCTCTAGGAATGTCCGCCTCCTTGAGAGGAAGTAGACGCGTGTCCGGTGCCCGCTACACCTGTATCTGTAACATGTAAAATTGGGGGGTGAGTCAAACGGACTCAGTGAGAGGCTCTCCCATCCTTGGTGTAGTGGCGGGTACCACTACAACTGGGGGAAGGGAGCCAGTCATATCCACATGCACGTACAACAGTTCTTTTAATCTTTAATGTTTAGGTGATCATACATTTAGCATATATAACACATACATTGTCAACCTTAGACATATATATAGCATGTTCAATATCAACCAGTACTTTTCAATATCATATATCATTTTGCAATAACATAAACTGGCCCGAAGGCATGTCTCCCTTTGGGAAGAGAACTGGCCCGAAGGCATAACTCACGTGAGTGGTTAGGAACCTAGTTGATCATTCTAGGAACCCCTGGCCCCAAGACTTTACTTGAGACATATCTGGCACCAAGACTTTACTTGGTACATAGCCGGCGACTTGTTTGACTTTGGCCTAACCAAAGCTTTAACCACAAAGTGGCAAACTCATATACTTTGGACTCTTGGGTGCCCGACTTCATGATGACATACTCGATCTACCCGGTTTATTTAAAATGGACACCTCTTTTATCATGGACTCCACATGACTCCTATGAACTTCTACTGGTTACCTTTCTTGGAAAAACTTATAATTTATACCCTTACCAAGTTCGAAACTAGTTTCAAAGGACCACATCCTAAGTTCAATTATTCCAAAACTTTCAAGATCAACAAATATGTTTCCAAATTCATTTAACTTGTGAGTTTCTAGGACCATGGAATTTAGACACCGAAAATAGACTCAATCCTACCCCCGATATCATTCCAGGTTCCAAGAACCCTTTTTCCATATAAGGCTTCCCAAGCCATCATGATGTTTCCCATATATCACATACACATATAACATGTAATCGCAGATAATCACATTTAGGAATAACAATAGCATGTTATCTAACATACCTATCCTAACAAAGAGGCAGGTAATACAAACCATATTTTTCACATCCTCATTCAACCCACAAGAGGGCAAGGATGGGAAAGCCCCTCACCTCTTTGCTTTCCTTGATCGGCCCTTGGCGTACCCGAAGCTCCAACCAGTTCGTGATGTCCTACACACCCATAGTGAGTAGTTTTAGACACTTGAACTTTACTATAACTTGTACACATCAATACAATGTCCATATAACTATAAATCCCATAAACTAGTTAATTAACCTAGAGTTACGTTAACTAGTGTTCAAGCTCTTTAATTTGCTTCTATTTATCTCTAATTCATGTCATTCCTTTTTAATCCCCCTTCACTTTAAAACTCCCAATTTACCCATTTACCTACAAGTGTCCATATGTGACTTTTCATTAATTCCATATCCAATTGATGGCCTATGATAATCATAGTCTCCAATTGTCCATGGTTACCAATTTTCCAACTCCATTTATAAGTCATTATCACATATGAACACATGTGGATTAACATACTTGAAAATTAGAATTTTACCAATTGAGAGCATTTCATTTTTTTTAAATTGATTCCAAGCCTTTACCACGGCCTAACCGACACTCTTAATCCATCTCTTAACTCCAATTTCTTATTTAAACTAGAATTTACCTCTTTTATTATTAATCTAGTTTCCGGTTAAGACGGAACTATTCGGTCTTCGATCCTTTGTCTATTCCAACAATTAATACCATCTAAAAACAACCATTCAACACCCCAATCAATCCCAATTCAACCCATTCAACAATTTATCCACATATAAGCTTCCAACTACTTCTAACAACCCACTAACATCCATTTAAGACTCAGAATAATCAATTTATATCAATTTGGAACTTTTCCAAAAATCCCTAAAATTGATGAATTTGGGGTTTGAGTGATTCGGGACTTCTTACCTCGATTTAATCGGTTAAGATGATGGAATAGGGTATAGGAAACCCCCGGTCACCTTCCCCGAGCTCGGAACGGCCAAAATCCGGCGAGATTCCGGCGAGATTCCGGCGAACAAACACTATTCCCGTTTGTTTCTCTCTCTAACCAAGCTCTCTCTCTCCTCCGTGAAGCCCGCCGGCCACCTTCCTCCGGCGTCGCCGTCGACTGCTCCTACTCCGGTGAACGGCGGCGTCGTCCTCCGCTGGCTTCCGCGCGCGTCTCCTTCCCTTCCCGTTGGCCTCGGCGTCGTGCGTATGTGGTCCTCAACTTCTTCCTTCTCTGCTTCACGATGGATGCAAGAATGAGGACCAATTTTAATTTAAAAGGGGGGTCACGTGTGTGACCCCCCTCCTCCGCCAATACCATATATATATATATTATATATTTATATATATATATTTAATATATTATTTATTTATTTATTGTTAAAATTGACTTTGGGGTTAATAAACTTACACCCAATATTTCCCGTTAAGTCCTAATTTTGGTCCAAATAAAATTTCATTTATCTTAAATTTTCTCTTTTTCCTTCCAAATAAAATAAAAATTAAGTTAGGACCTTAACGTTGACTGGAAAATTTCCGGGTATTACAATCTTCCCCCCTTAAGAAATTCGGTCCCCGAATTTCAATCACATACTAACCTTAGTTCTCAAATAGGTGAGGATACGTTCTGCGCATTTCTCCCTCGACTTCCCACGTAGCTTCCTCGGTCGAGTGATTTCTCCACAGAACTTTCACCAATGGTATTTCTTTCGATCTCAACTTCTTCAATTGATGATCTAAGATTTCCACTGGTATCTCCTCATACGTCAAATCTTCGGTTAGTTGTATCTCCTGGGGTTGGATTACATGAGAAGGATCTGGCAAGTACTTGCGAAGCATTGATACATGAAACACCGGATCAACTCCTTCTAGTTCCGCCGGCAACTGAAGACGGTAGGCAACGTTTCCCACACGTTCAAGGATCTCAAACGGTCCGATATACCTTGGACTTAGCTTGCCTTTCTTGCCAAACCTCATCACGCCTCTCATTGGTGAAACCTTCAAAAATACTAGCTCACCCACAGCGAATTCCAATTCTCTTCTTCGGTTGTCAGCATATGACTTCTGTCTACTTTGAGCCGTTAACAATCTCTCCCTTATTTCTTTTACCTTCCTAATGGCATCTTGTAGAAGTTCCGGGCCGACTAAGCTAGCTTCTCCGACCTCGAACCAACCAATCGGGGATGGACACCTTCGACCATAAAGAGCCTCGAAAGGTGCCATCTGGATACTCGTTTGGTAACTGTTATTATATGCAAATTCAGCTAGAGGTAGATACTTTTCCCAACTTCCGCCGAAATCCATAATACACGCTCTAAGCATGTCTTCCAGAATTTGAATAGTTCTCTCTGATTGCCCATCTGTCTGTGGGTGAAAAGCGGTGCTCAAATCAACTCTAGTCCCCAACACTTCCTGCATAGACTTCCAAAACCTGGAAGTGAACTGTGGCCCTCTATCCGATATTATGGATACTGGTATCCCGTGTAGTCTGACGATCTCTGATAGATAGAGCTGCGCATACTGACTCACACTATAAGTAGTCTTAACTGGCAGAAAGTGGGCGGACTTGGTCATACGATCAACTATTACCCAAACTGAATCAAACCCACACTGTGATCTAGGCAACCCTATAACAAAATCCATTGTGATCCTCTCCCATTTCCATTCTGGTATTTCTATTTGTTGTAACATCCCGGCGGGTTTCTGGTGTTCAGCCTTAACCTGCTGACATACTAAACATCTAGCCACATAGTCTGCAACATCTCTTTTTATACCATTCCACCAATACAATTTTTTCAAATCATGATACATCTTGTTAGCTCCCGGGTGGATGGTATAAGCGGTCCGGTGTGCTTCTTCAAGAATTCTCTCTTTCAAATTGTCCACCATCGGAACACACAACCGTCCCTCCAAGCGAAGTACCCCGAAATCATCAATAGAGTATCGGAGGTCCTCCCTTTTCTCTTCGATTACTGTATTCTTAATCTGTCTAAGGTCGGCATCTTCATCCTGTTTAGACTTCACCTCTTCTACCAAAGAGGATTTAGCTTCTAGATGAGCCAACAATGAATTTGAACTTCCAATCTCAAACCGATTCCCGGTTTGTTCTAACTCATGAAGTTCCTTAATCAACGGTCTCCTCTCTTCACTTATATGGGCAAGACTACCCATGGATTTCCGACTCAGAGCATCAGCTACCACATTAGCCTTTCCCGGATGATACAAAATCGTGCAGTCATAATCTTTTAACAACTCTAGCCATCGACGTTGCCTCAAGTTTAAATCTTTCTGCTCAAAGATGTATTTGAGACTCTTGTGATCTGTATAAATTTCACAAGTCTCTCCGTATAGGTAATGCCTCCATATTTTTAAGGCAAATACCACCGCGGCCATTTCAAGATCATGAGTCGGGTAATTCTTCTCATGTTTCCTCAATTGTCTCGAGGCATACGCAATCACTTTGCCGTGTTGCATTAATACACACCCCAACCCGATCCTTGATGCATCACAATACACCACATACCCTCCGGTGCCTTCAGGCAGTGCTAACACTGGAGCGGTAGTGAGGCTTTCCTTCAACTTCTGGAAACTGTGCTCACATTTCTCATCCCATACAAACTTCACCCCTTTTTGTGTCAATTTGGTCAATGGCGCAGCCACCTTAGAGAAATCTTGCACGAATCTTCTGTAATAGCCCGCCAAACCCAAAAAACTACGGATTTCTGTAACCGAAGTAGGTTGGGACCAATTCTTCACCGCCTCCACCTTACTTGGATCAACGTGGATTCCCTCTGATGATACCACGTGACCCAAAAAGGCAACTCTATCAAGCCAAAATTCGCATTTGGAGAATTTGGCATACAACTTCTTCTCCCTCAACTTTTGTAACGCCAACCTTAAGTGTTCAGCGTGCTCCTCTGAATTCTTCGAATAGACCAAGATGTCATCAATAAAGACAATGACAAATTGATCCAAGAAAGGTTTGAAGACCCTGTTCATCATATCCATAAACGCTGCAGGAGCATTGGTCAATCCAAAAGACATCACCAAAAACTCGTAATGTCCATATCGGGTTCGGAAAGCGGTCTTAGGTACGTCTGATTCTCGAATCTTGAGTTGATGATACCCAGATCGCAAATCAATTTTAGAAAACCGCTTTGCACCCTGTAACTGATCAAACAAGTCATCTATCCTCGGAAGTGGGTATTGGTTGCGGATCGTCACCTTATTTAACTTTCGGTAATCGATACACAACCGCAAAGATCCGTCCTTCTTCTTCACAAAAAGGACCGGCGCACCCCAAGGAGAAAAACTAGGCCGAATAAAGCCCTTGTCAAGCAACTCCTGCAACTGAGTATGTAACTCCTTCAATTCTTTCGGAGCCATACGATAAGGTGGTGTGGATATAGGTTGAGTACCGGGTTGCAATTCAATTTCAAATTCAATTTCCCGATCGGGAGGCAACCCCGACAATTCTTCCGGAAATACATCTAAGAACTCACGCACCACCGGTACTTGATTCGGTGAAACCACTTCTTTCGTAGTGTCTCTCACAAAGGCCAAGTACCCTTTGCACCCTTTCTCAAGTAGCTTGGATGCCTTGATAGCTGAAATCAAGCTTGGGTACGGAGCGGCTCCGTCGCCCCTTATCACAAAAGGTTCTTCATTCGGCATGCTAAATTTTAGACACTTAGTTCTACAATCCACCACCGCATGACAAGATGCCAACCAGTCCATTCCCAGAATTACATCTAAATCAACCATAACTAAAAGACGAAGGTCTACTATAGTCTCATGACCATCGACCTCCACCACACAGGATTTATGCACATACTCAACTTGTACCGAATCTCCCATCGGAGTAGATACTAATACTATCTCTTCCATTCTAGATGGACTTCTCTTGAATTTAGAGGCAAATTCATGCGACACGTATGAATGAGTAGAACCAGAATCAAACAACACTTTTGCTTCAAGAGAACAAACAAGTAGAGTACCTGTGACCACTGCATTGGATGCATGAGCGTCCTGCTGGGAAAGTGCGAATACTCTGGCTTGACCGCCACTCACTGCCCCTGTACCTCTACCATTGTTACCCGCACCACGACCTCTAATTGCACCCGTGTTGGTTGTATGTGGTGGCACGGCTCTCACCGGTGGGGCTGGAATAGGAGTACTTCTCGGAGTCGGGTTACTCCTCACACTTGTACCTTCCCTCCGCTTAGGACACTCCCTAGACATGTGGCCCACCTCGCCACAAGTGTAGCATGCACCGGTCAATTTCCGGCATACACCAAAATGACGCCTATTACAAGTTGCACATTGAGGCCATGTATCACCGGTGTTTCTACTTCCTTGAATTCTCTGTCCCCCCTGTACATTTCCTCTTGGAGCGGTGTCACTGGTGATAGTTGAGGTTTGTCCCCTTGCGGATTCCGAACACTTGGCTCCACCACCTGTCATTTTCCTCTTTTTACTTCCACTCCCTTGGCTACCACCACCGGTAATTAATTTCACTTTGGGATCAATGGACGTCCCATATCTCTTCCTAGTTTCGATCATTCTTGCACAGTCAGCAGCTTGAGCCAAAGTGTCAAATTGTTTTCTTTGTGGTAGCAAAGCAATAAATAGTGGCTCGGTAAGACGATGGATGAACCTCTTGATTCTTGCCTCCTCATCCGGAACTAACTCGGGAGAGAATTGAGCTAGCTCAGTAAATAGTAACTCAAATTCTGTCACAGTCATCTCCGGAGTCATCCACAATTCTTCAAATTGTTGCCGCTTGGCATCTTTTGTCCCCTCAGGCAAAAACCGACCTAGGAATTCCCTCTGAAAATCTTCCCAGGTCATCGGTGCTACTCTCCTCAAGTATCTTGTTTGTATGGACTCTATCCATACTCTAGCGGCACCCCTCAATTGAAATGAGGCTAGCTCCACCAATTCATGTCCCGAGCATCTTAGCATTTGCCCAATTCGAACCACATCCTTGATGAAGTATTGCGGATCTTCCTTCTCACTAGTTCCGCAAAATGTGGGTGGATGGAGTTTCAGAAACTTGGAAATGGGTAACTCCCTTGGCGTTACTCGCGGCTCACGAGATGCCTCCCGTTGTTGCCACTCTCTATTTTCTCCTTCCACAACCTCCATCTCTTGGTTGCTAAGAGCTGCACCTTCAACCTCTTCGCCGACCACCAACCGGCGTACCTCTATTTGAATCTGCCTAGTCATCTCCTCTCTTAATTCTTGAAATCCCGCCGTAAGCAATTCCGCCACGGACGGTGCATTAGCCTCAACTTGAGGCTCCGGTATATGCTCCCTTTCTTCTCTTCTTGCTTGCACTCGACCTCGGCCTCGGGCACGACCTCTAGCTCGGCCTCGGCCTCGGCCTCTAGTGGGCACTCCTTCATCCCGAATAGATTCTTGATCGACCTCGGGAGGAGCCCTTCCTCTTCCTCTAGTACGTCTAGTAATTGGTGGCATCCCTATACTGCACAAGGATCACACCTAATAAATACGCATATAACAATGATATATTTAAATATCAAAGAGAGTAGAAAGAAAGGATTGACACATTTTTCCTGGGTATTCCCACGAGTGCCCTTTTACTCCCACGTTGTGCCCGGGTACACAAAGAAGGGTAAACCGACACCCGGTCATACCTATGGCTTCATACTATTTAAAAATAACCTGGCTTTGATACCAACTTTGTCACGACCCCGTTCCTAGGAGCCCGTGACCGGCACGGGAGTAGGATTTCACCCCTAAACCCGTAAGCCTTCCCTATTACATTTAAAATAACTACCCTACTATGCAAACAACATACAATATTCACATAATAAATATTGGCCACATCATTTACGGTGGCCTAAATAACCTGCAATCCACGGCGCTCATTGCCGCTTCAGCCCAATTCAAGTAAATATATACATCCATTCACATAAGCAATCACACATAAATAGGTATATACGTAGTGATCAAACCACAAGGGAATGATCTATCCTATTCACACACAATATATATATAACCTGTTCAATCACCTGTATATAAGCATCCACACTCGCATTTAAATTTACATATTGATCACACGCCTCAATGCGAGTAATCTATCCTATTCACATGCAAGTTTATATATTTGCAAACCATCACATACCAACTACACATATATATATATATAATTTACATATTGATCACACCCCATAAGGTGTGACCTATCCTATTCACATGCGGAAGCAATTCATATTCATCATAGTATTCATCTATCCTATATCCCCATCCATGTCCTAATCTTTAAACAGTATGAAGCCGACAAGTCTAGATTTGTACATATATATATACATATAGCAATTGCCTATACATCAAAGGCTATACCCAAAATAATGTATACATCAATGAAATATAACAAAAGAATGTATACATCAAAAGATGAACCTCTCACGCGAACAATGCGTGAGGTCTCTAGGAATGTCCGCCTCCTTGAGAGGAAGTAGACGCGTGTCCGGTGCCCGCTACACCTGTATCTGTAACATGTAAAATTGGGGGGTGAGTCAAACGGACTCAGTGAGAGGCTCTCCCATCCTTGGTGTAGTGGCGGGTACCACTACAACTGGGGGAAGGGAGCCAGTCATATCCACATGCACGTACAACAGTTCTTTTAATCTTTAATGTTTAGGTGATCATACATTTAGCATATATAACACATACATTGTCAACCTTAGACATATATATAGCATGTTCAATATCAACCAGTACTTTTCAATATCATATATCATTTTGCAATAACATAAACTGGCCCGAAGGCATGTCTCCCTTTGGGAAGAGAACTGGCCCGAAGGCATAACTCACGTGAGTGGTTAGGAACCTAGTTGATCATTCTAGGAACCCCTGGCCCCAAGACTTTACTTGAGACATATCTGGCACCAAGACTTTACTTGGTACATAGCCGGCGACTTGTTTGACTTTGGCCTAACCAAAGCTTTAACCACAAAGTGGCAAACTCATATACTTTGGACTCTTGGGTGCCCGACTTCATGATGACATACTCGATCTACCCGGTTTATTTAAAATGGACACCTCTTTTATCATGGACTCCACATGACTCCTATGAACTTCTACTGGTTACCTTTCTTGGAAAAACTTATAATTTATACCCTTACCAAGTTCGAAACTAGTTTCAAAGGACCACATCCTAAGTTCAATTATTCCAAAACTTTCAAGATCAACAAATATGTTTCCAAATTCATTTAACTTGTGAGTTTCTAGGACCATGGAATTTAGACACCGAAAATAGACTCAATCCTACCCCCGATATCATTCCAGGTTCCAAGAACCCTTTTTCCATATAAGGCTTCCCAAGCCATCATGATGTTTCCCATATATCACATACACATATAACATGTAATCGCAGATAATCACATTTAGGAATAACAATAGCATGTTATCTAACATACCTATCCTAACAAAGAGGCAGGTAATACAAACCATATTTTTCACATCCTCATACAACCCACAAGAGGGCAAGGATGGGAAAGCCCCTCACCTCTTTGCTTTCCTTGATCGGCCCTTGGCGTACCCGAAGCTCCAACCAGTTCGTGATGTCCTACACACCCATAGTGAGTAGTTTTAGACACTTGAACTTTACTATAACTTGTACACATCAATACAATGTCCATATAACTATAAATCCCATAAACTAGTTAATTAACCTAGAGTTACGTTAACTAGTGTTCAAGCTCTTTAATTTGCTTCTATTTATCTCTAATTCATGTCATTCCTTTTAATCCCCCTTCACTTTAAAACTCCCAATTTACCCATTTACCTACAAGTGTCCATATGTGACTTTTCATTAATTCCATATCCAATTGATGGCCTATGATAATCATAGTCTCCAATTGTCCATGGTTACCAATTTTTCAACTCCATTTATAACTCATTATCACATATGAACACATGTGGATTAACATACTTGAAAATTAGAATTTTACCAATTGAGAGCATTTCATTTTTTTTAAATTGATTCCAAGCCTTTACCACGGCCTAACTGACACTCTTAATCCATCTCTTAACTCCAATTTCTTATTTAAACTAGAATTTACCTCTTTTATTATTAATCTAGTTTCCGGTTAAGACGGAACTATTCGGTCTTCGATCCTTTGTCTATTCCAACAATTAATACCATCTAAAAACAACCATTCAACACCCCAATCAATCCCAATTCAACCCATTCAACAATTTATCCACATATAAGCTTCCAACTACTTCTAACAACCCACTAACATCCATTTAAGACTCAGAATAATCAATTTATATCAATTTGGAACTTTTCCAAAAATCCCTAAAATTGATGAATTTGGGGTTTGAGTGATTCGGGACTTCTTACCTCGATTTAATCGGTTAAGATGATGGAATAGGGTATAGGAAACCCCCGGTCACCTTCCCCGAGCTCGGAACGGCCAAAATCCGGCGAGATTCCGGCGAACAAACACTATTCCCGTTTGTTTCTCTCTCTAACCAAGCTCTCTCTCTCTCCTCCGTGAAGCCCGCCGGCCACCTTCCTCCGGCGTCGCCGTCGACTGCTCCTACTCCGGCGAACGGCGGCGTCGTCCTCCGCTGGCTTCCACGCGCGTCTCCTTCCCTTCCCGTTGGCCTCGGCGTCGTGCGTATGTGGTCCTCAACTTCTTCCTTCTCTGCTTCACGATGGATGCAAGAATGAGGACCAATTTTAATTTAAAAGGGGGGTCACGTGTGTGACCCCCTCCTCCGCCAATACCATATATATATATTATATATTTATATATATATATTTAATATATTATTTATTTATTTATTGTTAAAATTGACTTTGGGGTTAATAAACTTACACCCAATATTTCCCGTTAAGTCCTAATTTTGGTCCAAATAAAATTTCATTTATTTTAAATTTTCTCTTTTTCCTTCCAAATAAAAATAAAAATTAAGTTAGGACCTTAACGTTGACTGGAAAATTTCCGGGTATTACAAAGTGTTTCGAAAACGTAATATTAATTTTTCTTTTTTTAGTAAGTTTTCGCTCATCAGTGTTTCGAAAATGGATATTCATTTTTCACCGATGAGTGTTTTGAAAACTTGATATTCATTTTTCTTTCTTTAATCAGTTTTCACCAATGAGTTTTTCGAAAACTTGATATTTATTTTTCTTTTTTTAATCAGTTTTCACCGATGAGTGTTTCAAAAACTTGATAGTCATTTTTTGTTTTTTAATTAGTTTTCGCCGATGAGTATTTCGAAAACATAATATTCATTTTTCTTCTTTTTTAAATAGTTTTCGCCGATGAGTATGTCGAAAATAGGATAATCATTTTTCTTTTTTCAGTAAGTTTTCGGTGATGAGTATTTCGAAAACTTGATATTCATTTTTCTTTTTTTAATCAGTTTTCGCTGATTAGTGTTTTCGAAAACTTGATATTCATTTTCCACTTTTAATCAGTTTTCGCCGATGAGTGTTTCGAAAACTTGATATTCATTTTTATTTTTTTTAATTAGTTTTCGTCGATGAGTGTTTCAAAAACTTGATATTCATTTTTCTTTTTTTAATCAGTTTTCGCCGATGAGTGTTTCGAAAACTTGATATTCATTTTTATTTTTTTTAATTAGTTTTCGTCGATGAGTGTTTTCGAAAACTTGATATATATTTTTCTTTTTTAATTAGTTTACGCCGATGAGTGTTCTGAAAACTTGAAATTCTTTCTCTATTTTTAATCAGTTTTCGCCGATGAGTGTTTCGAAAACTTGATAGTCGTTTTTCATTTTTTAATCAGTTTTCACCGATTAGTGTTTCGAAAACTTGATATTCATGTTTCTTTTTTTAATTAATTTTCGCCGATTAGTGTTTTGAAAACTTGATATTCTTTTTCGATTTTTAATCAGTTTTCGCCGATTAGTGTTTCGAAAATTTATATTCATTTTTATTTTTTTAATCAATTTTCGACGATTAGTGTTTTCGAAAACTTGATATTCATTTTTCTTTTTTTAATCCGTTTTCGCCGATGAGTGTTCTGAAATCATAATATTCATTTTTATTTTCTTAATCAGTTTTCGCCGATTAGTGTTTCAAAACTTGATATTTATTTTACTTTTTTTAATCACATTTCACCGTTGAGTGTTTCGAAAACTTGATAGTCATTTTTCGTTTTTTAATCAGTTTTCGCCGATGAGTATTTTGAAAACATAATATTCATTTTTCTTTTTTTTTAAATAGTTTTCGCCGTTGAGTGTTTCGAAAACTTGATATGCTTTTTTGTTTTTCTTAATCAGTTTTTGCCGATGAGTGTTTCGAAAACGTGATATTCATTTTTCTTTATTTAATTAGTTTTCACCGACAAGTGTTTCGAAAACTTGATATTCATTTTTATTTTTTTATTCAGTTTTCGCCGATGGGTGTTCTGAAAGCTTGATATTCATTTTTCTTTTTTTAATCAGATTTCGCCGATGAGTGTTTGGAAAACTTGATATTCATTTTTCTTTTCTTAATCATTTTTCACTGATGAGTGTTTCTAAAACTTGATATTAATTTTTCTTTTTTTAATCAGTTTTCACCGATGAGTGTTTCGAAAACTTTATATTCATTTTTCTTTTTTTATTCAGTTTTCACCGATGAGTGTTTTGAATACTTGATATTCTTTTTCCTTGTTTAATCAGTTTTCGCCGATGAGTGTTTCGAAAACTTTATATTCATTTTTGTTTTTTAAATCAGTTTTCGTCGATGAGTGTTTCGAAAACTGGATATTCATTTTTCTTTTTTTAGAAAGCTTTCGCTCATGAGTGTTTCGAAAATGGATATTCATTTTTCTTTTTTGTAATCAGTTTTCGCAGATTAGTGTTTTGAAAACATGATATTCATTTTTTTAATCATTTTTCACCGATGAGTGTTTCGAAAACTTGATATTCATTTTTATTTTTTTAATCCGTTTTCGTCAATGAGTGTTTCCATAACTTGATATTCATTTTTCTTTTTTTAATATGTTTTCGCCGATGAATGTTTCGAAAACTTGATATTCATTTTTCTTTTTTTAATCAATTTTCCCCGATAAGTGTTTCGAAAACTTGATATTCTTTTTCTATTTTTAATTAGTTTTCGCCGATGAGTGTTTCGAAAACTTGATATTTATTTTTCCTTTTTTAATCAGTTTTCGCCAATGAGTGTTTAGAAAACTTGACAGTCATTTTCTATTTTTTAATCATTTTTCGCCAGTGAGTGTTTGGAAAACATAATATTCTTTTTTCTATTTTTTTAAAATAATTTTCGCCAATGAGTGTTTCGAAACTTGATATTCATTTTTCTTTTTTTTAGTAAGTTTTCGCTGATTAGTGTTTCAAAAACTGGATATTCATTTTTCATTTTTTTTATTCAGTTTTCGCCGATGAGTGTTTCGAAAACTGGATATCCAATTTTCTTTTTTTAGTAAGTTTTCGCTGATAAGTGTTTCGAAAACTAGATCTTTATTTTTCTTTTTTTAATCAGTTTTCGCCGATGATTGTTTTGAAAACTTGATATTCATTTTTCTCTTTTTTAATCAATTTTCACCGATGAGTGTTTCGAAAACTTGATAGTCATTTTTCTTTTTTTAATCATTTTTCACCGATGAGTGTTTGGAAAACTTGATATTCATTTTTCTTTTTTTTTAATCAGTTTTCGTCGATGAGTGTTTCGAAAACTGGATATTCAATTTTCTTTTTTTAGTAAGTTTTTGCTGATAAGTGTTTCAAAAATTGGATCTTTATTTTTCTTTTTTTTTCAATCAGTTTTGACCGATGAGTGTTTTGAAAACTTGATATTCATTTTTCTTTTTTTAATCATTTTTCACCGAAGAGTGTTTCGAAAACTTTATATTCATTTTTCTTTTTTTAATCAGTTTTCACCGATGAGTGTTTCGTTAACTTGATATTCATTTTTCTTTTTTTAATCCGTTTTCGCCGATGAGTGTTCTGAAAACATAATATTCACTACAAAAAACAGGACTTTCTGCGGTGACTCTTCGGTGGCGACAAGAAAAGTCGCTGCTGAAAAGGAGTTTTCGGCAGCGACATTTGATAGTCGCCACCAAAGACCCTTGCGTGGCGACATTTAAATGTCGCCACAAAAGACCCTGTCGCCACCGAAAAATCCTTTGGTCGCAACATTAAGTAAGGTGCCACCAAAGAGTCTTCAGCGGCGACCAAAAGTCGCAGTTGAAGACATGTCTTTGGTGGCGACTAAAAGGTCGCTGCTGAAGACAAGTCTTTGGTGGCAACTAAAAGGTCGCTGCTGAAGACATGTCTTTTGTGGCAACCAAAGTCGCTGCTGAAGACAAGTCTTTGGTGGCGACTAAAAGGTCGCTGCTGAAGATATGTCTTTGGTGGCGACTAAAAGGTCGCTGCTGAAGACATGTCTTTGGTGGCAACCAAAGTCGCTGCAGAAGACATGTCTTTGGTGGCGACAGAAAAGTCGCTGCAGAAGACATGTCTTTGGTGGCGACTAATGTCGCTGCTGAAGACATGTCTTTGAGATTAAAGACAAATATATATAATAAATATATTAGAATGACATTATATAACAAAAGGTGATATATGGCTTAGTGGTTGCTGCAGAAATTACCATGCATCACGTCCCGACTTCGAATCCGTCCATTCGCCATTTTTCAAAAATATAAGGTGGTGGTGATCGTCGGCCGGCGGAGGTCCGGCAAGGTGGTCGTCACCGGTCGTCGGAGGTCCAGGCGGTGGTGGCCGCCGGCCGGTGGTGGTGGTCACCGGCCGGCGGAGGTCCGACAAACGGTGGTCGTCGGAGGCCCGACCGACGGTTGGAGTTTCGATAACTGCTTTTAGTGACGACCAAATGTCGCTGCTGAAGACATGTCATCGGTGGCGACTAAAAAGTCGCTGCTGAAGACATGTCTTTGGCGGCGACATTTGTCGCTGCTGAAGACATGTCTTTGGCGGCGACATTTGTCGCTGCTGAAGACATGTCTTTGGTGGCGACTAAAAAGTCGCTGCTGAAGACATGTCTTTGGGGGCGACTAAGATGTCGCTGCAGAATGTCTTCTGCAACGCAACTATTGGCGGCGACCTTGCAGCGACTAAAATGTCGCCGCCAATAATCATTGGCGGCGACTTTTTGGTCTTCGGTGGCGACTCCGATGAGTATTTCGAAAACATAATATTCATTTTTCTTTTTTAAAAAATAGTTTTCGTCGATGAGTGTTTCGAAAATAGGATATTCATTTTTCTTTTCTCAGTAAGTTTTCGCTGATGAGTATTTTGAAAACTTGATATTCATTTTTCTTTTTTTAATCAGTTTTCGCCGATTAGTGTTTTCGAAAATTTCATATTCATTTTTCTATTTTTAATCAGTTTTCGCCGATGATTGTTCTGAAAACTTGATATTCATTTTTCTCTTTTTTTAATCAATTTTCACCGATGAGTGTTTCGAAAACTTGATATTCATTTTCATTTTTTAATCAGTTTTCCCGATGAGTGTTTCGAAAACTTGATATTCATTTTTATTTTTTTTCATCAGTTTTCGTCGATGAGTGTTTCGAAAATTTGATATTAATTTTTGTTTTTTTAATCAGTTTTCGTCGATGAATGTTTCGAAAACTTTATATTCATTTTAATTTTTTCAATCAGTTTTCGTCGATGAGTGTTTTCGAAAATTGATGTTCTTTTTTCTTTTTTTAATCAGTTTTCGTCGATGAGTGTTTTGAAAATATAATATTCATTTTTATTTTTTAATCAGTTTTCGCCGATGAGTGTTTCGAAAACTTGATATTTATTTTTCTTTTTTTAATCAGTTTTCACCGATGATTGTTCTGAAAACTTGATATTCATTTTTCTCTTTTTTTAATCAATTTTCACCGATGAGTGTTTCGAAAACTTGATAGTCATTTTTCGTTTTTTAATCAGTTTTCGCCGATGAGTGTTTCCAAAACTTGATATTCATTTTTCTTTTTTTAATCAACTTTTGCCGATAAGTGTTTCGAAAACTTGATATTTATTTTTCTGTTTTTTAATCAGTTTTCACCGATGAGTGTTTCGAATACTTGATAGTCATTTTTCGTTTTTTAATCAATTTTCGCCGATGAGTATTTCGAAAACATAATATTCATTTTTCTTTTTTTTAAATAGTTTTCGCCGATGAGTGTTTAGAAAACTGGATATTCATTTTTCTTTTTTCAGTAAGTTTTCGCTGATGAGTATTTCGAAAACTTGATATTCATTTTTATAATCAGTTTTCGCCGATTAGTGTTTTCGAAAACTTAATATTCATTTTTCTTTTTTTAATTAGTTTTCGCCGATGAGTGTTCTGAAAACTTGATATTCATTTTTCTCTTTTTTTAATCAGTTTTTGCCAATGGGTGTTTTGAAAACTTGATATTTATTTTTCTTTTTTTTAATCAGTTTTCGTCGATGAGTGCTTCGAAAAATTAATATATATTTTTCTTTTTTTAATCAGTTTTCGCCGATGAGTGTTTCCAAAACTTGATAGTCATTTTTCATTTTTTAATCTGTTTTCGCTGATGAGTGTTTCAAAAACGTAATATTCATTTTTATTTTTTTTAAACAGTTTTCGCCGATGTAATACCCCAGAAAATTTCGAGGATTTAAGAATAATTTATTCCGGGGCTAGGAATTACAACCTTAGAAAAAATAAAATAAAATAAAATATATGTGAAAGTGAAAAGAAACTGGAAAGAAATTTTTTTCGAGGTTTAAAATAAAATGAAAGGGAAAGAAAGGAAGTAGAAAATAATTTTCAGGATTTAATTCAAGACCTAAGAAATTGAAAACTTGAATTTAATAGGAATTGAAGGGATAATATGAAATTGATAAAATTGTGAAATTGAAGTTAAACATTTTGGCTAAAGAAAATAAAAATAAATTTCTTAGAGTGTAATAAAATTTTTGGGATATAATTAAGATTTTAATAGTTTTAGAGTTGAGAATTTAAGGAATTAAAATAAATATAAAAATTAGGTAGAAAAATTATAATTTTATTCAAAAGTGGTTATATGAATTATTCAAAGCTTATAGTTTAAAATTGAGAATTTTTCGAAAATAAAAATCATATTGGGTAGGAAATTTTCATCTGCAAGACACTCAATAACAGATATTTTTAATAGGCTTATTATTAGCCAAAAATTTCAAAATTTTCCTATTCTTACCTACAAATAAATATAGTTAAGAAAATCCAATTAAAACTCTATTTCACCATACCCCAAAAGTTTTCAATTGCCCAAACTACCTTTAAATTCTCAAACCCAATTTTTGAGCACCATATTTTTGCTCCAGCACGCCACTCCTTCTTCCTCTTCTTATTCTCTTCTCTTTTTCATTCTTATGTGATAGGCAAAGGAGAAATCCCAAAATCTCCCACTTCCCACCACTTCCTTTGCTTCCAATCATCATTCCTAAGTTTCTTCAAGTCTCCTCCACCATTGTTGAGCTCCAAGAAGCTTGGGCAATCTTCCAAAAAATCCCAAATTCGGACTTGTAAGAGGTAAGTCCCAAAAATCATGTCTCCACTTCTTGTTAGGAATGAGTTACTCATTGATAATATAGCACCCTAGGACTCCTTTAGGACATAGAGAACCCACAAATCATAACTTACATAGATGTTTTTACTCTATGAACCCTAAGGTGCGGATTTTGCCATTTTGGAAAGAATTGTGGATTTTATTAGAATTGTTGGTGTGTTTGGGTTCTAAATGACTTGCTTACACTTTTTAAATGAAATGAGAGATTGCCCAATGGTTGGATATTTTTTTATGTGTGGACCCATGGTGAAAATGAGAAGTTTCCATATTTGGCAAAATCCTTCATTGAAGGAGCTTGGAGAGTGAGCAAGTGGCAAGACTTGTTTACTTAAGCATAAATTGTTTTTAACTTAAAAAGAACTCTAAATGATGACCTTAGCTTAATAAGGGGTTTTGGGTTAGCCTTGAATGTAGTTTTAAGTTGCTATGTAATTATGAATTTAGAATATGGTGGAAATGATTATATGTGATAGGACTTATGTGGTGAAATAGAAGTTGATGTATGAAAATTGATATGGATTGAATTGATTGTATGTGATAGGATTCAAGTGCTTCCTTGGAGACAAGAGTGCTCAAAGGGAATGTTAAGTAAAGTGACCAAGGTGAGGGTTCTTTCATGTCTGCTCCTAGGGTTGTATGCTCATGTGGATTACATGGGTATATATATTCTCTGCTTGCCTGGTATGTGTTAGCTAGAGATATAGAATGCAAAAAGAATGAAAGAACTAGAAAATAGGTTGTGGAAAGTAGCTTGGATAGGAAGACATAGGAGTAGAGTTTAATTGTTTGCTATGATTGATGTGTTACAAATCCAACTCATACACTCCGTAGGCATGATGAGTATTTTATTAAATCTTTTCCACGACGGTGGCAAGAGTCCTTGTACAGAAGGACTAAGCTTTTATTTTGAAAACTCGTCACGACGGTGACTTAGATTATAATCATGCAAAATGAGTTATTGGTGGGTTTCGGATTTGGTTATGCTAGCGATGTGAGACATCGACTAAAACAACGTCACATGGCACTTGAGACCTCAGTTTTATAATCACCATGACGATGGTCATTGTCCTATCCTGGCAATAGGGTCAGAAAGGTTTTATATTGCTATGACAATAGCTTGAGGCTCAGAGAGTGCATCTGGACGGGTATATGAGTTATATCCTGTTGAGGATACTTGTACATATTAATAAGGAGAAGAATTGTTGATCATTCGGGAAAGATACAAAGAATCCTATTAATATGTGAGACTAAGGTAAGGAGACACGGGAGGAACCTACGGGTGAACCGTGAGCCTAGCCTAGTAAAAGAGAAATCATCCTGTGGAGTTGGTCCAGGGTGTGTCAGTGGCCATGCTTCGAGACGTCGTGCCGTGCCCGCCATGTGGCCTGGTTGGGTAATGGACGAGTGGGCTCAAGTTATTGCCCCGCAGCAAGGGGTCAAGACGTGCCACGTGGTGGCTATGCGTCAGTTGTTTGATAGATGGAAGTTGATTGTGTTTGATTAACAGAATTGTCACGAGGTGACCAGTACCCAAGTGAATGTGTTAAGTATGTTTTGCCACTTGGTGGCCAGTAACCCGAGCGCAAGGGTTCGAAATGGGAAAGCCACGTAGTGGCTAGTAGATACCCCATAGTTGGGGAGATTAAGTAGATGTATGTTTAGCATCTGTGTGTATGTACAAATTGTCTGTGTTTGCATATAATTGCTAATTGTGCAGCGTAGTGGTAACGTATAGGATTACGTCACCACACGTCTTGTTTGATTCAGACATGTTGAAACATGAGAAGACCGGTAAGTAAAAGCCGGCACTATATGTTACGTGTTTAATTGCTGATTGATGACGTAGAATAAACTGATGCATGCTTGTATCTGTTAAATGCATGTGAGTGGTTGGATGAGATATCTGTTGTTGTGTGGTCGCCAAGAATGTATGTTTATTAATAGTAACCAGTTGTTTTTGCATGTGGTTGTGTATGACACCCAATCCCAGCGCCATGGTACCCGCCTTGCGCCGGGGATGAGAGAGTTCTCACTGAGTCGCGTGGTTAAGACTCACACCTCATTTGTACTACACAGAGACAGGTTAAGTACAGGTGGAAGAAGTCTCGGTGGAACGAGGGTTGAGCAACATTTCCCAAGACCCACAACTTGTTCATGTGGGTGAATAAAGTGTAATTGTAATTAAATTTACTTTATTAATGTATCATAAAGTAAAGGGTAGACATACCCAATTAGATTGTATTACTAAATCTAGAACTGTCAGCTTCACACACCTTAAGGATCAGGATTTATTTTACTGCGATACAGGGAAAGGTTGTTTTCAAAATATATATATATACATATATCTGTTGCATGTGAATAGGATAGACAGCATCTTCGGATGTGTAGCCAATACACAGGTTATATATTATGTGTGTTTTCTTATATCTATATCCTGAAGCGGCACTGGCCGTGGATTTTCTTGCTTAGGATAGGCCACCATTTTGGTGTAGCCATGGTATTATAATGCATGTGAATGTATTTTTCAATAATAGCTATTCTGCCAATTAGGTGATAAGGCTTACAGGCATGGGGATATTCCCTGTGTCTGTGCCGGTCACGGTCCTCCAAACGGGAGTCGTGACAAACTTGGTATCAGAGCCTGGTTATTCTTTAAGGGTGTGAAGCTAACTAGTAGTCTCGGGTGTCATTCGGGCTATCCATTACGAATTCGGACGTAACGGTGGTTCCGACAGGCACTTGTGAGGTTGCTCAGGATGTTGAGTCACAAAGTCTTTCGAGTCATCACTTTAGGCATAGAATTTGTAAGTGAAATTCTATGCAAAGCAGTTTTCGCCGATGAGTGTTTCAAAAAATGACAATCAACTTTATATTTATTATTATTTTTTTAATCAGTTTTCGCTGATTAGTTTTTCGAAAAGTTGATATTTATTTTTCCTTTTTTTAATAAATTTTCGCCTATAAGTGTTTAGAAATCTTCATAGTCATTTTTATTTTTTTTAATTTGTTTTCGCCGATGGGCATTTTGAAAACTTGATATTCATTTTTCTTTTTTTAATCAGTTTTCGCCTATGAGTGTGTCGAAAACGTGATATTCATTTTTCTTTTTTTAATTAGTTTTCACCGATAAGTATTTCGAAAACTTGATATTCATTTTTCTTTTTTTAACCAGTTTTCGCCGATGCGTGTTCTGAAAATTTGATATTCATTTTTCTTTTTTTCAATCAGTTTTCGCCGATGAGTGTTTTGAAAGCTTGATAGTCATTTTTCGTTTTTTAATCAGTTTTCGCCGAAAAGTGTTTCGAAAACTTGATTGTCATTTTTCGTTTTTTAATTAGTTTTCGCCGATGAGAGTGTCGAAAACGTAATATTCATTTTTCTTTCTTTGAAATAGTTTTCGCCGATTAGTGTTTCGAAAACTTGATATTCATTTTTCTTTTTCTTAATCAGTTTTCGCCGATGATTGTTTCGAAAACGTGATATTCATTTTTCTTTATTTAATTACTTTTCACCAATGAGTGTTTCGAAAACTTGATATTCATTTTTCTTTTTTTAATCAGTTTTCGGCGATGAGTGTTTCGAAAACGTGATATTCATTTTTCTTTATTTAATGTTTTTTCGCCGATGAGTGTTTCGAAAATTTGATATTCATTTTTCTGTTTTTATCAGTTTTCGTCGATGAGTGTTTCAAAAACTTGATATTTATTTTTCTTTTTTTAATCAGTTTTCGACGATAAGTGTTCCGAAAACTTGATATTCATTTTTCTTTTTTTAATCAGTTTTCGCCAATGAGTGTTTCGAAAACTTGATATTCATTTTTATTTTCTTAATTAGTTTTTGCCGCGTTTCGAAAACATGATATTCATTTTTCTTTTTTTAATCAGTTTTCGCCAATTAGTGTTTCGAAATCTTGATATTCATTTTTCTTGTTTTTTATCAGTTTTCGCCGATGAGTATTTCGAAAACTTGATATTCATTTTTCTTTTTTAATAAGTTTTCACCGATTAGTGTTTCGAAAATTTTATATTCATTTTTATTTTTTTAATCAGTTTACGCAGATGAGTGTTTCGAAAACTGGATATTCTTTTTTCTTTTTTTAGTATGTTTTCGCTGATGAGTGTTTCGAAAACTTGATATTCATTTTTTCTTTTTTAATCAGTTTTCGCCGATGAGTTTCGAAAACTTGATATTCATTTTACTTTTTTTAATCAGTTTTCGCCGATGAGTGTTCTGAAAACTTAATATTCATTTTTTAATCAGTTTTCGCCGATGATTCTTTTGAAAACTTGATATTCATTTTTCTTTTTTTTAATCAGTTTTCGTCGATGAATGTTTCGAAAACTTGATAGTCATTTTTCGTTTTTTAATCAGTTTTCGCCGATGAGTGTTTCGAAAACATAAAATTCAGTTTTCTTTTTTTTTTTTAAAATAGTTTTCGCCGATGAGTGTTTCGAAAACTTGACATTCATTTTTCTTTTTCTTAATCAGTTTTCGTCGATGAGTGTTTCGAAAACGTGATATCATTTTTCTTTATTTAATTAGTTTTCACCAATAAGTGTTTCGAAAACTCAATATTCATTTGTCTTTTTTTATCAGTTTTCGCTGATGAGTGTTTTGAAAACTTGATATTCATTTTTCTTTTTTTAATTAGTTTTTGCCGATGGGTGTTTTGAAAACTTGATATTCATTTTTCTTTTTTTAATCATTTTTCACCGATGAGTGTTTCGAAAACTTGACATTCATTTTTCTTTTTTTAATCTGTTTTCACTGATCAGTGTTTCGAATACTTGATATTCATTTTCCTTTTTTATTCAGTTTTCGCCGATGAGTGTTTCGAAAACTTTATTCATTTTTATTCTTTAAATTTGTTTTCGTCGATAAGTGTTTTGAAAACTGGATATTCATTTTTCTTTTTTTAGTAAGTTTTCGCTCATGAGTGTTTCGAAAATGGATATTCATTTTTCTTTTTTTTTCGTTAGTTTTCGTAGATTAGTGTTTTGAAAACTTGATATTCATTTATCACTTTAGCATTCTCTCGTGCTTTTTGATGTTTACTTAACTTTAATCACTCTAAGCGAGTGATTTCTCAACTACATCTTCCATCCTTATACAGCTTACCTGTAAAAGGACTATTGTTTAGTAGGGTATTGGTCACATGAGTTAGTTTTCTTAGGCACCCTGCGGTTTTAAAAATTAATTCAAGTTTATTTCATAGAAAATGACGCCAAAGGTTTTCGTAAATGGTTAGGGTTTAACCAATTGGAATGACACAAATTGAGAAAGAGTTTTCATGAAAAATTTGCCTTCCAATGGTTATCCCTAGTATTTTCAAGAAAAGTTCGAGGGTCTTTCAGTATCTCTCATCCGGAAAGACCAAAAATATTTTATAAAAATTTCTCATGTGATCAATATCCTATTCTTTATGCTCTTCCTTAAGCAACCCAAGAGAGTTTGGTTGGGCTTAATCCCTTCTTTTCCCCCTTGTTTGCTTAAGGAACTAGCAGTTCATGGATCGAGCGCAGGGTTGGACTAGGCTCCTTCCTTGTGCCTTACCATTTACTCTGTTTCCTGCTCGGCATATGGTCACACTCTACACGTTTACATATGCCTCTACTGCTTAACATCTATCTCTACGGCATACACCACCTCTTTTTTGTTTACTTTCTAGGAAGGACAACTCACTTCCTTTAGCCATAGCATACCGCACAGTCGTTACCCATTCTCGTGGTCATCTTCCTGTCGGTCTCATACCCCCTGGACCTGTTTATTCTTGTCTGCAAACTTTCCATTTCAATCGCCCCATGGGCTTACTTTCTTTTCTACACGCCAAGCGTGTCTTTTTCTTTCACTTTACAAACCATTACTAGCCTGAACTACCATTCACTGCATATTTCTATTCTACTTGCATCTCATACTATAACCAAACAACTTGTGCCTATACCATAGCACACAATGAGCCGCTAACAGAGCAGACACATTGTCTCATTTAACACCTGCAGAACAATCACACTTTGTAGCACATTCCTGCCTACAATTCAACCAACTGTGTTTGTGTCTAGGTAGCATCCTCGATGGATGTCTCCTTTCCCTATTATGGTCTAAGGTTCCCGTGGTCACTTCCACCCCACCTTATGCCTTAGTGCTTATCGGCACTTGTGTACTGTACAGGTTATATGCTTTGCATAGAATTTCACATACAAATTCTATGCCTAAAGCGATGACTCGAAAGGCTTTGTGACTCAAAATCCTGAGCAACCTCACAAGTGCCCGTCGGAACCACTGTTACGTCCGAATTCGTAATGGATAGCCCGAATGACACCCGAGACTACTAGTTAGCTTCACACCCTTAAAGAATAACCAGGCTCTGATACCAAGTTTGTCTCGACCCCCGTTTGGAGGACCGTGACCGGCACAGACACAGGGAATATCCCCATGCCTGTAAGCCTTATCACCTAATTGACAGAATAGCTATTATTGAAAAATACATTCACATGCATTATAATACCATGGCTACACCAAAATGGTGGCCTATCCTAAGCAAGGAAATCCACGGCCAGTGCCGCTTCAGGATATAGATATAGGAAAACAAACATAATATATAACCTGTGTATTGGTTACACATCCGAAGATGCTGTCTATCCTATTCACATGCAACAGATATATGCATATATATATATATATATATATATATATATATATATTGAAAACAACATTTCCCTGTATCGCAGTAAAATAAATCATGATCCTTAAGGTGTGTGAAGCTGACAGTTCTAGATTAGTAATACAATCTAATTGGGTATGTCTACCCTTTACTTTATGATACATTAATAAAGTAAATTTAACTACAATTACACTTCATTCACCCACATGAACAAGTTGTGGGTCTTGGGAAATGTTGCTCAACCCTCGTTCCACCGAGACTTCTTCCACCTGTACTTAACCTGTCTCTGTGTAGTACAAATGAGGTGTCATTCTTAACCACGCGACTCAGTGAGAACTCTCCCATCCCCGGCGCAAGGCGGGTACCATGGCGCTGGGATTGGGAGTCATACACAACCACATGCAAAAACAACTGGTTACTATTAATAAACATACATTCTTGGCGACCACACAACAACAGATATCTCATCCAACCACTCACATGCATTTAACAAATACAAGCATGCATCAGTTTATTCTACGTCATCAATCAGCAATTAAACACGTAACATATAGTACCGGCTTTTACTTACCGGTATTCTCATGTTTCAGCATGTCTGAATCAAACAAGACGTGTGGTGACGTAATCCTATACGTTACCACTACGCTGCACAATTAGCAATTATATGCAAACACAGACAATTTGTACATACACACAGATGCTAAACATTCATCTACTTAATCTCCCCAACTATGGGGTATCTACTAGCCACTACGTGGCTTTTCCACTTCGAACCCTTGCGCTCGGGTTACTGGCCACCAAGTGGCAAAACATACTTAACACATTCACTTGGGTACTGGTCACCTCGTGACAATTCTGTTAATCAAACACAATCAACTTCCATCTATCAAACAACTGACGCATAGCAACCACGTGGCACGTCCAGACCCCTTGCCGCGGGGCAATAGCTTGAGCCCACTCGTCCATTACCCAACCAGGCCACATGGCGGGCATGATACGACGTCTCGAAGCATGGCCACTGACACACCCTGGACCAACTCCACAGGATGATTTCTCTTTTGCAAAATCAGGCTCACGGTTCACCCGTAGGTTCCTCCCGTGTCTCCTTATCTTGGTCTCACATATTAATAGGATTCTTTGTGTCTTTCCCGAAGGATCAACAATTCCTCTCCTTATTAATATGTACAAGTATCCTCAATAGGATATAACTCATATACCCGTCCAGATGCACTCTCTGAGCCTCAAGCTATCGTCATAGCAATATAAAACCTTTCTGACCCTATTGCCAGGATAGGGCAATGACCATCGTCATGGTGATTATAAAATTGAGGGCTCAAGTGTCTTCTGACGTTGTTCTAGTCGATGTCTCACATCACTAGCATAACCAAATCCGAAACCCACCAATAACTCCCTTTGCATGATTATAATTTGAGTCACCATCGTGACGAATTTTCAAAATAAAAGTTTAGTCCTTCCGTACAAGGACTCTTGCCACCATCGTGGAAAAGATTTAATAAAATACTCATCATGCCTTCGAAGTGTATGAGTCGGATTTGTAACACACCAATCATAGCAAACAATTACTCTCTACTCCTATGTCTTCCTATCTAAGCTACTTTCCACAACCTATTTTCTAGTTCCTTTATTCTTTTAACATTCTATACCTCTAGTTAACACATACCAGACAAGCAGAGAATGTACGTACTCATGTAATCCACATAAGCATACAACCATAGGAGCAGAGATGGAAGAACCCTCACCTTAGTCAACCTTCCATGCAATCCCCTCCTGTAACTTTTGTAATACCCGGAAATTTTCCAATTAACGTTAAGGTCCTAATTTAATTTTTTTTATTTTAATTTGGAAGGAAAAGGAGAAAATTTAAAATAAATAAAATTTTATTTGGACAAAAAATTAGGACCTAACGGGAAATATTGGGTGTAAGGTTATTAACCCCAAAATTTATTTTAACTATAAATAATAATATATTAAATATATATATATATATATATATATATATATATATATATAAATATACAAAATGTTTTAAAAAATATATATATGATATATGTGGCTGGAAGGGGGTCACACACGTGACCCCCCTCCCAATTAAAACTTGGTTCCCAATTTCGCAGAGAGAAAGAGGCCGAAACGTGAAGCAGAAAAAAAAAAAGAAGAAAGTGAAAGAGTTGAGGACCAGCGACGCCGAGGATAAACGGGAAGGAGGACGAGCACGCGGGAGTGTGGGGAAGAAACGGAGCTGCGAGCCGCCGTTCGCCGGGACAAGAGTCGTCGACGGCGATGCTGGACGCCGGAGAAGGTGGGGTCGACGCGGGTTCACGGAGGAGAGAGAGAGCAGCGACGGAAATTGCGTTTTCGCCGGAATCTTCGCCGGAATCCGCCGTTCCGAAGCCGGGGAAGGTGACCGGGAGTTCTTTCTACCCCATTCCATCATCCTATCCGATTGAATCGAGGTAAAAAGTCCCGAATCTCTCAAACCCCAAATTTATCTATTTTAGGGATTTTGGAAAATTCCTAATTGGTATGAATAAATTACTTTGGGTCCTAATTTGAAGCTATTGGGTTGTTTAGAGGTATTTGGAAGTGTGTGTTATGGAAAATTGATTATGGAGGTTACCCAATTTGAAAACCATAGAAGTATGGAATTTAAAGTGAGATAAAGTGTAGTATAAATTAATTTGGGATTGATTGGTGTGTTGGATTGGTGTCATATAATAGTAGGAATTGTTGGAATATACGAGGGATTGAAGCCGAGTAATTCCGTCTCAACCGGAAACTAATTCGGTAATAAAAGAGACACCTCTCAATCCAATCTAGAATATGGAGCTAGGATATGAGTAGGGATTTAGATTAGACCGTGGTGGATGCTCGGGATTGATTTAAATAGTGAAATGCTTTTATTAGGTGAATTAGCAATTTTAAAGGATATTCGGCCACATATGTTGTATGTGGATATGAGTTGAAAGGTTGGTTGTGAAAGGTCACATACGAACACTTGTAGGTGAAAATGAGTATTAAGAGAGAGGAAGAAGGTTAAGACCAAGGACTTGGTTCTTGGCAAAGTTTAACGTATCTAAAAGGCATGAGCATAGCATGTGCATATGATTTGCATATAATTAAGACAATAAAAATGTAAATATGTTTGTTAGGTAACCACGAATTGTCTGGAGCAGGAGTGACTCCAGGATCAGAATCAGGAAGCCGTCCAGGTGAGGGGTTTCCCATCCTTGCCCTACAGGGTTGAATGAGGATGTGAATACGTGGTTTGCTTACTTGCTTGTTTGTAAGAATTGTTAGGTAATAACATGCTATTGTTGTTCCTAAACTGTTAATTGTGAAAATATTTGTATATATGTGATTGATTAAAGTTGAAGTAATACTGGAGGGTATCCATGTGATGACATGGGATACGCCAAACAGTACAAGTGAAAAGGGGTAGGATATTGATTTCGTTCAATCTTTGGTTTGTCCTAATAATTAGAAACCCACTAAGGAAATGAAACTGACTTATTTATACACGTCGACGTGATTTGAGGTAAATGAACTTAGGAAATACCTTAGAGCTAGGTTATCATCTAATCAAGGGTTGGGTACTAAACAAAGAGTAGAAAATCTCATAATTGATTAGAAATTCTTAGTGGAGTTCACACTGCTGAGGTAAAGACACTTTAGAATAGAAATGGGTAGTTCGTGTTGCAAACCCCACTAAAGGTAAGAGAGTGAAATATGACGTCAGACATTTGCCCGTTGTGGCTATGGCCCTAGCTTGGCACTAGGGTGGTGCATTACATATTCATGGTTGCCCGTCGTGGCTATTGCCCTAGCTTGGTACTAGGGTGGTGCATTACATATTCATGGTTGCCCGTTGTGGCTATTGCCCTAGCCTGGCACTAGGGTGGTGCATAGCATTTAAAGGATTTGCCGTTGAGGCTATTGCCCTAGCGTGGCACTAGGGTCGATTGTATGATTTATAGTTTTTAATATGAAATGTTTCATGTTATTGGTTGCTTATGAGTAGCATGTTTGAGAGGCATGATTCCTAGGCTTATCTGTGACGTAACGTTATATTAATGTTGCCTGATCATTATATAATATATGATAAACTAGTATTTCGTGCGCATGTGGTTGTGAGTGGTTCCCTTTCCCCAGCTGTAGTGGCACCCGCCGCTACGCCGAGGATGGGAAGCTTCTCACTGAGTCTATTGGACTCACACCCTCTGTTTAAATGTTACAGATACAGGAATCGGGCAGGCTTCGACGTCCGGACAGTGATACGGACATCTATCCACTTGCACCGCATTTGTTCGCGTGGGTGGACATCTTTTGATTATTTAGCCTTCATTATTTGGAGTTGTATATATTCTAAAGTTGTAAAGGCGATGTAAATATTTGCAGCTTTTGAATTATGCTATATCTAGACATGTCGGCTTCACATGTGCTTACTGATAGGATTCTGGGTGTTGGGAAAGTCTTGACATACATATATATATATATATATATCTGCGTATGTGGATAGGATAGATCACACATAATGGTGTGTGATCAATATGTATATGCTATATATATACGTGTGAATTGGTATATGCTGGATGAAAAATACAAATATCTGCATGTGAATAGGATAGATTACACGTATTGAGACGTGTAATCACTATGTATACTTAACTGTGCGTGTGAGTGTACATGTGTGATTATGACATGTTATATATATATATTGTGTGTGAATAGGATAGATCATTCCTTTGGGGTTTGATCACTATGTATATATATATTTATGTGTGAATGTCTTGAGTGTATGGATGTAGATATATATATACGTGAAATGGGCTGAAGCGGCATTGAGCGCCGTGGATTGCAGGTTATCTAGGCCACCAATGATGGTGTGGCCACTATATACACTATGTGAATATTGTATGATGATTGCGTATAAGGGTAGATAATTTATGATTATAGGTAAGGCTTACGGGTTTGGAGGCTAAATTCTATCCCCGTGCCGGTCACGGATCCCTGTAATTGGGGTCGTGACAAAGTTGGTATCAGAGCCAGGTTAATCTTTAAGTCATGTGAAGCCATTGGTATAACCGGGTGTCGGTTTACCCTTCTTTGTGTACCCGGGCACAAAGTGGGAGTAAAAAGTCACTTGTGGGAATACCCAGGACAGTTTGAGTCAGCTTTTTATTCATTCCTCCATAAATTGTCATAGATTGGGTAACTAACGATCAGATGACGTTCTTGTGCAGTATAGGGATGCCGCCAACTACTAGACGAGGTAGGAGGGGTGGTAGAGTCCCTGCAAGAGCGGATGAGGAATCGGTTAGGGAGGAGAGAATACCTCCCAGAGGCCGAGCTAGAGGTCGTGCTCGCGGTCGTGTTCGCGGTCGTGGAAGAGCACCAGTAAGAGAGACGCATAGAGAACAACCCTCAGAGCCACAGGTTGAGACAGGTGCTCCATCGATGGCTGAGATGTTGACTGTGGGATTTCAGGAATTGAGAGCCGAAATGACCCGCCAAATTCAACAAGAAGTCCGCCGTTTAGTTGTCGGCGAAGAAGAAGAGCAAGTGATATCGGTTGAACAGGAAACTGAAACAAGGGAGGAAGAGCTTAGAAGGGATTGGCAACTAAGGGACGTGCCCAGGAGACCGAGGGGAGTTCCGAGGGAATTGCCAATTACAAAATTCTTGAAGTTAAATCCGCCCACATTTTGCGGAACCGAAACCAAGGAGGACCCTCAACATTTCCTCCGTGATATAATCAGAATTGGGCAGTTACTGAGGTGTCCAGGAGGAGAGATGGTGGAACTTGCCTCGTTTCAGTTAAGAGGCGCTGCACGGGTTTGGTTTGAATCAGTACAGAAAAGATATGCAAGGAGAGTTGCTCCTATGACCTGGGAAGATTTTCAGAGGGAATTCCTGGGTCGGTTTCTGTCTGAAGGAATGAAGTATGCCAAGCGTCAACAGTTCGAAGACTTGTGGATGACGCCGAATATGTCTGTGACTGAGTTTGAACTGTAGTACACAGAGCTAGCTCAATACGCTCCTGAATTAGTTCCTGATGAGAGGGAATTGATCAAGAGGTTCATTCACAGACTGGTAGAGCCGTTGTTCGTAGTGCTACTACCCCAGTGTAATCAATTTGAAACTTTAGCACAGGCTGCAGATTGTGCAAGAGTGATCGAAAATAGAAAGAAGTTTGGGACGTCGGCGAATCCCAAGAATAAATTATTGATGAGTAATGAGGGCCAAGGATGGAAGAAGAAGCAAAAGACAGCTGGTAATTCTGGTAATAGTTTCAAATTATGCAGGACAAGTTGGTGGGCAGTCTGCTATTACCACCACAAGTTCTGGGAAGAGTAACACCCAAGGTGGGCAGAGGTCCCAAGGCAGTAGTCAGGGCGGTAACCAGAAACCGCAGTGTGGGACATGTGGGAGATTTCATTTTGGAGAGTGCAAAGCCAAGAGAGGAAGTTGTTACAATTGTGGGCAATTCGGACATATGGCTAGGGAATGTCCACAGAGGAGGAGCAGCACAAGTGTCAGAAGTAATCCTACTCCAGGTAGTACTCCGATTGCAGCCCCACCAGTTAGAACTGTACCACCCCAGGTTAACACTTCAGGTGCGGGCAGAGGTAGAGGAGCAGGAGCAGGTGGTAGAGGTCCAGGTGCGCCGGGAGGAGGACAGGCACGAGTATTTGCTTTGTCTCGGCAGGATGCACATGCCTCAAATACAGTTGTGACAGGTACACTTACAGTATGCGCTCTCAAGGCTCTTGTATTATTTGATTCTAGTTCAACACATTCCTACATCTCACATGCATTTGCACGAAAGGTTGAGAAACGCCCTACCAGGTTGAAGGAGACAGAAAAGGTCTCTACTCCGATGGGTGATTCGATTCAAGTTAAGTATGTCTATGAGTCATGTGTTGTTATAGTCGAGGGTCATGAGACGGTTGTAGACCTACGACTATTATACATGGTAGACCTAGACGTCATCTTGGGCATGGAATGGTTGGCATCTTGTCATGCGGTGGTTGACTGCAGGGCAAAGTGTTTAAAGTTCAATATGCCTGATGGGGAACCATTTGTATTATGGGGTGATGGTGGTGCCTCACATCCAAGCCTAATTTCGGCAATGGAAGCTTCCAAACTACTTGAGAAGGGGTGTAAGGGATATTTGGCAGTTGTGAGGATAAGACGAAAGAGGTAATTCCCGCAGATCAGGTGCCAGTGGTTCGGGAGTTCCTTGATGTGTTTCCTGATGAACTGCCAGGATTGCCGCCTGATCGAGAAATTGAGTTCGAGATTGAACTGTTACCAGGAACACAGCCGATGTCCACACCGCCCTATAGAATGGCTCCGAAAGAGTTGACGGAGCTACACGCTCAATTACAGGAGTTACTTGATAAGGGTTTTATCAGACCCAGTTTTTCACCATGGGGTGCTCCGGTGTTGTTCGTGAAGAAGAAGGATGGAACTTTAAGATTGTGTATCGATTACCGGAAGTTGAATAAGGTAACGGTCCGCAATCAGTATCCACTTCCAAGGATCGATGATCTGTTTGATCAACTGCAGGGTGCTAAGAGGTTTTCAAAAATCGATTTGCGATCAGGGTATCATCAGTTGAAGATTAGAAATGAAGATGTACCCAAGACTGCTTTTCGAACCCGATACGGCCATTATGAATTTCTAGTTATGTCATTCGGTCTAACTAATGCACCAGCAGCTTTTATGGACTTGATGAACCGGGTTTTCAAGCCATTTCTAGACCGGTTTGTCATTGTATTTATAGATGACATTCTAATCTATTCCAAAAATGCGGAGGAGCACGCAATCCACTTGAGACTGGCATTACAAAAGCTAAGAGAAGAGAAGTTGTATGGTAAGTTTTCAAAGTGTGAATTTTGGCTTGACAGAGTGGCATTCCTTGGTCACGTGGTATCTTCAGAGGGAATCCATGTTGACCCAAGCAAGGTAGAAGCAGTGAAGAATTGGTCCCAACCAACCTCAGTCACAGAGATTCGTAGTTTCTTAGGTTTGGCTGGGTATTACAGGAGGTTTGTGCAGGACTTTTCGAAGATTGCTGCACCTCTTACCAAGTTGACTCAAAAAGGGGTAAAGTTTGAGTGGAGTAACAAGTGTGAAGAAAGTTTCCAGAAACTAAAGGAAAGTCTCACTACAGCGCCAGTGTTGGCACTTCCTGAAGGCACCGGAGGATATGTGGTGTACTGTGATGGTTCGCGAATTGGGTTAGGGTGCGTTCTTATGCAATATGGGAGAGTAATTGCTTATGCATCTAGGCAACTCCGGAAGCATGAGAAGAATTACCCGACTCACGATCTTGAAATGGCAGCGGTGGTGTTTGCCTTGAAGATTTGGAGACACTACCTTTATGGTGAAATGTGTGAGATATACACAGACCACAAAAGCCTCAAGTACATTTTTGAACAGAAAGACTTGAATCTGAGACAACGCAGGTGGATGGAGTTGATAAAAGATTATGACTGTACGATTCTTTACCATCCTGGTAAAGCGAATGTTGTAGCAGATGCTTTGAGCCGAAAGTCAATGGGTAGCTTAGCCCATATCAGTGAAGTACGAAGACCGTTGATTCGGGAAATACATGAGCTGGAACAGTCTGGAACTCAGTTTGAAATTGGAAATTCCAACTTGTTTCTAGCCCATATCCAAGCTAAGTCGTCTCTAATTGAAGAAGTTAAATCCAAGCAAGAGCAAGACGCCGACCTCAAACAGATCAAAGATACAGTGGTTAAAGGGGAGAAGGACGACGTCCGATTCTCTATAGACGAAAATGGCATACTCCGGTTGGAGGGACGATTGTGTGTACCTATGGTGGATGGTTTGAAAGAAAGAATTCTTGATGAGGCACACAAGACAGCATATACTATCCATCCAGGAGGTAACAAGATGTATCAGGATCTTAGGGAGTTATACTGGTGGAATGGTATGAAGAGAGATGTGGCAGACTATGTATCTAGATGTTTAGTGTGTCAGCAAGTTAAGGCTGAACACCAAAAGCCCGCCGGAACACTTCAAAAGATAGAAATTCCAGAGTGGAAATGGGAGAGAATTACGATGGATTTTGTGTCAGGATTGCCACGATCGCAGAGGGGTTTCGACTCAGTTTGGGTAATAGTTGATCGGATGACCAAGTCCGCTCATTTCCTGCCAGTTAAGACCACTTACGGAGTGGGTCAGTATGCCCAGTTATACCTATCAGAGATAGTGAGGTTACACGGAGTGCCGGTGTCGATTATCTCTGACAGGGGGCCACAGTTTACCTCTCGATTCTGGAGGGCATTGCAGGAGGCATTGGGGACGAGGGTTGATCTGAGTACAGCATTTCATCCCCAGACTGATGGGCAATCTGAGAGGACTATACAGGTTTTAGAGGACATGCTAAGGGCATGTGTTATGGATTTCGGCGGAAGTTGGGAAAAGTATCTACCATTAGCAGAGTTTGCCTACAATAACAGTTACCAGTCCAGTATACAGATGGCACCTTTTGAAGGTGTAGATCCCCGATTGGGTGGTTCGAGGTCGGAGAGGCCAAGTTAGTTGGTCCAGAACTTGTTCAAGAAGCGTTGGACAAGGTAAAGGTAATTAGAGAAAAGCTTGTGACGGCTCAGAGTAGACAGAAGTCATATGCCGACAATCGGAGAAGAGAATTAGAATTCGCTGTGGGTGACCAAGTCTTTTTGAAAATTTCACCAATGAGAGGCGTGATGAGGTTTGGCAAGAAAGGCAAGCTAAGTCCAAGGTATATCGGACCGTTTGAGATACTTGAACGTGTGGGAAATGTTGCCTACCGTCTTCAGTTGCCGGCGGAACTAGAAGGAGTTCATCCGGTGTTTCATGTATCAATGCTTCGCAAGTACTTGCCAGATCCTTCTCATGTAATCCAACCCCAGGAGATACAACTAACCGAAGATTTGACGTATGAGGAGATACCGGTGGAAATCTTAGATCGTCAATTGAAGAAGTTGAGATCGAAAGAAAAACCATTGGTGAAAGTTCTGTGGAGAAATCACTCGACCGAGGAAGCTACGTGGGGAGTCGAGGGAGAAATGCGCAGGACATATCCTCACCTATTTGAAAACTAAGGTTAGTATGTGATTGAAATTCGGGGACCGAATTTCTTAAGGGGGAAGATTGTAATACCCGGAAATTTTCCAATTAACGTTAAGGTCCTAATTTAATTTTTTTATTTTAATTTGGAAGGAAAAGGAGAAAATTTAAAATAAATAAAATTTTATTTGGACCAAAAATTAGGACCTAACGGGAAATATTGGGTGTAAGTTTATTAACCCCAAAATTTATTTTAACAATAAATAATAATATATATAAATATACAAAATGTTTTAAAAAAAAATATATGATATATGTGGCTGGAAGGGGGGTCACGTGAATTAAAACTTGGTCCCCAATTTCGCAGAGAGAGAGAAGCCGAAACGTGAAGCAGAAAAAAAAAGAAGAAAGTGAAAGAGTTGAGGACCAGCGACGCCGAGGATAAACGGGAAGGAGGACGAGCACGCAGGAGTGTGGGGAAGAAACGGAGCTGCGAGCCGCCGTTCGCCGGGACAAGAGTCGTCGACGGCGACGCTGGACGCCGGAGAAGGTGGGGTCGACGCGGGTTCACGGAGGAGAGAGAGAGCAGCGACGGAAATTGCATTTTCGCCGGAATCTTCGCCGGAATCCGCCGTTTCGAAGCTGGGGAAGGTGACCAGGAGTTCTTTCTACCCCATTCCATCATCCTATCCGATTGAATCGAGGTAAAAAGTCCCGAATCTCTCAAACCCTAAATTTATCTATTTTAGGGATTTTTGGAAAATTCCTAATTGGTATGAATAAATTACTTTGGGTCCTAATTTGAAGCTATTGGGTTGTTTAGAGGTATTTGGAAGTGTGTGTGATGGAAAATTGATTATGGAGGTTACCCAATTTGAAAACCATAGAAGTATGGAATTTAAAGTGAGATAAAGTGTAGTATAAATTAATTTGGGATTGATTGGTGTGTTGGATTGGTGTCATATAATAGTAGGAATTGTTGGAATATACGAGGGATTGAAGCCGAGTAATTCCGTCTCAACCGGAAACTAATTCGGTAATAAAAGAGACACCTCTCAATCCAATCTAGAATATGGAGCTAGGATATGAGTAGGGATTTAGATTAGACCGTGGTGGATGCTCGGGATTGATTTAAATAGTGAAATGCTTTTATTAGGTGAATTAGCAATTTTAAAGGATATTCGGCCACATATGTTGTATGTGGATATGAGTTGAAAGGTTGGTTGTGAAAGGTCACATACGAACACTTGTAGGTGAAAATGAGTATTAAGAGAGAGGAAGAAGGTTAAGACCAAGGACTTGGTTCTTGGCAAAGTTTAACGTATCTATAAGGCATGAGCATAGCATGTGCATATGATTTGCATATAATTAAGACAATAAAAATGTAAATATGTTTGTTAGATAACCACGAATTGTCTAGAGCAGGAGTGACTCCAGGATCAGAATCAGGAAGCCGTCCAGGTGAGGGGTTTCCCATCCTTGCCCTACAGGGTTGAATGAGGATGTGAAAACGTGGTTTGCTTACTTGCTTGTTTGTAAGAATTGTTAGGTAATAACATGCTATTGTTGTTCCTAAACTGTTAATTGTGAAAATATTTGTATATATGTGATTGATTAAAGTTGAAGTAGTACTGGAGGGTATCCATGTGATGACATGGGATACGCCAAATAGTACAAGTGAAAAGGGGTAGGATATTGATTTCGTTCAATCTTTGGTTTGTCCTAATAATTAGAAACCCACTAAGGAAATGAAACTGACTTATTTATACACGTCGACGTGATTTGAGGTAAATGAACTTAGGAAATACCTTAGAGCTAGGTTATCATCTAATCAAGGGTTGGGTACTAAACAAAGAGTAGAAAATCTCATAATTGATTAGAAATTCTTAGTGGAGTTCACACTGCTGAGGTAAAGACACTTTAGAATAGAAATGGGTAGTTCGTGTTGCAAACCCCACTGAAGGTAAGAGAGTGAAATATGACGTCAGACATTTGCCCGTTTTGGCTATGGCCCTAGCTTGGCACTAGGGTGGTGCATTACATATTCATGGTTGCCCGTCGTGGCTATTGCCCTAGCTTGGTACTAGGGTGGTGCATTACATATTCATGGTTGCCCGTTGTGGCTATTGCCCTAGCCTGGCACTAGGGTGGTGCATAGCATTTAAAGGATTTGCCGTTGAGGCTATTGCCCTAGCGTGGCACTAGGGTCGATTGTATGATTTATAGTTTTTAATATGAAATGTTTCATGTTATTGGTTGCTTATGAGTAGCATGTTTGAGAGGCATGATTCCTAGGCTTATCTGTGACGTAACGTTATATTAATGTTGCCTGATCATTATATAATATATTATAAACTGGTATTTCGTGCGCATGTGGTTGTGAGTGGTTCCCTTTCCCCAGCTGTAGTGGTACCCGCCGCTACGCCGAGGATGGGAAGCTTCTCACTGAGTCTGTTGGACTCACACCCTCTGTTTAAATGTTACAGATACAGGAATCGGGTAGGCTTCGACGTCCGGACAGTGATACGGACATCTATCCACATGCACCGCATTTGTTCGCGTGGGTGGACATCTTTTGATTATTTAGCCTTCATTATTTTGAGTTGTATATATTCTAAAGTTGTAAAGGCGATGTAAATATTTGCAGCTTTTGAATTATGCTATATCTAGACATGTCGGCTTCACATGCGCTTACTGATAGGATTCTGGGTGTTGGGAAAGTCTTGACATACTTATATATATATATATATATATCTGCGTATGTGGATAGGATAGATCACACATAATGGTGTGTGATCAATATGTATATGCTATATATATACGTGTGAATTGGTATATGCTGGATGAAAAATACAAATATCTGCATGTGAATAGGATAGATTACACGTATTGAGACGTGTAATCGCTATGTATACTTAACTGTGCGTGTGAGTGTACATGTGTGATTATGACAGGTTATATATATATATTGTGTGTGAATAGGATAGATCATTCCTTTGGGGTTTGATCACTATGTATATATATATTTATGTGTGAATGTCTTGAGTGTATGGATGTAAATATATATATACGTGAAATGGGCTGAAGCGGCATTGAGCGCCGTGGATTGCAGGTTATCTAGGCCACCAATGATGGTGTGGCCACTATATACACTATGTGAATATTGTATGATGATTGCGTATAAGGGTAGATAATTTATGATTATAGGTAAGGCTTACGGGTTTGAAGGCTAAATTCTATCCCCGTGCCGGTCATGGATCCCTGTAATTGGGGTCGTGACAACTTTAGTCTCCTCGGAGTTCCTGTTGCACTCAATCGTGTGCCGTTGTTCCTATAAGAACAACATTTATTTCATTAAGGTTATTACTTAGCTTAACTTGTTATTTATCTCTCCATTACTGTCACGTGTAGTCCATGGTTGCCATAGAGTCAAGCTCTTGGTCTTATTGGACTTCTCTATCCCGATTTATTAGTATCCTTCCTCGAACACTTGACTTACTCGCTTTTAACACTCTACTTGAGTGTTTCACATACTTGGATTTGAGTATTAGACCTCTATCTAACTTGTATTCACATCTAAGGAAGCTTATCTAGCTTGGTTGGAAGAAATCCTAATTTTAGGAAGGTCTAAGCATTTTGATCCAACTTGTGTTCCTACTTGGGTTCTAAGAAATTTAGTTTCTAAACCCCAATATACCTCTGATTTATCCTACTTAAGGTTTACTAAATATTTATGAGGGAAAAAGTTGAAATTTTAGAAATTGGATTTCATTGTTCGGCAAGCTTCCACTCTTGAGAAACAAGAAAGTACCTAAATTAATTCTCGATGCTTGATAGCATATTTAGAATTATTCTAGGGTGTTTAAGATTGAAAAGAAGAGGTTTGAAGCCCTCAACATCACCCTTAAAGTGTATTTGGGCAAATCGAGTAGGGACCCGGCACGTTAACGTCAAGGTTCAACCTTAGTAACCTTGGGCCAGCTCTTCACGGGTCTTGTTCAGCTAATATTTCAACTATATAATTTTCAATAGGACCAATCCAAGCCTATTTACTCAAATCCAAGGTCAATTCCTAAGCTATCAACAATTTCCCCAATTTGGAAATAATTACAATTTCAATAATATTAATCCAAGCCTATTTACTCAAATCCAAGCTCAATCCTAATTATCAACAATTTTCCTCAATTTGGAAATAATTATAATTTCAACCCCAAATCCTTCCAAAATCGAATTTGGGCAAATCTGAGAATATAATCTTGATTCCTACCCCAAGTAAGTGTTCAAGAACACTTTCTAGGTCTCAATCTACCCTCGAAATAACTCAATCGAAGGTCAATCGAAGAAATCCCAAAAAATGGAAAAATTGAGGGTTTAGAATGAAATTAGGGTTACCAACCTTTGATTCGATTGGTGGGAGATGTGGAAGTTGTTGTAGTCGAACTCCGGTGGTCGTTTCCGGCGTCGGACCGCCCTTCTCCGGCCGATTTCCGGCGCCCCATGGTCCTTCCCCTCCTCCTTTCCCCTTCTCTCTCTACCTCTAGGCTCTTTCTCTCTCTTCCTTCTTCTCTCTCACGTGTCTTCCTTCTCTGCCTCTTTTCTCTTTCTTTTCTTTTTGTTTCTACGGCACCTTCTCTTATATAATTAAAATAACTATAATAATTAAATAAGTTAATAATAAATAAATAAATATAAAATAATTAATAATTAAATAATTAAATAATAAATAAATATTATCAAAAATAAATTAATTTATAATTAAATAAATAATAACAAATTTGTATTTTTAATTTAATCTCTTTCCCTATTTAATTCAGGTTTCCAATTTCTTAGGTCCCGATTAAATCAAAAAATTATTTTCTACTTCTTTTCTTTCCCTTTTATTTTATTTTAAACTTCGAAAAATTTTCTTGGGTATTACAATCTTGAAAAAAATTCCTTTCCGATTTCTTTTAACTTTCATTTTTTTTAATAATCTTTTTAAGGTTTTAATTCCTAGCCCCGGAATAAATCATTCTTAAATCCTCGAAATTTTAAATGACTCATTCTTTAATCCTCAAATTTTTTCCGGGGTATTACATTCTTCCCCCCTTAAGAAATTCGGTCCCCGAATTTCATCTCCTTCGTGGGTTTGTTGGCTTGTTGCCATCCCTTGGCTCAATTTCATTTATGGTTTCTCTCAATGTGGAAGTTTTACCGTTTTACCCTACGGTTCATCTTTCACTCCTAGAGGCTCAAGGTCTCTATCTGGTTTCTACATATTCTTTATGTGATTGTTGGTATTTCTAGTTTCGTAGTTAACCGCCCCTCCGCGACGTGTTAACCGATAGACTCCATCCGTCGTCGTATCCTTCCCCGAGGATACCTAACTTTCCTTGTTTCAATTTATTTTGTGCTGCTAATTTTTCAATGGAGTGTCTGGCACGTACCACGTGCCATGCTCCAATTTAGTTCTCCGAGGAGTTAGCTATTGCCTTCTCTAGTGAGGCTTAGCTTGACTTAATCTGTTTGTCCGACTAACTACTTTCGTATTGACTTCTTATATCCATCTTGGAACACGCCAAGACACTAGCTATTTGCATAACACACTAGGTTCTATTTCTATAGACTCTAACTAACATCGGAGTACTCCATTACATCGGAGTCCCCGTACCTAAGTATCCTCTACTACCAAACAGCTACCCTTCTGCTGGTATTCCCACGATATATTCATTGTAATCAGTTTTTGCCGATGTGTGTTTCGAAACAACTACCCTAAAACTTGATATTCTCTTTTCTTTTTTTAATCAGTTTTCGCCGATGTGTGTTTTGAAAACTTGATATTCATTTATATTTTTTTAATTAGTTTTCGCCGATGAGCATTTCGAAAACTTGAAATTCATTTTTCTTTATTTAATTAGTTTTCCCCGATGAGTGTTTTGAAAACTTGATATTCATTTTTCTTTTTTTTAATCAGTTTCCGCCGATGAGTGTGTTGAAAACTTGACATTCATTTTTCTTTTTTTTAATCATTTTTCACCGATTAGTATTTCAAAAACTTGATATTCATTTTTCTTTTTTTAATCAATTTTCACCGATGAGTGTTTCAAAAACTTGATATTCATTTTCCTTTTTAAATCAGTTTTCGCCGATGTGTGTTTCGAAAACTTGATATTCATTTTTATTTAATTAATCAATTTTCGTCGATGAGTGTTTCGAAAACTTGATATTTATTTTTCTTTTTTTAATCAGTTTTCGCCGATGAGTGTTTCGAAAACTTGATATTCATTTTTCTTTTTTTAATCAATTTTCGCCGAAGAGTGTTTCAAAAACTTGATATTCTTTTTATAATTTTAATCTATTTTCGCTGATGAGTGTTTTCGAAAACTTGATATTCATTTTTCCTTTTTTAATCAGTTTTCGCCGATGAGTGTTCTGAAAACATAATATTCATTTTTTTTAATCAGTTTTCGCCGATGAGTATTTTGAAAACTTGATATTCATTTTTCTTTTTTTTAATCACTTTTCGCCGATGAGTGTTTCGGATACTTGATATTTATTTTTCTTTTTTTTAATCAGTTTCCGCCAATAAGTGTTTCGAAAACTTGATAGTCATTTTTCGTTTTTTAATCAGTTTTCGCCTATGAGTGTTTCGAAATCATAATATTCATTTTTCATTTCTTCAAATAGTTTTCGCAGATGAGTGTTTCGAAAACTTGATATTCATTTTTCTTTTTCTTAATCAGTTTTCGCCGATGAGTGTTTCAAGAACTTGATATTTATTTTTCTTTTTTGTAATCAGTTTTCGCAGATAAGTGTTTCGAAAACTTGATATTCATTTTTATTTTTTTAATTAGTTTTCGCCGATGAGTGTTTCGAAAACTTGATATTCATTTTTCTTTATTTAATCATTTTTCACTGATGAGTGTTTCGAAAACTTGATATTCATTTTTCTTTTTTTAATAAATTTTCATCGATGAGTGTTTCGAAAACTTGATATTCATTTTCCTTTTTTAATCAGTTTTCGCCGATGAGTATTTCGAAAACTTGATATTCATTTTTCTTTTTTTTAATCAGTTTTTCTCGATGAGTGTTTCGAAAACCTGATATTCATTTTTCTTTTTTTAATCAGTTTTCGGCGATGAGTGTTTCGAAAACTTGATTTTCATTTTTCTTTTTTTAATCAATTTTCGCCGATGAGTGTTTCGAAAACTTGATATTCTTTTTCTATTTTTAATCAGTTTTCGGCGATGAGTGTTCTGACAACTTGATATTCATTTTTATTTTTTTAATCAGTTTTCGCCGATGAGTGTTTCAAAAACTTGATAGTCATTTTTTTTATTCAATTTTGGTCGATGAGTGTTTCGAAAACTTGATATTCTATTTCAATTTTTAATCAGTTTTCGCCGATGAGTATTTCGAAAACTCTATATTCATTTTTTATTTTTTTAATCAGTTTTCGCCGATAAGTGTTTCGAAAACTTGATATTTATTTTTCTTTTTTTAATCATTTTTCGCTGATGTGTGTTTCGAAAATGTTATATTCATTTTTTTTCTTTTTTTAAATAGTTTTCGCGGAATAGTGTTTCGAAAATGTAATATTCATTTTTCTTTTTATAATCTTTTTTCGCCGATGAGTGTTTCGAAAACTTGATATTCATTTTTCTATTTTTTAATCAGTTTTCGTCGATGAGTTTCTCCAAAATTTGATATTCATTTTTCTGTTTTTTAATCAGTTTTCGCCGATGAGTGTTTCAAAAACTTGATATTTATTTTTCTTTTTTTTAATCAGTTTTCGCCAATAAGTGTTTCGAAAACTTAATATTCATTTTTATTTTTTTAATCAGTTTTCGCCGATGAGTGTTTCGAAAACTTGATATTCATTTTTCTTTTTTTAATCAGTTTTTGCCGATGAGTGTTTTCGAAAACTTGATATTCATTTTTCTTTTTTTAATCAATTTTCGCCGATGAGTGTTCTGAAAACTTGATATTCATTTTTCATTTTTTTAATCAGTTTTCGCCGATTAGTGTTTTGAAAACATGATATTCATTTTTCTTTTTTTAATGAGTTTTCACTGATTAGTGTTTCGAAAACGTGATATTCCTTTTTCTTTATTTTATTAGCTTTCACCGATCAGTGTTTCAAAAACTCTATATTCATTTTTCTTTTTTTAATCAGTTTTCGCCGATTAGTGTTTCAAAAACTTGATATTCATTTTTCTTTTTTTAATCAATTTTCGCCGATGAGTATTTTGAAAACTTCATATTCTTTTTCTATTTTTTATCAATTTTCGCCGATGAGTGTTTCGGAAACTTTATATTTATTTTTATTTATCAATTTTCGCCGATGAGTGTTTCGAAAACTTGATATTTATTTTTCCTTTTTTAATCAGTTTTCGCCAATGAGTGTTTCGAAAACTTCATAGTCATTTTTATTTTTTTAATTAGTTTTCGCCGATGGGCGTTTTGAAAACTTGATATTCATTTTCCTTTTTTTAATCAGTTTTCGCCAATGAGTGTTTCGAAAACGTAATATTCATTTTTCTTTTTTTAATTAGTTTTCACCGATGAGTGTTTCAAAAACTTGATATTCACTTTTCTTTTTTAAACCAGCTTTCGCCGATGAGTGTTCTGAAAACTTGATATTCATTTTTCTTTTTTTAATCAGTTTTCCCCGACGAGTGTTTTCGAAAACTTGATATTCATTTTTCTTTTTTTAATCAGTGTTCGCCGATGAGTGTTCTGGAAACTTAATATTCATTTTTCTTTTTTTTTAATCGGTTTTCGCCGATGAGTGTTTTGAAAAGTTGATATTCATTTTTCTTTTTTTTAATCAGTTTTCGCCGATGAGTGTTTTGAAAAGTTGATATTTATTTTTCTTTTTTTTTTAAATCAGTTTTCGCCGATGAGTGTTTCGAAAATTTGATAGTCATTTTTTGTTTTTTAATCAGTTTTCGCCGATTAGTGTTTCGAAAACATTATATTCATTTTTCTGTTCTTCAAATAGTTTTCGCAGATGAATGTTTCGAAAACTTGACAGTCATTTTTCTTTTTTTAATCATTTTTCGCCAATGAGTGTTTCGAAACATGATATTCATTTTTCGTTTTTTAGTAAGTTTTCGTTGATGAGTCTTTCGAAAATTGGATATTCATTTTTCTTTTTTTTTTAATCAGTTTTCGCCGATGAGTGTTTTGAAAACTTGATATTCATTTTTCTTTTTTTAATCATTTTTCACCGATGAGTGTTTGGAAAACTTGATATTCATTTTACTTTTTTTTAATAAGTTTTCGTCGATGAGTGTTTCGAAAACTGGATAATCAATTTTCTTTTTTTAGTAAGTTTTCGCTAATAAGTGTTTCGAAAACTGGATATTCTTTTTTCTTTTTTTTAATCAGTTTTCGCCGATGAGTGTTTTAAAAATTTGATATTCATTTTTCTTTTTTTAATCATTTTTCACTGAAGAGTGTTTCGAAAACTTTATATTCATTTTTCTTTTTTTAATCAGTTTTCAGCGATTAGTGTTTCGAAAAATTGATATTCATTTTTCTTTTTTTAATTTGTTTTCTCCGATGAGTGTTCTGAAAACATAATATTTATTTTTATTTTTTAATCAGTTTTCGCCGAAGAGTGTTTCGGAAACTTGATATTTATTTTTCTTTTTTTTAATCAGTTTTCGCCGATGAGTGTTTCGAAAACCAGATAGTTATTTTTCATATTTTTATCTGTTTTCGCTGATGAGTGTTTCAAAAACTTAATATTCATTTTTATTTTTTTAAAACAGTTTTCGCCGATGAGTGTTTCGATAACTTGATATTCATTTTTCTTTTTCTTAATAAGTTTTCGCCGATAAGTGTTTCGAAAATGTCACGGCCCCAAATCGGGAGTACGTGACCAGCACGGGAATAGATTTTTACTTCTAAACCCATAAACCTTATCTTGTAAACATGACTATACTATCCTTCTATACAATCAATATATATATATCATACTAGTGGCCACACCTCACTGATGGCCTAATTAACCTGCAATCCGCGGTTCGCTCAATACCGCTTCAACTCAATCCAGTATATAGATATATTTATCAGCACTCATAATGTAAATATTAATATCATATTGACCGTACTTCTCAATACGTACAATCTATCCTATTCACATGCAGCAAGCACACATAATATATATTCATACCATATTGACCGTATGCCTCAATGCGTACGATCTATCCTATTCACATGCAGAAGTTTATATCTATATACATATATCCTAGTTTATCCCCAAACTGGACCCTATCTTTAACTACATGTGAAGCCGACAATTCTAGAGTAGGTACATATTAAAAGCTGTAAATATATATATACAACCCTTACAACCTATAATATGTACAACAAGAGAAATTAAAATAACCAAAGGAGTCCACCCACGCGAACAAGAGCGTAAGGGTGGTCTGATGTTCGTATCACTGTCCGAACGTTGATGCCTGCCCTATCCCTGTATCTGAAACATTGAAGCAGAGGGAGTGAGTCAAACAGACTCAGTGAGGAGCTTCCCATCCTCGGCATAGCGGCGAGTACCACTACAGCTGGGGAAAGGGAAACACCCACAATCACATGCGCATGAAAATCCAGTTTATCAAATGTCATATTACGATCAGGCAATATTAATATAACATTAAAATCAAAGATAAACCTACAAATCATGCTTTTCTATCATGCTTCTCATAATCAAACAAACACTTTTAAAATATCATTTGAAAACTGTAAATCACTTAACTGACCCAAGTGCCAAGCTAGGGCAATGGCCTCAACGGGCAATTTATTTTAAATCCTTAACTGACCCTAGTGTCAGGCTAGGGCAATGGCCTCAACGGGTAAATCTTTTAATCTTTTACTGACCCTAGTGCCAGGCTAGGGCAATGGCCTCAACGGGCAAATGTTTTAGTCTTTTACTGACCCTAGTACCAGGCTAGGGCAATGGCCTCAAGGGGCAAATCCTTTAGTCTTTTACTGACCCTAGTGCCAGGCTAGGGCAATGGCCTCAACGGGCAAATCTTTTAACTTGTTTCTCTTCCCAAGCTTTCAGCTGGGATCCTGACTCTTTCTGCCCATTATTATCCTAAACTGACTTTACCTAGCTAGTGTGAACATCCCTACGACTCACTAATCAATTAAGAGATCGTATTAATCCTCATATTATTCCTAACCCTTGGTTTAGATCATAACCTAGCTCTAAGGACTTCCCTAAGTTCAATTACCGTGAAACGTCGACGTTTACTAACAACTTCTATACGATTTCTTTAATGAGTTTCTAATTAATAGGGTAAAACAAACCTTGGACTCAATCAACAACTTACCCCCTTACTTGTACTGTTCGGCGTATCTCATGTCATCACATGGATACCCTCCAGTACCCCTTTACCTGTAGTCAAACACACATATACAAATACTTTCATATATACAACCCTGTAGGGCAAGAATGGGAAACCCCTCACCTGGACGGCTTCCTTGTGCTTGTCCTGGAGTAACTCCCGCTCCGGACGAGTTGTGGTTTCCTAACGAATGCATTCATGTGGTTAACATCTCAAACTATATGTAATTCATATGCATATGACATGCTCGTGCCTAAAATGCACCTAGACGTCGCCAAGAACCGAGTCCTTGGTCTTATCCGTCTTCCCTCTCTTCTATGAGAGTCTCAAGTGCCTCGCACTTGGTTTCGTATAATTATCGCTCGCCTTGAATTGATTTTGGAGCCTTGGATTTGAGTTACTAAACCTCGATATGCTTCTAAATCATCCTACTTAAGGTTTCCTAATAATTACGAAGGAATTAATTGCCATTTTAAATTTTGGACTTTATTGTTCCGCAAGTTTCCATCCTTGAGAAACAAGAAAATACCTAAAATAATTCTTGATGCTTGATAGCATATTTAGAATTATTATAGGGTGTTTAAGATTGAAAATAAGAGGTTTGGAACCCTCAACATTACCCTTAAAATGTATTTGGGCAATCCGAGCAGGGACCCGACACGTTAACGTCAAGGTTCAACCTTAGTAACCTCGGGCCAGCTCTTCACGGTCTTGTTCAGCTAATATCTCAACAATATAATTTCAAAAATTCTAATCCAAACCTATTTACTCAAATCCAAGCTCAATTCCTAATTTATCAATAATTTCCCCAATTTATGAATATTTAAAATTCAACCCCAAATCCTTCCAAATTCGAATTCGGCTAAACCCGAGGGTATAGTCTCGATTCTTACCCCAACTAAGTGTTCAAGAACACTTTTTAGGTCTCAATCTACCCTCGAACAATCCAATCTAAGGTGGATCGGAGAAATCTCTAAAAATGAAGAAATTGGGGGTTTCGAATGAAATTGGGTTTACCAACCTTTGATTCGATTGGTGGAAGGTGTAAGAGACGTCGTACCCGAGCTTCGGTGACTTTTCCGGCGAAACCCACCTCTCCTTCTTCTTCTCCTTCCACGCCTCTTCTCCCTCTCTCTTCTTTCTCTCTCTTTCTTTCTTTCTATTTCTTTCCTTCTCGTGCTCACCTCTCTCTTTCTTTTTATTCTTCTTCTTTCCCTTCTTTTATTTCTTTTCTTCCTTATGCACGGCACCCCCACCCCAAATAATTAAAATAATTAAATAATTATAATTAAAATAATTATAATAATTAAATAAATTAATTAATAATTAAATTAAAACACAACTAATATATATTTTCTTTTCTTTTATTTTCTTTTTTTAAAATAGATAATAAGATAAATAATAATCACTTAAAAAAATAAAGATATATTTTTAATTTAATTTTCTTTCCCTATTTAATTCAGGTTTCCAATTTCTTAGGTCCTAAATTAACTCCTAAAAATTATTTTCTACTTCTTTTGTTCCCCTTTATTTTATTTTAAACTTCAAAAAATTTTCTCGGGTATTACAGAAAACGTGATATTCATTTTTCTTTATTTAATTAGTTTTCACCGATGAGTGTTTCGAAAACTTGATATTCATTTTCCTTTTTTAATCAGTTTTTGCCGATGAGTGTTTCGAAAACTTGATATTCATTTTTATTTTTTTAATCATTTTTCGTTGATGAGTGTTTCGAAAACTTGATATTCATTTTTCTTTTTTTAATCAATTTTCGCCGATAAGTGTTTCGAAAACTTTATATTCATTTTTATTTTTTTAACCAGTTTTCGCCGATGAGTGTTTTAAAAACTTCATAGTCATTTTAATTTTTTTAATTAGTGCTCTCTGATGGGCGTTTTGAAAACTTGATATTCAGCTTTCTTTTTTTAATCAGTTTCCGCCGATGAGTGTTTCGAAAACGTAATATTCATTTTTCTTTATTTAATTAGTTTTCACCGATGAGTGTTTCGAAAACTTGATATTCACTTTTCTTTTTTTAATCAGTTTTTGCCGATGAGTGTTCTGAAAACTTGATATTCATTTTTCTTTTTTTAATCAGTTTTCGCCGATAAGTGTTTTCGAAAACATGATATTCATTTTTCTTTTTTTAATAAATTTTCGCCGATGAGTGTTCTGAAAACTTAAAATTCATTTTTCATTTTTTAATCAGTTTTCGCCGAAGAGTGTTTTGAAAACTTGATATTCATTTTTCTTTTTTTTAATCAATTTTCACCGATGAGTGTTTCGAAAACTTGATATTTATTTTTCTTTTTTCTTTAATCAGTTTTCGCCGATGAGTGTTTGGAAAACTTGATAGTCATTTTTCGTTTTTTAATCAGTTTTCGCCGATGAGTGTTTCGAAAACATAATATTCATTTTTCTTTTCTTCAAATCGTTTTCTCAGATGAGTGTTTGGAAAACTTGATATTCATTTTTCTTTTTCTTAATCAGTTTTCGCCGATGAGTGTTTCAAGAACTTGATATTTATTTTTCTTTTTTTAATAAGTTTTCGCCGATAAGTGTTTCGAAAACTTGATATTCATTTTTCTTTTTTTAATCAGTTTTCGCCGATGAGTTTTTCGAAAACTTTAAATTCATTTTTTAACCAGTTTTCGCCGATGAGTGTTTCGAAAACATGATATTTATTTTTCCTTTTTTTAATTAGTTTTCGCCGATGAGTGTTTCGAAAACTTCATAGTTATTTTAATTTTTTTAATTAGTTTTCGCCGATGGCCGTTTTGAAAACTTGATATTCAATTTTCTTTTTTTAATCAATTTTCGCCGCTGAGTGTTTTGAAAACGTAATATTCATTTTTCTTTATTTAATTAGTTTTCACCGATGAGTGTTTCGAAAACTTGATATTCACTTTTCTTTTTTTAATCAGTTTTTGCCGATAAGTGTTCTGAAAACTTGATATTCATTTTTCTTTTTTAATCAGTTTTCGCCGATAAATGTTTTCGAAACCTTGATATTCATTTTTCTTTTTTTAATAAGTTTTCATCGATGAGTGTTCTGAAAACTTAATATTCATTTTTCTTTTTTTAATCAGTTTTCGCCGAAGAGTGTTTCGAAAATTTGATATTTATTTTTCCTTTTTTTAATCATTTTTCGCCGATGAGTGTTTCCAGAACTTTATATTTATTTTTCTATTTTATAATCTATTTTCGCCGATAAGTGTTTCGAAAACATGATAGTTATTTTTCTTTTTTTAATCATTTTTCACCGATGAGTGTTTGGAAGACATTATATTCTTTTTCCTTTTCTTCAATTACTTTTTGCAGATGAGTGTTCCGAAAACTTTATATTCATTTTTCTTTTTATTAATCAGTTTTCGCCGATGAGTGTTTCAAGAACTTGATATTTATTTTTCTTTTTTTTAATAAGTTTTCGCTGATGAGTGTTTTGAAAACATGATATTCATTTTCCTTTTTTTAATGAGTTTTCTCCGATTAGTGTTTCGAAAACGTGATATTCCTTTTTCTTTATTTAATTAGCTTTCACCGATCAGTGTTCCGAAAACTTTATATCCATTTTTCTTTTTTTAATCAATTTTCGCCGATGAGTGTTTCGAAAACTTGATATTCACTTTTCTTATTTTAATCAGTTTTTGCCGATGAGTGTTCTGAAAACTTGATATTGATTTTTCTTTTTTTAATCAGTTTTCGCCGATAAGTGTTTTCGAAAACTTGATATTCTTTTTTCTTTTTTTTAATAAACTTTCGCCGATGAGTGTTCTGAAAACTTACTATTCTTTTTTCTTTTTTTATAATCAGTTTTCGCCGAAGATGTTTTGAAAACATGATATTCATTTTTCTTTTTTTAATCAGTTTTCGCCGATGAGTGTTTCGAAAACTTGATATTTATTTTTCTTTTTTTAATCAGTTTTCGCCGATGAGTGTTTCGAAAACTTGATAGTCATTTTTTGTTTTTTAATCAGTTTTCGCTGATTAGTATTTCAAAAACATTATATTCATTTTTCTTTTCTTCAAATAGTTTTCGCAGATGAGTGTTTCGAAGACTTGATATTCATTTTTCTTTTTTACTCAGTTTTTGCCGATGGGTGTTTTGAAAACTTGATATTCATTTTTCTTTTTTTAATCAGTTTTCGTCGATGAATGTTCTGAAAACTTGATATTCATTTTTCTTTTTTTTAATCAGTTTTCGCCGATTAGTGTTTTGAAAACTTGATATTTATTTTTCTTTTTTTAATGAGTTTTCTCTGATTAGTGTTTCGAAAACTTGATATTCATTTATCTTTTTTTAATCAGTTTTCACCGATGAGTATTTCGAAAACTTGATATTCACTTTTCTTTTTTTAATCAGTTTTTGCCGATGAGTGTTCTGAAAACTTGATATTCATTTTTCTTTTTTTTAATCAATTTTTGCCGATAAGTGTTTTCGAAAACTTGATATTCATGTTTCTTTTTTTAATAAATTTTCGCCGATGAGTGTTCTGAAAACATAATGTTCATTTTTCTTTTTTTTTTTAATCAGTTTTCGCCGAAGAGTATTTTGAAAACTTGATATTCATTTTTCTTTTTTTAATCAGTTTTCGCTGATGACTGTTTCGAAAACTTGATATTTATTTTTCTTTTTTTTAATCAGTTTTCGCCAATGATTGTTTCGAAAACTTGATAGTCATTTTTCGTTTTTTAATCAGTTTTCGCCGATTAGTGTTTCGAAAACATTATATTCATTTTTCTTTTCTTCAAATAGTTTTCTCAGATGAGTGTTTCGAAAACTTGATATTCATTTTTCTTTTTTTAATCAGTTTTCGCCGATGGGTGTTCTGAAAACTTGATATTCATTATTCCTTTTTTAATCAGTTTTCGCCGATGAATGTTCTGAAAACTTGATATTCATTTTTCTTTTTTTTAATCAGTTTTTGCCGATTAGTGTTTTGAAAACTTGATATTCATTTTTCTTTTTTTAATGAGTTTTCTCCGATTAGTGTTTCGAAAACTTGATATTCATTTTTCTTTTTTTAATCAATTTTCACTGATGAGTGTTTCGAAAACTTGACACTCATTTTCCTTTTTTAATCAATTTTCGCGGATGAGTGTTTCGAAAACTTGATATTTATTTTGTTTTTTTTAATCAGTTTTCGCCGATGAGTGTTTCGAAAACTTGATAGTCATTTTTCGTTTTTTAATCAGTTTTCGCCGATTAGTGTTTCGAAAACATTATATTCATTTTTCTTTTTTTCAAATAGTTTTCGCAGATGAGTGTTTCGAAGACTTGATATTCATTTTTCTTTTTTAATTAGTTTTTGCCGATGGGTGTTCTGAAAACTTGATATTCATTTTTCTTTTTTTAATCAGTTTTCGTCGATGAATGTTCTGAAAACTTGATATTCATTTTTCTTTTTTTTAATCAGTTTTCGCCGTTTAGTGTTTTGAAAACTTGATATTCATTTTTCTTTTTTTAATGAGTTTTCTCCGATTAGTGTTTCGAAAACGTGATATTCATTTTTCTTTATTTAATTAGTTTTCACCGATGAGTGTTTCGAAAACATGATATTCACTTTTTTTTTAATCAGTTTTTGCCGATGAGTGTTCTGAAAACTTAATATTCATTCTTCTTTTTTTAATCAGTTTTCGCCGATCAGTGTTTTCAAAAACTTGATATTCATTTTTATTTTTTTAATAAATTTTCGCCGATGAGTGTTCTGAAAACTTAATATTCATTTTTCTTTTTTTAATCAGTTTTCGCCGATGAGTGTTTTGAAAATTTGATATTCTTTTTTCTTTTTTTTAATCAGTTTTCGCCGATGAGTATTTCGAAAACTTGATATTTTTTTTTCTTTTTTTTAATCAGTTTTCGCCGTTGAGTGTTTTGAAAACTTGATAGTCATTTTTCGTTTTTTAATCAGTTTTGGCCGATTAGTGTTTCGAAAACATTATATTCATTTTTCTTTTCTTCAAATAGTTTTCGCAGATGAGTGTTTCGAAAACTTGATATTCATTTTTCTTTTTTTAATCAGTTTTCCCCGATGGGTGTTCTGAAAACTTGATATTCATTTTCCTATTCTTTAATCATTTTTCGCCGATTAGTGTTTTGAAAACTTGATATTCATTTTTCTTTTTTTAATGAGTTTTCTCCGATTAGTGTTTCGAAAACTTGATAATCATTTTTCTTTTTTTTAATCAATTTTCACCGATGAGTGTTTCGAAAACTTGACATTCATTTTGATTTTTTAATCAGTTTTCGCCGATGAGTGTTTCGAAAACTTGATATTCATTTTTATTTTTTTTAATCAGTTTTCACCGATGAGTGTTTCGAAAACTTGATATTCATTTTCCTTTTTTTAATCAGTATTCGCCGATGAGTGTTTCGAAAAGTCGATATTCATTTATATTTTTTTAATCAATTTTCGCCGATGAGTGTTTCGAAAACTTGATATTCTTTTTCTATTTTTAATCAGTTTTCGGAGATGAGTGTTTCGAAAACTTTATATTCATTTTTCTTTTTTATTCAATTTTCGTCGATGAGTGTTTCGAAAACTTGATATTCTATTTCTATTTTTAATCAGTTTTCGCCGATGAGTGTTTCGAAAACTTTATATTCGTTTTTTATTTTTTTTAATTAGTTTTCGCCGATAAGTATTTCGAAAACTTGATATTTATTTTTCTTTTTTTGATAAGTTTTCGGTGATTAGTGTTTCGAAAACTTTATAGTCATTTTTCATTTTTTAATCATTTTTCACCGATGAGTGTTTCGAAAACGTAATATTCATTTTTCTTTTTTTTAAATAGTTTTCGCCGATGAGTGTTTCGAAAACGTGATATTAGTTTTTCTTTTTTGAATTTTTTTTCGCCTATGAGTGTTTCGAAAACTTGATATTCATTTGTATGTTTTTTAATCAGTTTTCGCCGATGAGTGTTTCAAAAACTTGATATTTATTATTATTATTTTTTAATCAGTTTTTGCCGATGAGTGTTCTGAAAACTTGATTTTCATTTTTCTTTTTTTAATCAGTTTTCGCCGATGAGTGTTTTGAAAACTTGATATTCTTTTTTTTTAATCAGTTTTCGCCGATGTGTTTTTCGAAAACTTGATATTCATTTTTATTTTTTTAATTAGTTTTCGCCGATGAGCATTTCGAAAACTTGATATTCATTTTTTTATTTAATTAGTTTTCACCGATGAGTGTTTCGAAAACATGATATTCATTTTTTCTTCCTTTTTAATCAGTTTTCGCCGATAAGTGTGTTGAAAACTTGATATTCATTTTTCTTTTTTTTTAATCATTTTTCACCGATGAGTGTTTCGAAAACTTGATATTCATTTTCCTTGTCACGACCCCCGTTTAGAGGACCGTGACCGACACAGACACAGGGAATATCCCTGTGCCTGTAAGCCTTATCACCTAATTGACAAAATATCTATTATTGAAAATACATCCACATGCAGTATAATACCATGGCTACACCGCAATGGTGGCCTATCCTAGGCAAGCAAATCCACGGCCGGTGCCGCTTCAGGATATAGATATAGGAAAACACACATAATATATAACCTGTGTACTGGCTACACATCCGAAGATGCTGTCTATCCTATTCACATGCAACAAATATATGTATATATATATATAGATATATATATATATATATATATATATATATATATATATATTGGAAACAAGTTTTCCCTGCATCGTAATCTAACGGATCCTGATCTTTAAGGTGTGTGAAGCTGACAGTTCTAGATTTAGTGATACAATATAATTGGGTACGTCTACCCTTTACTTTATGATACAATGATAAAGTAAATTAAATAATAATTACAATTTATTCACCCACATGAACAAGTTGCGGGCCTTGGAAAGTGTTGCTCAATCCTCGTTCCACCGAGACTTCTTCCACCTGTACTTAACATGTCTCTGTGTAGTAAAATTGAGGTGTGAGTCTTAATCACGTGACTCAGTGAGGAGTCTCCCATCCCCGGCGCAAGGTGGGTACCATAGCGCTGGGTTTGGGAGTCATACACAATCATATGCAAAAACAACTAGTTACTGTTGTTAACATACATTCTTGGTGATCACACAACAAAAGAAATTTCACCCAAACACTCACATGCATTTAATAACTATAAACATGCAGCAATTTATTCCACGTCATCAATCAACAATTAAACATGTAACATATAGTGCCGCCTTTTACCTACCGATCTTCTCACGTCTCAGCATGTCTGAATCAAACAAGACGTGTGGTTGCGTAATCCTGTACGTTACCACTACGCCGCACAATCAGCAATTATATGTAAATACAGATAATTTATACATACACAAAGGTGCTAAACATACATCTACTTAATCTCCCCAACTCTGGGGTATCTACTAGCCACTACATGGCTTTCCCACTTCGAACTTGTGCACTCGGGTTGCTGGCCACCACATGGCAAAGCATTCTTAACCCATTCACTTGGGTACTGGTCACCTCGTGACAATTCTGTTAATCAAACAACGCTTAACCCATTCACTTGGGTACTGGTCACCTCGTGACAATTTTATTAATCAAACACAATCAACTTCTATCTATCAAAGAACTGATACGTAGCCACCACGTGGCATGTCCTGACCCCTTGCTGCGGGGAAATAGCTTGAGCCCACTCGTCCATTACCCAACCAGGCCACATGGCGGGCACGACACGACGTCTCGAAGCATGGCCACTGACACACCCTGGACCAACTCCACAGGATGATTTCTCTTTTACTAGGCTAGGCTCACGGTTCACCCGTAGGTTCCTCCCGTGTCTCCTTACCTTAGTCTCACATATTAATAGGATTCTTTGTATCTTTCTCGAAGGATCAACAATTATTCTCCTTATTAATATGTACAAGTATCCTCAACAGGATATAACTCATATACCCGTCCAAATGCACTCTCTGAGCCTCAAGCTATCATCATAGCAACATAAAACCTTTCTGACCCTATTGCCAGTATAGGGCAATGACCATCGTCATGGTGATTATAAAACTGAGGTCTCAAGTGCCATCTGACGTTGTTCTAGTCGATGTCTCACATCGCTATCATAACCAAATCTGAAACCCACCAATAACTCCTTTTGCATGATTATAATCTAAGTCACCGTCGTGACGAGTTTTCAAAATAAAAACTTAGTCCTTCCGTACAAGGACTCTTGCCACCGTCGTGGAAAAGATTTAATAAAATACTCATCATGCCTCCAGAGTGTATGAGTTGGATTTGTAACACATCAATCATAGCAAACAATTAAACTCTACTCCTATGTCTTCCTATCCAAGCTAGTTCTTTCATTCTTTTAGCATTCTATATCTCTAGGTAACACATACCAGGCAAGCAGAGAATATACATACCCATGTAATCCACATGAGCATACAACCCTAAGAGCAGAGATGGAAGAACCTTCACCTTGGTCACTTTACTTAACATTCCCTTTGAGCACTCTTGTCTCCAAGGAAGTACTTGAATCCTCTTACAAGTCCGAATTTGGGGTTTTTGGAGGATTGCCCAAGCTTCTTGGAATTCAACAATGGTGGAGGAGACTTGAAGAAACTAAAGAATGATGATTGGAAGCAAAGGAAGTGGTGGGAAGTGGGAGATTTTGGGATTTCTCCTTTGCCTATCACAAAAGAATGAAAAAGAGAAGAGAATAAGAAGAGGAAGAAGGAGTGGCGTGCTGGAGCAAAAATATGGTGCTCAAAAATTGGGTTTGAGAATTTAAAGGTAGTTTGGGCAATTGACAACTTTTGGGGTATGGTGAAATAGAGTTTTGATTGGATTTTCTTAACTATATTTTTCTTTGTAGGTAAGAATAGGAAAATTTTGAAATTTTTGGCTAATAATAAACCTATTAAAAATATCTGTTATTGAGTGTCTTCCAGATGAAAATTTCCTACCCAGTATGATTTTTATTTTCGAAAAATTCTCAAATTTAAACTATAAGCTTTGAATAATTCATATGACCACTTTTGAATAAAATTATAATTTTTCTACCTAATTTTTATATTTATTTTAATTCCTTAAATTCTCAACTCTAAAACTATTAAAATCTTAATTATATCCCAAAAATTTTATTTCACTCTAAGAAATTTATTTTTATTTTCTTTAGCCAAAATGTTTAACTTCAATTTCACAATTTTATCAATTTCATATTATCCCTTCAATTCCTATTAAATTCAAGTTTTCAATTTCTTAGGTCCTAAATTAAATCCTGAAAATTATTTTCTACTTCCTTTCTTTCCATTTCATTTTATTTTAATCCTCGAAAAAATTTCTTTCCGGTTTCTTTTAACTTTCACATATATTTTATTTTATTCTAAGGTTTTAATTCCTAGCCCCGGAATAAATCATTCTTAAATCCTCGAAATTTTAAATAAATCATTCTTTAATCCTCGAAATTTTCCGAGGTATTACATTCTTCCCCATTAAGAAATTCGCTCCCCGAATTTCATCTCCTTCGTGGGGTTGTTGGCTTGTTGCCCTCCCTTGGCTGAATTTCATCTATGGTTTCCCTCAATGTGGAAGTTTTACCGTTTTACCCTACAGTTCATCTTTCTTTCCTAGAGACTCAAGGTCTATATCTGGTTTCTACATATTCTTTCTGTGATCGTTTCCATTTCTAGTTTCGTAGTTAACCACCCCTTCGCGAGGTGTTAACTGATAGACTCCATATGTCATCGTATCCTTCCCCGAGGATACCTAACTTTCCTAGTTTCAATTTACTTTGTGCTTACTAGTTTTGTAATGGAGTGTCTGGCACGTACCACATGCCATGCTCCAATTTAGTTCTCCGAGGAGTTAACTATTCCCTTCTCTAGTGAGGCTTACCTTGACTCAATCTGCTTTTCCGACTAGCTACCTTCGTATTGACTTCTTATATCCATCTTGGGACTATTGCCTTCTCTAGTGAGGCTCACCAAGACACTAGCTATTTGCATAGCATACCAGGCTCTACTTCTATAAACTCTAACGGACTTAAGTATTCCCCTACATTGAAGTACTCCCCAACATCGGAGTCCCCGTAGTTAAGTATCCTCTACTACCAAGCAGCTACCCTTCTGCCGGTATTCCCCCGATATTCTCTTTGTAAATGACTTCTCCAGAAAAGTCTGTTTACAGCTTATTACCCCTTCTCCTCTATATCTAGACTTACCGCTTACACGGCATACACCCTACGTAGGTGTTTATACTTTGTGCCATCAGTGCACTCAACCCTTCTGAGGCTGTTACATTCACTGCCGACTCAGTTTACCCTACTCGTATCTTAACGAAGCCAAATGTCATGACACTAGCACAACTATGTATTATACTTACCGTTTCTCCACCAAGTGGTAAAGAATCTTACATTTATGACTCGCGTTTCCCTTTCTTTTCTGGACTCCTACACTTACCCTTAGTGGTTTCCATAACCACTTCAGGTTACTCCCTGTGAACATCCTATGTTTGACTGACTTAGACTCATCTCTGACTACTACTTGTAGTCATTTCTATTTATAATGGAAACTCACCAGTTTTCTCCTTACCATCATACTCGTTACTCTGCCTCAGCCTCAGTTCGGTCTTCACATCCGAAGACCTCGCTTAACACGACTATGACTGTGGACCTATACCATCCTCAGGCTAGTCCACTTAGAGTTGCACATCCTATGCTAACTCTACTCGTTGGGTTTCCGTTGGCTTTTACCCTAACTTAGCCCACTCGGACTCTTCACTCACTTAAATCCTGTATTCCTAGTTGGAATACTTGATTCGTTAATTCCAGCATGAACTTTTCCGGACATGCTCTACTACCCATGACCAAAAGGGATTCGCTTCCACGGTTTGACTCTTTCCTTCCTTACGGTGTGGCATATGTTCACGAACATATACCGCCTCTTGCAAGTGTGTTACCCGTTGGGTTCCAATCGCCCCTAACGGTAGCATACCTGTTATATCATTTTGGCTCGCATCCCCAAATGCTTGCCCGACTCCGTTCCCGTATCCACTTTCTTCTTTTCCATTTCATACCTACGTGGTACTCTTTCTTCGAGTATTTCTCAATACTCGTTACTCACCAAATTCTCCTTCTTGATTAACCGTCCTTTTGGTAATTTTCCCTTTATGGCACCCACATGGCCATTTATACGTTTGGTTTGTCCACTCATACACGGGCTTCAGACTAACAGATTTACGGTTCACTAACCTGTGGAATTAGCTTACCTAGCTATGTCCACTACAATCTGTGTACTATACATACACTTACGGTAGTAGTTGGTTCTCCACCTCCTACTTGACTCTTATCCTATGGGGTCCTATAGGCTTCCGCTCTTCCCCCCTTATTGGACTACTTATCCTTGTCTACTTTCTCTCCCATCGGGCCTCCACGAGTCCCTTTGGGGTTTATCTCTCACATTATCTCGTTCGAGAGCTATCTACCACAATAGCACTCATTTTCTTATCTCTGGACGGTACCCGAAGGTCTACGCCCATTTCCACTTCTAAACCTGCTCCGGTCTAATGCTTTTGGGTCCATAATCACCCAATGACCCCCTTAATTGGTAACCCTTAGGTTTACCTGTATACTCCCTTGACACTTTAGCACTCTCTAGTGCTTTTCGATGTCTACTCAACTTTAATCACTCCAAGTGAGTGATTTCTCAACTACATCTACCATCCTTATACAGCTTACCTGTAAAAGGACTATTGTTTAGTAGGGTATTGGTCACATGAGTTAGTTTTCTTAGGCACCCTGGGGTTAAAAAAAATATTAATTCAAGTTTATTTCTTAGAAAACGACGCCTAAGGTTTTCGTAAATCATTAGGGTTTAACTAATTGGAATGACATAATTGAGAAAAAGTTTTCATGAAAAATTTGCCTTCCAATGGTTATCCCTTGTGTCTTCAAGAAAAGTTTGAGGGTCTTTCAGAATCTCCCATCCGGAAAGACCAAAATTTTTTTTACATTATTTTCTCATGTGATCAATATCCTATTCTTTATGCTCTTCCTTAAGCAACTCAAGAGAGTTTGGTTGGGCTTAATCCCTTCTTTTCTCCCTTGTTTGCTTAAGGAACTAGCAGTTCATGGATCAAGCGCAGGGTTGGACTAGGCTCCTTCCCTGTGCCTTACCATTTACTTTGTTTCCTGCTCGGTATATGGTCACGCTCTACATGTTTACATATGCTCTTACTTCTTAACATCTATCTCTACGGCATATGGTTCGGCCACTTTGCCCTTCCATATACCGTATCCTGATTTTCTAGTCCGTAGACTTCTACTTCTATACTGTGGCATACACCACCTCTTTTCTGTTTACTTTCTAGGAAGGACAACTCACTTCCTTCAGCCATAGCATACCGCACAGTCGTGACTCATTCACTTGGTCATCTTCCTATCGATCTCATGCCTCATGGCTCTGTTTACTCTTGTCTGTAAACTTTGCATTTCAATCACCCCATGGGCTTACTTTCTTTTCTGCACGCCAAGCGTGTCTTTTCTATCACTTTACAAACCATTCCTAGCCTAAACTACCATTCACTGCATATTTCTATTCTACTTGCATTTCATGCTATAATCAAACAACTTGCGCCTATACCTTAGCACACAATGCGCCGCTAACAGAGCAGACACATCGTCTTATTTAACACCTGTAAAACAATCACACATTGTAGCGCATTCCTACCTACAATTCAACCAAATGTGTTTGTATCTAGGTAGCATCCTCCATGGATGTCTCCTTTCCCTATTATGGCGTCCTAAGGTTCCCGGGGTCACTGCCACCCCACCTTACGCCTTAGTGCTCATCGGCACTTGTGTACTGTACAGGTTATATGCTTTGCATAGAATTTCACATACAAATTCAATGCCTCAAGCGATGACTCGAAAGGATTTATGACTCAACATCCTGAGCAACCTCACAAGTGCTCGTCGAAACCACTGTTACGTCCGGATTC